>LR990348.1:27680684-28886413 GCA_905147345.3 Mythimna impura | reverse complement strand
CCCATCGAGGCCATACTGGGACTCATGAAGAAGGTGCACGGAGGGCTAGGGGTTGAGTAGACAGAAGGGGCATACCACAAAAGATCTAGAAAGGTTATAGTGCTCTGGCCTAGGGCCAGCCTGAAAACAAGATAAGATAAGATAAATGGCGCTATGGTGATCGTTCGAAAATTCGAATGGCCATTGCTACTCCGTGACCAACTAGAACCAGAAGAATTACCACAAGCCGTCTTCGTAGAGTTCGACGACAAGTCAGTACGTGGCAACACTATTGGTATGGGTGTCAAAATTGAACAGTACAGTCGAATTTGACGGGCTAATGAGTCATAGAAAAGTAGAGCGCCGCATGCTACCGCTTATATTATGTTGGGCCGTGAAAGTCCACAAGTTACAAGGGACAACACTGGACAGAGCCTTCGAGGACCTAGGCCCAAAAATTTTAGCCGAAGGGCAAGCTTATGTTGCGCTTAGTCGCGTGAGGCAACTAGAAGGTTTGGCAAACAGCGTTTTGGATCCACGTAAAGTGATTCACGAGCCACACGACAGGAAGTCTCTTGATGAATTTCATCGCCTCAGAAATCTTCAACAATTCTATAAGAAGCGAGTAATCTTCATCTCTTCTTGTGATCGTATATCACAAGAAGATTTAATTATTAAATGCTCAGAAACTATATTGTGATGCATGATATGTTTTAAAACTAAACTTATCACTAAAAGGTTTAAAATAAAAAAAATAATTTAAAAAATTAAAAAACACGACTGCCATGTCAAAAAAACGAACTAAAAAGCAAAAAACAAGATGTTAGTTAAACTAGGTAAATAAAAATGAAAGTGGTCACTCATTCACTCACTGACTAAACACGATGTCTCGAAAACTACTTGATCTACAAAACAAAATTTTTCATCGCAGTCGGGGGACTTATTATAAAAGAAGGTATTCTACAAACTGGTCCCCCGACGGCGATGAAAAATTTTGTTTTGTAGATCAAGTAGTTTTCGAGACATCGTGTTTAGTCAGTGAGTGAATGAGTGACCACTTTCATTTTTATTTACCTAGTTTAACTAACATCTTGTTTTTTGCTTTTTAGTTCGTTTTTTTGACATGGCAGTCGTGTTTTTTAATTTTTTAAATTATTTTTTTTTTATCCCGGGATTTCTTTGAGATAATTTTCTAGTTTCACTTGGGCGCAGCCTGTGCAGCAGCGGCTTGTTGCAAAGCTAGCCTTTTATATATTTGCACACCTTTGGTTTGCGTACTATTACACATTTGTAACACCTTTAGTACCTACTTACCTGTATTATGCCAAAAAAATAATTGATGAACGGATCAAATCAAATCTAATCATTTATTCGCTTATTATGGGAAGATAGATGGTACATGAATGTTACATAACACAATATAACAGTGTAAAGATCCTCGTATTCACCATTTCTGGTATACGAAACTTAATAATGGAATGGTTGGATATCTACATGTATAAGTACTTATACATCTGGCTATTATTGCACTAATATGAATATAGTGAGGTGTAACAGTAATTTTATATTCTTATAGCTAAGGTATTCCTGAATCGTGTA
This sequence comes from Mythimna impura, assembly GCA_905147345.3. Taxonomy (NCBI): domain Eukaryota; kingdom Metazoa; phylum Arthropoda; class Insecta; order Lepidoptera; family Noctuidae; genus Mythimna; species Mythimna impura. Next base: position 28,884,835 of record LR990348.1, on the reverse strand, counting down.
GAAACCTTTATCGACTAACCAGGTAAACATTTTTTTTCGGAATAGTATTAGGGGTAGGTCTTCCAGTTCAATACCTGGTTCCATGATCCTAGGCGCACTAGTTTACCTTTTGAGTGCGTAATTAGAGACACAATAGTAAGACAATGGCGCGTGAACGCCGGCGTTAATGCGGGGATCAACAGCTTAGCCTTGAAGACACCTAAATTATAGTTGGACGGGAAGACCGCAGCAGGCAAATTGATTATTGATTGATTGATAAAATTGAAGTGGTAAGAAAGAAATTCACACTTAAAATCTATCATCGGACCACTAGACGTAAGGCATTTTGCGACCGGTACATGGTGGACATCCCACCCATACGTAAAGCGATTTGGGAACACATTCATTGGGCGTACAGCAAAGGAGTGGAATCCCCTGCCGAAGTCAGTATTTCCTGATAGCTACAACCTAAGGGTCTTTAAGTCAAGAGTGAATTGGTTACTTCTAGGCAAGCGTGCTCCATCGTCGTCCACATCATCGCTTACCATCAGGTGAGATAGTGGTCAATCGCGAGCCTATCCATGACAAAAAAATAAATTAAATAAAAATAAACAAACATACCCCATCTCTTCGGCGTCCTTCCCAGAAAACTGTTCTCCTCATGATTGTAGATGGCATTCATGAACCTGGAGAGACACGTCCCCGGAGGAGGGGGGGCCCGCACCCACTCCTCAACTCCATTCGCTTTGCTAGCCATTTTAAGCGACATTATATAAACTTTCAAATTTACGATTTATTTCTATGAGAACTGGGAGGGGAAGCTGTGCGCGACCGTCATTCGCGACGGAGTCGGGAATACTGCGCGTACGCAGGTCGGGTAGCGGATCAAGTGTTGAATGGGTGTCGTTGTAAATGTCAGGTTTCTATGATTGATGCTCGCTGTTGGGTGGTTACATGGATGTTTATGGAAGGATCTAGGTGTTAGGTGTGTTTTCAATGTGTTTTTTTTTTTTCTTTAAATTAATTTGTTTTAAGAAACTTATTTACTTTAATAAGATTTATTCCGCCTGTACAGTAAACAGTTTCTGCTGATATATATAAGCCGATTTGTAAGGTAAACTCAAAACTACACTGATGTGGAGAAACACTTAGTAGATTAGTAAACATTTATACTTAATTATACTTATACCAAAGTAATATATTTTAATTTTATTTATTATTGAAATATTAAAAAAAAATCATATAATAATAATAATAATAACCCCATCGCCATATCTCTACGTTGACGTCGTGGTGGGGCTTGCGTGCTCCAATATACCCTAGGTCTGTATCGGTAAAGTTTGCTTTGCCGTAATATGCCTAGGGTGAGGGGCCAGACTAAGAGAGATACAATCCGCAGCGCAGTTTTGTGGCGAACTGTTGGGCATTAGCGACCCCACGGTCCCGATCTCCCGGGAGAATTCTTGTTCTTCATCTCCGGCTTGCCTTTATTGGCCGGCCGTAGTGAACACTGACGAGGAACTGAGCTCCCACCTCTCTCTTGCCTTTATTGGCTGGCTTGAGTGGAGATTCGCAAGAGCAAACGTGCTCGGGAGAAGGATGTATAATCCAGTAAGGTGCTGGTAGGGATCTTGACCGTACTTCCGGGATTGTCCTGATAGCCGTGGTATACCTCTCCACTCCTCAAGCACCTCAGGATATGTTGCCCTCTTGTTGCTACGTCACTTCGTGCTAGCGGCCGTTTTTGGGGGCCCATTTATTGAGTGTGCAAGTCACCCCCTGCCTTTTTTCGATGCATATTAATAACGTTGTTCAGGCAGGGGCCATAGTCTTGACATAGTTCCATGTTACCAGTCCACTTAAGACTCCAAAAACCATAGCCCTATTATCTTTGTTCTCCATATGTCGCAACAGTTTTTCAATAACCGGGGGTTGTCCTTGGGTGCACTAGCATAGCGCGTACAGGGATAATCGTCGGTTGGTATCATGTTCCATTATAATTGTCTAAAGGGAATCTGCGAGTTGGCTTCGGCTCCTCGTACGCCTCCCAAAGGTCCAGGACCTCAGGGTCGTGAGATAAATAAAATATATAAAAATAATAATAATAATATTCCACAACTATCACACAACGCCGTCTAGTCCCAAGCTAAGCAGAGCTTGTGTTATGGGTACTAGACAACTGATAAACATACTTATATATTTCTAAATACATACATATATAGATAAATTACACCCAGACACAGAACAAATGATCGTGCTCATCACACAAACATTTGTCCTGGGTGGGAATCGAACCCACGACCTCCGGCATAGCAGTCAGGGCCACTAACCACTAGACCAACAGTCAGTCAATGTGTATTTACAATAAAATTAATACAAGAAACAATTATAATTATAATCATTTTGTTATCAGGTAATGGTGGCCCATAGATAAAAAAACAAAAAATGTTCGAAACGGCTCACTCACACAAACATACGCATCGACGAGACTCCTAAGCGGCATTCGCTACTGACAGGACCGCGAGAAACGCTTAGGAGTCTCGTCGATGCGTATGTTTGTGTGAGTGTGCCGTTTCGAATATTTGTAGGTAGTTTCCGTACTGTTCCTCTTGGGAATCTGGGAATCAAACCCAACAGATCGATGACGCGGTCTGCACGCGCAGGCGGCGTGCACATATACGTCATCGGTAGCGGGGAACGGAGACGCGGGCGGCGACACGGCTGTCCGGCGCACCGCGGACACTCGCTTCCACGGACACCGCCGCGACGGACGACACTTCTCGAACCTAATTTAATAATTACTGTTTGTCCGGGATCGTTGTATTTTTGAGAATATTGATCTGACGGCAATATACCAGTACTTATAAGATACAGTCCACTAACTTATTTTTCCCAACAGTTCCATATATCTATACTGTGCCTAAGTACACCTATCTATTTTGTGCCTACATATTATGATAAACAATTAATATGTAGTTTTCTTGCCACATAGGTAAGTATAAAAGATGGATTACTTATGTATATTTAAACTATCAGTAACACTTCTCATATTATGTTTATGTTGCGAATTACATAACATCGAGGTATGTATAATATTAGATAAATGCTCCATCTCAAATAATAGTAAAAATGATATAATGGTTACAAATCCACGATTACCTAATACATAAAGTGGATCCAGAACGCAAAATGTTTTAAAAAGAGAAAAAAGGAAGAAATAAAAAAACTCAATATAATCCAGATATAATAATTATTTATTTACTAGCACACCCGGCAAACGTTGCTAAATAATTTATCAAAGAAAACAAAAATGTGGGGTGGGGGTAGGAAGGGAAACAATAGCCTACGATCTATTCTCAGACCTACAAAATATACACGAAACAATCAAATATACAATATAGGGTGACTGGCAATTTGTGTACGATACGTAAACACGTGATTGTGCTCATGATAACAAACAATTTTTATTATGGGCGCAAAGCCGAAATCGCGAAAAAAATATCAGCTGTTCAGTACATTAGGCAAACATAAATGTACTGAACATCTGATTTTTTTTTCGCGATTTCAGGTTTGTTCCCATAGTAAAAGTTGTTGGTTATCATGAGCACAATCACGTGTTTAAGTATCGTACACTAATTACCAGTCACCCTATATACACAGAATAAAAACTTTTTAGAAAAAAAAAATAACCGACTTCACTAAAAAAAACACTAAAAGGATCAAAATAACTTTAATTTCGGAAGTCGGTGTTTCTCGGTATTGTTTGTTTCTTATTTAACACCGACTTCCGAAATTAAAGTTATTTTGATCCTTTTAGTGTTTTTTTTAGTGAAGTCGGTTATTTTTTTTTTCTAAAAAGTTTTTATTTCACACTTTTTAGTTGCGATACACTTATAAACAGAGTGCCTATTTCTCATGACAATTCCAATTAACCCAAATACTGCTAGGTTACATTGTTTTATTATAAAGTTCCTGTGTCTACCTTCCTCCTTCCGGCTCCATCATCAGATCAGTTCGATAGTACCTTATAGCCAAAGAGCATCTCACGACAATTCTAATAAGCCCAAACACGGCTAGGATACATTGATTAATTACGGATTTCCTGTGCCTACCTTCCGGCTCCATCATCAGATCATTTCGATAGTACCTTATAGCCAAAGTGCTAACCATGACAATTCTAATAAGTCCAAACACGGCTAGGTTACATTGATTAATTACGGAGTTCCAGTGCCTACCTTCCGGCACCATCATCATCATCAGATCACTTCGATGATACCATTTTCAACGTAACTATTCAGAATCATTCATTTATTTGTATTGTCATAGTCGCTTAACTATATCTTCATTGTGATATCTATTTGAGTATGAAGTTCCGTTGACCATTTCTGGTCTTCTTCATCAGTTCCACTTCATCAAATGTTACTTTTTGACTGTAAATGCTTAAGTTCTTGATGAAAATACTAAAATTACCATAGGGTTGCCTATAATTTTTGAGGAGTTCCCTCGATTCCTCATAGATTCCATCATCAGAACTGGATTTTGAAAAAAATGGGACCAATCTGGAAGCATATCCTATAAAGGGAAAAAAAAATTTTGCAAATCGGTCCATAAACGACGGAGTTCTGAGGTAACAAACATAAAAAAATAATTAAAAAAAATAATGATGATAAAAAAAAAAAAAATACAACCGAATTGATAACCTCCTCCTTTTTTTTGAAGTCGGTTAAAAAATCTTAAAAATCGGTCAAGCCGTTTTGAAGGAGTTCGGTAACAATCACTGTGTCACGAGATTTTTATATACATACTAGCTTCTGCCAGCGGCTTCGCTCGCGTGAAAGTAGGTTTCTCCACACAATTTGGAACCCCGCTTCATGCCCTTAGGGGGTGAATTTCGGAAAATCTGTTCTTAGCGGATGTCTACACCCTATAAAGAACCTACCTGCCAAATTTTAAGTTTGTAGGTGTTATAGTTTCTGAGATTTCGTGATTAATCAATGAGTAGTATTTCGCTTTTATATATGGTGACTGGTAATTAGTGTACGATACTTAAACACGTGATTGTGCTCATGATAACCAACAACTTTTTCTACGGGAACAAACCTGAAATCGCGAAAAAAAATCAGCTGTTCAGTACATTTATGTTTGCCTAATGTACTGAACAGCTGATATTTTTTTCGCGATTTCGGCTTTGCTCCCATAATAAAAATTGTTTGTTATCATGAGCACAATCACGTGTTTAAGTATCGTACACTAATTGCCAGTCACCCTATATATAGATTAGATTTTAATCAGTCTTGTCGTTCATGGGACGGTTGGAATAGTAATTGAGCGATTGGCTACTGCGCTGCATATCGCAGTTTCGATTCCCGCACTGAACAATTAATTGTATGGACTTTACTCGCGATACAGGAGTAATTCCCAGAGTGAAGCAACGTTTTATAAAAAAAAAAATATACTAAGAAATCCTGCATCACAAGAGCCAAGAAATGCAAGTTATTGTAACCTAACTAGCATAAAATAATAGTTATTCATTCAAGATGCATTCTCATAGTTACTATTTCCAATACGATCTCACATAGTTCATCCCAAATTAGTCTAGAACCCAGATGTTTCACAAAAACTCCCGGTGCGTCAACATGCCTGCGACACGCGTAACACGTGCGAGGGGAACATGTGTGACAGATCACCACAGTTCCTACTATTTACCAGATGAGGTTTTTGTGACCGAGTATATTGCATCCATAGAGTATGAGAGCGGCAACGAGCGCGGGAATCATCGCTATAGAGATTGAGAAGTCTGTGGATTGTTTAATCTTTACTATGTTGGTATTTACTTACATAAAAAAAAACTGGGCAAGTGCGAGTCGGACTCGCGCCCTGAGGGTTCCGTACAAACTTACCTATGAAAACAGTTCAATCAATTCCCAAATTGAGTTAGGAAGATTTTTCTGAATTGCAAAAAAGTTTTTTTTTTTGTAACATAACTAAAAATATACAGTTTTCATTCCTATACTTGTGCTATAAGACCTTGCTTCAAATTTCAGGTCAATGGGAAGTACCCTATGAATTTTGATTCCCTTGAGAGTGTCGAAATACACGTTTTTTTGTGACATAAACGGCCGTATATTTTTTTTTTTAACTTAAGCGTTTGATTTTTTTACAGCTTCAAGCATGAACCTTCATGGCTTCAAGAGACCACAGACCTGAGTATATGGTTTTAATGTCAACTCGATACCTCCACGCGTTCCCGAGATAAAGACCCTTGACAAACAGACAGACAGACGGACGGGCGAACAAAAAAGTGATCCTATAAGGGTTCCATATTTTCCTTTTGAAGTACGGAACCCTAAAAAAACAATTATAACTAAGTAAATATAAAACTATCTAAAAACAATCTAAATTATGGCGTCGAAAAATCTCCTCGGCATCGCTTTCGGCTGGTAATTTGCCCAAGAGACTGGCGGCATTGCCACGCTGTATGGCAATACTTACTTACCTCTTACCTATCCTAGGTAAATGCCAGCCCTTTGATTACGCGAAGAGCGAACAAAACGACGACGTTTAAACATTAATCTATACTAATATTATAAAAATGTAAAGTTTGTTTTTGTTTTTTTTTTTCGTTTGTAGGAGGTAATCTCTGAAAGTACTGGTCCGATTGCGAAAATTTTTTCATTGGAAAGAAATAAATTCTGAGTGACATAGGCTATATTTTACGTACGCGGGCGAAGCCGCGGGCAAAAGCTAGTCTATTATAAGTACTTATAAAAATTGTCAGTGTTTGTTATCGAATTCCTCCGACAGGGCTTGACCAATTTTTATGAAATTTTTAGTGTATATTTGGTAGGTCTTTTTTTAAGGTGGGAAATCATCCAATGGCTTCTCTCGCTCTTGAGTGGAGCGAGAGGGCATCTCAGACTTTTACTGATTAAAACCCATTCCTGTTCCTTTTTTGCCTTCGTTCCAGGACCCTGAGGTTCACTTTCGCCCCAGATATTTGATAGATCTGAGAATAGGTCATAGGCTATTTTTTACCCTCCTACCATTTTTTTTTCTTTGATAATTTATAAGCCAGAACAACGTTTGCTGGGTCGGGACCCGGGGATCAGCTATAGTAATAGACTACTATATTATAATTATAATTTGTAAACTAATGTTATTTTTGCAAGGTTTTTACATATAGTTATTTGCTTACTCGTATGTTGTTGTGTTACAGATCTTACCAAATCTGGTAGAACTACTGCTGTATAATATTCATAAATTATACCGTACTTACGAAAATTACGCGAATTGGACGTGGGGTTGACAGCAAATTTACAATTGACAAATTACTTATGTTTTTTTTTATTTATTTAGTAAATTGTTTTTATTTTGTTGTTTAAGCAATAAGCACTAGCCTAATCAGCCTTACAATGTTTTCATTGCTGGGACTAAAGACCTCTCCAGGTGAGAGAATGGGCCGTTATCCACCACACCTGGTCTCCGCTCTCCTGTGATGAAAATCAACTGCAATAGGGACCCATGTTTCACCCACACCTTCCGGCTCCCGCAGAGTTTTAGGTACTTAGACCTCATTATAAATGCGTCACGAGCTCAAGACTGGACCACGCAATAACAACAGGAGTGTCGTTTATTTTTAACATAAACAAACTATTTTCTTTTTTATCAAGATTGTTTTACATCGTCTCATGATTTTCAATCAGAACAACAATTTCTTTTCAGATTTACCTGAGCTGCCATTTTGGAATATAGAGTTACATAAAAATATTAAAATAAAAAATCCGAAGGCCCATACATAACTCGGAAACGGTGCATCATAGAGCCGTTCTTTTCAGAGCCCAAATGGCCAAGGTCAATCCGATACTGTAATAAAATTGTTACCTATACATTTTGACAAAACTTTTTGAAATAAACGAACTATGTTTCAAGTTCTCGCTCCATAGCGTTCCTAAGGCTACACTCCAACCCGATTTTGTAACTAAACCTTTCCTTATATTTCTTCAATGTATCACTAAGAGTGACATCACATACACTTCGCAAGGTACGCACTTGTCACCCCGGGAGATATTTCTCACTTTACTAGATTGGCAGATTCCATTCTTCTAGTAGCATCTAAAGAACGATTGAACTGACCTTGGGCACGCAAGGCCAGTTACAAGGGAGTGATTATTGCCACAACTAGTCTGGACCACATCCGTACTTACTTCCACCTATTATAGCAAAGAGGGCTTATTAGAGTAGAGGTGCGTGCACACTGCTAGCGATTACGTGGTGTCATATCGAAGGAAATACAATAGGCATCACCGACAGTCCCCTGTGCAGAGCATGCTTGGAGGAGGAGACCATTGCGCATGTGCTCCTTGTGACTGATACACGCACACGAACCTTAGGATCCCCGAAGTCCCTCACAGACCCCCTGAAAAACCTGAGAGACCTCATCAGTTTTTGAGAGAGGTGGGGCTGATTGGAATAAGCCCACCGAAGGTTTTCGCCGCCATGGCCCACATAGGATTGTGTGCGGAAATCATAGTCAACACAACATATTGAAGGAATAGGCTTGAAAAACCTTGTTAGATTTTTTATGTGAGAAATCATCCATCCAATGATTTCTCCCGTTCTAGGATGGGACGAGACGAGTTGTCACGAGTGCCGTTTTTTTCTGACTAAAATCAAACCTGCGTCCTTCAGTTGCCCTTTGTGTTCTAGGACCGGTCACTCTTTTAAACGATCCCGCAGCTCTCGCAGGTGTCGGCCCTACTGGACCACTTTTGCTAACAACTCTTTGAGACACGCATGAAACACTACGCGCTGTCGATCGGGCTTGGTTCTTGCCGGACGATAAGACGGCGAGTGCCCACGAGTTTCTTTTTCAGCAAAATCTCTTCTTCGTGGCCCTAGGGACCATAATAGAATGCGAAACGAAATACTTTTAAAGGGCTGAGAATAGGAGTTTTGATAGGAAAATAATTTTAATTATCTAAGTCAGTTTTTAGTTGACCATGTTATCGTAAGTGCTAAATATATAAACTAGGACTGCGTGATGTGCGTTTAGTTTTTCGTTACAAGTGTATACGCAACTGGATAATCGTCATCGTCATCATTTCAGCCGAAAGACGTCCACTGTAGGCCTCCCTCAAGTCTCGCCATAGCGACCGGTCCTGTGCGTCTCGCATCCATCGGATTTCCGCTACCCTTACTAGGTCATCGGTCCACCTTATTAGAGCCTTCCAACGCTGCGTCTTCCGGTACGTGGTCGCCACTCCAGAACCTTTTGTCCCCATCGACCATCTGTTCTGCGAGCAATGTGCCCTGCCCACTGCCACTTAACTTGGGGATTCTTCGGGCTATGTCGGTAACCTTGGTTCTTCTGCGGATATCTTTATTTTTGATGTGATCACGCAAGGATACTCCGAACAAAACGATTTTCATTGCCATTTGCCATTGTAATTTGTGCTGAAAATATAACTTCCTCAAAGGAATTGAAAGTAAAATTTAAAAGCTTCGTCAACCATATTCCACAACTCAAGTGACTCACTCTGATCGTACTCGCATCCAGACTGTCGTTAAACCTCCATGTCCCAGTGTGTAACCGCCTTAACTTTGACGCGGTGCGTTGTCCCACTCGGTGCACTCTTGTGGATTGTGGACTCACTTAACGCAAATACAGGAATGACCACACGTTGCGTTCTTGTCGCTTCATGACAACAGTATTATCATTACTGTTTCTCCTTGGAGTCGTCACTTGGCCAGTTCTTATATCTATATATCGTCACCGGAAAGCCAATACTACTTAAACGCCAAAAGGCCATTTTACAATAGAGACATTTTAAGTTTTTTTTTTTACAAAACCATGTCTAACTTTTTTTCTAATTTAGTAATCGAAATACAGTAAAGGCAAAAAATAATTGTGACACTATTATCTACGTACTGGAATCGAGATATTCTGCATATTTAATGTAATTCAGGAGATAGCTGTCACTTAAGTACATATGATCTGTACTCTTCTTAAGGAGAAGAAAGTACTTATCTTTATAATAATTTTTAAGTGCGGTTGTCGAAAAGTACTGACAAGTCAAGTCCTTTGAAATGTATGAAAGGAAAAAGTACTAACACGCATTACGGGTTGATGTAGTCTCAGGATAAAAGTACTTAAACGTTATAATAATGTCTTAGGACCGTACAGAAAAACGGTGTATAGCATTAAAAGTTGATACCATTGTTATGCCAAAAAGACTTATGTACAAGATATATCATTTAAATTTAAATATATTATTCTTATCGGACATAGACAACAATAAGTACAGTCAAACGGGGTGAATAGGACCGCAGGGGTGAATAGGAACAAAACTTTGAAGGGGATCTTCGCGTTAATTATCAATTTTTCCCAGCATTTAAGTACTCCTATTTATTCACTAATTGTAATAAAAACGGATGCTTTGATAGAAATCAATTATAGAAATATATACCAATGTGAAAAACCTAACCAAAGTGTAGTTCCTATTCACCCCTGCAGTCCTATTCACCCCGTTTGACGGTAAGTGCTAACAATGGTACTAGCGGCGAATAAAATAAATGAGAATACTATTGTAATTCCTAATTTGAATTCGACTGCATCTTTTTACTATATTGGTTGAAAAAGGAAAATATAAATAAATACAGCTTGCTTAGTAATCACATTAAACGAAAAATTTAAAAAAATTGTTGACATTTTTCTTGTCAGTCTTAAAACTTTTGCTATAAGCAATTAATGCTTATAGCAAAAGTCACGCAACACACTACGAATAATAAACGCAACACAGTTAACAAAACTGTGTTGCGTTTATTATTCGTACACAATACAATATTATGTATTGGGTAACAGTTTGGCGCAATTTTCGAAGAGATCAAATTGATTAGGTCTAGTAGATTTTGAATACCTGTGTATCATATATCGCGTCGATGCTCAAGACTTTGAAGCCTCGACTCAACGAGTGCATCATTGCCAATGATCCTCCTGGCTCGCCTCTCAATTGCCTCAAGTGCATCAAGCTGGTATCGGGCAGTTCCATCCGAAAGATGAGAGCAGTACTCCATACACGATCGAACTTGCGCTTGATAAAGTTTTAGCAGCTGTTCCGGCGTGAAGTACTGTCTGACCTTCGCGAGGATTCCCAGCTTTTTTGCTGCCAGTTGAGCCTTTGCTTCGATGTATGGCCCAAAGTGTAGAGTTGACGTCAGCGTGACACCAAGAAGATCAAGATGGTCTGTTATCGGCACGGTTACGCCCCGGAAAGTTGGAGCAGGGCTGAATTGGCTCCTTTTAGCGGAAAATAGACACGCCTGAGTTTTGGCAGCATTGAACTTGACCAAATTAGCATCGCCCCATTCAGAGACTGCCTCCAAGGACAAGTCCAAGCGCTCGACCATAGCCTCTCGGAGAGACTGGATCTGTGACCCACTAGCTTGCGCGCTGGATATGTAACTCTCAGCAACAGTGCTGTCGTCTGCATACCCAAAGGTACCGGGCTTAAGCAGATCATTTATGTGCAGCAAGAACAATGTTGCCGAGAGCGCTGACCCCTGAGAGACCCCGGCATTAATGGCCATTTGACCGGACGAGCAGCCATCGATGACCACTCGGATGGACCGGTCACTCAGGAAGTCTGCAATCCAAGCACACAAACCAGCAGGTAAACCGAAAGAAGGAAGCTTACTAATAAGGCTTTCGTGCCAGACCCTATCGAAAGCCTTCGAGATATCGAGGGAGACGGCAAGCGCTTCCCCGTGTTTCTCGATGGTCTCACTCCAGATGTGGATAGCATACGCTAGAAGATCACCAGTTGACCTATTTCGGCGAAAGCCGTATTGTCGGTCACTTAGGATGTCATTAGCTTCTAGGTATGCCAGGAGCTTAGTGTTGAGTAAACGTTCCATAGTCTTACAGAGAATGGACGTTACTGAGATTGGCCTGTAATTAGTTGGATCAGCCCGACTACCCTTTTTGGACACGGGCTGTACGTTAGCTTGCTTCCATGCAATCGGCACTTTTCCAGCCTCAAATGAAAGCCTGAAGAGGCGTGTCAGGATCGGAGACAGTTCAGGCGCACACGTTCTCAGAACAATTGCCGGTATCCCGTCTGAACCGCTAGCCTTGTTCACGTCAAGGTTACACAGCACCCTACGGACGTCCTTCTGATGGATGCGAATATCCGACATACTCGTTTCGCAACCATCAGGATTAACAGGGGGCCGTGTGTCACCAGGATCTAGACGCGAAGATTCCGCGAAGAGTGAGGCAAACAAGTTTGCTTTCTCCTCAGCGGTATGGGCCAGCGACCCGTCGGGTTTTAGCAGTGGCGGTAGTGAGAGACGGCAGAAGTTCGATTCAACCGACTTAGCCAGGGACCAAAACGCCTTACTACCAGCAGGGTATGAAGCAAGTTTGTTCCCGAAGCGGCTAATGTGGTCGAACCGAGACCTCCGCATCACCTTCTTGCAAGACTTGGCAGCTCTGTTGAAGGCTCTCTTCTTCTGACTCACGTCACTCGCCTTGTGCATACGAGCGTCGGCCCATGCCTGGAATGCGGTGTGCTTAAGTGCGTTAGCACGATCACACTCCGCACCAAACCAAGGGCGAGCCTGGTCAGACATTGATACGTCAGAGAATGGAATGTACTCTATCCCCCGCCGCAACACATCTGTCACAGCATCTGCGCACGACGATGGATCATGCGAAGAAAAGCAAGTAGGCTGCCAAGGATAACATTCGAAGAAAGATCGCATGCCATCACAATCTGCTGACCTATATCGTCAAACCCGCCTGGTGCCTCTAGGGCAGGGATCGGGCGGAAAGTAGACTGATATAGATTTCACCAGACAGTGGTCGGAACTAATACCTAACGGTGATGATTTCGACACTGAATAGTGGTCTGGATCTGTTGTCAGCAGAAGGTCCAAGCAGTTGGCCGTGTGCGAATCAACATCCGACACCCTCGTAGCTCCCTGGACCAGCTGGGTGAGATTTAACGCTAGCGCAAGCTTTCGCGTCTCTCGACCAGCATGATCTGTGCACTGGTATGGGAAAAGCCACTCCTGATGGTGGGCATTAAAATCCCCCAGTAACACCAGTTGTGCGGAAGGGTACCTCTGCTGAGCCGCATCCGCCGCCTCACTAAGGTACTGTGTGAGCCTGGTCATCTCTTGATCACCACTGTGCGAACGGTAGACACAAGCATAGATAATTTTATCCATGCCTGTGTCCACCATAGCCCAAAGCGTTGAGAACCTGGAATCTTCAAGGTTGCGGAGACGCCGATAGCAGATGTCGTCCCTGGCGTATAAACACACACCAGCGTGTGATTTAAAATTGTGTTCCAGTGTAAACCCTGGGTAAGACAGGTACGACACGTCTGACGGACTTCTTATCTGCGTCTCCGAAAGAAAAAAGAGGGAAGGTTTTTCAGTCTCCAGGTGATGATGGACTGCTGCGAGATTGAAGTGCAGACCTCTAATATTGCTAAGGTGCACTTTAAGTGAGAGGGAGTGCAGCCGCTGTTTTACTTTTCTCTTTTTCAACCCTGGCATATTACGAGTGAGACAGGAGAAGAGAAGGAAGTGAAATGGAGTCCCATGCTGCTAACCTTCAGTCACGCACTGGCAGGACAGCATCATTGGGGTACTAGTCTGGAGACTGCGGGGACGCCCGAGCCCCCCGCAAATGACCATTGGGCCCTCTCATCTGGTCGCCAACCAGCACGATGGTGCATTCCGGGATTTTTCATCAGGTGGCGACCTTTCATGTGTGGCTAGCACATTACTTGGGCCCCCAACTAACTGCGGTCGGCCAGCGGTGCACCGTGCCTCGGATCCCGCTACCCTCCGCGACTAGTCTCCCGATACGTCAATACCAGCGCGGGTCCGGCTGGTCTGCATACTATAGAACCGCCACTTCGACCCAACTCCTCTAAATTGGCTACTAGGCAAAGTCGTACCGCCAAACGGCCTAGCCGTGTTCCGGTACGATGCCCAGTGGGTCAACAAGCCGTCGGTCTTAAACTACCACCAGTTAATGTTACCTGATTAGCACCACCCGGGGACCACGTGTAGGGCCTAGCTATGGGTATTCTCCTACGGACGCGGGTGACTCGGCCCCCTAACTTGTTAACTGTTGCTGCGGGAACTTCATACACGCGTCACTCTTTTGTCGCTGCGGGGATCCGACAAAAGTAAAAGCAAGGTCGACTCATCGACTGAACCGCCTACAACTCGCGCGCGAAATATAAATTATAAGTACTCAACGAATCGTAATCAAAACAAAATTTTATTTCAAAAGACTTAACTGAATATTTTTTGTACGTGTTTCACACATGTAAATGCTAAACAAACTATTAATATTTTGTCGAGTAAAATAATCCATGCTTAATTTAATAATTATTTGATTTCATTGAATGTAAAACATTCTAAATAGACACTCAAATACTTAGGTATGAAAAGCAAAGTTACTAAAACCGTTCCCTCTCAGAAAACTGCGAAGACAAAATATACTAACGCGCTATGCTCATCAATTCTTACTAAAGTACGTAAAGCAAATTTACTTAGCTCAATAACTCTATTTACGGTCGGCAAAAAAATACTAAAGCGACTCAATGACTCAAACTACAATATTTTGAGTTGCTGAACAAAGTTAAAGTGGCTGATGTCAGTATAGAAAAATACTAAACTGACAGTGACTAAAATATAATCATAACTTGCATTACGTAAGTATTTATTAAAACATCAAAATTATGATAAATACCATACTTTTGCAGTGCTTAAGCGCCAAAAAAATGCTCAGATTATTACGAAATCCCGACTAATCGACGCAGCAAAAAAAATCCAATCCAACGATATATATAACTCATTTTGGTCAAAATGGCGTTTAAGTAGTATTGGCTTTCCGGTGACGATATATATAAAAGAAAGTCGTGTTAGTTACACTATTTATAACTCAAGAACGGCTGAACCGATTTGGCTGAAAGTTGGTGGGGAGGTAGCTTAGAACCAGGAGACGGACATAGGATACTTTTTTTTTGAGTAGGGTAGAGTAGGGTAGAGTAGCGTAGAGTAGGGTAGAGTAGGATAGAGTAGGGTAGAGTAGGGTAGAGTAGGGTAGAGTAGGATAGAGTAGCCGCGGGCAAAAGCTAGTCTATATATATAAAAGGAGAAACTGACTGACTGACACATCAACGCGCAGCCAAAAGGACTAGGACTAAGAACATGAAATTTTGTACAAGGTCTCTTCTTATGTCGTAGGCGAGCACTAAAAGAGGATTTTCCAAAATTCTCCCCCTAAGGGGATTGTACGGTACAACCGCACATACTGCAAGTCAGCATTTACGCCTCACATTCATTTTACTTTATAATAAAGTTCAGTTCGCGTCGAGCCATCAAACCGGGCGATCTCATCATGGCCAACAAGGGCCACGTGTCAATCATTTCACACACACAAGTTCATTAGCTCATTTTACCTATAACATTTGGAACAATACAGCAGTTTAAATTATTTTACCATCATTTATTCTATACCGCCCACATCATCTAAAAGTAGTGTGTGATCTAGCAAGAGATCATACATTCTTTTTGGTCCTTCGAGCCTAAGCTTCGCACGCTATATAGTCCATTTCGCGCGCGTGGATATAGCGGGAAGCTATCCAGTGACTCTAAAGTGTGTTGTGCTCAGTGACTATCAAACTTCGAGACAAACAAGTGTCTCAGGGTCAACAAGGACCCACAAACCATCAGGAGCTAAGTGTGGTTAGAGACTAACAGGTGTCTCAGGGTCAACAAGGACCCATAAACTATCAGTGTTCAGTGAAGGCATATTAGACTTTGGGACTAACAGGTGTCTCAAGGTTTGTTGTGTCGTCAGGAGGTGAGACTAGCAGGTGTCTCAGGCAATCACCAAGAACTAGTAAGCAGTCATCAAGGACATTCAAGTAAGATCTTTCCAATTATTTCTTACTTCACTAAGTCTTCATCATGGAGGCCATACATGCAAACCAGGATGAGCTTTACATAGCCATCCAAAAGTTGGCTACAAATGTCAAAAAGGATTCAGTAGATCGAAAAACTGCCGAGTATTTCAAACGACGTTTAGATACATTAAATCAATATTGGTCTGATTACCAGTACAATCACGACCGCCTTCTTACGGAGGAAAGCAAGACTCATCCGTATTTTAGTAGCCGTAAATACGAACGAACAGAAGAGCTGTATATCTCGACCAAGGCACTCATTAATCAGCAATATCAAATATTGTTGACAAAGACGAAGGAACCACAACAAGGGGGAGCCACTCAGGAAGCACAAGGTCCTGCATGGTCAGCGCAAGATCTTGTAGGACGTCAATCGCCGCTCGTCGAGGTATGCTCCAGAGGTACATCTAGCAAGCTTGATGAACTATTGAAGAAGCAAGCAAGCAATTTCAGAGCCCTGCAACGCACTGTGGCAGGGATAAATTTGGATATTATGTCCGAAAAGTGGGAGTTGAAAGATGCCTTACGTACTCTACAGGCTCGATGGTCTATCATAGATTCCTTACATTGGGAATTAGACAGCGAATTGGAAGGTACAAATCAAGAATACGAGGTGTCTTATACAAAGCAAGAAACTATTTACAATAAATTGAACAATGCAATTAACAGGAAATTAGGGTCCGTAGTTCACAAGGAAAACTGGACACCAAAAATTGACATCCCGTTCTTTAATGGCAATTATCAAAATTGGGTGTTTTTTAAGGATTTGTTTGTTGAAGCTATCCACAGTAATGTCTCCTTATCAAACGCCCATAAGATGCAGTTTCTTAAAAGCAAGGTACGGGGAGAAGCTGAGCGTTTGATACAGCATCTACAAATCAGTTCCGACAACTACATTGTGTGCTGGGAGATATTGAACAACAGGTACAACAACACGTGGCAGATTTTTAAATCTCACTTAGATCTCATACTAAATCTTCCAGTAGTTCAACAACCAAACGTCCATCAGTTAAAGAATATGCATGATACTACATTAGAGTGTTTAAACTCGATAAGGAACCTAGGCGTTGATGTAGACAGCTGGGATCCATTCATCGTGCGTTTTTTATTACTAAAATTAGATGCGGATACTCATGACCATTATTTGGAAACTCGGAACATGCCGAGAGATCTGCCAAAATTGTCGGAGTTTCTAAGCTTCTTAGAGAGCAGATTCACTGCATTGGAATCTTCGCGCAAGAAAAACGAAAATTCCAAACCAAGCAAGCAACAAAATTCATCAGCGTCAAATCTCAAGAAAAAATATTCAGCAAGTAAGATTTCAGGGAATTATGACGACAAAACATGCCCGTTGTGTAAAGAGTCACACGGAATATTTTATTGCAGTAAGTTTTTAAATATGACACCAAGTGCAAAGCGACAAACTGTTACACGATTGCATTTGTGCAAAAACTGTCTTTATTCACATAGGGATAAAGAATGTACATCAGAAAAACGCTGCCGTGAATGTCGTGGCAAACATAACACACTTCTACATGAAGCGTTTAACAATAAGTCTTCATGTAACCCAATTACAGAGAATAACACACCTGCAGTTTTTGCAACCAGGACACAAAAACAGGAATCGCAAGAAAATCACGTTGTGCAACAAGGCAACAACGTGATCGAAACCTTATTAGCCACCGCGATGATCAAAGTTCAAGCAAGTGACGGATCATACCATAAATTGCGTGCGCTAATAGATCAAGGCTCTCAAGCCTCCCTTATCTCAGCCAGAGCGGCACAACAGCTAGCTTTATCAAGAAAGTATTGCAGAGCCGTCATCTCCGGCATTGGAGAGAAGGAGAGCAGTAGCAAGGGCGTTACGAGCATAACATATTGTTCGCATTTTGATGACTTTACATTACAAACAGACGTGGTAATCATGGACACGCTGATTAATCAATTACCAAGACGCACATTTACCAAGCCAACATGGGCACACCTGGCCGGCATTCAGCTAGCCGATCCAGAATACAATATCAGTCGTCCCATCGACATTTTATTGGGAGCCGATGTGTATTCAAATATCATTTTAGAAGGCATTATCAGGGCTGATCAATCATTTCCGGTTGCGCAACAGACACGACTGGGATGGATCCTATGCGGCAATTTCAAGACTTTTCATTGTAACGTGGTCCTTAATCAAGTGGACGAATTACAACGATTTTGGGAGATCGAAGACATCACAGAATCACCCAATTTATCCGCAGAGGATCTACAATGCATTGAATACTACAAGAAAACAACAACAAGACGTGAAAATGGCATGTATGAAGTAAGATTACCATTTCAAGAAAACTTTGACACACAGTTAGGATTGTCAAAAAATAAAGCTATGGCGCAATTTCAACAGTTGGAACGGAAATTTCACAATAATGAAGAATTAGCAAACCAATATAAGTTATTTATTCAAGAATATAAAACGTTAGGACATATGAAACTAGCGTCCGGTAACATTCAACCCGATTTTTATTTACCGCACCATTGTGTATTGCGAAATGATTCAACTACGACAGCACTTCGTGTAGTTTTTAACGCATCTTCAAAAACAACATCAGGACACAGTTTGAATGACGTTATGTTAAAAGGTCCAAATCTACAGCAAGATCTCCAATCTTTACTCTTAAGGTGGAGACAATATCGCATAGCTTTTACGGCAGATATTGAAAAAATGTTTCGTTTTATTTGGTTAAATGAACAGGATCAAAGATTTCAAAAAATCATTTGGAGAGATGCTCCAGACATGCATAATCAGGTATACCAGCTATGCACTGTTACATACGGAACCAAGGCCGCACCATTTTTAGCCATGATGACTTTAAAACAATTGGCTGAAGATGAGAGACACAATTTCGGCAGTATTGCAATAAAGGCATTGGAGCAATCATTCTACATGGATGATATTCTACACGGGACTTATTCTGTCGAGTCAGCAATAAAATTGAAGCAAGATTTAATCAAATTGTTAAAATCAGGAGGGTTCAATTTAAGGAAGTGGTCTTCCAACGCATCATCTTTACATGACGATACAATCGGGGCAAGTAACCAGCAAGGTAATTTCGATTTCAAGGAAATGGAGACCTCAAAAACCTTGGGATTACGTTGGAATTCCAAAGCAGACATATTTACATTTCAATCCAAAATTGAACCATCTACCAAAACACCAACTAAGAGATCCATGTTGTCAGACATATCAAAGTTGTTTGACCCTCTTGGTTGGCTGTCACCTGTATCAACCAAATTAAAACTACTATTTCAGCAAGTTTGGATGTCAAGTATTCAATGGGATGACAAGTTACCCGATCAAATTAGCAAGGAATGGCTAAACATTAAAGATGACATGCACAAAATTAATCAATTCAAGTTGGAGCGCTGGTTGGGAACAGGAGAAAACAACACGCTGGAGCTGCATGGATTCTGCGATTCTTCTAATAAAGCTTACGCATGCGTCGTTTATTGCAAGACAAAAAACAACGCAGAAACAAAGATCTCGTTAGTAGCAGGAAAAGCAAGACTAACTCCGGTTAACAAGTCAATTTCATTACCAAGATTAGAGCTAAGTAGTGCTCTGTTACTGGCAAAGTTGCTATCTAAAATTAAACAATGTTTTAGCAATCATAATATCAATATATACAGTTGGACAGATTCAATGGTAGTCCTAGCGTGGTTACAAGGAGAGCCAGGTAAATGGAAGCCCTTTGTCGCCAACAGGGTACGACAAATATCAAGCATCATACCTACAAACAGCTGGCGTTACGTCAAGTCAGCAGAAAATCCAGCGGACTGTGCAAGCCGTGGATTGGATGTCGATCAATTGAAAAACCATTCGCTGTGGTGGGAAGGACCGTCGTGGCTGCGAAACTACGACCCCGGCCAAGAAACTGAACAAGCAGTATTTACCACAGACGAAGAGGCAAGAAAAATCAAGCATATTAATCACATATCGCAGCAAGAAAGTGATAACATTTTGGGTGAATTATTAACAAGATACAGCTCACTTGCTAAACTAACAAGAGTTTTAGCATGGATATTGAGATTTATCAAGCAAGCAACAAACAAGAAAAACCGCGTACAAGGTTATTTTATATTACATGAATTAATTAATGCTAAGCATAAATTAATTTTATATGTACAGCAGAGAGAATTTGTACAAGAAGTGCATAATTTACAAGAAAACAAGCCACTATCATCAAAAAACAAGTTCCCTCCTGGGAAGTGGGCAGCTGGCCCAGTCGTCCAGCAGCATCCCGGAGGCGATGGCCACACTAGGGTGGTTACATTAAAAACAAAGAATGGGTTTATCAAGAGGCCTGTTCTCAAGCTGTCTACTCTCCCTGTGAATGATAGACTCGACAAACAAGGGTCGCGTCCCAAGGAAGTGAAGGATGGCAAAACAAATAAAAAAGTAAATTATAGTTTCTCATCGCTGGTAATGTTACTTTTGTCTTTCATGAGCATCTTGACCACAGCTCACTGTTCTTACAATGTTACACAATTAAAAGATAATCAAGGTCTTTATTTTGATAAAATTGCAAACATGCAATTAATCAGAGATGATTGGAAGATAGTAACATACTATGACATGAACTCATTTTGGCAAGGAACAGAAGCATGCAGTAAATACCTAGCCTACTTGGATCAGATGTGCAACAAGTTTAAAGAAACGTCACACTGTGACATCATACAAGTTCAATTGCAGCATGAATTCTCGGAACTCCTGTATTATAACCACCTGTTGCTGAGTCCGCATTCCAGCACGCGCCGCGCACGACACCTGCGCCGGCGCAAGCGAGGCCTTATCAACGGTGTAGGGTATCTTGCAAACAGTTTATTCGGTGTACTTGAGAGATTTGCCGACCAATATAAACAAGATATTCAATCAATTCAGGACAATGAAAATCATTTGCTTTCACTCATGAAACAACAAACAACGGTCATTGAGGCAGAATACAACGTTTTGAAAAGGAATGAACAAGCAATTAATAAGCAACACAAGATGCTTAATTCACTATCGATCAAGTTTGATAAGATGGAGAACGTTTTGTTGGACGAATCATCAACCATCAATCATATCATAGACGTAGGCATCCCAACTCCACTGATACAAAACTATTCACTTTTTTCGAGCAACAAGGAGCTTGACGACATCAAAAGGCAACTCCATATTCTCAAAGCAAGTGAGAATTTGCCACATCAACTTTCTTATCATGATATCCATCACTATACAGCATTGTATGTAGTGATCGGAGTAGTGTTGGTGGTTGGTGTAGTCATCATGGTACGTCGGCTGCGTAACAGGCGAGTCGCATCTCTCGCGGGGGCAAGGGCCACATTGGCGAGTCTACAGACCCCGCAACACGTGACGCCTGCACGGGCACAGGCTGGGGCCTCTTTTTCGTCGTCCGCAGTTCAGTATAGTGTTAGTGCGCGTAATAAGTGTGAGATTCCATGTGTGTCCGATTACAGTGAAATTCCTAAAGTGCATAAAATAGACAAGTGTACAGTGCCTATGTCTCGCAAAACAGAATTTAAGTAGAGACTCTAAACATAGAATAAGGACCAATTGGAATCACCTTGTTATTCACCTAGTATAAGGACCTATTGGCATCATCTTGTTACTCATCTTTTCATGTTCATCTGATATTCATCTTCCCGCTCGGGAGCATGTACGGTGCAACCGCACATACTACAAGTCAGCATTTACACCTCACATTCATTTTACTTTATAATATAGTTCAGTTCGCGTCGAGCCATCAAACCGGGCGATCTCATCACGGCCAACAAGGGCCACGTGTCACTCATTTCACACACACCAGTTCATTAGCTCATTTTACCTATAATATTTGGAACAATACAGCAGTTTAAATTATCCAACCATCTTTTATTCTATACCGCCCACATCATCTAAAAGTAGTGTGTGATCTAGCAAGAGATCATACAGGGATGAAACGGGGTTTCAAAGTTTGTATGAAGAACCTTACTATCACGCGTGCGAAGCCGCTGGCAGAAGCTAATATTTTATATAATAGTTAGTTAAATGATATTTATATTTTAATGATATAAACTAGTGCTTGATTGCGATCTCACCTGTTGGTAAGCAGTGATGCAATCGTTGATGGTGAATCGCACTAGTTTATTATTAAAAGCCACTTTAGTCTTGAAGAGACCTTTTCATAATAAACTTTTAGCTTGGATACTAATTCCTTTAAGCCATGTCTTCGTATAATATAGTCACTTTGTTTTGTTCCTTTGTTCTGACGTCATCTCAACGCTCAGTCACGTAGACACCAGACACCAGAGTCGCTACACCACACTGAGACAGTATCAAAATGGACCTTAAGTGCACGCGTCCGAGTTGATCGCGCCGCCAAATTGGTTGCGCAACCAAACGGACACCAGGTGAGTAACTCTCTATAGAGCTGCATACATTTTGTTGGTAGTGGCGACTGGTCGCGCCGCCATGGTGTCCCAGTGAAATATAGCCCTAATAATCGGGCAGCGTGATATTTCCGACGATATACCTGCTGCACGACATTACTCAGGTAAGCAATAAGTAGCGTTTTAGATGTAGGTATGCAAAACATGGTCTAAAGTTCCTCAACCCTCAGTTGAACAGGGAGGATCTTCCCACCAGACGGGTGTTCTGACTGATCCGGGTAACCGCCCGATAATAGATTTCGGACTGTTGTATGTTCCAGGACCCCGGGTTTCCCTTTCAGAAGTCAACCCGTGGCCCCAGTGGGCTTCGGTCCTGCAGGGCCCCTACGATTTTGCTGACATCTCTTTGATTTCGACGCGCGCGTGATACACTCCACCGTCGACGACTCGGGCTCGATCCGAACGGTTGCACATCGTCCGTAAGCCCACCCACACCTTCTTCTTCTTAGCGTATCGATGGCAAGACTAGTGAAATTCCTACCTATGGTGGTTGGTAGTCGGGGTCAGAATTTCGGCAACAGGGGTGTGCGGATGTCCGTTCCTTCACGCGTAGGGCTGTCTCCTTGTTAGCATTACTGCTTCACAGATCACCGCCCATTCCCCCTCGCTCCAGACCATGATCTGTACGAGGGCCCGGTACGTCGAGAGGTCGCCGAACGAGGAGTTATTTGATGGTTTCTGAACCACAAAAAAGGCGATTTAAGCAGTTTATATCTTCATCATCATTAATATGAAGCCACTAAAATGGAAAAGAAAACATTCAGATCTGTGTATTGTTGTTTTTATTTATTTATTCTTACCCCTTTAGGTATTTATTCAGTGATTTTAAGTATATAATATGTAATCCTTGCTGGCTGATCAACGTCTCACCGTCGACGACGGCTGGCGCTGAAAATCAGCGCTGTGGCTCCGTCTTACACGAGCCCCAGCATTTTGCTGAGCTTTGGCCGTTTTGCCCGGATGTGACGCACATCCTACCACTTATACCTATTATAAGTCGAGGAATGCGCCATGTTTGACGTAAATAAACTCTTTTTCTTCCTTTTCTTTCATCTGTTTTAAAAAATACCTCGTGCTTAGATTTAAAAAATAGTAACAATGTTAGGGAGCTATGGGCGTTTGAGTTCAAGGGTCTTAATTGTTTTGCACAATGCAGTCTGCGCTTTATAGACTGCTTATAAAGGGTGACCCTGAGTAACCCCATGCAATCTGTTTTCAATAGACCGAGGCGCGGTGGGATAAATGGTATTCATATAAATTCAAATCACGCGTGTGCGGTTTTCCCGTCCGATTATAATTTAGGTCTCTTCAAGGCTAGAGTGAATAGGCTCTCAATAAATTAGTACGCCTCACCATCAACGATTGCATTACTACTTACCATCAGGTGGGATCGCAGTCAAGCACTAGTTTATACCAATTAAAAAAAAAAATCACGCGTGTCCTTGATAGGGTAGCCAGAAAAGTATAGCACGCTCGTACCTAACTATACATATAAATATAAGTATGTGTGCGGGTGAAATAACATATTTTATTGACTTATAAGTTTTTTGATAGTTCGGTTGTAAATCAGAAGGGTTTTATGTAGGTAATTAGTGCTTTAAATATTTGTAAAAAAAACAAGATGGCGAATATAAAATAAAAACCGGCCAAGCGCGAGTCGGACTCGCGCATTAAGGGTTCCGTACCGTCAGTAGCAAAAAAAACAAAAATCACGTTTGTTGTATGGGAGCCCCACTTAAATATCTATTTTATTATGTTTTTAATATTTGTTGTTATAGCGGCAAAAGAAATACATTATCTGTGAAAATTTCAACTGTCTAGCTATCACGGTTCATGAAATACAACCTGGTGACAGACAGACGCACAGCGGAGTGATAGCAATAGGGTCCCGTTTTTACCCTTTCAAGTAAGGAACCCTAAAAAAGAAAAAGTACTTAGTGCTTCCATTTTTTGTTTTAGAAACTCAACTGATGAAGAATATTGTGTTTTTATATCTACAGTCTGAGGGTGAGATAGCTTTCTGAAATGGTATCCAAATAAATTGAGAATGTGTTAATTGCTCATTTGTTATAGTATTTTCTCAAGGCGAACAGAAATACTAATATTTTAAAACTGAAGAGTTTGTATGGTTGAACGCGATAATCTCAGGAACTATACTGGTTCGAATTTAAAAAACTGGTTCGAATTTAAAAAAAAATTATATTGGATGGCATAAGTATTTGTTGAAGAAGGGCACAGACGAGATATAATAATATCACGCTAAGACTAATAGGAGCGGTGCACAAGTAGTAACCAAACACGCGAGCTAAACCGCGGGAAACAGCTAGTGTATTGTGTAAATTAAACGAACTCAATCTCTTTTTTACGTGGGAAATCACAACAACGAACGTACACAGCTTTTTATTCTGTGGGTCATACAGATATTTTTCCCGTGTGAGAATTGAACCCACCACATGCAGTATAGCAACCAATCGCTCAGCCAATGAGCCATTCGTTCAAAACTATATAGCACCCTTCATCATCATCATTTCAGTCGAAAGACGTCCACTGTTGGACATAGGCCTCCCCCAACACTCACATATAGCACCCTTAGCCTGCCAGAACTGCGGCATTGTTCGAAAGTTATCGCGGCCCTAGAAGGCAATACCTAGGTAAGTTTCAGTCGGTAAAAGTCTAACAGTCCATTCTATCTATTTATGTGTGGTTTCCGCACTTAGTCCTATGTGGACCATTCTACGTGGGCCATAGCGGCCATAACCCTAGGTTGGCTTATTCCAACCAGCCCACCTCTCTCCAAAAACAGATAAGACCTCTTAGGTTTTTCAGCACATCAATAAGGGAGTTCGGGGATACTAAGGTTCGTGTGCGTATTTCAGTGACACCTGTGCAGTCTAGGAGCACATGTGCGATTGTCTCCTCCCCCTCCAAACATGCTCTGCACAGGGGACTGTCTGTGATGCCTATTGTGTGGAGGTGCTTATTCAGTGTAGTGTCCGGTGATGGTCCCCGTCCCTTTCGCTCCATCCAGAGCGGGAGAAGTGATTAGATGATGTCCTACCTTAAAAAAATAACAACTGGTGACTCATAATTAGACGTGATTATCATTTGTTTTACCAAAAACATTTTACTCTCCGCCATTATCCGAAGCCTTTAAACCTTTTGGTTACGAATATTATTTATTTCGGCTATCCGAAAGTGTCAGTTACGTTTACCGAGCTCGATAACATCCCTGATAGAACTATTCTAATAGGTTAGTAGTTTTATGAATAACAAATCATATATTTTTTAGAAAGTTATTACAAAATCATATTCCTGCCCTTGTCCCGTGTTATTTGGGGTCGGCGCAACACGTTTTTTTCTTCCATTCTGCCCTGTCACTCGTCATGCTATCACTAACTTCCTTTTCTTTCATATCACTCTTCACACAATCCATCCATCTTTTCTTTGGTCTCCCTCTCCCTCTCCATCCATTCACATGTAAACTCATAACTCTTTTACTAACATGCGTTTCATCCCTCCTCTTCACATGACTAAAGTTATTACAAAATACTTTTTGAAAAGTAAAGAAAAAACCCCTTTCTGCAATAAACGCACTGTCGCTTACGATGTTCTTTCTAAAAAGGGTCGACAGGATTCGAAGCCATTACTATCACTGAGCCACAATGGTGGGATATAGCTGTGCCTACGACGCAGCTATACATTTCGCGCTTGCATCACTACACGAAGGTTGAGGAAGTCGTGGAGTATTTGAAAGTGAAGACCAACTGCCCTAGTAACAAAGTTCTCCTGTAGCGCACAGTTTACAGGCTCATAGCACTAGTACCTCTCTTAGTGGTTCCAGGTTTTACTAACAAGCTTATAACAGGTTACACGGAGTTCGTTTGGCTTTATAGTACATCTGTTCTTATAAGTTGACTTATACTCGTGTACAGAACGAAATTATAGGCGCAGTAAAGACTAAGATGGCCTATAAAAGTGTTGCATAGGTGTAAATACACTTGAGAAAACTTGGTCCAGTAAGTTACACTTATAATCGCCTACAAGAAGTAATTATAAATCCGCTATAAGTGTCATACGCCAGTAATAGTAATTTATAGAACTAAATGCACTTAGAACCATTTGCATTTGTTACTTGACCTTATAGGAGTGTATAAGTCAACTTTATGTGCCAATTTTAAGTGAATTAGTTCTACAGTGGTTTCTTCTAAGAGTAAGTGTACTTGGTATTATTGTGGACTCTCGAATGCTGTTGTAGTCTTAATTTCTATATAAAGGTTTCTTATAAAACTATTTTTGTAAACTCTAACTCGTCACAATATGGCGCGACAATAATGTTACCTTAGGACTAATATTATTTTTAAACACAACTTAGTAAATACGCCGTGTTCAAAAGGCGAACAAAAATTGAGATGTAAAACACAATATACTTCACCGAAAATACTTACGCGTTTGCCGTGCAAACATGTATGCACATATATATATTACGTGCGAAATACTTGTTAATACATTTTATATAAAATAGATGATTACCTTTTATTTTTATTTTTTTTCTTCACAATCGCACAAAACAAAAAAAAATCATAAATATTTGAAGTAGCTAGTAATAGAAGCGCGGAGTACGTTACATGTCTGCCTGGTTCTATTAAATGCTAATAGTGAGCTTCGCAGGAGCAAATGGTTGTCCGGAGTCTAACTATAGATGTATTAAGGGCTTAAGTCGTGGTGTCTGGTTCTATTAGATGCTCATAGCTGGCTTCGCGGGAGTTGTTCTGACTACGCAGAACTATCTGGTTCTGCGTAGTCCAACTATAAGTGTATTATTGGTCTAAGTGGTGCTTGTCAAGCCTACTATAAGTGTTTTATTAGCAAAAGTACGCGTATAAAATGGGCCCTTTTCCGTGGTTATAAACTTTTACTAGCCTGTTATAGACCTGGCTCCGGAACCACTACACGACCACATTTTGTTACTTGGGTGGACTCTGAGGGTCGTAAGGTTGGAAGCGCGCCACGACGTCAACTTCAAGTCGTTCGTGGTTCGAGTTCCAACCCAACAGCTACAGCACAGTATAGATATATGGAACAGTACGGAAACTACTTACAAATATTCGAAACGGCACACTCACACAAACATACGCATCGACGAGACTCCTAAGCGTTTCTGGCGGTCCTGTCAGTAGCGAATGCCGCTTAGGAGTCTCGTCGATGCGTATGTTTGTGCGAGTGTGCCGTTTCGAACATTTGTAGGTAGTTTCCGTACTGTTCCATATATCTATACTGTGGCTACAGACCTTAAAAGAGGACTTTTGGCTGAAAGGTGTTGTATATCGACGTTTCCGAGGACGGTTATGCGATACCATGCAGCACAACACGACGCCGACTACATTACATGTATATAAGTTTTGTTTTTATAATATGTTTTAGTTTATTATTGTTTAAGATTATTTTATGTATTTTATCTATATTATAGCTTCAATATCTATACTCTGAACTCTGAAAATATGTTTATTCACAAAATTCGGGATATAATGAAATAACAAAAATACAATTTATTTTTTTATTGCTTAAAAATACATTTCAGGCACTTTGATATGGAAAGATATCGATCATTCTAATATACACTTTATTGCCTTAGTAAAAAGCTTACAATTGTATGAAATATTTGTCAATACAAACAATAATATAATTGGACGGATATACAGGATGAGATTCATATAATAATAACTCCATTTTGTGAAGTCGGTAAAATGTCTTTTTTATTTATTAAAATTATAAAAATATTGCATGTTAAAGCATAATTTAATTATGCTAATATTGTTTCAGTCTATATTGACCAACCAAGGCATTGAAATGATCGTTCTTTTAAAATAGCGGAATGTAATTCATATTTGTCATTTATATTAAGAGCAAAATATGTAAATATTGCTTTATTTGTATGAAATAGTGTAAAAAAAATGACGAAGGAAAATAAAACAAAAAAAGATCTATAAAATAACACACAAAAAATGCTAATTCGTATAAAAATAAAGTTAGTAATAAGTGGGTACTATAAGTACAATGTAAAAAATTAAACTATTTGGACCTATTTGTAATTAATTAGTTTAGAAAGCGGTTGAAAACTCAGTCTCAAACGATACAAGGTGCAGTTTTGAATGTGCAAAAAATTTCAAGAGGTAATTATGTTTAGTGATTCTCGACCCGAATCGCCAATAAAATGGGTACTTGTATTTTTTAATTTTATTCTAATTTACGGAAATCGATAAAAGCGTTTCGTAGAGTAAGTAGGCGGTGTACGAGGCTCCGCCTACTGCGCACTCACGCACACAGTGACATGCCTCGCGATAAATCGCAACGGGTGATTCTGTTTTTTTTTTTTTGAACAGGTTTTGTTAAGAGAGTTATCCTGAACAACACTCAAAATTAAAAAAAAATACTACAATAACAACTATTTTTGACTTATTTATGACAACCTCCAAAAATTTTGTGCCGATTCAAAACTGTCCCTTGTATAAAATAACTTATTGTTACATACCGAGTGAAAAATTTAGCTAGATAATTGCAAATATCGGGCTTATAACATTATCAGATACTAGTGACCCGCCCGGCTTTGTTCGGGTGTACCAGCTTCCTCGTAAAAAAAGGAACACACTTTTTTTATTGAATACCGCAAAATCCTTTGCGTGCTTTAGGAGTTAGCGGAAAAACAGACCGACACGCTGAAAGAAGCTTTGTTTTATACTATGAAAAGAAGTATTTCGAAATGTTGCATGTAAGCATAAGTCTATGTCTTTTTCTTCGTCTTTGTTACTACGATGCCGTTGAAGGGGTGAAAACCAGAATTCATGTATTCTGGTTTTCACCCCTTCAACGGCATCGTCGATCGATTGCAAGCGGTCGCAAATGGAACTAATTTTTAAAATTATATAAGCGGGACAAATGTTCAAATGCCCGTTAGCTACTGTGATTGGTTCAATGACTTCTTACCATTACCAAAATTAATAGTGTTTAATTCTTGACCCATCGATAAATTATTTCAAATATATAATGACGAAGCACCGCCAGAGAACGGTTCGACCGAAATCTAATCTATTTTTTTTTTGGAAAATGCATAGGATTTTTGACCACTATCTCTCCTGATGGTAAACGATGATGTGGCCCACGCTGGAGTACGCTAGCCTAAATGTAACCTATTCACTTTTGACTTAAAGACCCCTGAGTTGTAGCTAGTAGGAAATACAGACTCCAGCAGGGAATTCCGCTCCTTAGCTAAAAATTGAATTTCAACCTTACGAAGCCAGGGCGGAACGCTAGTAACTTATAAAAACTGACGACTTTGATAGAAGTAATGCGCTCAACGCACTTTCGACGTCACTAATTTTACTAGTACTGCCATTTTTAATAAACGCTACACAGAACTCGCTCTGTATATCAACTGCACTGGTAATAAATGCTTAAAAAGTCCGTATGAAAAACATACACAGTATTCTTATGAACTAAACGACACAACACACAAAAAGATATTTTCTACATAGTTACATACACAACACAAATATAAAGGCATATCAAAAGGATATATCAATGGACGGATATTTAAGTAACACTGTTATAACATGAGCTTGATAATATTATATATTAATTTTACAGACTGAACTGTTAAAATGCTGTTTATTCATATTTATATTAACCTTTATTCGCGTTTATTTCACCAGGGTCGCACATTCACGACCTAATACTCCATCTTCATCTGTCGCCTATGGGGATTAAAGAGCTAAACGAGAAAGAATACGCAGTCGCAAATACTCGACCCTGGCGAATAGGACACGAAAACACTCGTCGAACCAATCCGAAGCGAGTGGTTAAAGGGTTTATATAATTATATTTGTATATATTAGAAGCCAACCCCAATATAGGAAAAGGCCAGTTTGATTTATTTCTACATACCAGCAGGTATACCTATATTATAACAGATATGTTAATTATTGATTCACATTACCTAAAACTACGAATTGGTTTAGCTGCCTTGAGATTCTATTAGTATTCGAGTCTTTTCATTTAAAAAAATACATATAACTACAATATTCGCACTGGCATATTCATAATTTTAAAATACAATTTCTATGTCATATTATTCTGGTCTTCTCGAAAGACCAAGCTTTAAAATGTCAATTTCATAATATTATTACTTATTTCAATAGAACTTATTCATACAATGAACTAAAGACTTTGGTCTACTCGGTCTACTGAGTAGACCGGACACAGTAATATCCCGAAAAATCTGTATTTTTGTAGTTTTATTACTACGATTCTTGTTATTCATTTGTTTTACCCCACTGTAAAGAAGGGTTACGTTTTGCTCATTTGTATCCCACATTCTTCTAAAATAATGTCTTAATAGGACACAAGCTTTGACAATCTTTTTCATCAATTCATAATAAGTTTCGTCTTGCTTTTCTGGCGGATAATATTCATAAAGTAAAAAAAAAAAAACAATTTCTATATCCGGCCATTTTAAAATGGGGCCTGAATATCCAGTAAAAAATTCTCACTCCCATCACACGTCAGTGCGGAGTGATAGATTATACGTCTCGAAGTTTTGTGCTTCGAGAATATACTGGGTTAACAAACACTGTTTTCAGGATATTACTGCACCACATACTTACAGCCGAGTAGATATATTTGGACGGATATTTAGTAACTATTCGACCATCAGTTCAAAGTGCACAACGCCCACTCGTTCTCTCCTGTCGTACTTGATGTTCTTAGCCCATGCACGGCACTCTATGTTTATCAGGATGCCGGCTGAAAGTGATAATAAATAAAGGTTTTAAGCTCATTAAGGCCGTGACGTGTCGGCTGAAATGATGATGATGATGATGAAGGTCGTGTCATGGGCAAAAGCGTGGTCACTGCCTGAAGAGATGCATTACATGTCATAGAGATACACAGATTCAAAGTTATACTGTCACATCAATTACTACAGGGTTGCTAACCCTATAATATAATGTGTAGTGATACAAGCTTATATTTCTAGATTTAAAAAAATGGAGGTCTGTAAAATGTTAATTAATGCTTAAAATAATCAAGATAATTATGCTCTTCCAGACTGTATAAGTCAAATTGCTGTTTAATTTTTTAAATATGTTAGCCCAAGCTCCATACATTTATTGAACGTCGCCTTGATTTATTCAAAAATTACTTAAATTATGGAAAAAATAAAGCAACCAAGTTCTGCAATAAGATTTAATTATATAACTGGCTTACCTTTTCAAACGAGATTCGTTTGAAAAGGTAAGGTTGTCATTATTCGTTTTACGAACCTCCAAATAGAACAATTTATAGAAAGAAAGAAAAATTTTTATTTGTGACTTGCACAGGACAAACAACAAAACATCAAAGATTGTACGACTGAAACTTAGCGCCAATTTTAATCATTAGTCAATATTAATTTTTCCCAACTACCCTCAAAATACAGTTTTTCGCGAACGAAGTTGCTGACAAGTGCTAATCATTCATCAATACGTTAAAAAATGCCTTAATTATGACGAAGCTGGTAAATTATACATGATACTCACTTTTAGGTCTGTGCAAGTGAATGGCGACCAGGGGACTCAGGTAGCCTTCAGCGTTTTCATATGGGTAGAAGTACCCTGGGAAGCCGGGGTAGGGCAGGTAACTGATGGGCCCGATGTTCTCCTTGTCGGCCGGCGTCTCGCCCTGGCACCATACCCACACCATGTAGCCCTGAAAATGATTTTGTACTTTTATTCAGTTCATAAAATATTTTTTTTTAACAAAGACGAGCTCGTGTCGAAGTAATAAAGTGCTCCACGGATCGATAGAAGGTAAAGTTACGCTTCTAAAGTCGGTCCGTAGATACATGTAGTATATTCAGAACCGACTACTGAAACGATTTCAGTTGTTTTTTAAAATAAGTAATTTTATATCCTAAAATAAAATATTATTTTACCTATTTAGAAAGGTACTCTTGATAAATTGTGATTGCGTCACTAGCGTGTTTGTGTGTGCGTGCGTACAATGCGTTCCAAATAAGAATAGGATCGATGGCCATGTTGTGACATCACGTCATACTGTCAAATCGCAAGAAATTTGGCTAAATTTAAGAACTCAGAGATGTGCAAAATTGAAAAACTGGATTCTGATCGTTCACAGTTCGTAAATAATTTAAATTTTTAAAATTTCGTGTTTTGCTCATCCTATTAATTCTTCGATTTGATAGTATGACGTGACGTCACAACATGGCAATCGATCCTATTCTTATTTGGAACGCATTGTAGACACCTATACCAATGCGTTACCAATGTAGTGCGTCTATTCTCATAATATTTCAGTACTTGAATTATGATCGTAACCTAATTTTCTAAATTGGAGCGTATAATTGTGTTAATTGTTCTAGTAACAATGTTGTATTGACCTTCCATCGGCACGGAAAGGTCCCGATTTATAATCGGGACCTTTCCGTGCCTTTTTTTGGGGTAGGAAATCAAACAACTTCTCTCGCTCCGTGTGGGTGGACCGACAAGAAGTGACAGACTTTCACTGACTTTACCCACACACGTAAAGGAACACTCCTTTAACCCTTTAAATGACAAGTTAGTATTTGACATCATAAATATATTAAATTCATTATTATTAACATGTTTTTTTTTTGACATAACTGTAATTACTCAAATGAATTGATAATATAATGTATAAATAATAATAATATCTATTGTATGTTAATTAGGATAAATTAAAATTGCAATGCTTGTAAAAGGCTGCTAAGTCAAAAGTACTGACATGATTTTATAACAACATTGTAAACACTTAGTTCGCAATAAATACTTTGACTTTGACTTATGATAATCACAATGTCTTTTAGTTTTAACCCAAACGGTTAACTGGCAGCTCAACGGTTAGCTGGTATTCTCAACTCTACTTTAAGTTCTAAACTTTAAACTACTGAATTTTCATGCGGTTTTGACCAATAGACAGAGTGATTCATGAGGAAGGTCCAGATTTATATTTATAACTAGCTTTTGCCCGCGGCTTCGCTCCCGTCAACTGACTACTCTACTCTACCCTACTCTACACTACTCTGCCTTACTCTACCCTACTACTTTAGATACAAGCATATTATAGTAGATAAAAGCCGTGAATTTCAATTATTTGTAAATCTCTGGCGATGGTAATTTGGGACGGGTAATAAATAAATGGCAATACTAACAAATCTGTAGTTATAGTGTGTGAGATTCCAGATGTGCTGCTGCAGTTCTAAGGGCATATCCCCGGGCAGTTCCTCCATGCTCTCGTAGACCTCCGGTCGCCAGCCGTAAATTCTGTAACATTACGGGATTTCCTATGTTACAAGACGACATGACGTGTAACATTATATTTCGAAAGTTTCCTTACGAATGCTTAGTTATTGTTTCAAATTCCAAGTGTGGAGTAATGTTTAATAGAAAAAATAATGAAGGGCTTAATAGCCACGAGCCTCGACCAACACCTTAGGAGGCTCTCGTTAGGCGGCTGGATTCAGAAAGCGGTACTCCTGGACACGGCTCGTATAGTTAGGAGGTTCCTTTCTCTGGAGCCCTGACCACCGGTAGCTTGGACCCTGTTCCCGATACCGGTGGGATACTATATTTTATATTTTTAAATGTTTATTTTTTTTATTTTCTATTAAAATATTTAAAAATATAATTTATGTGTAAATATTAATGAATAAACAAAATAATAATTAAACCACATCTATTAACCTTTCGGAAGGTTGGTGAATTAATTTTCAATTCACAATTCACTAGTGTCACTTGTCTGTATTTTTCTTTTGTTGTATTTTTACAAGTGACACTAGTGACAGCGGCTAAACGCGATTATGCAACCCAAAAGATAAAACGCAATTAGTTTTATTGGTGAATTCCGCCCTTAGACACCGTCGCGGAACGGTCACACAATGACCGACACAATGAATGGTCCAAACCATAATCCAAACAAACATTTTTTACTGTCCGTTCAACCGATTTTGACTTTTATTGCGTTGGTGGCATAATAACCACCAACAGCTGGAGCAGCAGCGGCAGCGGGTGGGTGGTGGTTGGTAGCTGCAGTAAATAGTTGGTATTGTAACCACTTTTTTGCTTTTAATGCCATCCTTATGTCTACGGAATAGAAGTCAAAATGGGTTGAACGGCTAGTAAAAAAGGTTTGTTAAATGTCTGATCTTACATTCAGTCAGAAAAGTATCGGGAATGGATGATTTTTTTATGTTCCAAATTCAATTTTTAAGCTATTGCATAGCTTCTATCGAGGGCCTTGAGCGCGGGGATCGAATCCAGAAATTCCGTAACGAAAAAAACCTCACGCTCCCCACTCCGACGGGCACGGAGGTGTGGCTTGAAGGCCGTGCATTGTCTAACGTCGTTTCTTTTCGGCAGTCTTCGACACGGTGTTTGTGTGCGTGCAACTAGCCGTATTGTTACTGCATAAATAAAATAAATAAATAATTATAATTGCATAAGTTGATACAAAATGCTACGCAATAGCTTTACCGCGGCAGTCCCCGAGTGCCACACGTCTTTTTTTTTTTTTGGTTGTTGTATGATTGGCACAACTGTTTTCCATTTTGGCGTGAAGTTTGAGTTGCATCTATTATTTATATTAAATACAGTGCTGTTTTTACATCATATCTAGTGTGTATTGCGAATTTCATATGGACAAAAACATTGAACAAAGAGAGTTTGTCTTAAATTTTGCATCACCAATGGAATTTCGTGTTCGGAGTCACTGAAAATGTTACAGAAGGCTTACGGTGAATCGACTTTATCAAAAACACGTGCTTATGAGTGGTACAAAGCGTTCAAAAGCGGTCGAGATGTGATGGAAGATTTGCCTCGCTCTGGTAGGCCATCAACGTCTTCAACTGAAGTTAACATCCAAAAGTGAAGGAAACTCTTCATTGTGACTGAAAATCTTCATTCAACTTTGAGAGAGATAGCCGCCGAACTTTCTGTATCTCGCGAGTCGATCCGTACCATTTTAACTAATCATTTGGGTATGAAACATGTTACCGCTCGGCTAGTCCCCAAAAGACCTGAATTTTCTCCAAAAACTCAATCGCATGAGAGTCGCTGAGGACATGCTAGAACGAGTCAATTCCGACCCAACATTCATGAAACGCATTGTTACTGGTGACGAGACGTGGGTTTACGAGTTTGACATGCAAACTAGTCAACAAGCTTCGGAGTGGCGCCTTCCAACTGAACCGAAACCGAAAAAACCACGCCAAAGTCGATCAAAAGTCAAAGTCATGTTGACTGTTTTCTTTGATTATCGCGGTGTTGTGCACTCAGAATTCTTGCCGGAAGGTCAAACGGTAAATACTTAAAGAATATTATTTGAGCGTTATGCGGCATTGAAGAGAGCAAATTCGACGAAAAAGTCCAGATTTGGGTTGGAGTGTACGAAACGGGGCACTGAGGAAAAAAGACTTAGGCAAATTCGACGAAAAAGGCCAGATTTGGGTTGGAGTGTACGAAACGGGGCACTGAGGAAAAAAGACTTAGGCAAATTCGACGAAAAAGGCCAGATTTGGGTTGGAGTGTACGAAACGGGGCACTGAGGAAAAAAGACTTAGGCAAATTCGACGAAAAAGGCCAGATTTGGGTTGGAGTGTACGAAACGGGGCACTGAGGAAAAAAGACTTAGAAAATTTTGCTACAAAAAAGGCTTAGAAAAATTTCTTTCTAACTCCTAATCAAGCCTTCGGGATCCGGTGGGATGTGGGAGTAGAAGGGTGGGGAAACATCGGGGGCACCGCATGTGACCTTGACCTCAATGTTAATGACCTTGAGGTCAAGGTCAAATGTATAAAACGTCGAGAAATGTCGGGAAACGTCTGGGACACCCAGGGTCAATGATTTTGAGGTCAAGATCAACATATGACCTTGACCTCAAGGTCATATGATTAAAATGATGGGAAACGTCTGTGACACCCAAGGTGAATGACCTAGAACTCAAGGTCATGACCATAATCTCAAGGTCAAATGTTAAAAATGATGGACAGACAGAAAAAAGGATGCCCCTATATGGCAGAAAAAAGGGGGCCTCCGTCGACTTGGACTTGACACGGGACTAGATTGTATAAAAACTCCTAAAAATATTCTTACACCTAAAAATTGTCAAAGAGCGAGCGAAGCGAGCTCGTAAGTTTAGGGCACCCCGACACGGGACAGGTTAGGTTCGAAGGGGATGACGGGGCTGAAGTGAGCAAGCAAAGCGAGCGAACGAAGCCCCGTTATCCCCTTTGTGTTAGGTTACTGGTGTACAGACACAAAAAAGGAGATCCCCGCAGGGGGCCGTTGTCGACATGGATTTGACATGGGCCTGCATCGTAGGAAAACACCCAAAAATGGTGCCTACCGATTCCACACATCTTACACATTTGACCTTGGGGACAAGGTCATTGACATTTGATCTTAATATCAAGGTAATTGACCTTGGGTTTGCAAACGTTTTGTTGACCAAACGTTTGCCAACATTTTTTACCTTGAGATAATATACATGACCTTGAGGTCAAGGTCACCAATACACCTTGGTTGTCCCAGACGTTTCCCGACGTTTAATACGTTTGACCTTGACCTCAAAGTTATTGAACCCGGTTGTACCAGGCGTTTCCCGACGTTTTATACATTTGACCTTGAGATAAAGGTCATTGACCTTGACCTCAAGGTCATTAACATTCGAGGTCGAGGTCACATGCAGTGTCCCCCGATATTCCCCCACCCTTTTACTCCCACATCCCACCGGATCCAGAAGGCTTGATTAGGCGTTGTTTTTTTCCTCAGTGCCCCGTTTCGTATCCACTGACCGAATTTTTGACCAAACACTCAACAAATACCATCGAGCAACCAACATATTCACCAGATATGGCTCCAGCCGACTTCTTTCTTTTTCCTAAACTCAAATTACCACTTCGTGGGACCCGTTTTCAATCGGTAAAAGACATAAAGGAGAATTCGCGGCGAGAACTCAACTCGATTTCGGAAACAGCATTTAAAAAATGTTTTGATGATTGGATTATTCGTTGGCGTAAGTGACAGGGCGTTCAATCCGGAGTTCCGGAGTTTCGTAACTCCGGAGTTTCGGAGCGATTTTAAGCATTTTTCAAATCCGGAGTTGAAATAGAACACCGGAGTTGAAACCGGTTTTCAAAAACCATGTAAACGTTATTTACAAAACGACGAAAAACGCATTCTTGACGCGCCCCCGTAAACGGTAAAACAATACGTGCCATGCCAATGTGAATGTGTATGTGTACAATATTTTACCAAACGCATCGATTCAAATTCATTAAAAGTTAAAGTTTTTTTTTTTTTTTAAATACAGACCGTCATTGATTAGGCGGATGCCTGCTACCTGGATGCCACTGAGGAGCTATTAAATAAGCTTGAGTGCTTGCAAAACCTGAGCATTCGTTTTGTTTTTGGCCTTAGAAAATACGACCATGTCTCTCAATTCCGCAAGGATCTCAAGTGGCTCCGTCTTCGTAGGAACTCTCGGGTATTATGTCTCTTGTACAACATCCTTTTCAACCTTGCATACCCTGGCTACTTACGTGATCGTTTTTCGTTCACTCGCCCTGCCGATGCCCCATGCAGATCCCACCTTAAATACCATCTCAAATTTCCATCCCATAATACACATTTGCATTCCAACTCCTTCTCTTTTCATGCGGTACGACTCTGGAACTCACTTCCAGCTAAGATCCGTGACGCTAAAAGTGTATCTGTCTTCAAGAAGCTAGTCAAAGAACATTACCTCTCTACCATCTCGTAAAGTTATATTTTATAGATAAACATTTTTATAATTTAGTTTATGTATTGTATCTATTTATGTGTTTTTTTGTACTGTTATTGATATATATAATTATGTATTATATGATTTAATTTAGATAATATAGTATATTTTTAATTTTTTAACTTATTTGTATACACTGTGTCTACATCTCTCATCCAACTCTCCTGTCGCAGGTCTGCTGGAAGTAATTTCATTTGAAATAAGCAGTAACTTTGTGCTATTCTATCTGCTTTTGTTATTTTCATTTTTAAGTGTTTGTGTGTAAATAAATAAATAAATAAATAAAGGGCCTTTTAATTGATTTCTAAAAAAGCTTTCAACTCCGGAGCTAACTCCAGAGTTCCGGATTTGATTGCTCAACATCGTAACTAGCTCCGGAGTTCATAACTATCCGAGTTTGAATGCACTAGTAAGTGTATCGTTTCTCAAGGAACATACTTTGAAGGTGATAAAATAAATTTGGATGAATAACAAACATTTTGTGTATTATTGATCTTTTCCCGCTACTTTGTTGACAGAGTAGTATTTCGAATCTACACTAATATTATAAAGAGGTAAAGTTTGTCCGTTTGACCGTTTTAAACAAACATGTTTGTTTGTTTGTAGGATGTAATCTCTGAAAGTACTGGTCTGATTGCGAAAATTTTTTCACCGATAGAAAGCTGCTTTATCCCTGAGTGACAAAGGCTATATTTTATGGCAAAAGCTAGTGGAGTATAAAAATCAATAGATGGCGGTGATCACTTACCATACGGTGACCTTCAACTTGTCTTGCTCGCCATCGAAGAACACAGAACACAGGTCTTTTCTCTCGTGGGTAGACATAAATTCTAGGACGCCACCTGCTACGCTCCCACAGCGGCGTGCCAGAGCGGCAACTTTGCATAATGGATTCATAGCGTATCGTGTCTTATGCCCCATTTACACGTGGGCCAAGCCTCGGCCAACCGCCATTGTTTAAACAGGGTTACCCCGTTTACACATGTTTACGTGTAAACGAGGCATTATGAAATCTTCAATTCGCATTGAACACAGAATGGCAACCTAGCGTACGCGCGGTAGAATGTGATCACGTGACGTGAAGCGCGCGAAGTTTAAGGGCCTGCGCACACTCGAGACAAGACTGTCTTAGACAGACTTGTCTACGACGTCGCAGACTTGTCTACGACACGGCACACACTATCAAGACAAAACAGTCTAGCGGCGTGCGGCCAGTGTTGCCAACTTAGTGGATTTTCAACTGAAACTGGTGGTTTTAACCCCCAATTTAGTTGCAAAATATTGGTTTTAGTGGCTAGTGATTTTTTCTAGTGCTTTAGTAAAATTCAATTTCTTACTAAAAATGCGATCACTCGGGTGTAAATCAGCACCATAGAATCCATAATTATCAATCTGATACCGACGATGATGGTGCAAACAAAAATGAGTCGTCTGAAGACGAATTAATAAATAGCTGTTATTGAATAATTTGTAATGTTGATTTACCTACTAATGTTAATTTACCCACAAATGGTATTTTGATCAACTGATTGTTAATTTTTATCATTTATTATTAAAGGAAACTAATAACCTACATGCCTACTTATTTTATTTCGTACAACACACATTTTTTTAATGGTAAATTTTGCGATTTT
This sequence comes from Mythimna impura, assembly GCA_905147345.3. NCBI lineage: Eukaryota > Metazoa > Arthropoda > Insecta > Lepidoptera > Noctuidae > Mythimna > Mythimna impura. The sequence continues at coordinate 28,844,901 of LR990348.1, read as the reverse complement.
GTGTGTGGGATAATTTTTTGTTAGTGTTTTTCTGGTGGTTTTAAAAGTTAACTCTAGTGGTAAGTTAGTGTAACTGTTGGAAACACTGAACGTCTCAAAACAGTCTTGTCGCAGACAAGTCTGCGGTGTCATAGACAAGTCTGTCTCAGTCTTGTCTCAAGTGTGCGCAGGCCCTAAAATTTAGGTTGTTATTTTATTTGTTTGTAATGTTCTATGATTTATATGTCAGGTGTCATGTATTTTCACATAAAAGCCGGGTTTATTTACTTCTATTGCTCGCACGTACCTGCGCTCCCATCGAACAACATAAGATCAGTAACTTAGTCAATAAAACAGCACTAACTTGTTCAACTTCAAGAAGATGCAGGGCGAAGACTTGTGGTAGGAGAAGTGGTTCTCATCGGTGCAGGGGTAGAGGTTGCGGATGTCCACGTCGCAGATCTTGCCAGGCGGCGGGGAGTTGTCGAAGTCGCAGTTGTGGATGTTCTGACCAGTACCTGCCGTTTGACCCTTCTTTCTGTATACTGTAAGCAAACGACACGGTTATTTTAGTGCTGGGTGCCCATTTATACACTGACGCGGCCTTCGTGTTTTTGTTCTCAAGTCATTTCATTTTCATTTTAGGGTGCCGTAGTTCAAAAGGAAAAACGGAATCTTTATAGGATCACTTTGTTGTCCGTCCGTCTGTCCGTCTGTCTGTCTGTCTGTCAAGACCCTTTATCTCGGGAACGTGTGAAGGTATCGAGTTGAAATTAAAATCAAAATTATGTTGTGTTTTAACTTGAAGTGTTCATAACTTTTTTAAGTTATTTTAAATATTTACAAGTATTAGGTTAAACACACATAACGAGATCTCCAGTTAGTATAGAGAATAAGTACTGAGTAAATAATATTAATAAATTAAATATAAATTATTTAATAGCTCGTGTAACCACCATTTTGGTCAATAACAGCTTGCATTCGGGAACGCATTGAATTAATCAAATTTTTACACAAATCTGAACCACGAATACTCTCCCATATTTGTAAACAATGAGCCTCTAACGCATCTGGAGTACGCTCATTTTGATTATTCCACCGTTGAACAATGACACCCCATAAATTTTCAATTGGATTTAAATCCGGTGATCTAGCAGGCCAAGGAATAGTGCAAATGTCATTATGCTGACGAAACCAAGCCTGCACACTGTGGGAACGGTGTATTGGACAATTATCCTGTACAAATTTTATCTGTGGTAATTCTTCTCTTGGATACACATTTCGAACTGTAGGCAACATGATCTCCTCCAGCACTTCTATATAATTTGCACTATTTGCTCGACTAGGTATTCTGACAAGTTCTCCCGGATCGGCTGCACTCATTCATCCCCACATGTTCACAGTTATATGACCAGATTGCATATTGGGCACTACATGACCACTTGTGTATCGCGTATTATCTCGACGCCACAAACATAAGCGTCCGTGTTCGCTGGACTTAAAAGTTTTTTCATCAGTAAAGATGACCATACTCCAATCAAAGTTTATGTGATCCATAGCAAACTGCAATCTTGCTCTTTTATGGTTTTCCGTAAGCAAGGGTTTCACAGCATGCCTTCGATAATGCAGCCCTTCGCTATGAAGAGCACGACGGACAGTGTCAACACTTGTGTCAAATAAACCAGCATAGTGATTCGTCGGCAGAAATCCATTTTCTTCGTACTCCCTTACCATGGTTTGACGCTGAAACATGTTTATGAGTTTTGGTCTACCAGTTCTTTGACGGTGGTTCAAAGAACCCTCTTCTTCAAATCGTCGTACCCATAGAACAACTGTTTTTCTCTGCAACAATAAAACAAAAATATATAATACCCAAAATTATGATTATTATATAGTGGGTTTATTGTTATATAAGAGTATAAATAAAATTACTTACGTTTACACCGGTCTCCCTGGCTATTTCTGACAAGTTTTTACCTTGATTATGCAAAGCAATTATTTGAGCTCTTATTACTAAATCGATATTACAATAATTCGTACTCATTTTGATAAAACAAGTAGATAAATTCTCCTGATTAAAAATAAAATTGAACGAAAGGAGCGCGAACGAGGTAACCGAAATGAACTTAGCGAACAATCAATTAAGCTTAGTCACAATCTTCGGTTTAAGTATTATTTAGACTACCTTCTAATTATTATTTATAAATCCATATTCAACCTACCCTCTTAAGTTTGAAAACTAACACATAGATAATAGATATATATTTATAAATTGATATTCAATTTTAATATCTTCATCTCTTTAAAATAAACTATAAATTATTTTAATGTTTGAAGAAACAAAAAGAAATAACAAAAATAAGCATTAGCATAACATAAACATTTGAAGCACAGCAACGCCATCTAGTAACAGTATAATGAGATGTTGTCGATAACAACATTTAAATCTGATTTTACGCTAGATGGCGTCATTTCTCGCTTCACACGATTTTATTTCTGTAGGTACTATCCAGGCACTTTCGCAGGTCGCCGTACAAGTGAGGCTCTTCAAATGAGAAACACGACGTATTTATCTTTTTTTTTAACACAAAACTTTTTGTCCACTAGAGGACGCCACATTGAATTTTGATGTAATTTTTTGACAAGTACCAGTGAAGCCCTTACAAATGATACTGGTATCATTTGTAAGGGTTTCACTGGTACTGGTATACACGGCGTATTTATCTCCATTTTTATTTTTTAACACATTAATTTTTGTCCGATAGAGGGCGCCATATCGACTTTTGTGACACGTCACGTATGTTCAGTGGACAATTAAGACGGTTCTAACGATACCTCATATGTCGATTTCCGATAAGTAGATTAGGAGCTATGAGGGAATAGATGGACATACATACATAGCCTGTCAAAATCATAACTCTCCTTTGGCTTTGCCGTAGTCAGGTAAAAATTCGAAGACATGTGACATGTCTGCAATGGGCCCGCGTGATGGATTACGACCCATTCCTCCTCCTTGCTTGAATCCCAGCAGTGGGAACATTATAGTATAGATAAAAGCATTCGTTAAACACATTCAAGTACTCACCCGACAAGAAATCAATCAGCTGATCTTCCCAGTACTTATAGCTCTCGTATCCCGTCCCCTTGTACCAGATGAGGGTGCTCCTAACATCGGGCGGCAGCGGCCGGAAGCCTAACCCTGGGCTGGAGCCTATCACACTGTATTCCTGCTGCAGGCGAGGCACGCGAGGGTTGATGAAATGCTGCAGGAATGTTACCATGCAGATTGCGAAGAGAGCTATCAAGACTGCATAGAAGATTGAGTAGAAGATCACGATTTTACCTGTAAGAGAAAGAAAATACAGATGCAAAAACTTCCAACACCCGGGTGTCACCACTGTGTGGACCGCCCGAAGGACACGGTGTAGCATACGGTAGAGGTGTGCCCCGCTTGGTTAGAGCTCCGCCGTGTCCTCGTGGGGGAGATCGGCGGCAACGATCTCTCGCGCCGGGCCTTGGTACAGGCCATGGTCCGAAGCTTTTAATTATGGTCGAAGCGCGCCTCAAAGAAATATAATCAGTAAAACCGTAGGATCCCGCTAGGGCCGCGAGGATTTTCGAAAGACTTGCCGTGGTCCTGGAACTCAATTGGAAACTGAAGGAAACAGGTGGGTTTTTGTTAGTAAACGGCGAATTTTACTGACTAAAACCTGTGTTCCTTCAGCTGTTCTTTGCGTTCCAAGGCCACCGTAACTCTTTCGAACAATCTGCAGCCTTAAACTTCGATGCCTGCTTGTAAAAAATGAGAGGAGCTGTATTTGAAGAGACAGTCTTTATCAGACATGTTAAAGTAGGTACCTAAAAGCTTGTACTATTTCTTATTCTGTGCTAAAAGTGCAAATGTAGTTCACGAAATTCTCATTTTCTTAAGTTTTTTTGCATTTTGCAGGTCTGTGTCAACTGTTTCCATGAAATAGCCATTCAATATGGTTTTTTTACGGTGGGAATTCAGCCCTGGGTGGAGCGCGAGGGCGAGTAAGACGTTTTCTGACTAAAAACACACCTGTTTCTTTCAGTTGCCCTTTGCGTTTCTAAGACCACGAGTTTCGTTTTCAGAAAATCCCCGCAGCCCTAGCGGGCATCTACCCTGCTGGGCCCGTACGGTTTGTGGACATCTCTTTGAGGTGCGCGTGGATCAATCACTACGCGCCATCGACGACTGAGGCTCAGTTTGGTCGATTACCGGACTGAGCCAAAATAGTGGTTAAAATACCAACTATTTACTGCAGCTGCCATTTGTCATGCCATCAATGCAATAAAAGTCAAAATTGGTTGAACAAACTGTAAAAAGGTTAGTTTAAATGTTCAATCTTAATGTGAATGGAGTATAGTTAACATTATAGAAATTTAATCACCCTTATTTATAGCATACAAAATACATTTACAGTGCTGGCAGGCTTAGTAAACTATAAATTTTAAAACTGCTCCCAGACAAAAGTTGCTGAGGATCAGGCAGTGGAGGAATGATTTATGACTTGCCACATAAAAAAGTAATAAAAATATCCTAATCTGTCCTAACTTACAAAGGTTATCATTTTAATTAATATAACTTTTAGCCCTCAAGTAAATATATATAGAAACAGCACCGCCTAACTGCTTGAACCATACTAACTTTTAGCTGTATTTTTAATATCAGCCTATTATTATCAATATTATCAAGAAAAAAGTTTGCTAGTGTAAACAGCAGCATAGCTATACCCTATTTGTCTGGGCTTGAGACAAAATGTAAACAAAGAAAACAATGTAGGTACCTTCAACTAACTTTCTTCAATGTGTTTGAATATAGTAATAACAGTCTCCTTTTCTGTTGAATGCATTGGTGTTTTCTTTGCACGCTTTTTCTTCAGCAAATAACAAGAATACAAGGAAAATATCTTGTATCAACAAGTTGATAGATAGTGAAAAAGATGGCGGATTATAACCAGCCCCATGACAAAATGTCACATTTTTATGTAAAATTTTTGTAGTATCTGTGGTCTATAATTTTGTAAAGGTTTTGTTTACCTTTTATCTCACAGCTCCCTGAATAAGGTATAGGCGAAAAATGGCCCTGGGGACCATTTTTTTACATGGGATATCATTAAATAACTTCTCCTGCTCTAGGTGGAGCAGGAAGGAGTGTCAGAATTTTACAGCATAAAATGAGCTGCCATGATTAACATAGTGTTGTAACCTATTTAATTTAGATTTCAAAGTTGTAAATTTCTCGGTAGTTCAATAAGAGGTTTGCTGGCCCTGGGGCCCTGCACCACCTAGCTCTTCGGTAGCTATGCCAGTGAGTTTAAATATAAATGCATTGTTTCCTGGTAGCAAGTTTTCTTTTAACCACAAGTATATTGATTTTTGATTACTTATCAGATGTGGTGACTGTTAGAATTAGGTTAATTAAAGTATGTCTAAAACAATGAGAATGTAAGGCTTCTAAGTAGATTAACAATGGTTTGTAGATTACTTATGTGATTATTTACACTGGCTGCCAGGATTTACTCCCAATTAATTGGATAAAAGTATTAGTGGATTGTCTTTGACCTCTGTGCTCTTGGAATTATACTTTCATGTAGGAATGTCAGAAAACTGGAATCTTGTTGAGATGTTCTAAAACCTCTTCGCTTTGAATGATGAGAGCAGAAAAAGTGGTAATTTATAAGTAAACAGGCTAGCGAATCAAATAGTAAAAGGAATATTGATACGTCTCAAATATATAAACTCTATTTAACAACGATAATACAAACTGTAAGGAGCGTATTGCAGAAAGAAACTAACAAGCCACGCCCTCCAAACAACAGTTGATTCACAACAATTAAACATGAAAAACTTGAAATTAATTTTAGTGAAAAAAGTAATTTATGAAAATCTATCGGTCTCATGAAAATATGTAAATAGAAAAGTTCACTGACCCCAACTTTCAGGCGTTCGTCCCAGTATTTGGCCAGTTTCTTCATTGTAGAAAAAATTACTAAATTTCTGTTTTCCAGGCCTCCGCGAAGGCTTCATATCCATTTGGAATTCTTCTAGTCTTGGATTCCTAATCATCTTCTAGTTTGAAAGGCACTTTCTCTTATAAAAACTCGAAAATAACTAAATTGTAAACACAATATACACGCCCAGCCGCTGCCGCAAATTTGAAATAACTAGAGGTGAGCGAGTACACTTCTTAACTAAACTAACTCAACTATTATGCTTATTGTTACTAAAGTTTTAATCTACTATATGTTTAGAGTTAAACAAAACCGAAATTAGTTCTATTTTGTTTTAGGGTAATTACTTAACCTTTCGAGCGAGTGAATTTCCGCCGGCGTTTGTTTGGGGTTTAATGAATTAAATAGTTAGTATTTATGTAAAAAGTATAACGATGACGATGACGATCGACGCACTCGTCCAAAGACTACACTCGTCGCTTCGATTGACGGAAGTGAGGGACGCCGCGAGCAAAAGCTTGTTGTGAAATAAATAGACCGTTTCTTTTTTAAATTTACATAAAAAACCTTTTTTGGTTAGTTTTTCATCAAACAGAGAAGCATAATTAGCTATTTGGTCTTAACAATTATGACAATGGTTTTAGTCGATTTTAGATTTGACTTAAAAGCCGTTTATCAAAAAATTTAAAAGAAAAAAACTGAAAGTCAAAATTATTATCAGTGACATGACAATGACATAAAAGCAAAGACTACTATAGTACGGTCTTATAAGGTACTCTGTGATCTGATCAGTCTTCTGTCATTCTGCCGAGACAATTTTGTGGCGATCACTGTTTGTTGTAAAAAATTGTTTAGTAAAACTATAAGAATAACCAAATAATTGACGATGGGATCCTCAGTGCATAAAATAATCGTTATAGTAGGATTTATATCCTTATTCCACTCTGCCTTTTCAGCTGCCCAGCGTAAGTGTTTACGCCACATGATTCTTAACTTTTCATACTTAATTCGAATAATTAAAAAGTACTTACTTTCATCTGTTGTAGATCGCTCCTACCTTCGGATAACATCACAGGAATTCACCACCTTGCCTTTGGATGTAAGTTATTAACACACTAGTATATACTGAAACTGCAACATCGAAAATCCTTCAAATTAATTTTTCTTATTTATTTTCTTTTCAGATTGTGGTACAAGCCGTGGCAAGTTTATTCGCTGTGATGTGGGGAGTGCTGAACGTAGCTGGTAATCTACGAGAAATACCTGCTGCTGCTGAACTAAATATGGTCAAATGGGAAACTCAGAGGAATCTGTCATCTTTCTACATCTTCAACCACAGAGGAAAGGCTCTTGCAGATAATTATATGCCGAGTGGAGGGAAATGTGAATTAGAGAATGTAGAATAATATAGAGTAAGACTTTATTTGTAGGAAAAGAATTATTTTTGGCCCTCCTGTATGTGTGTATTGTCAATGACATCACTGAACCACACCACTGTGGGGTCATTCACAATTTTTTTTGTTCACCCCACCACTGCCGACTAACAATGTATAATGTGTAGGTGTTTTAACCTTTTGAGTAGCGTAATTAGAGACACAATAGAAAGACAATGAGCGAGCGAATGCGGCGTTCGCTTGGGGTTTAGTAAATTAATTCATTAACGCTCAGGCGGTAGCCGGCGCCCGCAAGCCATTGTCTTACTATTGTGTCTCTAATTACGCACGTCAAAAGGTTAATGATATTACTGAAATTGGCCAAGTTCACAAGAGATTTGTAAAAAACAATAATTGTATAAAATACAACAAATATAACTATATTAATATTAAAAACTTGGCCCAATATACAATCACAATGTCAAAATAATCTCAATGAAGAAACATTGCTTTCCTAGGGGTAAATAAGATCTATAGAAAGAGTTACCAATGCTAAATAATTGTTATCAATAAATGCATACATTTTGTATTAGAACCTTAGTACGGTGGTGTGATTACTAAAAAAAAAATATGAATAACACTAGTGGTGTTATTGAGAATACACACCTCTGCTTATTGATTCAGTTCAGAATTTGGTTGTCCTGCTAAATATACTGCCACAAAGGTGGTTATTCAGTCCTTTAAATTTGTTTATCAGATCTACAAAGATGGCTTGTGTATGGCACATTTTATGTATTTTCGTTATTGTAGACTTCAATGTGAGACAATGGATGCATTATACATTGTTAGATCAAGCAACATTCTTTACAAATTGCTGGAACAATTGTCAATTTCACAGACAGGGAATATTTTTACCACCATATTTTACAGCAACAGATATAAAAATCACAGTCCATAATGGTGTATTCTATTGTTTTACTGTTGCTATTCAGTCATTTCAATACTCAAAATAAACACGTTTTTCCCCCCATCAGTAAATTCTCCCTGTATAAGGTTATGTGGCAATTTTTTTTTGTTTGCCAAATTGTTCTGACCGTTATAGGGTCAATAGACCCGGATAGGGGTTAGGGGATTCAATATTGAATGGATGACTTGTTTTGTAAACCATCACCAGTGTGGGATAGTTGCTGGTATAGTGTAATTATTATTTCTCAACGTGGAACTTCACATCTGTGACCCACAGTAACAAATATTTTGAATTGGTCTGTCAAATTTTAAAAGTTATAGCAAAATGTATTTTATTTAGTTAATCTATTATTTAATAAGTTATAAGAAATACTTTATTATTTATATCATCATAAACATTATTCATTTGGAACATGGTTAAGAGTAAATAAAAAACAATTTTAAGTCTTAAAATATATTTTTTATTTCTTATAATTATTTTTACATTTTTTTTTTATAAAATGTTTGTTTACTTATAGTTATTACCAAAGTAATCAGTTACTGCAATCTTACAATCTAAGTGGAAAACAATAAAATTGGTAAGCTTATTTTTTACTGTCAATTATAAATATTTAGGGAGAAATACTTGAAGTCACTAGTGGCATAAGTTACTTGTTTTATAGTAAAATGTAACAAAATGAGTTTTTTTTAGTGGTGGCAGCATAAAAGGGGCAAATTCAAGGGGATGTGCTGCCCAGATAAATGTTACATACAAATCTGTTTAGGGAGAGATTGGGACAGATCATTAAACCAATCAATTTACGACTTGTTAAAACTACTACAAAAGGCATTTATTAACACTGTTTCAGAGGTATTCTGTTGGTTACATTTTAAGTTTAAAGAATCTTTAAGCTGTTGATCCCCGCATTAACGCCGGCGTTCACGCGCCATTGTCTTACTATTGTGTCTCTAATTACGCACTCAAAAGATTAACTGCACTTAAGTTTAAAGAACACTGCTCTCTCAAGCATACATTACAAATAATTTTTGACAGGATATCCTGTATCCTACATTTTAGAATTCATTGCAATCAATCTGTTGTCTATGGGCCGGTACATCAGTATTAAGCCTTAGTTAGATAATGTCAACAGACAGTATTTGATAAGCAGCCTTAGACAAATGACTTCTATTAGCGTTCCTGCCAAAGCCTAAGAACAAAATGTATGGTAATGACATTACCTGCGGAGAAGTCACGTAACAAATGGCATGATAGGTAAAGTTATTATCATACATTTAGCACTTTGTGTTTGGCAGAAACATTAACTGAAAGTAATTTGTCTTACCCCCAGTTACACTTATTACTAATGAATATCTTAACCTTCCATTCACTTCCTCACTGTCAACATTAAAAATGGACAATAACACAAACTCCTTAACACAAGATGCACATAACCATTGTCTAATCACCAAATGGAAGCTATCGGCCTCCGCGACCACCTCTGAAGCCGCCGCCTCCTCTGCCGCCACCCCCTCCGTAGCCGCCACCGCCTCCGCCTCGGCCGAAGCCTCCCCGACCGCCACCGCCGCCACGTCCGAAACCACCGCCTCCTCCTCGACCAAAACCACCGCCACCACCTCGGCCGAACCCGCCGCCGCCGCCGCGACCTCCACGAGGGCCTCCTCGCCCACCACCGCGACCTCTCTTCGCACCCGGCGGCTGTGGCAAGAACCTTTTCAACGGCAACAATTTCGCAGGATCAATGTAAAACTGTTGTCCATCTTTGAAACTATTTGCTTTAAAGTTGTCGCTCATCTTAACTGAGACGAAGTAGTCACGCAGGTTGCCAAATATCTCGTCGATTTTTCCAATCTGTTCTTTGTTTTCGAGGAAGATGGGCGCGTTAAAGTACGGCACGTCTTCGATGTCCACCTTGCAGATTAGATCGTCTTGTACCGTCCAGCCGTAGTGACCCAGTGGGATGACGGATTCGGGCGGGCCTTGGTCCTGTTGTCTGAATCCACCGCCGCCGCCGCCACCTCGTCCACCTCTTCCTCCACCACGGCCGCCGAAGCCGCCCCGGCCGCCACCGCCTCCACGACCACCAAAACCTCGTCCTCCGCCGCCGCCGCCGCCACCGTAACCACCTCGACCGCCGCCGCCTCCACCTCTACCGCGGAACGACATTGTTTATACAATAAATGCCGCAAAATAAACGCGTGATTTAAATAATAACCTCAAATCGTGCGTGTTATCACCATGCACGCCAAATGCACGCTTTTCTGACACTTGGGGATAAATGTTGCCATAACTATAAAAAAATGTTTTTTTTTTTATTTGTTTCTGTGCCATGGATACAAAGTTTTTGAGTCGGAATAATAGAGATTAGCATATTAGCTTGCATTACGTTAGGACATCCATATTCTAATGCTATACAAACTAATCTCTATTATTTCGACTTTTTTCTTAACTTCAACAAAATTTTCAGCTCCATTTTACCATGATCGCACCTGTTCAATGATTCCATAATTATGTCGTTCAGTTGTGCAAATACTTGAGATACAAAACTATACCAATTTTACAATATCCACTAAATCTCAATGGATTTGCAAATAATTAAAACAGCCACTGAATTTCACTTGAAGAAATCCTGCCAAAAACTCCATGATAATTATGTTGAAAACAGTGCAGCCAGACGTTTCAAACCTAAAATCACCATGTTGATCACAGTGATCACAATTTTTTAATATTATGGTTTTTATAAGCTTTACCTAATTTTAACCAACAAATAAACTGAAAAACAACTCCATACAACCGCCCGTGATTATGACATTATTAATCAATTTTCTCAAATATTTTGGAAAAACGTTATATTGAAATCAAATCATGACGTGTAAAACCAATCCAGAAATTACCAGTATCAGTTTACCAGTATTCATAACTTCGGTTCACAGCACCGTCGTTTCTATTTCTTCTGCCCTGGGAATCAGGATGTCCCCCCGACCACTGGAATTAAGTCTCGTTCCCGCGAGAATATAAAAAGTAGCTTATGGTACTCATTATAATATTAACTAAGTATATCCCAATTAAAGTTCCGTCAAAAAGAAGCCCAAGGTACTTATTGTAAAATCAGCTATCCGTCAGTGAAAATCCTTCAAAGTCGCTCCTCATGGACATACTCGAAACGGCTGTTTCGAATATGTCCATTATCCCCGGGAATTAAGATGAACTACCTCCCACGAGAATCAAGATACCCGCCCTCGAGAAATAAGTCCCGTCCCGCAGAAATAAAAAAATTGATTAAGTTACTCATTCTATCAGTAGCTATATCCCAAGTAGCCTAAGTAACTGCTTGTAATATTTGCTATCCGTCAGTAAATATCCTGTCAAAATAGATCTAGCCGTTTCGGATGTTAGCTAGAACAAACCAATAAATAATCAGAATTTTCAAAGTTCACGTTTTTGTTATAGGTATCGAATACACTTTGATATACATTTAGTAAACAGATGTTTTTTTGATAATACAAACAGACACTTCAATTTTATTCAAGATACAAAAAAGTGAGGCGGATGACAAGGTAGGTTTGTGAACATTGTACGCCTAAAATAGAGTGAATAAATAGTGATATTAGATTATATTAACTAAAAAGTGTAAAATAAAAAAAATAAATTTTAAAAATAAAAAAACCCGACTGCGAAAAAAATAACTTTAAATAAAAACTGAACAGAAAAAAAAAACAAGTTCAGTCCAGTAGCGTAGAAACCAATTTAAATAAAACAAAACTGCAACAGTCGGGACCCATTAAATAATCTAGACTAAAATCATTTCATATAAATATACGACTGTTGCAGTTTTGTTTTAATTAAATTGGTTTGTACGCTACTGGACCGAATTTGTTTTTTTTCTTTTCAGGTTTTATTTAAAGTTATTTTTTTCGCAGTCGAGTTTTTTTTGCCTTTAGTGTATATATAGTTTTAATTAGTTAAAGTGTTTTTATTGAATTAAACATACAGTCTCCATAATTAAAAACAAAAATAAAATCCCATCCAGAAAAGATCTGTGATTTTGCGTGAATTTTGGCCCTTTATAATGAACTCTTAAATTAAAAAAGTAGAGAAAATACAACATAAAAAGTAACCTTGCACATTTAATCGTGATTCTGAATGTCAAAAATATATATTTACACATATCTTTCTTTTTCATGTTGCCTGTTTATTAAACATTGCGTTGGATGAAATAACAAGCTTTTAAGCCATGCTCACGTTGATGATAGACGGATCTGGAAGGGAATTCTCCCCAAAAAATATCCTATACTTTTGTTATAATTGTTACCTAGATGAAGTCGGTTAAAAATCAGTTCCGCACTGATATTCAGTTCAGAGATTATTCCATTTAAAGTTTAATAAATTGATATTTTTTGCGCACCTAAACACAACATAAAAATACAAATAGTCAGAATTTTGTATAAGTTAAAGTAATTATACCAAACTCTATTTGTATATTTCTAAAATCGAAGTGAACGTCAGAGGCTATTTTAATTATTTGGAAATTAAATCTTACCAATTTTTCATCATGATACACGGGATGAAAAATTTGTATATTTTGGTCCATCACGTGTCAATCCAACTGGTCCAAAACCTTTACATACCCTTTAAACTGGTCAATCAATATGTGAAGTCACCGAAAAAGATGCGAACCGGTGGCACTGTCTCAGTAAAGCTTGCCGAGAAGGCTGGCTCGATATAAGTATGGTCATATTACACCCAAAAATCGTAGGAATGAAATGTGTAACATTCAAATTCTAAAGCAAAACTTAGATTTAGTTTAGTCATTCACTTTTCATTAAAACAAACAGTTACTATAAGGCCACAGTAGCCAAGTCATGATTTACCGATAACAATGTCATTGACATTAAAATCAGTGACATTTGTTTGACTTCGTCAATTTCAAAATTTGTCGAAGAATTTAATTTTACCGTTTTTCATGATGATTGATATTGATGAAAATGGATTATTAAAAATGTATTCTTGATGAATTTTTTAGTGCACACATTGTGGTTCCACTGCTTTGTACCTAGGGTATAAATTATTTTGCTTGTTCGGATTCGTTCGTAAGTTTTTTGTGCAATGGCGACGCTAGAAAACGAATTAAAAGATTTGAAAGAGCAAAACAATGAACTGGCGCAAAAAGCCCAGTATTGGAAGATGACGGCAGCACAGAAAGAAGATGAAAAGCTAGCCCTAATGAAGGAAGTTAACGAACTGAGACTAAAACTGACCGTAAGCATAGATTTTCTTTCCTATGTTATCTTAGCATAAACATGTGGCAAAGCTTCTCAATACAATGTTTTTTTGGTTTCGTAAAGTTAAGAAAACAAATCTGGTATACTTCAAAGTTGTTACAGATGTTTAAATGCCTACCCTTCTGGGAAATCATTGTCTAAACCTAAGTTCACTGTCTAGAAATCTTTAGATATAAAATATGTATATTTTTGTATTGTAGAGGCTCAGAAACAATGGCGGATTTCAAGCAAGGAAACTGGATGCTGCATTACAAGATGCCAGTGAGAAGGCCATTTCTCACCTGGTCAATGCTTCTGCGGAGATAGCCAAGAGTATGGAAATAGCTAAAGCGTACATGAGAGACCGTCAAGAGTTAGATGCACAATCCCCTCGCTGGAGTAACATTGGTGGGACCCCAGCAGAAAAGAGTGAAAGAGTGCATCGGGTGCCTCCGATGATGATGGGAGGGCAGTCATTACATCCTGTTGTGGCTCTTAACAGGGTTATGTTAAATACTAGTAACCCGAGTAAGTTATGAATCAAAAATATTTACTTCTGCTCTCTTGTCAATTAATAACACTAGTCTACTACAGCCAAAATGCAACAGAGTGGCTATTCATTTTTATATTTATTAACAAGTTTAATGCCAGAGTGAAGATCCACGCAAGACACAATGGTTTTTTAATTGTGTCTTTAATGACAGCATATGAAAGGTTAATGGATTACTAATGCACATATAATAGTTTTGAGTTTTTTTACTTTATAAACTATAAAAATGCATAAAGTACACACTTGAAAACATTGTCAAAAATACACCAGCAGATATTTTTTTGTTTTAGGATGTGTTCACCTGGAATACATATAAAAAATAATCTAAAATAAACTAAATTAGTATATCTTCATTATCATAACTATCCTAAGTGAATAAAGATCAGAATTCTGGGCTGCTAATAAAAAAAGTACAATAGAGTTAAAATAGTTACATTGGAATATCATGATGCAGCATCATTTCTGTTAAAATTGCATAATCATAGTATCAACCTCTGGCACTCAAGCTAAGAGTAAACTTGTGTTAAGGGTGCCAGGGCTCACTCGTGTACATGTACACATAATTAATTTAAAATAAACAAAAAATAAGATAAGCATGATCAATCTAAAATTTTAATATTGTTAGTGCCATGTAAAGGTATTTTTCTTACTAAATATTTTTCAAGATACTTTTACTAAGATGCAACTGAAAATCTAGATATGGTGGAATTTTTCTACTATCAAATTCAAACTAAGGAGCTTTCAAATATAATGAAATGCCATGTTCATATCTGTTCATTTTAAAAATAAAAATTTGTAGACTACCTTTTCAAAAGCCTTTTGATCCTGAAAACTCAACTGTTGTGGCACTATTGATGTTGTTTTTTACATTTGGATTACAATATTTCCCAGAGTTCAGTGTGCCTTTTGGCAAAGGCCTCTTCTAACATCTTCCATTGCATCCTGTCCTTGCAACTCTTCACCAGTTTGGACCTGCTGTGAGCTTAACTTCATCCTCCCATGATTTGCGTTATCATCCTCTATTTCGTTCTATCATTTCTAGGGTACCATTTTGTTGACTATGTAATGTAGTTTAAATAACTTCAGTTTTTACTGTATAATTACTTTTTGCAGGATCAACAACGAGGAGTCCTAATCAGAATCGTAGCTTAACAGAGAGGGCTGTGCCCATGCATATGTTACAAGGTAAATAAAATTACTATTTGTCTTGTTTACACCACAGGTTTTTGACAGAAGGCTGGTAGAATATTGTTTTTTGTTCTCACTATCTGGACAAGGAGAGGTAGGCCTTTAACTCATTGAACACTCGGTGCGCAAATCCACGCGAGACATAATCGCTTTTTAATTGTGTCTCTAATTACGGCATACGAAAGGTTAATAATAGCAATACTTTATTTTTAGGCTACTAGTGCCCGTAGAAACTTACCGAACAATATATAGCAGTCTTAAATATAATAAACTAATACATTTTAATACCGTTACAGCTAATCTATTTATTATTATAACTACGTTAGGTCGGCGACGACCTAACCTACACTACAGGCTCAGCCCCATCAAGGCCATACTGGGACTCATGAAGAAGGTGCACGGAGGGCTGGGGGTTGAGTAGAAGGGGAGGGGGATTAGCACAAAAGATCCAGAAGGGTCGAAGTGCTCTGGTTTAGGGCCAGCCCCGCTATAAGATAAGATAAGATAGGTCGGCGACGTATTGCGCTAAGGTCTACTATCCACGGTCGCATAGCTTCATAGACGTAAATTCGTCATTATACGCTTAGTGTACGTTTGCGTGAAGCTTACATGCTAAACTACGAAACTGTCGATGAAGAGGCAGCGTTGCGTCTATGTGTCGCCGCACATGAGCCACATGCCACAGCCACAACCGCCGCCACGAGAAGCTAAAAGCGGCCACAAAGGAAGCTAAAACGCGCGACATCCACTTGTGGCCGGTGGCTGCTACTTTTTTTACCCATACGCGTATCATAATGGACTCTGTTGAAGAAGGTTTAAATGCGCGAATGGCGTGCGGCGGCGTTTTGTATCGGCGTTTAGTGGCCAGTGCGGGCCACAAGAAGCGAGCAGCGGCGATTTGTGGCAGCCACCGGCTTCAACCGTGTACGACGAGTTCATATAAAATGTATGAAAACTACTGGAAATATGCCAGTGGCGGCGTTTTGTTAATTTGAAAATTTAATTATCCTACAAATACTAAAAACAGAATAAAATAAATTTTTAAGTGGGGTCCATACAATAAATGTGATTTTTTTGCCATTTTTTGGCATTTTTCGTGCGCGAGTTCGATTCGCACGTGGCTGGTTTTTTTATTCTTTATCGTGGAGGTGAAGTCGAAACTGCAAATAAAAACGAACACAAAGCCCCTAAGTTTCAAGTTAATTTCTTATTGGTTTCAGATGTCTACATACCACTAACAAGGATAGACATATCAGATCTACCGAACAACAATATAGAAATGGAGGTTGATGATGACATAGAGGCAAACAATGCAGAGGAGAGTCCTGTAGACTTTGTGCAGCATAGGTTGGGAGGTAACTACATGGGTAGGCAATGATAAAGCTATTTACTTTTAATATTAAAGCTTTAGTTGCGTACTTGACTCTTTTAA
Organism: Mythimna impura; assembly: GCA_905147345.3. NCBI lineage: Eukaryota > Metazoa > Arthropoda > Insecta > Lepidoptera > Noctuidae > Mythimna > Mythimna impura. Next base: position 28,828,176 of record LR990348.1, on the reverse strand, counting down.
ACATTTTTGTATCATATTTTGTACTATACCGCCAAACTAAAATGGAACTGCCCTCTAGTCAAGTTACAACCGTTTCATTTCGATTCTCTTTTCGTTGATCGCCTCGAGTCGACCACGCCTCCTATTCCTTTGTTCTGACCACGTGACTGAGCGTTGAGATGACGTCAGAATAAGGGAATCGGAGGCGTGGTCGAGAATCGATACGAAATGGTTGTAACTTGGCTAAGGGGGCTGGGCAGGTTACATCTACTGCATGTCGCAACGAAATTGAGCGAACGCAACCACTGACGGGATTCCGAACAGCAGGAGCCATCGACGCGGTAGGCCAAGAAGGAGATGGCGTAACGATTTGGACCTTAAGGATCGGCCAGAAGTGGCGAAGGACAGAAAAGAGTGGAATAACAGAAGAGGGGCCTTTGCCCTGCAGTGAGACACAATGGGCTCATAATAATAATAATTTTGTACTAAATTTTTGCCCTTCATAACGTACTCATAAATCAAAAAAGTTTAGGAAAATATAGCTATAGAAACCTTGCACATTTAATCAGGATTCTGTATGATGATTTTTTTTTCCTAACACTTTTAAGGTTCTTAAAGAAACACGTATTTCCTGGAACAAGATTTCTAAAATATTCGATTAAATTACAGAATTTGCGAATGCCAGTAGAGTGTTCAGGTGTTATCTCTTTTTTCACATTGCTTCTTTATCAAACATTGCCTTGGATGACCCAACAAGCTTTCAAACCATGTTCAAGTTGACGATGGACAGGTCGGGAAAGGCCTCCTAAGTGGGTCCTGTTCCGCTCGCCTATCGTCAACATCGAGCATGGTTTAAAAGTTTGTTGCTTCATCTAAAGTAATCCAATGCGATGTTTGATGACGAGGCAATGCGAAAAAAAGAGAGATATGGCCTGAAAACTCTGTTAACATTCGGTAATTCCGTGATTTACTCGTATATTTCACAAAACTTGTTCCAGGAAATACGTGTTTTTTTTTTAAATCTTCAAAAGTTTTTCAGAAAAATTGTCGTCATTCAGAATCTCGATTATATGTGCGGGATTTCTATTGTTATATTTATTTAACTTATTTAATTTTTGAGTAAATTATGAAGTGTCAAAGTTTATGCAAAATAGCAAATTTTCGGAGGTCTTTACTGGATTAGTTTTACACAAATTTATAAAATGATTTCAATAGAAGCCTAGATAATATCCACAAGATACTGTGTTTCCAAAATATCTAATGAAAAATGTGTAATAACGACATAATCGCGTAAGAGCGGTTGTATGAAAAACAGTGAGATGATCGAGATGCATCCCCTTAAGTTTGTGCATCCGTAATTGGTTATTTGTCAGTTCCCCTTCCACTAAATTTGAAAGCTTTCTTACTTCATTTTCATTAAATTTGAAAAATTCTTTCTATTTGCGATTTTAGATAAGGTTAACTTTTGATACAAACAGAATTGAAAGACTTGAGTCAATTCCCTAATTCTGTATTACACACATTGATATAAACTCTGAAAACTTTCTTCACCAGGAGATGATGACAGTTTAGACTCAGATGGCCATATATCGGATGGTGATGAATATGATCGGTAAGTAGAATATACCACTTTTATAATAGGCGCTTGTCCTACCGCCTACGATGAGGGAGTAGAGCTACAAACTAGAAACGAGTTGATGAGCAGTGAGAAGCGAGTTTGTAGTTCAGACAGTTTTGTCGCTCGGGGCGGTTCGTCCTGCGCAACACTGCACGCGCTGCGCACGCTACGCACGTGTTCTACTTGGTCTTTTGGCGTTAGTTCAGACCGCCAAGTGTGTATCACTGAGCAAGTATCGCTGAGCGAGTATTACCTTTGATAACTTTTGTCGCCCAGCGACAAACTAGTGGAGCGAGTCCTGTCAACAGTCAGCGATTCAAGTGTTAACTTAAGCATCTCTTTTGTTTACACGGAATGTAATGTATAGGTATCAGTCTTATTGTACGTTTCTTTAGCGAGGAAATAGCCGACAGTTGGTCGTTTCCTCGGTGGGACTGCTATAAATTAACTAATGTCCAACTGCTGTGCTAGCAGAGAGAGAGACCTTTCCCTCTTGGCTAGCTACAGCTAATCCCTATCTAACAAACTCAATCAAATATTGAAAAGCACTACATATTATGTAGTTGTTCAAAAAGTTAGAGCAGATTCATTTATTTAAAGTCTACAGTGGTTCTCAACCCGTGGCCCGCAAGAGCTAAAAATAATATTAACTTCCGCGAAAAGTTTAAAATTTCAAATTATCCATCAAAATAGTTGGTGTGAACTGATTTTAATTGTCTATCAGAAATGTTGTTTATTCTATGAAAAGTTACTTATGATTTCAAAGGATATGTCCCTGCTAACAATGAAGAAAACGAAATGGTCCCAGGCCCAAAAATGTTTAGGAACCACTGGGCTAGAAGTGATTTTGTTAGCACCCAAGTCTGGCATCCATATTTTAGCTAATAATGTAAAACAAAGCATGCTAATAAATATTTATTCAGTTTATTTATAACTTTTTAGTAGTCGGTTGGATCCAGTGAGTGAAGAGGAGACTATAGTCAATGACACTTCCATGGAGATGGAGTCGGTAAGGTATGTCAACTTATACTTTTTCTTATCTGCCCAGCCCCCCTAGCCAAGTTACAATCGTATCGTTCGGCGCGAACGCCTCGAGTAGGCCACGCCTCCTATTCCTTTGTTCTGACGTCATCTCAACGCTCAGTCACGTGGTCAGAACAAAGGATTCGGAGGCGTGGCCTACTCGAGGCGTTCGCGCCGAACGAAACGATTGTAACTTGGCTAGGGGGCTTATCTCTCCGTTACGCTGTATCGGCTTTCTTAAACTTTCGTCACCATTCAATTCGCTCGTAAGCATCGATGAGGCCAATCTTTTCAAACAACATAAATAAGATTGGCCTTAGGAGCGTCGTCCTAATATAAATCTAACATTACTCAATAATTGGTAGTTATCGTGATTATTATGATGCACGTCATCGATCTCCTCGGTATGGTGACATGAAGCAGTAAAGTGAGCGAAGGAGATGGTCGCAACGGTGAGGGAATGGAGATGTTCACGCCCCAGCCGCAACAGGAGACACCCCGGGCGTCGGGAGCCGCAGGGCGATTTCCGGCTACCGTAGGCGCTACCGCCCGATAATGACCAGTAGTCGACGGCACGTGGTGTTCCACTTGCACTTCAGGGAGATATCAGCACAGCTGAAGGGCCCAGCAGGCCCGCGGGAACTTTTGAAAGAGTGATTGTGGCCCTAGAAAGTAAAGGGCAAATGAAGGACATAGGTGTAGTTTTAGGCAGTAAAAGTCTGACACGGCCTCCTGCTCCAGTGGCTGCGCAGCTTGTGTATGTTTTAGCCCTAAGTTTTCTTTTGTTGGAACAAGTTGCAAAACCTATTTCCACTATTTCTTATTTTTTGTCACCACTCACACCAAAAACTTTTTTTTTTTTATTTTTTTTTTTTTTATTAATGATAGGCTCGCGTTTGACCACCATCTCACCTGATGGTAAGCGATGATGTGGTCGACGATGGAGCACGCTTGCCTAGAAGTAGCCTATTCACTCTTGACTTAAAGACCCCTAAGTTGTAGCTATCTGGAAACACAGACTCCGGCAAGGAATTCCACTCCTTGGCTGTACGCATAATAAATGTGTTCTTAAAACGTTTTGTGCGTATGGGTGGGATGTCTACCATGTACCGGTGGCGCAACGCCGTACGTCTAGTGGTCCGATGATGGAACGGACTTGGCGGAATTAGATTGTGCAATTCCAGTGCACACTCCCCGAAATGTAAACGATAGAAAACCGACAGGCTAGCAACTCGGCGGCGATGCCCAAGGCTTTGTAGCTTCGACTCAACAAGTGCATCATTGCCGATGATCCTCTTGGCTCGCCTCTCAATCGACTCCAGCGCATCAAGCTGGTATTTGGCAGACCCGTCCCAAAGATGAGAGCAGTACTCCATACACGATCGTACTTGCGCTTGATAAAGGTTGAGCAGCTGTTCCGGCGTGAAGTACCGTCTCACCTTTGCTAAGATCCCCAATTTTTTGGCAGCCAGTTGAGCCTTTGCCTCAATGTATGAGCCGAAATTTAGAGTAGACGACAGCGTTACCCCAAGAAGCTCAAAGTGGTCGGTTATTGGCACGGTCACACCTCGGAAAGATGGAGCCGGTTGGAATTGACTCCGTTTAGCGGAAAAAAGACACGCTTGGGTTTTAGTTGCATTGAACTTGACCAGATTGGCATCGCCCCAATCGGAAACCGCCTTCAAGGACGAGTTCAAGCGTTCAACCATAGCCTCTCGGGATGACTGGATCTGTGACCCACTAGCACGTGCGTCAGACACATATCTCTCGGCAACAGTGCTGTCGTCTGCATACCCAAAGATACCGGGTTTAAGTAAGTCATTTATGTGCAGCAAAAACAGTGTTGCCGAGAGTACCGACCCCTGAGGGACCCCGGCATTAATATCCATTTGACCGGAGGAGTAGCCATCAACAACCACTCGGATGGATCGATCCCTCAAGCGCGATCCAATCACACAGACCAGTGGGTAGGCCGAAGGAAGGAAGCTTAGCAATAAGGCTTTCGTGCCAGACCCTATCGAAAGCCTTCGAGATATCAAGGGAGACGGCAAGCGCTTCCCCATGCTTCTCGATGGCCTCGCTCCAGATGTGAATGGCATACGCTAGAAGGTCCCCAGTGGACCGATTTTGGCGAAAACCGTATTGCCGGTCACTGAGGATGTCGTTAGCTTCTAGGTATGCCAGAAGTTTCTTGTTAAGCACCCGTTCCATACTCTTACAGAGGATGGACGTAACAGAGATGGGTCTGTAGTTTGCTGGGTCAGCTCGACTGCCCTTCTTGGGCACAGGCTGCACGTTAGCTTGCTTCCAAGCAATCGGCACTTTTCCAGTCTCATATGAGATGCGAAATAGGCGTGTCAAGATCGGAGACAACTTAACTGCATAGTCTATATATAAAAGAAAGTTACACTATTTATAACTCAAGAACGGCTGAACCGATTTGGCTGAAAGTTGGTGGGGAGGTAGCTTAGAACCAGGAGACGGACATAGGATACTTTTTTTTTTTAGTAGCGTAGAGTAGGATATAGTAGTCAGTTCACGGGAGCGAAGCCGCGGGCAAAAGCTAGTTTATTATAAATATATAGTTTTATTTTTATTACAGCTTAAGGCTACAAAATGGTTCGAGAGAAGACCGCTGGCACAGACAAGATCCCCCTCGAGATAAGCAGCCACAACCACCCCAAGACAAACAACCCTCTCCACCAGGAGGTGATGGCTCGTTTGAGAACCCTCTCGAAGGTCCCAGCTGGTTGCTAGATGATACACCTACTACTTCCACTGCGCCTATCAATTCTAAGGTGATGATTTCAAATGCATACACAGAACTTATAAAACGAATTTATTACATAGCTGTAAAACTTTAGATCTACACTATAATATTATTGACTTGCCTGGTTAGTGGCCCTGACTGCTATGCTGGAGGTCGTGGGTTCGATTCCCACCCAGGAATTTGTCCTGGGTGGGAATTTGGGTGGAAGTTTGTGTGATGAGCACGATAATTTGTTCTGTGTCTGGGTGTAGGTAATTTATCTATAATATGTATGTATGTATTTAGAAATATATAAGTATGTTATCAGTTGTCTAGTACTCATAACACAGACTCTGCTTAACTTGAGACTAGACGGCGTTGTGTGATAGTTGTGGAAAAAAATAAATAAAAATAAATAAAGAGGTAAAGTTCGATTTTTTTTGTAGGAACCTACAAAACCTACAAACAAAAAAAACGTAGTAGACATTTATCACACTTAACAAATTTCTCTAATTACCAACATTCTATTATGATGTATTATATTATTTATGTACGCATCACCGCTATTTAATATAAGTACTATAAAACTGTTTTGCGTCCGTTACGTCACAACCTCAGGTTCAGTTGAAAACCAGCGTCAGGCGTTAGTTGTCTGGCATTCATGCTGAACTAGACCTATTTTGGCCCAGCCAGTGAGGCACACAATTGTATTTTTTTGCTTCTCTTTTGTTTGGTTTCGTGTTTACGATTCGACAGTGCTGACGCAAGTTACGCCCAGACCCTTCCCGTTTTTCCATGGCACCAAAGTCAGTCCATCCGGCCTCTTACACCTACACCTTCTCCATATTGTATATTGTTGGTACAGCTGGAGAGCAGCCCGCTGGCGGCGCGCGCGTTCTCCCCGACCGTGCGGCGCCGCAAGCGCACGTCGTCGCCGCCGCTCGCCACGCCGCGACACTCGCACTACTCGCCCAGACCCAACTCCTCGCGACGGAATAGGTATGACTTGATTATAACCAATAACATTTGTTTTTTTTTAATCATATAAACCAGTGCTTGACTGCGATCCCATCTGATGGTAAGCAGTGATGCAATCGTTGATGGTTTATCGCACTAGTTTATTATAATCCTATTCACCCTAGCCTTGGAGACACCTAAATTATAATCGGACGGGAAGACCTCAGCAGGCAAATTGTTTCAAACCTTCGATGTACGTGGTACAAACGACGCGGTAAAACGCTTAGTCCGGACCGTAGAGGTGTTAACAACGTAACGGTGGACACTCGTCGTACGTCGGGTTGTCCGATGGTAGAAAGGTGATGGCGGCATCAAGTCATGTAATTCCCGCGCACACTCTCCAAAATGCATCCTGTAAAATACCGAAAAGCTGGCTACCCTACGCCTGTGCTCCTGGCTTGGTAGATTGGTGTTAACCAATTTCATGAGGGCCCTTCGATAATTGCAATTTAAACCTTATGTCACTGAAGTTACATGCCAAAATTGTATTATTAGGGTGCCCATCCACAAAGAATTTAGTTGCCCAGTAACTTTTTGTCTCCGTAGTTGTCTCCTTGGTAACATTTAGAAGACGCGCTCACAGGAATGACAGCTACGTGACTTTTTCGTAAAAATAGTTTGATTGTTGGGGCCAATTTGCGGGGCACCATGTAGATTGAGTGTGGGGACATTTTATCCCATAATATATCTGAGCCTTTAGTTGTGCAGACTAAAGTTGGTCCTGCGCGCTATCTCAATATAATGCAATATAATGGTGTTACTTGTGCAGCACGAGCGGGCGCGTCCTCAAAGTGGTCCTAGCTAAGATGCGGCTGGAGTCTCCGAGCGGCTCGCCGGCCGCCGCGGGCGCGCGCGACGTGTTCGACGCGCCCAGCCCCAACGGCGCCACGGACTCCAGGGTTATCGTGTCGTAAGTATGCCTCATCATACCTCCTTTTGTGCTTTTATTCGAGGTTAACGCATAAATGGGGGTGGGGTGGGTTTGAGTACCTAGTCTGTAAAAGTGGCAAAACTTCAGTTTCGTTTCATGTGCAAATAGCACAGTCTATAGCAGTTTAACCAACCCCAACATTATCTTTGTGCTCAATTTTTCTCTTCTTATTTTTTTATTAATTAGGTACTCGCCCGGACTACAATACCGTCAACAAAGCAAGTAGGTCAACACTTTTTTGACAAAGCAAGTCAATTCATAATAGGGAATATGCATGAAAAAAATATTTCTTAACTAACCAGTTTTTATCAATAAATATTATAATGTTTTCACAATTAGTATTCATCTTCTATAGCTTGCAAGCGAACGTTCGTTTGTCCCCATGCGCGTCGATCAAATAATCTATAAAATTAATAGCGGTTCGTTAGTCTCGCTAAAACTCGAGAACGGCTGGACCGATTTGACTAATTTTGACCTTGAAATATTCGTGATAATCCAGGAAAGGTTTAAAAAATATGTAAATCTCACGAAAAAAAAACGAATACAACGCCATCTCTAATTAAAATGTCATTTAAATTGTTATTTTCAAAGAATTGTGCTGGTTCTGGTAATGCTAGTAGATGGCGTTATCCTTTGACAGTTAATTAAAAGGTATCAACAGGTGGTACGAAGTTCGCCGGGTCAGTTTTTATATATAAATAAACAAAAATAGAATAATAATTGTGAAAACAATATCGAAATTGGTAGAAAAGCAAAAGAGATATAATAATTTTAATCAATTATATCTGTCTCTCCTCGCCAAGATGCCGTTTTCTATGGCAGCCGTTGACGTCACAGACCATGTCGGAGTTCCCTTTCATAATAGCAGCTTTGAAGCTTTATAACTTCGTTTTGTTTACTGAGCTAAAAATAAAAAAATAAAAGACAAGATGTTTGTTAATTTATAGAAAACTGAAGAAAGTAGTCACTCATTGTCTAAACACGGACTGTTGGCGCCTATATCACACCACTAGCAAGCAGCCAACTTTTATAGGAAGTTATATTATTTTTTAATATGTGGGTACATCTACCTACATTACTCTTTATATAAATCCACTAAAGAAAAAATGTTTTCGATATCGCTCCGTGCCAAATTTATTGTAAAATTGAATTACTCTTGAAATACAAGCTAAAACATACCCGAGGGCTTTCATTTATGTCCGATACGAGACACGGACTTTTGGAAACTACTTGATCTACAAAACTGAAATTTCCAACGCAGTTGGGGGACCACTCTGTAAAATACTTCGTGATTTTTACTTCCTAAAATCAACACATTAACCGATAATGTTTTACCACAGCGAATCCAGAACCAGATTGGAGAGTGAAACAACCGAGCAATCTGTCCGAACCACTCTTCGCGAAAGCCTCGAGAACCAAGCGATAGCGAACAGCCTGGAGAGAGAGACGCAACATGTGAATAGGAGGCGTTTCAGTCGAGAACAGGACAACTCCCGAAGGATACCGAGCGAACACGAACGGAGACATAACAATCTGGATGGTCGCGACAGGTTGGTATATTGTAGTAGAGAGGCGAGTGACAAATAACTGCACGCATTTTCTAACGGCTTTTGGATTGATGCAGAACAAGGTGTGAAATCCCACATACCTCAGTTGTAAAGGGAGGATCTTCTGACCAGACGGGTGCTTTTTCTAATGCCGCTGTGTAGCATTTCTTATTTTAGTTCTTATGTGGCGTCATTGTAGATGTCGCTACAGGTCTTTTTTGACATTACGTCACGTTTTTACTGAAGAGTAATAATCAGGGGCCGGAATTTGGCTAACAATATTACAAATAAATAATAATAAAAACCTCAGAGATAGATAAGACAAATAAAACAAAGATAATTAACATACAATTTTTATTAGTATTTTTCATTGAATAAGATCTACGTCTACGTCAACTGAGGTAAAGTTAACAAATTTATACACTTCCTCCTTCTCGTCATTAATGCAGGAAGAAATTTTTTCTTTTTAAATTAAATAAATTCTGCTTTTTACGCGATCCGACAAGACAGTCATCTTCCATGATCACTGATCGCCACTATATCGATAATCCTATTCCATTTCAGCCACCACCACGGCAGACTGACAAGCCAAGATATGCGAGACAGCAGTCAAAGCAGTCGGCAACGCAGCCGGCTCGACAGCCATGACAGTCGCGACAGTGACAGCGGTAGCGGCGGAGGGGGGGACTCTATCAGTGAGGGACGCACTCGACGGGCGAGGAAAGCTGTCACTTACAAGGAGAAGCCTTTGAACAGGTAATTCTAGTGCTAGACTATACTATAGCAGTTCGACAGCCATGATAGTCACGACAGTGACAGCGGCAGCGGCGCAGGGAGAAACTGTCAGTGAGGGACGCACTCGACGGGCGAGGAAAGCTGTCACTTACAAGGAGAAGCCTTTGAGCAGGTAATTCTAGTGCTAGACTATACTATAGCAGTTCAACAGCCATGACAGTCACGACAGTGACAGCGGCAGCGGCGCAGGAAGAAACTGTCAGTGAAGGACGCACGCGCCGGGCGAGGAAAACTGTCACTTAGAAGAAAGATTCTCTGGATAGATAACAGACTGACAAAGGAGTAAATTACGCCCGCAATTCGCTAGATGAGAAGTTCAGTTCAGGAGTTGAACCTATTTTTACAAGCTTTTATTAAGTTTCTTCTGTCCCGATGTTTGCTTGTCTGTAATCAAATCGTGCTAATTAAATTTGATCCACTTCCCGGTTACCGACTGAGCTGTATGCATGTGTAAATCAGATGACAATGCAAAATTATTATGACATGGAGCTGGTCTGATGATGGAACCGGAAAGTGGCCATAGGAACTCAGATAACCCTATCGTGTTTGAGCTTTTTAGAATGGTCTTGATGAGTATTGATTATAAAGGTATATACCGCGCTATAAAAGCTTAATATGAAAAATAGATTTAGTAAAAATAGGTTTAGTAGTTACGTCACAAAAAAAAACTTTTTTGCGATTCGGAAAAATCTTTGTAACTCAATTCGGGAATTGAACTGTTTTCATAGATAAGTTTGTACGGAACCCTCAGTGCATGAGTCCGACTCGCACTTGCCCGGTTTTTTTAGTTATAATTTGTCTTTTTCGAATTTTGTAATATTCATATATTATTTTGGTAAATAAATTTGACTATTACTGGTGACCCGTCCCGGCTTCACTCAGGTGCAAATTATATACATAAACCATTTATAATTCATTTATTGATTTTGTTATATACTATGTAAAGTTATAACTCCAGACTGCTATGACAAAATTAATTACAGAATATGCCAATACCACTTATTGCTCCAGAACAAAAGATCTCAATTTCATCTCTCTTTGTTTCAGAAAACTAAGGAGGTGATCATAGCTGGTATATGTACTTAAGAAATTGTTGATGTTAGCTTTAATATTATAATTTGTTATAATAAGGTGAAAGTGCCAGGGTAGCCCGCGAAATTCAAATTTTATTAACCTTTCGAATACCGTAATTAGAGACAATAGAAAGACAATGGGAGAGCGAACGCCGGCGTTCGCTTGGGGTTTAATAAATATTAAGGCCTACCTCGGACGCATAGCTTCATAGACGCGTATTCTTCATTATACGCTTGGTGTACGCCTGCGTGAAGCTTACATACTAAACTATGAAACTCTATCGATGAAGCGGACAGTAGGCCTGTCTTACACTATTGAACGCGTTTTTCCGAAAAAAAAAAACGGATAAGACGAACAGAGAAGGTTATATTGATGATTTTAACCTTTTAACCGCCAACCACTCTCGCGTTTATTCCACCAAGGTCACACATCCACGACCAAATACTCCATCTAGTCATCTCTTCTGTCACCAATAGGGATTGAAGAGCTAAACGAGATGGAGTACTTAGTCGCAAACACACGACCCTGGCGAATAGGACACGAAAACAATCGTCGGACCGATGCGACGCAAGCGGGTAAAGGGTTAATGATTATATTTCCATAAATACATACGTATTACACCCGCCAATCATATATTAATCAACATACAAACCGACCTCCAAAATGCAATAAGAAAATTTGAATTTCGCGGGCTACCTCTGAGCATTTCCTAACGGTTTATTAGCGACTGGAGCTCAACTAAAATGGAGTATTATTAGCTTGAATGTTACAAGCTATTTACTTATACATTCTTACAATTAAAGTAAATGTATAGTTTGAAAGAAACATTACCGTAATTAGTTATTAATGTCTTGTTGACGCATCCTGACCACCCAGCCTTGCTACCATAGTCTTTTTTGTGCCTTTTCTCCGCGGGATAGGGTTTTATGTCTTACTGATATTTGACAATATATTATGCGGCTAAACAATGTTTTTGGGAGATATGGTATAGTCACATACATAAAATTTTGCTTTCTATATGATTAGTCATATAGAAAGCAAAATTTTTCCGCCAATCACTGTTTAAACTAATCATATATTCTAACTACAAAAAGAGATTAGTCCAGTATTATTTCGATTATACTTCTTTATTGAAAAACGAAGACTTATTTTTAGGGTGCCATAAAAAATAGCACGATATTTAACTACGTTATGTAAAAGTTTAATTAAGATTGCAGCAGATTCTTTGGACATTCAGCAGTGATGTCCAAAGATTGAGGTGGATGTCCCGAATGAGGATCAATCACATAATAGCAAATCAGATTTTTACTAACTACATCGTATGTGTAATAATTTACTGAGTATTTAATTTTTTAAATTATTAAATTCCGTCAAGAAATGGTGGATTTATTGAAGTTTTTCTGAACGGCTACTTGGAAACTCGCGCTCTCGCTGGACTGTTTACGATGACGTCATCTGTCATGATCCGTACGTCGGCTTGATTGTAGGTATTCATTCGCCGGTGGAGACCGATCATGACAGATGACGTCACAGCGAGTCGCTTCATTCTCGGGCGCGTTTCTGGAACTAATACACTAAAATTGCTGTATCTTCGTCATTTTTGGTCCGATTTAAATAATTCCTTCACAGTATTTACTTTTTTTTTTTGACGCTTTAATCTGCATACTCCACAAAATCATGACTGATCCTCATTACAGCATTGTAACTCCGGATATGCTATCAAGACTGGCCCATCTTGATACTTGCTTTGGTGATCATGTAAAAAAATAAAGATTTAGTTGATAATGATTGTTTATCACATTTTAGTTTGATTATACATTACCTAGGTTCAACACACTAAATATTATAAATGCGAAAGTATATGTATATATGTGTTTTGTGTTACTCATTTACGCTCAAACGTCGGGAACATATATTATTCCCTTCCTACTTAATTTCACGCGGGCGATTCCTCTGGCAAAAGCTAGTTTTATAATAATTGACAAAAAAAAATCATGATTTAAGTATACATAATTTACAAATTACCTCTGTTAAAATATTTCCGTTATTTTGTTATAGTTAAAAAATACACCATTGTTGTTATTGTACTGTAATAATATGTGTATATTATGTAAATCAACTTTGTTGAAGTTGATTTCATATTTATGAAATAACGCAAATATTTAAAGAAAGATTAATATTCTGGTTGCAAATAATGTGTATAAGCATAATCAGCATTATAATGTTCCCACTGCTGGGACTCAGGTCTCCTCTCTGGGAGAGAGAATGGGCCGTAATCCACCTCGTGGGCCCAGTGCGGGTTGGTGGATGTCACATGTCTTCGAATTTTTGGTTCTAGGACATGCCGGTTTTCTCACGATGTTTTCCTTCACATTTTTGAGAGCAGTGGTGATGAAATAAATTACACAAAGTAATGCGCCTGGCTGGGTTTGAACCTTCGACCTCCAACTCGTAAGTTGAGGCTATTTTCCATTGCTATTAGCCCACCACTGCTTCTATCCAATGATGTGTGTACGTTAAAAGTAACTGTGATTCAGATGTCTTCTGGTGGTCATAGGCCTCCCATTGTGATTCAGAATGCCTTTATGTAATCCAATAGCGTATTTATAAACAGTTCTCAACAGAACGATGAATGTAAAACATTATTTCCAATAGTTAATACTTCCCTGTTGCAATAGCTATGACAATACTCTTGCTGCCGATCTGATTAACGACTGATATACCATAAGTCTAATGTATGTAATGTTTCAATAAATTATCGAAAATGTTACATGTTTATTTATTTCTCCATGTCCGTGACTACCCAATATCACCAGTAGTAATTAGTATCCTAGATTTCGAGAAAATTGACCGCTTGGGCGGAATAGCGCCGTGTCCTAATGGAGGCGATCGCGCCTGGCCTTGGTTCAGACCATGGTCCGGAGCGAGAGAGAATGGGAATCCTTCTGCGAAGCAGTAATGTTAGCAAAAGAGGCGGGCGCAAGAGTGAGGGAACGTACATCCTCGCCCCAGCTGCCGCAACAGAAAACACCCCGGACGTCAGGAATCGCAAAGCGATGTCCGGCCACCGTAGGCGCGGACTAGCGGACGACGAGCAATGCTCGCCGTCCCCTCGTTCTTTAAGTACTAGTGTTGCAACAGAACTCTGCTTCCGCTTTTGCACAAGTTCCGCAAGCTTTTTCACTTCCGTTTCCGCTTCTGCTGCCGAAAATTTATAACAGAACTCTAAACGGAAGAATACAGCGAGGAGCGCGGGGGTGGGGGGCGCGTGGACGACTGGACACACCGAAAGAGGGGCGGGGACGGTACACAAACGTGTCGCAACGAGTTTATTTATTATTATATTTTTTTGGTTTATTCTGCGCACCACCGCGCCTCGTGATGTGATAACGATGTAAACCTTCTGTTGTTTAAAAAAATAAAATTGTGCTTTTTCTTCATAGTATAAAACTATGAAGAAAAAGCACAATCACACACTTCCTCATCCGCAAAGACTTACTTTTGACATCTGTTTCCGTTTCCGCTTCCGTAAAGACACTTCCGTTGCATCACTAATAAGGACCCAGCCCGGATCGTCAACGGCGTGTAGTGTTCGCCGAAAGCGTGAGAAGACAATCCTCCCACGCCTTGGCCCTCGCTGGGGGTAGTTGCAGGACGATTCCCGCTTGCGGACAGCGAGCAATGGGCAGCTCGCTGTCCGGTAAAGACCTAGTCCGGTTGACGGCGCGTTGTGTTCCATGATGTGCGCCTTAAAGAGATGTCAGTAAGATTGACGGGCCCCGCTAGGGCTGTGGGATAGTCCGAAAGAGTAACCGTACGACTCAGTTCTCCTAGACATTTTTTCTAGACCTTGAGGTCAGGATTTAATTGTTTAAATGATTGCTAAAGGGGTGACCAGACTGTTGTAAATTAGCGGTCCAACCAAGGTGACCCTGGTTTTTGTGTTCGTTTTGTGTTGCGGCTACATGGATGTAGGTAAACCACGCGCCAACACGTTCAGTGGTTGGGAAAATGCGCCTCCCAACCAAGGGCGTTAAAGGTCATGGATTACAACTGATGTCTAGACGGATTGAAACTAGCATGGTCACCTTGATTGGGACGTTGGTTTACAACGGTCTGGTCACTCCTTTATTGCTCGACTAATACATGTACCTAATAACTAGGGTTCGAGGTGCCTATGGAATCGATGGATTATCGAACTATTTCTCACGTAGGTAGTAGGTACTCAGACTATCCCAGAAATAAAACAACAACATCAACAGAAACAGCAACATTTGGTGTGGATTGTTACTTATTTTTCTAAAAATCCCCACTAGGCTGATATTGTTTAACTAGTGGGGATTTCTGAAAAAGAAAAAGTAACAATCCCCACTGGTTTTTTTTTTTTATAGGTGGGAAAATCATCTTGGGCGGAGCGGGAGATAGTGTCAGACTTTTACTGACTAAAAACCCACTCCTGTTCCTTCGTTGCCTTCGTCCCAGGGCCCGGGTTTCGTTTTCACACTACCCATGGCCCCAGGGGGATTTCTGGAATGAACCGTTTGGGCGCCTCAACAGGTGAACTGATTTTGATGATACTTGGTACACTACTAAACCTGTATTTGCACAAAGGATACAAACCTTCGTACATTGTTTCTGTTAGGTACTGCAACCGCTGCCAGGCTCCATTTTTCCTCGGTCTCAACAAAAAGATTAATAATAGAAGTATGTAAGTAGAATAGGTGGCATGAACAGGTTTTTTCGCACGTAATAAACAATTGATAAATTCTCAAATTTTATTGAAAATAAACGATATTCGCTAACAACAAGTCGCACAAGATGTGCGTGATTCTAACAATAACTACCGACTACTAACATGGAAATATAACACTAAACGGCAGTAGTCGGAACAATCATGAAAATTCTGGCAAATTGTAGCTAGGCTATAGCTTGTTCGAAAGAGTGACCGTGACCCTGGAACGCATAGGGCAACTGGAGGAACAGGGGTGAGTGAGTATAATCAGAAAAATTTTGACATTCCCTCTCGCCCCACCCAGGGGCGCCGACTCCACTTTATTTCTTCACGAGAAATAAACAGTGGGTGCCGAGCACCCCTGAGAATTATAGACATCAAGAAACAGATCAGTAATCGCCTGTTAGGGATGGGCGTTTTTTCATTACCCGACGACCCGTTTAGCGCAGTGGTTTAGAGCACAAGAGTCGCGGGTTCGATTCCCGCACTAACACCAATGTTTGTTAATGAAACAGATATTTGGGTTGGGTCTGGGTGTTTGTGGTACCTTCGCTGTTTCGTTGTTCCAAGGGAAAACCTTAGTTTGGGACCAGGACAATGTATGTGATGTTGTCTCAATTTATTATTAGTTATTAAATTTGTCGGTCGATCAGTGTGCATTTCTCTTCTTACACTTCGTCTCTTTTTCGAGTCATCAAATGAGCATGTGCACCCATGAGGTTTTCTTAAAGCCGGCGCCCCTGGCTCCAACCAGAGTGGAAGAAATTATTTAATGATTCCCCCCCACACGAAAATGGACAACACAGGAAAATGCTTGCTAAAAAGGCCTATACAAAATTACATTTCATTAGCGATAGTCACTGCAAAAAAGTCTAAATTGTACGTGATTGACATGCGTTTTGTCCCAAACCATTTTGATATTTATATCGTTTTTGCAGATAGAACAGGGATTTTCAAAGTAGGTCACGTGAATCTTTAGAGGTTTGTCATTTGATGGTAGGGGTCGTGCGGTTCGTAAAGGGATGGCTGACAAGTACATGTCGCACATGCATTATGGCGCGATGGCGCTTTGTAGAGTTGAATTCTTATTTTCATATGCAGTTACATTTTATCATTTTCTTTTTTGGATGTAAGAGTGGTTAGAGTTTCGCAGTCGCTTAGGAGCTGTAACAGGGGACGTGGAGCCATAAATGAGAAACCCGGAGATAGAATGTCTGTCACAAGTAGTGTTGCCAGATCTGATTAGATTAAAATCGGGACAAATATACAAATATAATATTCCACAACTATCACACAACGCTATCTAGTCTCAAACTAAGCAGAGCTTGTGCTATGAGTACTAGACAACTGATAAACATACTTATATATTTCTAAGTACATAAATATTATAGATAAATTACACCCAGACACAGAACAAATGATCGTGCTCATCACACAAACATTTGTCCTGGGAGGGAACCGAACCCACGACGCATAGCAGTCAGGACCACTAACCACTAGACCAACTGGCCAAATAGTAAAACAAATCGGGTTTTAGGGTTTGAGATTGGCAAATAAAAAATAAACTTTATTTTTTAATAAAGGCGTTTTTGAGGTGAGAAATCATTCAATGACTTCTCCCTCTATAGGGTGGAATGAGAGCGTGTCAGAATTTAACTGACTTTCAAGGCCAGGGTCATGCTTTCAATTATTCCCGCAGCTCTAACAGGCATCGGCCGTACAGGGCCCGATTAAAAAAAAAAAGTGGGCCCCTTAAAAAAAAAAAGTGGGCCCTTTCAATTTTGCTGACATCTCTTTGCGGAGCGCGTGAGAAAAAAATTGGTTGTGTGACGTGTTATAATGTTTACGTGGAAAACTGGAAGAGGAGCCGACGTTTCGGTTATGGTTACGGTTTAGCGTGCCGATCAGGCGCAAATCGGGACGCGTCCCCAGACCCCTAATAAACGGGACATCTCGCGCATATCGGGAACCCTGGCAACACTACAAGCATCATACGAAGGAAAAAAGCTTTTATAGGTACTGAAGTCGCCATGCCTGAACCAAAAAGCTATGACAGTGGTCGTGTGTATCCGCTGCTTATTATTTTTCGTGGATAAAAGACCATCGGTCGTAACTGCTTCGATCAGTGATGGCAGCAACGGGTGGCCCATTTTAGAACAGCTGGAAATCTCATTTAAATGAAAGTTCTGACTACATCCGCACAGTTTTACGTTTTAAATGTTATGTATTGATATTTCGTATATATATATATATATTATGAACATGCGGCTAAATGCGTAGGATTATTGAATTTTATGATAGTAAAAAATACATATAAATAACAATTTTATTCAAATATATGTGAATGTTTACTTCGATAAAATAAGCGTTATAAACATTGTAGGCCATTTCTACCAAATTGGTACTTTTTCATTATTGCCAGATAAAGTTTATTTCATAAATGGTAACCCTTATACTTAAAACATTAAAATTTAAGATCACATCAATTCTATATTTCCAACAGGCACCTCAATTTATTATAAAAAATTAAAATAAAATATAAATGAATTAAAAATAAAACCAAAATAAATGAAATAAAAGGTTTAATCGCTACACCTAACTTACTTAACATAATAAAATAAGGAATAAGTTACATTTAGGTACACATAAATAAACAAGCACGTAAATTATGCTAAGTTTATCATTCTAATGCCATAAGTTTCAAAATCATGACAAATAATGATGAAATGTACACCAACATTCATTTAAGTTAACCTGCCATGCAATTCTCGAATCCTTTCCATTGAGTTAGAGTTCGATTTAGATTGTTTTTATAGCTAAGAATTTTAGAGACGTATTATTTTACTAGAACTTCGTCTAGATATTTAATAAATTAAATTCAAGTCAATCGAATTCAAAGATCGAATGTCTTGTTGTGGTATTTTTATCTCGTCGGAAATTGATGCATAAAATTGAAGACATAGGGGTCAAAATGGCATGTTTTTTTTAGATTTCGATTCGTCTCTACGACTATATGCCTTGCCCTTAATTTTCTATCCCTTTTCTTCTTCAAAATAACTGTTACAATGCTTAAATCAATCGTTACAATGCGCGAATCAAACCACTGTTGACAGTTCGACACGTATCATTCAGTCAATCACAAAATCATACACAACTTTCTATTCACAATAAAATTAGCCTAGCTATAATGTCTGGAACAGGGAAAAGTACATGGTTTATGTGGCTGTTCAATAAGTTAATTTACATAATGTATGAAAATTTATGAGTCTGTTAGCAGTAATCTGAAGTTCACAGTGGTGTTCGTAACTGGTAAATCTTTGTGTTTTTAGAGTTCCGTACCCAAAGGGTAAAAACGGGACCGTAATCACTCTGCTGTCCGTCTGTCTGTCACTAGGCTGTATCTCATGAAACGTAAAAGCTAGTCAGTTGAGATTTTCATAGATGATTTATTTCTGTTGCCGTTATATTATAAATACTAAACACAGAATAAAATAAATATTTAAGTGGGGCTCCCATACAACAAACGTGATTATCTGCCGGTCTTTTGCTACGGACGTACGGAACCCTTCGTGCCCGAGTTCGAGAGAGGGTACGCCATGGTAAGATATACACATTCCTTATAGACGCATAGATGTGCGTGTAGCAGGTGGAATTCTGTAGTTTCTGCCTAGAATCATGGTCACGTGTCACCTGGTAGATAAAGACACTGAAATAACGTAAGGTGCGTTAGGCTAGCCCGCAAAATTCAAATTTTCTTAAGCTAACCCTATTAGTTCATTAAACCCCGAGCGTTCGCTCGGTCATTGTCTTTCTATTGTGTCTCTAATTACGCTACTCAAAAGGTTAAATGACTTTTTCATTAAATAGCCATTTAATAGGGTTTAGACGAACTTAGAAGTATTGTTGATTTTAAAGATTATAATAAATAAATTATATGGTGGACATCCCGCCCATACGTACAAAGCGTTTTGGGAACACATTCATTATGCGTACAGCTAAGGAGTGAAATTCCCTGCCAGAGTCTGTGAATAGGTTACTTCTAGGCAAGCGTGCTCCATCGTCGCCGCGTCGGCCACATCATCGCTTACCATCAGGTGAAATAGTGTTCAAACACGAGCCTATACATAATAAATATTTTTTTTTTGATCAACATACAACTTGACAAACCTGCAGAATGCAAAAAAAAAAAAACTTAAATTTGAATTACTCGGGCTACTGTGGAGAATCCCCTTAAGCTAAGTATTTTCTGATTGTTAGAGCCTTTTTTGTGCAAAGAATTCAACAGGACTCATTTAGACAAGAGATATGTAAACTGACTTATTGAACAGTATGTATGTGTGTGTTAGTTACTCGTCCTTCTTGTCGGGCGGCGCAGGCGCAGGCGGCGGCGCATCTTCGCTGGGTTTAGGCGCGGGTTCATTCGGCTTGAGAGTGATCGTCGCTGTGGCTTCTGCAGGCGGTTGTGGCTGTGAATAGATTTGTTTTATTAGATTTCCTCATCAGAAGACTTAAAGTCACCCAAAGGGCAATGGAAAGGGCTATGCTCGGAGTTTCCTTGTGTGATCGAATCAGGAATGAGGATATCCGCAGGAGAACCAAGGTTACCGACATAGCACGAAGAATCGCCAAACTAAAGTGGCAATGGGCAGGGCACATTGCTCGCAGAACAGATGGCCGTTGGGGCCGAAAGGTTCTGGAATGGCGACCACGTACCGGAAGACGTAGCGTTGGAAGGCCTCCTACAAGGTGGACCGATGACTTGGTAACGGTTGCGGGAGTCCGATGGATGCGAAACGCACGGGACCGTTCATTGTGGCGACACTTGGGGGAGGCCTATGTCCAGCAGTGGACGTCTTTCGGCTGAAATGATGATGATGATGATGATGATTAGATTTCCTCCATACACTATCAACTTTGAAATCGCTGTTTGTATCTCGTTCCTTTATGCAGTCGCTTTATCACATTTAATATTATAAAGGTAAAAGTTCGTGAGTATAATATATATAATAATATAATATACAACATAATTTTTAGTATATGCGAAACCCAAACACGTGTCTGGTATTTTTATGTGAAAAATCTATGTACAAAATTTCATAACTGTATCATGAAAAATCACAAAGTTATAAGCTAATGTTACCTGGTTGACCGCACAAATACATAGTCACCGGGCCATCCAGGCGACTGAGAGGTTGTTTTGCTCCCGCATCCCGCTGTGCGCTGACACTTAATGCCCACAATGACCTACCGTGACCTGTGTTTGGGCACGTCATAATTATGGCGGTAAGTCCCCTCTTTGAGGAGTGGCTGGAAAGGCAACACGGCGTCCTTACCTTCCGCATGACGCAGGTCCTCACCGGACATGGTAAGTTCAGGAGGTTCCTGCACCGGATTCGTGCGGAAGAAACGCCCGGGTGTCACCATTGTGTGGACCACCCGGAGGACACGGTGGAGCACACGGTGGAGGTGTGTCCCGCTTGGGCAGAGCAACGCCGTATCCTCGTGGGGGCGATCGGCGGCGGCAATCTCTCATGCCGGGGCCTTGGTACAGGCCATGGTCCGGAGCGAGGAGGAGTGGCAGGCGGTCGCCTCCTTCTGCGAAGCAGTAATGCTAGCAAAGGAGGCGGCCGATCGCGCGAGGCAACGGTCCTCACGCCCCAATCGCCGCCGGGATTCCGATCCCGATTTCCGGCCATCGTAGGCGCAGGCTTGCGGACGGCGAG
This sequence comes from Mythimna impura, assembly GCA_905147345.3. NCBI lineage: Eukaryota > Metazoa > Arthropoda > Insecta > Lepidoptera > Noctuidae > Mythimna > Mythimna impura. The sequence continues at coordinate 28,806,988 of LR990348.1, read as the reverse complement.
CAATGGGTGGCTCGCCGTCCGACCGTCCGGACCGAGCCCAAGTCGTCGACGGCGCGTGCTGTTCCGCGCGCGCCTCAAGGAGATGTCAGTAACTGTAGGGGCCTAGCAGGGTCGAAGCCTACTGGGGCCAAGGGTCTGATTCTGAAAGGAAGACTCGGCCCTGGTACGAAAGACAACGAAGGAACAGGAGTGGGTTTTTAGTCAGTAAAACTCTGACACTATATTCCGCCCCGCCCAAGGGCGGGGGATGTCATAAGATGATTTACCCACCGAAAAAAAAAAAAAAACCGTGACCTGTGTTGTACTTAGTGTCGGTGGTGTCCAACTTGTGACTGTTCTTAAATATATTTGGGAAATAATATAACATGGTGTAAAAATTATTGGAATCGATTCAGTTACTGATTCTGAACTATATTCAGGTTTCGCATATACTAAAAATAATGTTGTATAGATAATTATACTCTTTATTGTACACCATAAAAAGTACAGTACCTAGGAACATAAAATTAATTGGATGTAACAATGGTCATGTCCTGGAATAATACATAGGATACTTATTGTCACGGAGTATGTTTCCTAGGGGCAATTTACTATCTACACGCGGCCAAAGCAGCTAGTGTAAAATTATGGTATCCAGCTGCACCAAGCTGGAAGCCGAGCCCAACATAGGTGGGAATCGTGCGGAAGCGACGCCTGGGTGTCGCCACAGTGTGGACCGCCCGGAAGACACGGTTGAGGTGGTGGTGTGCCCCGCTTGGGCAGAGCAACGCCGTGTCCTCGTGGGGGCGATCGGCGGCGGCGATCTCTCGCGCCGGGCCTTGGTACAGGCCATGGTCCGGAGCGAGGAGGAGTGGCAGGCGGTCGCCTCCTTCTGCGAAGCAGTAATGCTAGCAAAGGAGGTGGCCGATCGTGTGAGGCAACGGCAACGGTCCTCACGCCCCAACCGCCGCGCCGGGATTCCGATCCCGATTTCCGGCCACCGTAGGCGCGGGCTTGCGGACGGCGAGCAATGGGTAGCCCGCCGTCCGACCGTCCGGTAACCATCCGGACCGAGCCCGAGTCGTCGACGGCGCGTATTGTTCCACGCGCGCCTCAGGGAGATATCAGCAAATCGTAGGGGCCCAGCAGGGTCGAAGCCTACTGGGGCCATGGGTAGTGTGAAAACGAAACCTGGGCTGTGGGACGAAGGCTACGAAGGAACAGGAGTGGGTTTTTAGTCAGTAAAAGTCTGACACTATCTCTCGCTCCGCCCAAGAGCGGGATTTGTCATTAGATGATTTTCCCACCTAAAAAAAAAAACATATTTGGGAAAAAGCTAGGCAAACTGGGTATCTTGGTCCTATACTCGTTTGAAATGACCACGCTGCTACTCGTCGCGCCGTACTATGAACGCACCGCGATGGCTTCTCAATCTACCACTAACTGTACCTCTAGTAGGCGTAGGCAAAGTGCGTCATCTTTGCGATTGAAACATTTGCATCTGAATCACTGAAATGTTCCGGAACAGTGATATGTATCATTTGGAACATCGGGTCTAATAAATCGTGATCTGTTACGTAGCGTCTCAGTGTGACTGAGACAGAGAAATGTTAGATGATATGTATCATTTGGAACAACGGCTCAAAAGATACAAACACAGAGAGACACTGACTGTTATGAATCGTGATCTGTTGCGTCGCGTCATATACACTAACAGTTTTATTTCATTGAATTTTGATTTAAGAATAATTTTAAGCAGATGTTTTTAGTTCAGGTCATTAATTATATTTACACTATTTACGTTTTAATTTGAATTTTAAAAAGACTGCAGATCACTTAAAGTAAAGAGTGTTTCAGTGTTCCAATTGTTCCAAATGATGCATTTCAAACATTACTGACGATGACGTTCTAATCTTTCGGAACACTAATATGTTTCGGAACAGTGAGTCGGTTCAGTAAATAGTTACACACGCCTAACTTCTAGTAGTTCAGTACGAGAACAGCAAATATGAGTAGGTACTAGGATTATTTAAAACGAGGATCTAAGAAGCAGTCAATACCTCAGTGATGGTGACAGTACCGGCCCCAGCCTCTTGCTCATGCTGTGGACAGTCCTGTTGGTGCTGATGATGGTGATGATGGTGCTTTCCGCGTTTCTTCTCCACGTGCCCGAAGCAGTGCTCGCATTCGTCGTCGCTGTCCTCTGAATCTGACTCGTCGAATTTCCTCGGTTTTTCGTATATGCAACAGCCTGCGTGAAGAATATACAATTGAGAAGCGAGTCAAGAAGATCATCGGCAATGATGCCCTCACTCGTCGAGGTTAAACTCCAAAGTCTTGAGCATCAGAATCAGAAACAGAATAATTTATTTGTAAACATAGGTCAGATTGCAACAGAGTGTGAGGTGTTAAAAATAGGTAGATCCTCTATGTTTTATCCAGACGCGTACAGATATATACAATTAACATTGTCAGTTTTCATTTAACTTCTGAGATTATGTAAACTTTCACATCATTAATAAATTTAAAATTAATATTAATCGGCACATCATTATAAATTAGATTAAATTATATCAGTTCGTCGACGTCGACGCCGAGTTTCTAGCCTGTCGGTTTTCTATCGTTTACATTTCGGGGAGTGTGCATTGAAAATACACAATTTAATTCCGCCAAGCCCGTTCTATCATCTTTCCACCAGACGTACGGTGTTGCACCATTGGTACATGGTGGACATCCCACCCATACGTACAAAACGTTTTGGGAACACATTTATTGTACAGCTAAGGAGTGGAATTCCCTGCCGGAGTCTGTGTTTTCTGATAGCTACAACCTAGGAGTCTTTAAGTCAAGAGTGAATAGGTTAGGTACTTCTAGATAGGCGTGCTCCATCGTCGGCCACATCATCGCTTACAATCAGGTGAGATTATGGTCAAATGCAAACCTATCTATAATAAAAAAAGGGTTCTGTACCTCAAAAGGAAAAAACGAAACCCTAAACTTTGTTGTCAGCCTGTCTGTCAAGCCCCTTTATCTCAGGAACGCGTGGAGGTATCGAGTTGAAATTAAACCATATCTGCTCTCAGGTCTGCGGTCTTTTGAAGCTATGAAAAAATCAAACTTCTAAGATAACGAAAAAAAAAGATATGGCTGTAAACAGCCACGTAGCCATGTAGCGTTTTTTGCGACATAAATGTCGCAAAAAACGAATATTTCGACACTCAAGGGAACCAAAATTCTAGAGTTCTTCACGTTTGTACGGAACCCTTAGGGCGCGAGTCCGACTCGCACTTGCCTCGTTTGTTTTTGCAGACGCTTTGGTAATTTCTAACCATAATTTGTCTGTAATGATGATTACGCGAGATTGGCCGAAGTAGGCAACGGAGACGGTTATGGTGAGACCAGTGGCGGCTGGTGGGTAATGGAAGTGGCGGTGCACTTTACCAGCGTATTAACAGTGACAGTGAGCGAGCCGAGGCTGGCTCGGGCGAATTTCGTCAAACCTCGTGCGCTCTCGGTAACCTTCGGCTCGCTCGAGCGGCGCACGAGAACGGTCTTATTATGCAGTACATTTTCTACTAAACTATCTCTGTCTCACGCGCCTGGCGTTTTAGTTCGTGTTTCATAGAAGTTGTATGGCGTCCATTACACGATAGGTTTTGCTGTCAGTTTTGCCACAGTCAATATTTTGATTGACGATAAACCTACCGTCTAATGCGATGATTGACGTTTGCATGACGAAAACATAAGGCGTCCATTACACGATAGGTTTTGCTGTTAGTTTTGCCACAGTCAAATATTTTGATTGACGAAGAACCTACCGTCTAATGCGATGACTGACGTTTGCATGACGAAAACATTCCGTCATTCAAACATCATTCATGATTGATGATTTGGATTGACACTTGCGTGACCGTGTACTGGACGCCTATGAGCATTCGCCGTGCGTTTTAGCCTAGCGCACAAGAAATTTTCTTTACTGCAAAAATAAGTCTAAAGACTTTAGTAAAGAGTTGAAATTATTTCGGCATAATTTTGTTTTTAACATTTTATGTTTTTGCTGAACCTATTAAAATCTGGTAGTTCGGCGCAAGACTGCACTTAAGGTAAGGATGGGACCTCTGCCTAGCAACAAGACAATATAGGTTAAAAAAAAAATTGAAGGATGTTTTGAGAAATGCCTAGATACTTTATAATTGACGTCAGAAATTACGTAAAAACACTGACCGACGTGCTTTTGGGTTTTACACATTAATGATAACTGTTGTAACGTGATGCTAGATCGTCCTTCGCATCTGAGTTCACCAATTTTGTGTACAGATATGTTACTTTACTAACGGCTACCGGTGGCTTCGCCCGCGTAGAAAATTATCCCAAGGGAACACTCTCTTTCATGCTCAAACAGCTGATGAAGGGTTTAGATGAATTTTGGCACAGGGATAGACCATGTCCTGGAATAGGACATGGGATACTTTGCTGGATCGCGCAATTAGAGTTCTCCGCGCGATTTGAACAGCCCGAAATCATCTCTCGGGCAGTTGCCCACACCAGACAAAACACCCGTCTAGTCGGAGGATCCTCCCTTTTCAACGGAGGTGGGACTATACAATCTGTTCCGCATACGCGCAGAAAACTCTAATTGCATTCATTTAAACACATAAAATAAAACAAATAATAAATTCTAATACGGAACATACAGACTGCAACAGTCGGGACCCATATTAGATGGAATGATTTTAGTCTATTATTTTAATGGGTCCCGACTGTTGCAGTCAATCGATTTGTTCCGACTAATACCCAAAACGGCTAGACCGATGATGGGGATGATTGATGGGGTATTCACTGACGGAAAACAAATGTTACAAGCGGTTACTTAGGCTACTTTTCATTTCTTCTTAGGCAACTTTAGATTTCTTTTCTTAACCTTTTGAGTGCGTAATTAGAGACACAATAGAAAGACAATGGCGCGTGAACGCCGGCGTTAATGCGGGGATCAACAGCTTAATATGGAATAAGTCATCTAAACAGTTAACAAAATTAATTTGAGGTAATTTTAATTGAATTTCTATGTATTAATAATTTGTAATATTTTAATAATGTATCGAGACTAATATGATTAATTGTGTTTTAAATTCTGACTTATATTTTATTATTGTATGCCTCAACGGCGGGACATAGCTGAGCTTATTTTAATTATTTAAGACCTGTATTTATGATGTATACCTATAGTCCACAATAAAGTTGATTTGATTTGATTTGATTTGTGGGATACAACAGCCCGAAATCATCTCTCGGGCAGTTGCCCAAACCAGACAAAACACCCGTCTGGTCGGAGGATCTTCCCTTTACAACGAAGGTATGTGGGACTATACACTCTGTTCCGCAAACGCGCGGAAAACTCTAATACCGCGTTGCACGATTTTGAATTTTAGTTTCTTTAAGTTGTCATAGATGTCGCTAGAATATTTTAGAAAATGACCCCAATAGGGGCAGAAACATAGGCGTGCTTACATTTCGACTTCTTCTTGTTCATGTGCTCATTGTCGACGGTGTCCTCCGTCCACACGACTTTCTTGCGCGTCTCGGTGCGCGTGGGACGTAGAGTGATCACTGCCACGCGTTCTTGCTGTAACAATACATTTATTTAAGTTAGATTACAGTGTGTTCTCAAATTATTCTGTTCTGTTTTTGGTGTTACTTACCTAAAGTTTATGTAATAAGTTTTATAATGGCGTATTGTCGGAGTCTGTGTATTGGCGTATCTAGGGTAATTTTTCAGCAAGTGAGGGGTAGGTGGCTGACCCCTGACTGGCTTGATTTTTGTGTGATGTTATTAGTATTTTGGTCTCCATCATATAAATTCAAATCGGTAGCTCAACATCCTGGGGTGGATATGGCCCACTCGCCCCCCCCCCCTCTTATATGAGTTTGTTGCGCCGTCATTGTCACCACACAAAGCACTGTCACCATCATTAACCTATGGCCTTCCTCCAACCGTGTTGGAGTCGGTGTCTGTGTCGGTCGGTCGATTATTTAAATCCTACAAAACTAGTAGATAATACATGTATGTGGGCCGTTCATCATTTACACCGACAATCGTTTGACCTCTAGCTCTCGAAAAGAAATTAATTACGCTTGAAATATATAAATTTCTCAATTCTTTTCTATTTTAAGGTCATTTGCATAATATTATTCAGGTACCTACTTTGAATTCTTTTAATTTGCGTGAGAGACTGGAAAAAAAACACACCCGTCACACTTTTTTACATTGATTGTCGATAGAAAAGAAGAATGAATCCCATGTACGATTAGGTAGAAATTTGTTTTAGATAGGTACTTATAATTTTATCTTTTTTTGTAGGTGGGAAAATCATCCAGTGACATCCCCGCCCTTGGATGCCACCCACCCACTCTTGTTCCTTCTTTGCCTTCGTCCCAGGGCCGAGTTTTCCTTTCAGAAACAAACCCTTGTACCCAGTAGGCTTCGACCCTGCTGGGCCCCTACGGTTTGCTGATATCTCCTTGAGGCGCGCGTTGTTCCACGCGCCGTCGACGACTTGGGCTCGGTCCGGCCAGTTACCGGACGGTCGGACGGCGAGCTATCCATTGCTCGCCGTCCGCAAGCCCGCGCCTACGGTGGCCGGAAATCGGGATCGGGATCCCGGCGGCTGGGGCGTGAGGGTCACTCCCTCACGCGTGCCACTCCTCTTCGCTTGGGACCTGGCCTGTACCAAGGCCCGGCGCGAGAGATCGTTGCCGCCGATCTCCCCCACGAGGACACGGCGGTGCTCTGCCTAAGCGGGGCACATCTGTACCGTATGCTCCACCGTGTCCTCCGGGCGATCCACACAGTGGTGGCACCCGGGCGGCACATCCGCACGAATCCGATGCAGGAACTTTCCGAACTGACCATGTTCGGTGAGAACCTGCGTCATGCGGAAGGTGAGGACGCCGTGAGGTCTTTCCAGCCACTCCTCAAAGAGGGGACTTACCACCATAATTATGGCGTGCCCATATAATTTTTTATTTATTTATTTATTTATTAATTCTTTATGCACACAAAAGTACAGAGGCGGACTTAATGCCTCAAGGCATTTTCTACCAGTCAACCTTTGGGTGATGCAGAGACAACTGGTGATAGGTGCAATATTAAGCATTAGGTACATATTGTTATTAATACATTATATTTTATACAAATATATACTTACTTAAATACTATAAATACAATATACATAATATATATATATATATGTACTCAAACTACAAAGAAGGTAAAAAGAGAATACACGAATCTATTAAAACAATTAGTGCAGACAAATAATAAGAAACCCAATAAGCGCTATGACGACACTGCTGCCAACTTCTTACGGATGTGCTCGCGAACCTTCACTTTGAAGGTCAATCGGTTGGTTGCCATCCTGATTTCCTGGGGAAGTGCATTCCAAAGAGAAATAGCTTGAACATGAAAAGAATAGTGAATGAAGTCAGTACGGTGAGTGGGACAATGAAGTAGACGGTTATGAGATGACCGTAGATTTTTATTGTGATTGGCGCAAATGTATTGGAAGTGAGAGGCTAGATAACTAGGAGAATTGGGCGAAACTAAAAATGAGAACAAGGTAGTAAGCGCTCTTTGCTCTCTGCGCTGGCGTATGGGCAACCAGTTTAGGAGCGACCTATAAGAAGAGACATGATCATATTTGCGCAGATTGAAAACAAATCGAATGCAGTTATTTAGAAGACGGTCAAGTTTGTTGAGGAGATCTGCATTCAGGTCATAGTAACACACGTCGCCATAATCGATGATTGGGAAAATTAGGGTCTGAACAAGCATTGTCTTCGTATTCGACGGTAATAAATTTTTCAAACGATACAAGGCCCGCAGCGTTCCCGTAACTTTCTGACTGACACTAGCGACTTGAGTACGCCAGTTCAGGGTACTGTCGATGCGCAGACCTAGATCTTTTACATCAGTGCTAAAAGGAACAACCGTACAGTCGAACAGAACAGGTGGCAGAGTTGTAAGATCCACTTTGGCAATACTTCGTGGACTACCGATGATAATCGCCTGACATTTATTTGGGTTTACAGCAACACCAAATCTGTCAGACCATGTTTTAATTGCTATCAAGTCCCTATTTAATTTGCCAATAGTGTCAGATAATTCGTCAACTTTCCCTTGGCAGTACAACTGCAGATCATCTGCATACAGATGATACGCACACTGAAGTTCGGAAATAATAAGATTAATAAAAATAGAAAATAGAAGAGGAGAAAGAATGCCGCCTTGAGGAACGCCAGCATCCAAATTACACCAACGAGAAGAAGAGTCTCCAACGTGAACCGACTGCTGACGTTCCTGAAGGTAGGAGGTGAACCATTCCAGTGCTTCGGGAGAGACCATTACATAGGACAGGATGGCTAACAGGATATCGTGACTGACGGTATTGAAGGCATTAGAGAAATCGACCAACACTAGTACAGTGACTTTGGTGTCTTCCAGACCTGCCCGTATATCGCCAGTCACTTTAAGGAGGGCGGAAACAGTACTGTGCCCGGGCCTGAACCCAGACTGTAGAGGGCTAATCAATGAGTTACAGTGCACAAAGTTAGATAGTTGTTTGTGGACACAGGCCTCGAGCACTTTGGATAAGAAAGGAAGGATTGAGATTGGGCGGAAGTGGGTTGGAAGTGTAGGATTGGGAACTTTTGGCAGTGGACGAACGTAGGCTTTTCGCCACAAGGAAGGGAATACACCGGAATACAAGGAAAAATTTACTATATGGGTAATGGCAGGCAGGAGTTGATCCAGGATAGTTATGATCATACCACGAGTGATATTATCACATCCTACCGCTTTGGATTTGATGGAAAGGATGATGTTTTTGATCTCTCCCAGTTCAACTGGAACAAAACGAAAAGGACTAATATTAGGACGCGTTAGACCAGAGATCAGAGATAGAGTATGTTGTTTTGTTAGACGATCCATAGTAGGCACAGTAGAGAAATGACGGTTGAGATCGTCTAAGTCGATAGAGTTTGGAGGGTCTAAATGTCGCGGTTTGCCGATACCAAGAGTTCCAAGGAATTTCCAAATATCGGCAGAAGATGAAGAAGAAATGTTTTCAAGAATCTGACGGCGTTTAGCATTGCGTATCATCTGGTTACATCTATTCCTAGAAGCCTTAAAAAGTGCCCAGCTCTCATCCGTACGAACCCTTATATATTTACGGAACGCACGGTCCCTGCGTCGCATGGCCATTTGTATGTCACTTGTCATCCAAGGTGCGGGAGGACGTTTCAGTTTCACTTTTCTGACGGGAGCGTGAATATTATAGAGGTTGACCACAACATCATTTAAGATGGAAACCTTATTGTCAATCGAAGTGGCCTCCGTCATTATTTCCCAATCGACCAGAGATGCATCCTTCCTAAGTTTCTCGACGTCCATTCTCGCAAAACAACGCCTGTTCAGAACCCTCGGTTTAGGTTTTGGAGGTTTAAGGATATAGGAGAGGAAAATCATATCGTGATGGGAGAAACCAGGAGCGTCATGTTGACCATAGGAAGAGACGAGGGAAGGATTAGAGGTGAGGATTAGGTCTAAATTTTATCTGTGTCCTGCTTGTTTTCGCCTCCGACCATGTTCGGTGAGAACCTGCGTCATGCGGAAGACGAGGACGCCGTGAGGTCTTTCCAACCACTCCTCAAAGAGGGGACTTACCGCCATAATTATGGCGTGCCCATATAATTTTATCTGTGTCCTGCTTATTTTTGCCTCCGACCATGTTCGGTGAGAACCTGCGTCATGCGGAAGGTGAGGACGCCGTGAGGTCTTTCCAGCCACTCCTCAAAGAAGGGACTTACCGCCATAATTATGGCGTGCCTATATTTTATGTGTCCTGTTTATTTTCGCCTCCGATAACTTACAGGTCCCATTATATTTTTGTGTGATGTTAAAATGAGTATTGATTATACTCAACACACATTATAAATTTACAATTACGTACATAAATAAACGTGAAAATATGAACGCCATTCTACTTTAAATACAGAGCTACTTAGCAACAGTAGTGTTGGCTGCATCACACAGATACCCTACATCACATCTCTACTGATAACAGAATATTTTAATCTCGGTGTACATGGTCGGTACCTCTGTACATAATACCAGCCGTATCTTATCTTTCGTGATATTGTTTATATTTATTTTACTATTATTAGTGTTGCGGTAACTGAGTAGCGTGTGGCTAAGAGCGGCAAACCCGAGATTAATTTCCATACAACCAGAGGCGTCGGCTTTTAGAAAACCTCATAAGTGCTCATGCTTATTTGACGAACTCGAAAAAGTGGCGAACTGTGAGAAGAGAAATGCACACTGATCGACCGACAAATAAATAAATGTCCTACTTACATACTGCTTACTTAATTACTAAATACGTTTGATAAAAATATAAAATGAAACCATTATATAAAAATGAAACTAGTTTTTGGTATCAAGAAATATTATAATTTATACGTAACATATAAGGCGTTTACTGATATGTTTCGGAGAAATAAAGTGGGTGCTCGGCACCCACTGTTTATTTCTCATGGGTGCTCGAGCCCCCGAGCACCCACGGAGACAGCGCCCCCTGCATACAACCGCTCTTACGTGATTATGATGTTATTACATAATTATATTTCTCTTGATATTTTTAACCAAAATATCTTGTGGATAATGTGTAGGTTTCTATTGAAATGAAATCATAAATTTGTGTAAAACTAATCTAGTGAAGACGTCTGAAAATCTGCTATTTTGCTTATACTTTGGCCCTTCATAATGTACTTACTCATAAATCAAATTATAATCGGACGACGAAAATAAATACGAGCTTTTGCCCGATTACTTTTCGGCGTATGACATGCGGTACGGCTGGCGTCATGAAGCTTCCATGCAGTGACGCGAGCGCGGCGTTTTGCCGCTTCGTCGACTATTTCATAGTATTGTATGTAAGCTGTGAGCAAGCGTACACCAAGCGTATAATGACGAACACGCGTTTATGAAGCTACGCGTCCACGGACAGTAGACCTAACTGGGTTGTGAAGGTCAGATAAGCAGTCTCTCTATGTAAAATACTGGTATCAAGTGCCACAAAAGAAATAAAGTTAAAATAAAAAAAAAATACACTAAATACTTATTATATATTTATTTCCTTTTTACCCTTAAAATATTTTTGTACTTATGTATAAATAAATTATAAATGCTTAATCCTTTAGAAACTATTCTTTTAAAACTAAACAATTTCTATCAACTACACCAGTTTTGAATGGAGACATTAAAGACATATTTGTAATGGAATTAACATACTAGTAACACAAAGTGGTGTAAACATTTGACTATTATGTAACACTATACACCTTAAAATATCATATTTATATGAAACTAGCTACCGCCCGAGGCTCTGCCCGCATGAAATTAGTAAGAGGCTTTAATTGCCCTGACTCACGAGTTGTAGGTCGTGGGTTCAAACCCAGCCGGGCGCATTACTTTATGTAATTTAATTCATCACCATTCTAAAAAAACAGTGAAGGAAAACATCGTGAGGGAACCGGCATGTCCTAAAACTAAAAATTCGAAGATATGTGTCATCCACCAATCAGCACTGGGCCCACGTGATGAATTACGGTCATTCCCTCTCATTGAGAGGAGGCCTGAGTGTTAGCAGTGGGGTCATTAAAAAGCTGATTATGTTTATGCTATGATGTTCTCGTAAAAAATCATCCATTTAGATTTTTTTTTCTACAAAACTGTCCAACTAAAAGAAAATGATTGAAATCGGTAAAGCCGTTTTTAATATGAGCAAGACTAACGTACTGTAATTGATTTATATATATATATATAAGTCGTGGCCAGATCATAGAAATTGATAATTTCATGATATCATCATCATCATCATTTCAGTCGAAAGACGTCCACTGCTGGACATAGGCCTCCCCCAAGTGTCGCCACAATGAACGGTCCTGTGCGTCTCGCATCCATCGGACTCCCGCAACCGTTACCAAGTCATCGGTTCACCTTGTAGGAGGCCTTTCAACGCTACGTCTTCCGGTACGTGGTCGCCATTCCAGAACCTTTCGGCCCCAATGGCCATCCGTTCTGCGAGCAATGTGCCCTGCCCATAGCCACTTTAGTTTGGTGATTCTTCGTGCTATGTCGGTAACCTTGGTTCTCCTGCGGATTTCCTCATTCCTGATTCAATCACGCAAGGAAACTCCGAGCATAGCCCTTTGAGTGACTTTAAGCCTTCTGATGAGGCCCATTGTATGCGACCACGTTTCGGAGCCATATGTCATCACTGACAACACGCACTGGTCATAGACTTTTGTCTTTAGACAAATTTCATGATATGGTCAACTAAAACTGGCCAGATCGTTACCGTGCTAAAGTAGCATTCTACTGTTAAAATAATTTTTAAAATCGGATTAGCCAATATCTTTCCTCATTATAATATTAGTATAGATAGATATTTTATTTATAAATATTTGCCAAGTTAATATTTCATATTATTGAATAACTTTGTTCTCATAGAGCCCATCAATTTTTTTGTCATGATAACCCAAAAAGTTGGACAGTATATCTTTGGTGTGTTCCCCCAGCTTAGGGGGCGCAGTCCTGGCGTCGTTTCCCCCCAATCCATAGACAGTTGGGGGCCCCACGACCTTGACTGTACCTGCATCGGGATGCTGCAACTCTTTCACCAACTTTAGGGCTTTAACATGATCATCTTCAAATACATCCTTCATTTTGTTTATAGGACCATTTGGAAAAGACGCACGCTTAAATATCTCAGACCATTCCTTATTAGTCTTAGTCTTAATAACTTCACTGATAATTCTTATAATTTCGTCTCTATTTTCAACTCTCTTCGAATTATCTTTGAACCTCTCATCGGTTATGAGTTCCTCTTTGCCAATAATCTTGCAGAAGTCGACAAATTGGGGGTTGGAGCCTGTACCAATGACCATGTGGCCATCTTTCGTTTTAAAGGCTTGGTAGGGGACTAGGTTGGCGTGCGCGGTGCCCCAGCGTTGTCCTTCTATGCCACAGTTCAGATAAATCGTAGCAACGTTGATCATGCTTGAGATTTGTGTACTAAGAAGATTGCAGTCAATCTTCTGTCCCTTTCCTGTCTTCTCTCTGAAGTAAAGGGCTGTCATAATGGCTCCGAAGGCGTGCAGGCCAGTGGTGATGTCTGTGATGGCAACACCTGCCTTCACAGGGTCGCCGTCTCGTTCTCCAGTGGTATTTAAGAGGCCGCCCATTGCTGATGCTATTACGTCGTACCTGCAAATGGTAAAATTCAAATTTTGACTTTATAGTATCTTTTGACATATAGATGAGAGAAATTATAAAAAAGAGTAATAGCATACTAGAGCATAATCAGCCTTATAATATTCACTGCAGGGACTCGGGAGGGAATGGTCCGTAATTCATCACGTTTTTTTTTTTTTTTTTTTTTTTTTTTAAGGTGGGAAATCATCCAAATGACTTCTCGCGCTCTGGGTGGAGCGCGAGGGCGTGTCAGACTTTTACTGACTAAAACCACACCTGTATCCTTCAATTACCCTTTGCGGTCTAGGACTACGGGTTTCTCTTTCAGAAATTCTCCGCGGTCCTAGCTAGCGGGCATCGAACCTGCTGGGCCCCTACGGTTTGCTGACATCTCTTTGAGGAGCGCGAGGATCACTAGTAATTCATCACGTGGATCCAGTGCTGATTGGTGGATGTCACATGTTTTTAGAATTTTTGATTCTAGAACATGCCTGTTTACTCATAAAGTTTTTCTATGCCGTTTTGAGAGCATTAGTGATGAAATAAATTAAACATATCATTCATACGATGTAATCCTCGCTAGCCGTTGAAGGTCTCGTCGACGACGGCTGGCGCTGAAAATCAGCGGTGGTCTCTGTCTTACATGAGCCCCAGCATTTTGCTGAGCGCTGGCCGTTTTGTGCGGATGTGTCGCATAACTCGCACTATTGTACAGAGTTGTTATTCTTTTATTTTTTAAGGTATGCGCCATGTTTGTCGTAAATAAACTCTTTTTCTTTCTTCTTCTATATAATAAAGTAAAGCGAAATAAATTAAATAACGTAAAACACCTGCATGGATTTGAACCGACAACTCATATAAGTCGGGATTGTTACCACTGAGCCACTGTGCAGTGGCCCTAGAGAACTATTTTGAGTAACTTTTTTCATCATCACTGCTCTTAAAACGATGAAGGGTTGCTGGATGATGGCCTAATCCCTCTCCCCTATAGAGGAGGGCTGGGTTCCAGCACATTACAACTTTTTTTCAACTTTTGACAAGCCTGTTGGTCTAGTGGTTAGTGGCCTTGACTGCTATGCCGGAGATCGTGGGTTCGATTCCCACCCAGGACAAATGTTTGTGTGATGAGCACGATCATTTGTTCTGTGTCTGGGTGTCATTTATCTATTTAAGTATGTATTTAGAAATATATAAGTATGTTTATCAGTTGTCTAGTACCCATAACACAAGCTCTGCTTAGCTTGGGACTAGACGGCGTTGTGTGATAGTTGTGGAATATTATTATTACAAGGCTGATTGTTTAGTGTTCAACTCACCCAGGTTTCTTAGCATAAGGCCCAGTGGATCCAAACCCAGTGATAGCACAGTATATGAGCTTTGGGTTGAGTGTCTTAAGCCTGTCATAGCCAATCTCCAGTTGGTCTAACTTCCCAGGAACAAAATTTTCAACAAGCACATCGCATTTCCTTGCTAAGTCATATATTACTTTCTTTCCTGAAATTAATTTCCTGATTATAAATTATAAGTATTCAGGTGGTGCAACATTATATCCTACGAATGTTATAAATGTTAAAGTCTGCATGTTTAGTGGTTATAAGTACAATCAGGGCAAAATAACTGGATGGGAAATAAAACAATACTTGGTTAGACCTTTGCCTGGATAGGATTTAGGGCTAGAGACCGATAGAAAGGTTACGGACAGTTTCTACTCGAACGAAACTAGCTTCTTTGAGTTGTGATAGATACTTAAAAACTGACTGACTCGTTATCTATGTACGTCATCATTTCAGCCGAAAGACGTCCACTGTTGGACATTGGTTTCCCCCAAGTGCCGCCATAATGACCGGTCCCGTGCGTCTCGCATCCATCGGATTCCCGCGACCCTCAGTAGGTCATCGGTCCATGTAGATACCTATATTATAATTTTAACTATATAATCAAGCATAACTATATTAAAATATAATTAGGAATAACTGTACTGAAATATTATATTTGGTCAGTTTTTCTGTTACCACGTCAGTTCCGGTTATGGTCGAAACTGGAAGAGGTGTCAAACATTCGGTTACAGTTTCGGTTTTAGCTGCAAATCGTGTTTTGGTCGGTCACTATAGGTACATTTATTGTTAAACTAGCTTCTGCCAGCGACTTCGCCCGCGTGAAAGTCGGTTTCTCTATACAAAATTTGGACCCCCATTTCATCCACTTTTTGAATTGAATTTTGGAAAATCCTCTCTTAGTGCTCGCCTACGTCATAAAAGAAAACTGTGCAAAATTTCACGATATATCAATCATGATATATCAATGTCAGTCAGTCAGTTTCTCCTTTTATATATTATGTCGTGGCCAGATCATAAAAATTGATCACTTCATGATATGGCCAACTAAAACTGGGGCTATTGGCTAACTTTTTCAATAACAGTTGACAACTAGCATTCGTTGCACACTAAACTTAGTTGTCAACTGAAAATTTCATAAAATAGGTATTACGTATCACACAAGTGACTAACAAACTACGGTGGAAACGTGGTGAATTATAAAAATTTACGGTGCCTATTGTGACCACTCTAAAATTTTATCGACTATCATACAGCTTAAAAAGCTTACACAATCGCAATTTTAAAAGTATCGATACAATAACATCTGTCAAAACGTGTTACGGTGGCTATCAAAGGCACCAGTGGTTACTGACGTCACTGCAGTTGGTCACTGAAGATAGGCAATACGAAACTAGCTGTTTGACAGTTCAATGATGCACATTGTTAACAAGTGATCATCACTTGAACTGTCAACAGAGTTACGCAATAGCCCCGCTGATCATTTTAAATGTTAAAGTTTGATGACAATTTAATTCATTAAACCTATTGTCTTTCTATTGTGTCTCTAATTACGGTATTCGAAAGGTCCTCGTTTGGCCTACTTTCTTTAGACTTTTTACTATCATAGAAATCCTAGATCAATGATAAGGCCAAACATGGATCGATATTATCATGAAGTGATCAATTTATATATAAATTAATAAATATGAAAAGACAGTGACCCCAAGACGTTTTGGTTTTATCCAATTATAACCAAAGTGCAAGAAGAACATCAACACAATGTTACATTCCAGTATTCATAAACATTCTTAATCATTGCTACATTGCTACACTCAACTGTATTTCATTGAAGTAAAGTTCAGTTTCCTATGTGATTTTGCAACAATTGTTGTGACTATATTTGATAAGGCTAACAGGTTTGTCAAATAAGAGCATTGTCTTACAGCTAGTTTTAATTTACAGAAACTAGGTAATAGTTTTGATAGTGAACAGTAATAGTTAAACTTTTTACAATAAACAGTAGTACTTAGAGTTGTGTAGTGCAATGTCTTTTTCAATACACTTACTCGAAAACCCATTCCTACCTCTACTGCTTTTAGGCACGCAATTGACTGTTTTTCGCACTAGTGCGGAAAAGTGTACCAGCGACCCTGCCACAATTTATTACATTGATCGTATCAGGCTGGGCACCAAGCAGCACTCACTAGTCGCCGGGCAGCCTCTGTTTATATCCTCAAAGTGTATTGAAAGACGTTGTTTATCACTGCAGTGCAGCTCCACAACCAAATTCAGCCTTAGTGTCAATGACAAAGTTCCTCCACTTGTATCAAAATGTACTATTTAAATTTGTAGGGTAGGTACCTTGACATATGCCTATCTCTTTATTCTAAAACACATCAAGTGTCAAGGTATTTCAAACCAACTGCTTATGAATTTATGGTGGTGGGCTGCCATTTCAACCGTTTTGTCTTATGTATGTATGTCTGTGCTATTGTGTGACAATTGAGAGGTTAACACTTTTGGTCCTGACCAGCCTCCGGAGTTGTTGTTAAACACAGTTATTGTTGACTTGTGTTCATGCTCAGGACCTGACTAGCGAGCGACTAAGAATGCTTAGCATACTTGAATTTTTCAATTATTGTACAACCCAGATTCTGGGTCCTCGGCAATAGTATTATTAAACTTAAAGGTACCTATGAGTTGTATACTTTTCTAAGATTTAAAAAGTAAAAAAATATACTGATACTATGTGCTTAGTTACTGATAAAGAGTTTAAAATTAGACTAGTAATAGGGGTTAGTCCTAGTAGGTACCTTTAATGTCAATAATATTATTGTAATATATGACAATGTCAATAATATTGTTGTATTGTATGACGCATGTCTATAGCTGAAAAGTTGCAGTTTATAAAATAGGATACTTTGAGCTGTAATAACTTCAGATTGATTTGGAATTATTATTAATTCAAATAAATTTTATATTTAATGTATATTATTCTTCTTTTAAACGTGTTGCGCTGACCCCAAATAACACTGGACAAGGGCAGGAAGATGATGATGATGATGATGTATATTATTCTTTTTTCCAAAATGAGTTATTAATTTGTTTTTTTGAGTTCGCAGTGTGCAGTTTCAAAAAACATCTATTTCATAAGTAAAGGCCTAATAAATGTATCCTATTCTGACCTAATTGATTAAAGTTGGTAAACATTCACTTTGTACAGTGGAATGTTACAGTATGAAGTAATTCAAATGGAGAGGTTAGAATGTTGTGTAGTTATTATAGATTATAAATAAAATATTGTAAACAGCTTACCTTCTGGAGCCTTGAAATCAATACAAATACTCTTTTTATTTCTATTTACCGACAGGTAGTAGAATGAGTCGTTTTCTTTCTTGTCATTTATAAAAGGCGGCCCCCATCGACGTGCCTCGTCGCCGCCTAAACTCTCCACTTTAATCACATTCGCCCCCAAATCTCCCAGCGTCATGGTACAGAACGGACCCGCGATCACTCTACTAAGATCTAATACATTCAAATCCTTCAATAAACCCGATTTCGTGGAGTAATCATGTTTAAAAATTGTTAATTGCTTTTGCAGAACGCACTGACAAAATTTTCTCAAGTTTTCCATAGCGCCGGTAAAAACAATAAGATTCGAAATGTATAAAATGTTACAGATAGCAGTATCGAGGTAGGTATTAAATGATCAAATAGAAAAGATAAGAAATACCAATACAGTGTTCGGGATTACCTCCTGTGTCTGAGGGGAGACGGTCGCAACGGCGGTGCTGGTGGTAGCCATTTCTTCAGGTCTTGCTATACGTTGGTTCTCACCCATCAAACGGTGTTTTACAAGAGATATGTATTCACATTATACGTAAGAACTGAAGGCTATTATCGCGTTAGAAACCGTATTAATTTTACGCCTTTTCTGCAATAACAACCTGTTCATAACTTCAGAGAACTGTCAGTGTCAATGTCAATGTTTATTGACATGACTCATGCCCCGTGTTCCGAATTGCGTCAAAAGCGATTATATCGCGAGTCCGACTAAATGTAATAGTAATAGTCACAAAATAAAAGGACTATTGAGTAATAATTGTGACGTAGCGCGTTGGTCGGATTCGCGATATTATCGCTTTTGACGCAATTCGGAACGTAGGGATGTTAGGCCAAGGAATTTCTTCGCGCCTTGACGTCCTTGGTTTTTAAAAGTTACCACAACAATTTTAACAAATATAACTAAAAAAAGGTTATTTATTGGTTGTTGATTAATAGAAATCAAAATATTTCAGCGATGGCAAAATAGATTAAAACAATTTTACTGTTTCACAGAACAAAAAAAAAGATACATAGTTTCTTATTTTACACCACCTTTCAATGTATTAGCCGCACTGTTACTTCTTCTTGCTATTGTTTTGTATCAGGCGCTACTTGTATTTCAGGATGTCCACTGTATTCGCGCTTCAATTATGTTTCATAAAACTTGGCTAAATCAGTGTTTTATTTCATTTTAATAACTAAGTAGGTACCTACCTGTAAAAGCGGTTTCGAATGTTAAAAAGTGTTTTTGAATCGTGAATTGATTCTGTACAGTGTACACGGCAATGATGGCACATGAGAGTAATACGTAGCAGCTGGCACAGTACAAATGAGGCCATAGCCCGTGCCTAGCCTGTGTACCTGACCTAATCGGACCTTTAGACCACTGGACGTTGATGATAAAAATAGTTTTCTTCGTCATGTTTCTAGTTTTCCCTTTTAGCCTATAGCTTCTCATACTCCTCATTAGGTAGTCATAACATGTATGCAGTTGTAAGTAGATGCGTACATAGCGTAGCCAAGTTCTAATATCGGGTGGGGGGTTCAAGAAAATAAAACAAAAATAGCTTAAAATTACTTTTATATTTATGTGTAAAAAAAAATATCCATATTAATTCAAACCTTTCGAATATCGTAATTAGAGACACAATAGAAAGACAATGAGAGAGCGAACGCCGGCGTTCGCTTGGGGTATAACAAAAGATTGTTTGTCGAGCTCAAATTAAATTTAGAATATTTCGGGGGGGGGGGGACCCCAATAGTTTTATTTATCCACTACCTATCCATCCATCCACTATCCACTAATATTATAAAAAGCTAAAGTTTTTTTGGAAATTTTTAAAAATAAATTTTAAAAATTTCTTCACCGATAGAAAACTGCTTTATTCCTAAGTGACATAGGCTATATTTAATGTACGCGCGAAGCCGCGGGCAAAAGCTAGTCTGATATATGGATATTCTTCTTACTGGAGAGGGAGTGTCAGAATCCCTGACTAAAACCCACCCTTGTGTCCTTAGTTACTCTCTGCGTTCCAGGGCCACAAATCACGATGACTCCTTCGAAAGTTCGAACAATCCCGCAGCCCATTTTATACCTCCAGCAAGGTGATCAATGTTAAATTATTCATTACCGCATTTGGTTTCTTCGTGACCACTTCTACCTACATAAACAACTTAGTCAGCATAATGAAGTTAAGGTTTTTTTTAAGGTGGGCAATCATCCAATGACTGTGGATCATTACGCGTTGTCGACGACTCGGGCTCAGTCCGTTCGTTTACCGGACAGCCGGACGGCGAGCTACCCATTACTCTTCGTTCGCAAGTCCGCATCTACCGTGGCTGGTAGTCGACCTTCGCTAGCATTACTGCTTCGCAGAAGGAGGCGACCGCCTGCCATTCCTCCTCGCTCCGGTCTATAGTCTGAACCAGGGCCCGGCGCGAGACGTCGCTGACGCCGATCGCCTCCACGAGGACACGGCGGTGCTCCGCCCGAGCGAGGCCTACCTCCACCGTATGCTCCACCGTGCCCTAAGCAACCAAGGTTAGGGGTGGTTTTCTACCAGAGATGCGCTATGTTACGTTGCTATGCTATGGATGGGGTTTAACTAAGCTATATTTTTTATAAGCATTGATGCGTGCTCCGGATGCGTGCTATGGATGTGTGAAATGGATGCGTGCTATAGATGTGTGAAATGGATGCGTGCTATGGATGTATACTTTGGTTGGATGCCTTTCCTACTGTCGATACATCGCATAAATCGAGCTGCACATCTTCCTCGCACAGCTACTTCGCGGTGGTGCATCTTCATAGCACATCTTACACGCCCATCTGGGTTTTCTCTGATGCTAAGTTAACCTATCTAATAGCGTAATTAGAGACACAATAGAAAGACAATGGCGCGTTAACGCCGGCGTTATTGCGGGGATCAACAGCTTAAGTATCTAGTAGACATATTTTTTAAAATTGATTAACTGCTTGACGGCGGTCCCACTTGATGGTAAGCAGTGATGCAATCGTTGATGGTGAGGCGCACTAGTTTATTAAGAGCCATATAAAGTTCTGTTGAAAACCAGCGTCAGGCATCTGCTACGTAGTGGCCTAGCATTATGCTGAACTGGACCCATTTGACACATAAAGTTGATGTATTTAAGTTTCTATAATGGAGGTAACTGGTAAAATAGAAAATATAGGGCTATGTTACTCAGTGATAAAGTTAGCTTTCTACCAGTGAAAGAAATTTGTAAATCGGTTCAGCAGTTTTTGAGTTAAATCATAACATACAAACAAAAAAGCAATTTTTTCTTTTTTTTTCCATCGCAACCTGCTCAATGCCTCCTCAAGTTCGGTGATCTTCTCGTCAGTCCTCAGTGTACGCGTGTTAAAAGTTGCCAGGTCGAGTCGTTTTATAGATGGGTAGCCAGATCTCATCCGGAGATTCTTCGCACCCCTTGCCTCGTCGTGGCCTTGACCGCTACTACCTTGTACCATAACTAAAAAGTGTAAAATAAAAAACTTTTTACAAAAAAAATACAACCGACTTCAAAGTAAAAAAAAAACACTGAAAAGTGCAAAATAATTTCGGAAGTCGGTGTTAAATAACGAAGAGACAAAACTATTATAGAAGCACCGACTTCCGAAATTAAAGTGCAGTGTTTGTGTGCACGATGCACACAAACAACATTGCCGCGAATTTGCCTAAACTCTAGCGAGTGAATTTTCTGTACGGCCTCCTAATAGTTTAGATTGTTACTTCATTGTGTGTATCTGTGTGCCAAATAAACGTGTTTCTTTCTTTCTTTTCTTTTATTTAGTTTAGTAAGTATAACTGAAAACGGGCACATAGTTTCATAGTTCAGCTTTCACATCCTAGCAGCATAGCATATCTCTGGTGGAAGCACCCTAAGGTTCAGTCACGTCTTTCACAAAACAACTTCCCGATGTGTACCCATTACATGTAGGACAGTAGGTACATAATTAGTGCGTCACTGTCGGTCATTGCATTCAATATTTTTTGTGTTTCCCAACGAACGCCGTGAAAATAAAGTGTTTTGAACCCGACAAAATTCTTTGGAATAATTCCAGGCGACCGCTAGCCGCCAAAAATTATTATCGTTTCGAAAATAAAATAAAAATAATTGCGTAGGTACGAAGTGCGCTGATCTTTCAGCCAGGATAGTTACTTGTAGGTACATACATTATTATTATGAATTGTTATTATTATTACGTAAGGATTATTTTATAATTTGTTTTGTACGACATACAGGATTAGTATCTAATATAATCAATTGGCATTAATAATTAATTGGCATTCTAATATCTAAAATATAAAATGAATTAAGAAATGATTTCAATTATATTACAATTATATTTCAATTATTTATAAGTAGAAGCAAAATATGTAATAAATAGATAAATAAAATAAATGATCGGATAATTTCAATGTTGTGATTTAACTAGTTTTTAATTTTTCATATTATGATGTTTATTTAATTAATTTAAAATGTGTTTACATATTCTTAGATGTGGTAGTAGAATAAAAAGGCTATTTTATTTTATTATTTATTTTATTTACATACATACCTACCGTATTCCGTCAAGGATTTTAATCGAAATTACGAAATCCAGGGGCATTTATAAATAAGTAGATTACTATGTTTGTGTGATGAGCACTATCATTTGTTCTGTGTCTGGGTGTAATTTATCTATAATATAAACCTATGTATTTAGAAATATAAGTATGTCTATCAGTTGTCAAGTACTTATAATACAAGCTCTGCTTAGCTTGGGACTAGACGGCGGCGTTGTGTAATGGTTGTGGAATATATTATTACTATACTTTTATTATATTTAAATAGTACATTTTGATACAAGTGCAGAAAGTTTGTCATTGCGACCAGCGACCGAGGTGAAATTCCCACGAGCCGAGGGCTGCAGTGACAAATTTGCACGTGTATCAAACGACATTTTTCAATACACTTACGAAATAAATAAAAACGGGGGTCGACACACGCCCAGCCTTATACAATAAATGCAATAACATTGTCGTGGGGAGAGCACGCGCTCTTTTCTGCACTAGTGCGGAAAACAGTCTATTGCGTGCCTAAAAGCGGTGGAATAAGAGTGGGTTTTCGAGTAAGTGTATTGAAAAAGCTTTTTGTCACTAAGGTTTGGCGATTCTTCGGGCTATGTCCGTATTCTTGGTTATCCTGCGCATAATTAAGGCCTCCTACAAGGTGATCCGATGACCTGAAGAGGGTCGCGAGAATCCGATGGATGCGAGACGCACAGGACCGGTCGATGTGGCGACACTGGCCTATGTCTAGCAATGGACGTATTTCGGCTGAAATTATGTGATGTTGATGAGCTTTTGTTCAAAAATACGGGACACAGCTTACAAACTACCCTAAATAGAACAATTTGGGGGGTTTTAATGTTTGCTTGGAGGGTTCTTATTTCTTGAGTTAATAAACTTGAAACTTGGCATGAATTCTAATCAAAATGAAAGACTATAATATTTAGTTTTTGAAAACTGCCCTTAAAATACGGTTTAAGGAGTGCTGCATGGGCACGCCATAATCATGGCAGTAAGTCCCCACTTTGAGGAGTGGCTGGAGAGGCGTGACGCAGGTCCTTTCCGGACATGGTAAGTTAGGGAGGTTCCTGCACCGGATTCAGGCGGAAGAAACGCTCGGATGTCAACACTGAGTGGACCATCCGGAGGACCAGGTGGAGCATACCATACAGTGGAAGTGTGCCCTGCTTGGGCGGAGCTCCGCCATGTCTTCGTGGAGACAATCGGTGGCGGTGATCTCTCGCGCCGGGCCCTGGTTCAGGTCATGGTCCGGAGCGAGGAGGAATGACAGGTGGTCACCTTCTTCTGCAAAGCAGTGATCTAGCGAAGGAGATGACCGCACGCATGAGGGAACTCAAAGGGCAATTGAAGAACACAGTCTTCTTCTTTTCGATTCGATGGTAAACTCGTCAAACTGTTTGGGCCCAATAGGTGGCTACATTAATAGCAGCATCGGTAGCACTCATCAAATCCTCCAAAGTGCAGGTGTATGGGCACTTGGGGCATTCTAATATGTGGCTCATGTTTTGAACAGGGTCTATAAAACACGATTTTGCCAAGTTGTGTTTGCAGCGGCCTACCTGGGTTCGCAACCGATTTAGTGCGAAGAACACAGTAAAAGTCTGACATGCCCGTCCTCCCGTCCACCCTAGAGCGGGAGGTGTGATAGGATGATTAGGTACCTTAAAAAAAGATGTGTTTAAAGTTTTTATCAAAACATTCCCACGAACGGAGTCGCGGGTAAATTGCTAGTAGTTTTATTAAAAACAGCCGACTAATATAGAATGTTCCCGCCATAACAACTGCACTGCCCGCGCAATGTGCTTCACATTGTTTCGTAATATACTCGCACACGCAGTTAATTTTATCTGGGTATATGTAGGAGTATTAGGGAGCTTTAACGTAAGCTCTTATTGCTGATCAGTTGGCACCCGCTGACTTGTCTGATGCCTGTAAATTTAAGCCTTGAAACCGATGTTTTAGTAGACTTGGGAAAGTGCATCATCTTCCTGCCCTTGTCCCGTGTTGTTTGGGGTGGGCGCAACACGTTTTCTTCTTCCATTCTGCCCTGTCACTCGTCATGCTATCACTAACTTCCTTTTCTTTCATATCACTCTTCACACAATCCATCCATTTTCTTTGGTCTCCCTCTCCCTCTCCATCCATCCACATATGTAAACTCATAACTCTTTTAGTAACATGCGTTTCATCCCTCCTCTTCACATGACCATACCAAGACAAACGATTCCCTTTCAAACTTCCCATAATATACTCATTTCTCACTTTATCCATTCTCGTCACACCACACATCCATCTTAACATTCTCATCTCCGCTACGTGCAATCTTTTTTCATCCGTCTTTTTCACAGCCCAACATTCTTATCCATACAGTATGACAGGCCTTATCACGGACTTGTAGAGATTACAAAGCGAGCGTATTGAACTGAAAAAGGAGAGATTCACACTTATCTAAGACAGTGGAAGGGATATTTATGACCCCTGCTTGAACTTCGCCTATGATGAGCTTGACAACAGTGTGTGGAAAAGGGAGAGGGAGGCCTTAGACCAACAGTGGGACATAAAAGGCTAACTAACTGGCTAACTGCCTGACCACCGTTGCAATAATAGGCCTACAAAATGGCAGCGGGTGACTTGCACACTCGTTGCAAAAACGGTCGTTAGCGGTTTAAGTGATTTACCTACATACCGTCAGAAGGGAAACATATCCTGGGGAGCTTGAAGATTAGAAAGGTATGCTACGGTTACTAAGACAATCCTGGATGTAGGTAAGGTCAAGAAGATTATACCTTCGTCAACCGGCCAAAAATGGCAAGAGAGAGTTCTGTTCGAGGCAAGAGAAGACAAACAAAACTTTTCCCGGGAGGTTGGTTCCATAGGGTCGCTTCTACTGCCTAATAGATGTTTCAGTGCAAGGAAAAGGCTTTCCTTCTTCCTGTAGTACTTAGTGCTTGTTCAAAACAGTACCTAGACGATGACATTTGCGAAGTAAACATTGACTATATGATTTTATGCGTAGGTACCTAGGTACGAGTGGCAGGCGGTCGCCTCCTTCTGCGAAGCATTAATGCTAGCAAAGCAGTAAGGAGGTCGCACGTGCACGTACGAGGGAGCGACCCTCAAGCCAAGAGCTTGCGGACGGCGAGCAATGGGTAGCGCACCGTCCGACCGTCCGGTAACCGTCTGGACCGAGCCCAAGTCGTCGACGGCGCGTACTGTTCCACGCGCACCTTAATGAGATGTTAGCAAACCATAGGGGCCCAGCAGGGTCGAAGCCTCAGTAGGCTTCGACCCTGCTGGGCCATCCATCATTTGTTTTCAGAAACAAAGCCCCAGTGGGCTTTGTTTCTGAAAAGAAAACTCGGCCCTGGGATGAAGGCAAAGAAGGAACAGGAGTGGGATTTTAGTCAGTAAAAGTCTGACACGCCCTCGCGCTAAGAGCGGGGGATGTCATTGGATGATAAAAAAAAAAAGGTACCTAGTCACATTAGTAAATGTGTATTATCACATTCATTATTCATCAATAATTTCAGCCGACTGACGTCCACTTTTGGACATAAATGACGCCACAACGGATTACCGCGACCCTCACCAGGTCATCGGTCTACCTTGTTGATAGGCCTACCAACGCTGCGTCTTCTAGTACACGGTTGCAAATCCAGAACCTTTCGGCTCCATCGACCATTTGTTCTGCGAGCAATGTGCCCTGCTCATTGCCACTTAAGTTTGACGATTCTTCGGGCTATGTTGATAACCTTGGTTCTACTGCGGATATCTTCAGTATATCTCATAAGCCTATAAATATACTAAAATTTAAAGTTTAACCGAGCTACACAAGTGATATATTTACGAGACATCATTTCAACAGCCATTTGATCTGTTTTACGACCGCCGCAGTAAAATTGCGCGCTTACTACTTTTTCGCACATTATCAAGAAATTTTACAGACGTCGCGATTATTAACGGCAAAGTCAAATATTAGATTTAAACACGAAAAAGCTGTATGTTTTGTACATAGTCGAGCTTATAACAACAAACTACGATCATCAATTTGTCTGCTAAACTATGTAACCTGCTGTTGGCAGGCATGTGTAAGCCAGCGGACATTTACTTTATCTTCTTGTTTTCTCATTTTTTTTAGATATTTATTAGTTTTTTGGGTCATGTCTAGGCTTAAGGATGTGCCAAAGAAATATACAAACAATAGGTACACACATACATAAATCTAGTCGAAATCTCTTCGAAAAACATAACCCTCCTCGCTGAATGCAGTCAGATAAAACTACTAGAACGATTTAAAATAAAATACCAGTTTGAACTGGTAATTTTAGTGATGAGTAGCATCAATGCTCATCACTGAGTGACATAGACATTGATTCAAAGCATTTTAATTATATTTGTAAAACTAAATGAATTGTAAAAGAACAGGAAAGAAAACCGGATGAGTAAACAAAAACGTGTAAGATTTCATTTTCTCCCATACATAAGCTACAAAACTTAGATGAATATAAAAGAACGAGGCTAGATTTTATATTTATAATCATCGTAACACTAAAAAACAGTCACTGCTAGGGCATCTACATGCATTTCCTGCATGGGCTTCCCTGGCCTATCAGCAGTTTTGGAAATCAAATTTTAAACCGGTTTTGGATACGGTTACGAATATGAAATTGTTTTAGGATTATCCGCTAGTTTCTGTAAAATAAATTGTTCCTGTAAAATAAATAGTTTATCTCTATATATATATAAAAGGGGAAACTGACTGACCTAAACGGTTTAAACCTATATTTAATACTCATCAAGACCATTCTAAAAAGCTCAAACACGATAGGGGTATCTGAGTTCCTATGGCCACATTCCGGTTCCATCATCAGATCAGCACTATGTCATAATGATTTTACACTATCATCCGATTTACACATGCATGCAAAATTTCAGCTCAATCGGTAACCAGGAAGTAGATCAAATTTAATTTGCAAGATTTGATTACAGACAAGCAAGAGTTGATATTGTAAATCCGTGATAAGGCCTGTCATACTGTATGGATCAGAATGTTGGGCTGTGAAAAAGACGGATGAAAAAAGATTGCACGTAGCGGAGATGAGAATGTTAAGATGGATGTGTGGTGTGACGAGAATGGATAAAGTGAGAAATGAGTATATTAGGGGAAGTTTGAAAGTGGCGCCAGTGACTGAAAAGTTGAAAGGGAATCGTTTATCTTGGTATGGTCATGTGAAGAGGAGGGATGAAACGCATGTTGCTAAAAGAGTTATGAGTTTACATGTGGATGGATGGAGAGGGAGAGGGAGGCCAAAGAAAAGATGGATGGAATGTGTGAGAAGTGATATGAAAGAAAAGGGAGTTAGTGATAGCGTGACGAGTGACAGGACAGAATGGAAGAAAAAAACGTGTTGCGCCGACTCCAAATAAAACGGTACAAGAGCAGGAAGATGATGATTTGATTACAGACAAGCAAACATCGGGACAGGTAAAACTAAATTAAAAGCTTGAAAAATCTATCGCACCTGTCATTTAGATTTCGCCTTTTCCCGAAACTATCCAAAACTTTTATATCGGTTACGGATATATTTTTATTTCGGACTATCTTTTGCCCGCAGCTACCGCGTACATAAAATATAGCCTATGTCACTCAGGAATAAAGCAGCTTTCTATCGGTGAAAAAATTTTCGCAATCGGACCAGTACTTTCAGAGATTACCTCCTACAAACAGAAAAACAAAAAAAAATCTTTACCTTTTTATAATATTATAAGTGTAGATATATCCGATTCTTTCGGTTAAGATTACGGAGCTTCATAACATCAACGTCACCACATCGACTGTCCTGCGCTTCTTGGGTCGATGCCCTTCACTGGGTTACCAGTCTATCTTGTCGTGGCGTACCATAGCTACGCATTTTGGTACGCGGTTGCCACTCCAAACCTCTATTTTCCAGCCGCCTTCTTCTGTGAAGCAGTAATGCTAGGGAAGGAGACGGCTACAAGAGTGAGGAAACAAATAGCCTCACGCCCCAGCCAGTCGCAGAGCGATCCCCGGCCACCGTAAGCGCCGGCTTGTGGACGACGTGCAATGGGTAGCTCGCTGTCCGCCCGTCCTATAAAGACCAAGCCCGAGTCGTAGGACCACCGTCGCAGGTTGCCCGCTAAAGCCACGGAAGAATTTTTTGGAAAGGAAACCCGTGGTTACCACGGCTATAATATGGGTTATACGGCTATAAGGTGGGTTTTTGTCAGTAAAAGTATGACACGCGCTCGCGCTCTACCCTAGAGCGAGTCGAGCAAGTCATTAGATGATTTCCCATCTCCCAAAAAAACCTCCATTATAAAATTCAGTTTTTAGGGTTCCGTACCTCAAAAGGAAAAAACGGAACCCTTATAGGATCACTTTGTTGTCCATCCGTCTGTCTGTCTGTCAAGACCCTTTATCTCGGGAACGTGTGGAGGTTTAGGGTTGAAATTAAAACGATATACTCAAGTCTGCGGTCCCTTGAAGCTGTGAAAAATCTCTCAAGGGAATCAAAATTCATAGGGTACTTCCCGTTGACCTAGAATCCTGAAATTTGGCATGAAGCAAGGTCTCATAGCACAAGTATAGGAAAAAATCTGAAAACTGTAAATTTGTAGTTACGTCACCAAAAAAAACTTTTCTTGCGATTCGGAAAAAATCTTCGTAACTCCATTCGGGAATTGAACTGTTTTCTTAAGTAAGCTTGTGCGGAACCCTCAGTGCGCGAGTCCGACTCGCACTTGCCCGGTTTTTCATTTTTCAATTCAATACCTTCCAGCAATTCAGCATACCCAGGGTATTTGTGGCTCGGAGTTAAAATAGAGTTGATATTGTCAGTCGTTAGTTTGTTGTGTTGATTAGGAATGGGATGCATCCCACGATTTATTACCGCTGTCGGTCCGCCCGTACATCCATGCAGTGTGTATTTACATAAAATGGGGTTATTTATGTACCTATACATAGGTTATAATACATTCTATAAGCGCGGTATGATGTTAAAGTGTGTTCCTTTGAATAACTAAAATTTCGTTAGGTAACGAAATTGCAGCGAATGAATCAAGATTTTAATTTATGCACTATTTGCATGTAAAAGGATGTTAAGCTAGGTACGCCTGCTGATCGAGCGTCGAGGAAGGGCGGACACCACCCTCTTCAAATACCCCTAAAAAGATCCAGGGTCGAAGGAATAGGGGACATCCTTCGGCCCATCAATCTGGACCCGAGATGATGGCGTGTAGTGTTCCATGCGTGCCTCTCTTAGACGTATAGCAGAGCCACTCTCCAATACGGGATGAGACCTACGGGGATCTGGTCACCTTTAGTCTGGAGTGGAACTCAAACTGCACCTGCAGTCCCCGACACATTTGTAGTAAAAGTCTGACAGATCCTTCCACCCACCCCAGGACGGAGAACTACATGAGGATTTCCGCTCCGTAAATAAAAGGTACGCATGCCGATCCAGAGAACGTTTGAAACAGTTATCTTTGCCTTGGAAAGCAAAGAGTGACTGAAGATCACAGGAGACTTTTTTTTTTTTAATTCATATAAACCAGTGCTTGACTGCGATCCCACCTGATGGTAAGCAGCGATGCAATCATTGATGGTGAGGCGCACTAGTTTATTAAGAGCCTATTCACTCTAGCCTTGAAGACACCTAAATTATAGTTGGACGGGAAGACCACAGCAGGCAAATTGTTCCAGTCCTTCGATGTACGCGGTATAAACGACGAAGCGAAACGCTTAGTCCGGACCGTTGAAGTTTCAACAACGTAAGGGTGGATACTCGCCGTACGTCGGGTTGTCCGATGGTAGAAAGGAGTTGGCGGAATCAAGTCATGCAATTCCCGCGCACACTCTCCAAAATGCAACCTGTAAAATACCGATAGGCTGGCTACCCTGCGCCTGTGCTCGAGGCTTTGTAGATTGGACTTAACCAAATCTGGATCCCCAATTAGCCTCTTCGCACGCCTTTCCACTGAGTCCAAAGCTGCTAGATGGCATTTTGCAGCACCAGCCCATATGTGACTGCAGTACTCCACACACGATCGGACCTGTGCTTTGTATAACATTAGAAGCTGTCCCGGTGTGAAGTACCGTCGGACCTTTGCAAGAACGCCTAGTTTTCTAGCAGCTACCTTGGCTTTGGACTCAATGAACCGCCCAAAATTGAGATCTGAGGAAATTTCAACCTCCCAAGAACTGAAGGCGTCGGTGCACTCCAGAGATACATTCTGAAAAGCAGGAGCCAATGCGAACGGACTCCTTTTGGCGGTGAACAGACACGCTTGTGTTTTGGCGGCGTTGAATCCTACCAGATTAGTTTCGCCCCACATGGAGACTGCCTGAAGTGAGACATTCGTACGCTCTACCATAGCCTCTCGTTCGGACCGGATTAGCTCCTTACTAGCCCGAGCACCTGGCAGGTATCTCTCTACAACTGTGCTATCATCTGCATACCCATAGATACCGGGTATCAGCAGATCGTTAATATGCAGCAGGAAAAGAGTTGCAGAGAGAACTGACCCTTGAGGAACTCCGGCATTGGTCGTCATGGGCTCTGATGAGCATCCATCGACAACAACTCGGAGAGACCGTTCACTCAGGAAGTTTTTTACCCAGTTAATCAGACCAGGGGAAATGCCGTACGCTGGAAGCTTACTCAAAAGGCTGGCATGCCATACCCTGTCGAGGGCTTTCGAGACGTCTAAGGAGACAGCAATCGCTTCTCCATTCTTCTCAAGGGCCTCGCCCCACATGTGAGTGGTATACACTAGTAGGTCCCCAGTATACCGATTGTGGCGAAACCCGTACTGTCGGTCACTGAGGAGATCGTTACCTTCCAGGTATGCCATGAGGCGCGAGTTCAACACACGCTCCATAATCTTGCAGAGTATGGAGGTTACTGAAATCGGCCGATAGTTGGCAGGATCGGTACGACTGCCCTTTTTAGTGAGTAAAAGTCTGACATGCCCTCTCGCTCCACCCTAGATCACGAGAAGTCATTTGATGATTATTCACCTAAAAAAAAGGAGCTTACTGAGGGCTGTAAAGACTGGAAGCCGACATCAACAACATTTTACTTTATTTACATTGTTCTAACATGATAGCGACAAGAAACATGTAACAGAGATATTTTAATTACAAACATGATTGAAAAGAGTGTCCATGGAGTTTCTTGCACATTCTTCTCCATAGAGATCTACGCTTTGGAATGATGTGCAATTACCATATTTTTTTTTCTAACTGACTGATTTCTTGACATTTCAAAAGTGTCTGTAAATGGTTTATTTGAAATAAAATGCTTTGAATCTTTGAATTTGGAAAAGTCTATGCTTAGATGATGATGTATTTGACGGGAAAACGCTCTTTAGCTTCTCTAAGACACTGGGTCGCAAAATATAGCATCATCATCATCATCATCATTTCAGCCGAAAGACGTCCGCTACTGGACATAGGCGTCCCCCAAAAATATAGCATAGCGTAACATAAGCAGCCTTAAAATGTTTCCACTGCTGGGGCTCAGGCCTCCTCTCTAAAAGAGAGAACCACGAGGGCCCAGTGCGGGTTGGTGGATGACACATGTCTTCGTATTTATGATTGTAGGACATGCCGGTTTCCTTACGATATTTTCCTTCACCGTTTCGCGAGTAGTGGTGATAAGTGGGTGATGAAATAAATAAAACAAAGTAATGCGCCTGGCTGGATTTGAACCCGCGACCAGTAAGTCGGGGCCGTTACCACGGGGCCAGCACTGCTCTCTCAGTCGCAAAAATACTGGATCGCTAATAAAAAGTGTGATAGTTTTATGAATCGTGTAGTAGTCAAGTATGTTGTAGATGACTTAGGGCGGAATTCACCAATAAAACTAATCGCGTTGCATAATCGCGTTTAGCCGCTGTCACTAGTGTCACTTGTAAAAATACAACAAAAGAAAAATACAGACAAGTGACACTTATAGTGACAGTGGCTAAACGCGATTATGCGAGCTAAACTTTAAAACGCAAAAAGTTTTTTTATTGGTGAATTCCGTCCTTATTAATACCTATAAGAAATACATAAAACGTTTTTATACCATTTAATTTTATTTAAATACAAAGGA
Source organism: Mythimna impura (assembly GCA_905147345.3). Classification (NCBI taxonomy): domain Eukaryota; kingdom Metazoa; phylum Arthropoda; class Insecta; order Lepidoptera; family Noctuidae; genus Mythimna; species Mythimna impura. The sequence goes on along the minus strand of LR990348.1, from coordinate 28,774,341 downwards.
AAACACTTCTAACTTAGGTATGACAACGAAAATATTACACATAACTGTTTATTTTCATAGCATTCTTTCCTAATTTTGAAATTGTACCTTTTTGTAATCTGAAAATATTTTCTACAAGCGATTTACGTACCTGCAACACCTACTTTGTGAGATAATTATCTTAGTTTTTCTAAGTGATCCGTTATTTTATCTACAATTCGCCGCGCCGCCCAAAAGGGATTTTTCCCCTTTTTGGCTTCGCCGCAGATTTCTTATCATAATTATTATATGGTAATCTCCTTATTAAGGAAATTTCACGCCGACTGATCGACACTTTGCGTGACCAGAGGGCTGGCTCGTTCTTTGTCCAAAGAATTAGCATTGCCATTCACCGTGGCAATGCTGCCAGTCTTTTAGGCACATTTCCGGTTGACAGCGATGTGGAGGAGTATTTCGACGCCTGAGTGTACTTTGTGTTTTTGTATTATATTTATGTACATAGTTAGGTTTTAGTATAGTTTAGTGAATATAAAATTTATGAATTTTAAGTACAAGAATATGGTAAATAATAAGAACGTATACATATGTTATCTAGGTACCGCCAGGCGTAGGAGGTTCGTTGCATGAACTAAAATGTGGGTAGAGAGACAGGATAATTTTAGTATATTCAACAATAAAATTCGTGGAATTCCGCCTGTCGCTCTGTAGTTTCACCCATGACGGAGTGTTTAGATACAGTCACCTATTTCAGCAGCGCGGCCCCAAAGTGTCACAGAGTCGGGCGGACCGCGGGGGCGCGCCTCACTCCTCGCAAGTTCATTACATTGCTTGATAACGGACGTCATCCGGTTTAGCTGTTTACTTGCCGTTCAACACCTAATCAGGGAGTTTTGACATGTTTCTTTTTGGAAGCCAGACGGAGCTAATCTGTTGTTCACTGGATAATGTCAAAAGTAATGCATTGTTTATGAACTTAAAAGCTCATAAATGTTTGGGTACGCCACAATCGCGGAGGTAAGTCCCTCTTTGAGGAGTGGCTTTAGAAGTTCGTTCCCTCTTTCCGCATGACACAGGTCTTCACCAGACATGGTAAGTTCGGGAGGTTCCTGTTCCGGATTTAGGCGGAAGAAAAGCCCGGGTTTTTTTTAGTTTCTGTTTGTAGTAGGTACCTAATAGGTGTGAAATGGAGAAGTAAATAAAATACTTACCTACAAAATGTAATTTAAAAAATCCAAAGTTATCCATTCTGGACGATTTCGATTTGCCACCTAAGCGTAAACTGCCCTCTTTTACACAAGAAAATAATATCAAGGTCCATAAGGACCGTAAGGTCCGAGATAGACACCTTTACAACCAAAAAACTTAGGTCCTATGTTTAAAACATATAATATAGCAAAGGTTCAAATGTTGGTAGGCGGGCAGTCCTAACTCCTATGACGAAGCCGATGAAGGTTGATCCTAGTATACAAGTCCTTTGCAAAGGACTCTAATCTAGGAATATTAGATGAGTCTAGGAATATCGGAAAACTGAAGAACGAGCATATTGAGAGAGATTGAAAAACGAGCTAGAAACCGACATACAAGTCGACAATCGAATATCTGGAACATGGCGTATAAAAAGAACAATAACGAAAGAAAAAAAGATGTATTTACGAGTAACCGCTTGGCAGCCGAAATTGTGTGGTTCTGGAGTTGCAGCGAGTGAATGAATCACTAGATTTTATAAGAACATTATGATACACAGGTCTATTCAGAGGACGTATGACAAAAATATATATGCGTTGCTGCGACACTTTTGGAATGTAGGAAAAGATTGCGCAAATTCAAGACGGAATCTTGATTCAGAAGTTTAGTTAATCAAAGTCAAAGTCAAGTTAAAAGTATTTATTTCAAATAGACCATTTACAGGCACTTTTGAATGCTTTTGAATAGTCAAATGTAGGTCAGTCCAAAAAAAAAGTGAAGCTAAATTGCACGTTCCAAAGCGTAGATCTCTATGGAGATATGTGCAAGAAACTCCATGGACACTCTTTTAAATTATATTGTGAGTTACATATAATCTTGGTTACATATTTCTTGTTGAGGTAAACGGCCCAGTAACCGTGAAGTTATGAACTTCCCTGACTTTGCATGCGCGCTAGGCTAAATCTAGTAGACTTATAAAAATAATTTTTATATGACTAGTTAGATAATTTAATATACTTTTAGTGTATTATACTTCTATTAAATTAGTGTACATGTTAATTAACAATAAAACAAAAAAAATACAAAAAGGGCTAATTGTACCAGTACCCGGTAGAGTTGTACTAGTTAACGTTAAATTGTCCCGGAATCCGGTAATTTTAAACGCGAATTTGAACTCTATTGCTGTACGTTAAAGTTCACAGAAATAAAATATTTTCAAATAAAAAGAGTAGTGAAAATAATTAGGGTCTGTATTTAACAAACAAAAACATGATTTTTTTTAATGTATGTTATACAAATTAAAGGTGAACACTAGTAATATTTTAGTTTCATCTTGAGTAACCTTTGGTAAAAAAAAATATCACTAACTTAAATTTTTACATCTTTATAATAGTAAAAACAAACAAGTTTTTATTTTAGCCTCAATATTAAAAATAGACCTAGGTAACTAGTCAATCAGTCATTATAATAGGTAAAGCCAGGAACCTAAGAGTTCACATAAGGTTTTCAATTAATCACGATTTACAATGGCTGTTCTAAATGCTTAATAAACTCTTTTGAATAGGCTTACCTGCCCAGGTAAGCACAAGCAAAGATTTATAAAAAATTAACAGTCTTAAAAGCAATAATACAAATCAGCTCACTTTTTAAATAATAGCATATCAAATGTTTCCAATATGTTAAAATTGCACAAGGAGCAAAACAACTTAATAATTAACATTTGAAAGATTTCAATGAGATCAGTAAATGAGATACATTTATGTCATATAAATACTAAAATGTTTAATAAAATCTGCACAACATAACGAACTTAAAAACGACCAACATTAAATTATTGAAAGTCTTAACAAGAAATTTGTTTAAATCAAGATCACAGCTAGAAAATTTGATAATTTTTTTTAGAGTCTGTGCGGAAAGAAAACCGTCATAAGATTTGAGGGCGCCACTGTGTATAAATAACGTTTTTGTTATGTTGAAAACACTGTTACGTCATTATATGACTGTAACATCTTGATATTTTGAAACTAAGTTAGACTAGCTTCTGCCTTGTGCCTTCTAATTCACAAATATTAAAAGGTGCTAAAATGTAATAAATAAATGTATGTGTGAAATTCGTGTAAATTCAGATAATACACTAGCTTCTTAGATAATAATGTTAGTTCCATTTTACACCACGGCGGTTCTCTTTCCGCATAGATTCTATTATAGTTACCTTGCTTCATAGCAGCATATTCCACATTCATAGATAATTTGACAATGTAATTAAACCCATAGCTTTACATCACTTATTCATCAAACGACACATTACAATAAATACAAGTAAACGTTATTTCATTTGGCGAAACTTCGGCGCAAATTGTATGATACCAGTTCTTACAAGTCACACATTGTATCATATCCAATTTCGTGCTTCTTTGGCATAACCGACAAAACCAATTTTCATTTGCGATGTCAGATGCCCCAGTATCTCTTACTTTCTTCTTAAGTTTCTTGTTATCCAATCCTCGCTCAAGTTTTTTATTTCTTTTTTCTTTAGCTTTAACTTTATTCTCCTCTTTTTTTGTCTTGGCTTCTAACTTATTCTGAGCAAAGATTTGCCATCTATCACATGTTATAACGCTAGGTTGTTTAACTTTAGTTTTTGTACTGATACTAGGAGTTTCTGGCCAAAATAAAGCGTCCTTAAATGGTGTCGGTACAACTAAATCACCATAGTATTTGGTTTTTGGTTGGTTGCGATTGTCATCGTCTGGTATTGCTTGTGCAATGAGTGTACGTGGCGGTGTCTTCATATTTTCAGATATATTGATATTGATCTGGGTGTAATCAGGAGTTGTTTCATCAGGTATTGTCGTTGTCGCATTGACTTCCTCTGAAAGTATTGGTGATATTTTACTTGGAGGCTTTATAGGTACGAGTTCTTTGCTACCAAATGACGTTTGTGTCATAGTTGACCATAATTGTGTTTGTATCGGTACTAATTCGGCAATTGAGTTTGTGGTAGCAAGTAATGATGGCTGTATTGAAGAATCTGTATCAACAAGATTTGACATCGTTTCTGCATTAAGAAGAGATATAGGTGTTGATGTTATTCCAGCATTTGTTGTAATATTTTTGAGAGGAGTGATGTATATAGGGTTCGAACCTATTGTCCGGATAACTTGTCCTGATAAATGAGGTCTTTTTCGTGTCTCATTTTCAGGGCAAAAAAAGTCTTCTTTGACAAAATTTGTCAGTGAAGCCTCATTAGTTGGAACTTCAACGTCTATAATTTTCATTAGCGTCCCGTCGACATTTTCGTACACCTCTATTTTTCCTGTAGGGCTTTCATTTTCAGCCATCAAGTCACTGAAATCGTGTGAGTTCAGATTTGAGTCCAAGATGTCAGTCAGACATGTGAAGTTATTAAATAAAGTTTCTTGAGCCGGCTGGCTTGAAGGTAAATTATTTTGCGACTTTATTTGCCTCCAGACATGGAATAGTCCTTCTAAGGATTTATCCCCTTTCCAAATTGGACCTTCGTTGCTGTAAAAAGCTTCGAGGTTTTCAGGACTTATCTGAGATTCAAATAATTCAAAAAAGTTCCCAACGGCATCTGGTTGTATTTGGCTGTCATTATATGCTTTGGCTGGTTTCTTGGGGTGACTTGTTACACACTTGGAATAATCAACGTTGTTTGCATCAAAAGGTGACAACCCACATTTGCGAAATCCATTTTTGATCGAATTAGGGTCCAATTGCATAAGAGATTTATGTAGCAGAGGACAAAAATGTTCTTTGCGAAGTTTAACAAAGTGGTTGTCATTTCGCCACTCATAAACTGCTTTCTTCCATAGCATCTTAAGAGGCCGAAACACAGCCACATCCATCGGTTGTATTAAATGTGTCGCATTAGGATATAATGCGATCAGTTGGATGTTTTTATCCCGACAGAAATTACTTAGTGGCAGGGTCGTATGTGAGCAATGTCCATCTAAGAAAAACATAATTGGAAATTCAATATCAGTTTTTTCTATCCAAGGATAGAAGACATTGGTCATGTACTCATAAAATGATTCTCCTGTCATCCAACCTTTTGGCGTGAATCCTAAGCCCCAGTCCTTTGGTGCAGTTTTTGAAATTTTAAATGGTATTGATTTCAGTTTAAACAACACCATTGGAGGTGCCAATTCACCTGCTGCATTTGCCGTGACTAAGACTGTCACGCATTCTTTTTCACTACTGGGAATAATGTTATAAACATTTTTGGCACCTCGTTTTGCTAAAACTCTGTTATTTGTTGGTGACAAAAAGAAAGCGCTTTCATCACAGTTAAATATCCTTCTTGGGTCTTTAATTGCTTCTTCGAGGTTTGCCATAATTAAATAGTCTTCCACTTCTTTAAACCACGCTCTTAAACTGCTTTCCTGAACTAAAGCACGGGTTTGCGTCAGATTTTGGGCCACTCACTGGCCTACTTCAGGGTGCCGCTTTATGAAGGCTTCAAACCAGTGACGACCTGGTCTGCCATTTTTAAAAGGGTTTTCTCGCTTCAATTTTTTCATAAGTAAACTCACGCTATCCAACAATTGCGCCTTACTTACAGGAAAACCACTATCTGCCATAAAAATTAACCATCTTCTTAAATGATCTTCTTCTTCTTTTGACAAAACTGTAGCAGGTCCTTTCGAACATTCAATAGAATAGCGGCCGCGTATTTTGTCGTCCAACGTTGACCGTGGAATATTGTACTGCCTGGCTGCAGCTGAAATTGAGGCTCCTTTTCTAACTGCCTCCATGGCCTTTAATATGGCCTTCTGTTTGTCAGTCATGGCTAGCTGAAAGAAAATTATCACGTTATTTGCTAATTTCTGATTTCGAATAGGTATAAAAAGTAAAAATACAAACTTTCAAAACATATTTAGTAAAAATTTTGTGGTAATTCAATTATTTAAAAACAAACAACACCAAGCTGTTTTTCCCTTTTCTCAGTTTCAGCTGATGCCAAGCAGTAGTCATTTCCTGTAACTAAAGCGCACTGATGTTGCATAGTCTTAAAAAATAGAGCAAGAAAACCTATTTATAAATGACAGACCAGGTTGTCACTGGTTTGAAGTAATCATAAAGCAACTACACAAGAAACACCCAGAAGTAGGCCAAAGATTGGCCCAAAATTAAACACAAACCCATGCTTTAGTTCAGGAAAGCAGGAGTACGTTATTATGGCACAACTCAAGCAAGCAAGCATCTCGAAGTTTTTTACGGCACCAGAAGTCCAACTTGGAAAGGTATAGATCCCTCAAAAAATAATTCAAGGTTTAGAGGCAGATAAATGCGCAAAATAATTTACCTTTAGACAGATTCAATCATGGCATTACGACTTTGAGACAATTTTTAGGACCAATCAATGATTTTTTATCACCTGGATAACTACACAGGTCTGACTGACATCTTGCACCCAAATCTAAACTCACGTGAGTTCAGCGACTTAATGAATGAAAATGTATAATGAAAGTATAGGCGTATGAAAATGTCGACGGGAGTTCCAACTAATGAGGCATATTTATCTAACAAATTTTATCAAAGAAGACAAAACTTGTACTGAAAATGACACACAATTCACAAAAGACACCAGGTCAAGTCTCACCATTTGTCAAGACTCGAACTGCAAAGCATAATTATATTACTTACGTAAATAAAATAGCCAAGAGCTTTTTCCCCCTTGCCTTAATTTCAGCTACTATCAAGCAGTACGGTATACCACGGTGAACGGTGCATGACGAAATACGCGGCCACTATTCTGTTGAACCCCAAAAACATGTTTAAATAATTGAATCACCATTGACTTCCGAAACTAATTTTTCACATTTTAGTCGCATTTGGTTTTTTTAAACACATTATTATATATTATATTATTATTATATATATTTTATATAATGGCTAACTCAAGAAAAGCTTACATGATAGTGAAACAGACAGGCCAGCGTGGTGACAAGAACAAGTGTATCTACGCGAGTAAAACAAATAGGTAACACACAGTTCACATCATGTAAGTTTGTCGCTCTGAAGTACGCTACAAAATATTGCTCATATTAATGTACTAAAACTGCTCCCCATAGTAACCGAATCAAAAAAACTGGTTATAGAGCAGCAGAGCTGTAACGCAAACTGTACAGAAATTGGGAAATCATACAGATAATCGCAAGAGCAACCAAATGCACGTGGTAACAAAATAAACAAGATCCCTAGTAACTACATTCTATTGAGTCAACGGAAAATAATACCTAACTCAAGGCAATAAGAACCGTGACGGATTTAAATGCAACTGTTAATGCATGTCCCAGTATCCGGCAGAAAATATTTAATATAAACTACAGTTTCAAAGGAAAATGAGACCTATTTCAAAGCAATAAGGATACAATAACGGGTTTCGGTGCAACGTATGTTACTGGGTTAAGAGTGTACCAGTACCCGGTAAAAAACATACGAATTTACCGGGTACTAGGTCAAGTAGGGGTTTGTGAGTACCAATAGATGTAACATGCAAAAACATTTACTTTTCGATGAGATTTACCTTATTTTAAAGGTTAAATCGTTAAATAATACACACAATTTTTTATAAATATTAACACTCTTACCTTAATTTTATCCGTCGAAGTATGGCTCGATGATCTCTGCGACGGGGTGGTCTCTTAGTTCACTGACAGAACTTTGAACTTACAGATAATTTTATTTAAACGTATTTTTAAGTTTGCACAGTTTTGACGCCATTAAACTTTTTGGTGAGTGTTGCCATTAAAATTGTATAAAATAGTACCAAGAATAAATTGCCATTTGCAAACTTTAATTTGATTTTGGTAGAAAGACGCAAAAAATAAAAAACTGACTAGTTAACGGGTACTGGGACATTAACGGGAATACATACTTCTACCTTATGTGAGCACAATGTAGTTAAGTAATAAAAAATAAAACTAATTAAAAGATAGAAATTGAATTAAGCCATTAATGATTTTCTTCCCCACAAGGGTATATTCTACGGTGCAATGAGGTTGATATATTCGTGGTGGTAAAAACCTTCTATGTTAAGTATACCTACTCGTCCCTTTAATGAATTTAGGGGCAGCTTTAAAATCGCACCAATTACCGAAAACCGCCTCAGATGGTATGGACATGTTAGCAGGGGGAGCGAGGACCATGTCGTTAAAATTGCACTAAACCTGCCAGAACAAAAGAAAGGCAGAGGTCGCCCACCACTGACCTGGTGGTCTACAATCGAGAGAGACCTCAAAGTTAGCCCATTTGCGAAAGCCGACAACTCGGGGTAAAATATCCTATATATATAATATAGGTATATATATACCTAGTGAGGAGATCCGACCCCAAATAATGAGTTTAGGAGAGAACAATTACGACACTTTAATGCGATCAATATTTTCGTGTTCAAAATTCAACGATAAGCTCCAAAGTCGTAACTATGTAGTAGACACTGACCTATTCTTGCCAGGACTGACGATTGATCGAAAGAGTCCCCGCGGCCATAGAACGCTCAGGGCAACTGAAGGAATCAGTGGGTTTTAGTCAGTAAAATACACTCCCTCTCGCTCCACCTAGAGCGGGAGAAGTTTAGATGATTTCCCCTCTCAAACAAATAATAATAAATTTATTGAGTGAACCACACGCATATATCTTAGTTTTCCATATGTCGCTATAGTTTCCCACCAACCGGGGGTTGTCCTTGGATGCACTAGCATAGCGCGTACTGCAATAATCACCGGTTGGTAAGTACTACGTTCCATTACAAGTGTCTAAAAGGGCCTCCGCGAGTTGGCTTCGACTCCTCGTACGCCTTCCAAAGGTCCAGGAACTCACGGTCCTGAGATAAATAAATGCATAAAAATAATAATAATGTTTAATTGGGAACATATTAAGTATATTTATATAAATACAAAATTATATAGATACAAAAACACTTAACTAATTAAAACTATATATATACACTAAAGGCTACTCCTAACTAAAATATGGCGTCATAAAACTCATCCGCATCGCTGTCGACTGGAAGTGTGCCTAAAAGGCTGGCGGCATTGCCACGTTGTATGGCAATGCTTAATCTTTGACCAAGGTAAAAGCCAGCCCTTGAGTCACGCGAAGTGTCAACTAAGCGTTGACATGTTTAATTAGGTAGAAAAACTTAGACATAAGTTACAAAATATTTTAACAGGCTAATAAATACTGACCTAATTCAGTATTATATGTGGTGTAGTCTGTATTTCGACTATCAGCGCCCCCTCCGAGTATTATACATTATAATTGCCTGTAAAATATGCCCAGCATTCGTTTATCCACTTTTCGGCGACTCTATCCTAATTACAATGTCATTAGCAAAGTAGATTACGTGCAGTCTGATATCTTGAAATGTTTCATATGGTTGGTTGTTGTGGTTAGGAGTGATTTTAACTATGATTTCTTTAATAAGTTCCGTACAAAAATTTGACGCCAATTATAAACCTACTCATTGTACAATGTACCTACCCTGAAAGCATTGCGATTTGCGCGCAGAAAAGCAAACAGCTTTATGAAGTTTACGATGAAATTACATCAACCTAATTGTGTAAGAAACTTAATAACAACGCAATCCCATTTAATTTTGTCGATTAAACAATATTCATTGCGATATTTACGATATCAAGCAGTGGAATTCTGAATTTTGTTCGAGAAATCCACCATTAGGTACCACTATTTACCAGACTCTTGAAAATCAACACAGACTGACATACGTCGGATTAACACTTCTCACGATAATAGTAAACCACTTTTGTAAAGATGGAATTCCAATAATCGATCTTGATAAACATTTTGAGCGCTACATCGGTGCGCTTGCGCCGAATTCAGTTCGGAAAAAGTCGAGTGCATAGTACGCGCACTGGTTAAGCTTCTCACGTACAAACGAAGCTCCAGTGCGGAAATAGCCCGGTTTATCATACTCCATAAATGTGAATTGAACACAGGCACGGACTCGGCAGCGCTGGAGAATTCCAGCCATTTTGTTCTACTGTATTTTGTACTATTTCGCCCATTTTCTCGACAGTTCATTGAAAAAGTAACACGAACATTTTCGTTGGCAAGGAAGATGAAGACGTCAAAAATATATTTCATAATCTCATATTTCATGCGCAAGAGCGTCTGTAATAAACATCTGGATAAATGAATGTATATTAATAAAACATAAACAATGCGATTCAAAAGGCAAGTCACGCAAAGAATAAAACAAAAAAAAATCGTAAACAACGATCAATTTAACGAAACTACCAAATTAGTTTAATTTCGCTCTGATGCCAAAACGGTATGTAAATAAAATCAAAAGGGACACAGTGTGAATTTGTAAATAAATGCCGAATCTTAACAACGAAGAATTTTTACAAGACAGCCAATTAATCACATGCGTCGCCAAAAAACAAAAAATAGAATGTATTCGTCACGTTAAACAATTACAAACATGTATATGAAGCTGTGCCCCTCACAGTTGTTCTCAATCTCGTCTGTAACGCGTTCGAGGCAACACAACACCATGAACTCGCACGAAGGAGTCAACCTGGTGGCGACCTACTGCATCCTGCTGCTGCTGCTTATATCCCTCTGGCTTCTATACTCAGCATTCTAAGGACTAAATGTAAGTAAAGTGCTGGTGTGTCAAAATATACCTTTAAAAAGCTTCAGATCCGTGACTGAACGTATTAAAGTGCGGTGACTGTGTATCAAAAATAACACTGGAATCATTGATGCCGTGGTTATTACATAATTCGAGAGATGCCGAAAATTCCAAAGGACTGGAAGCTCTGTGTCTTGTGTTTTAAATACATTCTGTTTTTTAAATCGAATGCGTTATTTTAATTTTATTTGAAACTTCATGACTGGAGCGTGCGATTTTTTTTTTCTGCATTCAAATTAAAAATAATCTTCACATTACGTATTTGCTTACATTATTTAGAAACATTTTTCTTAGTGCAAGATTGATTTAAATAAGAAAAAAGGCTGTTGTTTTTCAGGTGTGCTTTTGAGCTTCCATCATCATCTTATTTACATATATTATATATATTTTGGGTCGGCGCAAAACGTTTTTTTAGGGTTCCGTACCTGAAAAGGAAAAAAACGGAACCCTTATAGGATCACTTTGTTGCCCGTCTGTCTGTTTGTCCGTCTGTCTGTCTGTCTGTGGGTCTTGTCCTTTATCTCGAGAGCGCGTAGAGGTATCGAGTTGAAATTGAAACCATATACTCAGGTCTGCGGTTCCTTGAAGCTGTGATAAAATCAAACTTTTGAGTTAACGAAAAAAAAGATACGCTCGTTTATGTCGCAAAAATGTATTTCGACACTCACGGGAAACAAAATTCATACTTCCCGTTGACCTAGAATCCTGAAATTTGGGTGAAGCAAGGTCTTATATAGCACAAGTATAGGAAAAGCACGAAAAAATGTAAATTTGTAGTTACGTCACAAAAAAATAAAAACTTTTTTTGAGATTCGGAAAAATCTTCGTAACTCAATTCGGGAATTGAACTGTTTTCATAGGCAAGTTTGTACAGAACCCTTAGTGCGCGAGTCCGACTCGCACTTGCCCGATTTTTTTCTTCCATTCTGTCCTGTCCCCAGTCACGCTATCACTACCTCCCTTTTCTTTCTTTGGTCAATCTATCCATCTTTTCTTTGGTCTCCCTCTCTAACTCCATCCATCCACATGTTTCTGCTTTTTAGCTTTCGCTTGTCTATAATCCTGTGCTTCCCTCATGTCGATAACTACTAAGAGCCTTTGATGATTTTTCTGAATTTTGAGCCTTTGCTCATCAATATCAAAGACCTGATATTAAATTTTTATTTGATTTTCGATCAGGCAGTTCAGTTGGTAGGTACTTACTTTTTCAAGTTTAGGGCGATCTATTATGACATCATTTGGGTACAAGGTTTGTACTTATTGTGCAGAAAATACGAATTCATTCGTCTTACCTAAGGTACCTGTTAGACAGATTCCACCTGCTGGACCAATTGAAAAAAAAAATGTGATTAGCTGATTGAACCTTTCATCAGTCACTTATAAGCCTTTTCCCTTTGCCTAACTCAAAGAGACTTGCAAATTTTCCGAAAAACTTAAAAAAATCGATGCAAAACAAAAAGTAAAAAAGAACTGGAGCATCCTTCCATACGAAGTCTGGCCCTGTGCTCTGACGCAAACATGCTGGTTCAAGCGGTTGGTGGATCCTCCAGCGATCAGTCCAGCTCGCTCCGTGATATAGCAACCATGCCGATCAACGCGGAGACAGTCAACTTGGCGGCTACCTACATGATCCTCGTGATCTTGCTCTTCTTCCTGTGGCTCCTCTACTCCACTGTCTTCTAAACTCCAGCTCTGTGAGGTTTGTGAGTGTACCCGTCATAAGTGATCAAATCTTAGATAACTAAGTTATCATTAGTGCGAGGACATGAACAAATATAGCTAAAAAAAAATCATGGGAACCGCAAAAGTTGAAAATTTATACAGCTGCATCGCAATGTTAGTTTTCCGCAAAATGTAAGCCACCTGTCACTACACGGACGATCTATTAACGTACAATCATATTTATAAATCCTGAAAATATCTGGCGTGTGAAATAGGCGTGGTGTACGTAGGCGACGGTCGCATCTCCAGCGGATCAGTTCCCTGGAGCCATCTGTCCGGTAAAGGTGTCAGAATCTGAGTATCTGCATCATGCCGAACCACGAGACCACCAGCCTCATCGCTACGTACCTCATCTTGGTGCTCCTCCTCGCCAGCCTCTGGCTACTCTACTCCGGAATGTTCTGAGGTGCTTATACTTTTACTATTAAGCTTCTTGAGTGGTTTAAAGTGAAATTGTGCGGGGTTATGATGTCGCAAAATTTTTGTATATTGTCCTTTAAAAATCGATAGAAAACACTACCAATTTTATTAGTATACTTACAGAAAAAGCATAGCAAAGAAAAACAAACGAATTGTTTGTGTGGAGGTGTTCGCACAAAATGAAATAAAAAAACCATTCCCTAACAAAACATGATCAAAAGAACGTGCCAACTAATTACCAATTAGTGCCAAACATATTTATTTACTTAAAATTAGAAGTAAACACGTGTATTTACGGTAATCAATGTAAAAATAACAATCCACATGAAAACATTCGTGATGTCGAAACGATCGCATTTGATTCGTACGTCACGTTATTGAACCTCGGATTTCAAAAATAGTTCGCCAACCGGCGCCTGCGGCTTCTCCACAGAAATCATAACATTCTCGCGACTAAAATTACCGGAATAATCTATCTGAAATACTGAATGGCCAGCAAGACATAGAGTGTGGCAAATGAAGATTAGGGAACATAAAAATTGTGAATTTGCCAATTGTTTTTTGTTTTAAATGATGCGGGTCGCATTGGACGGTTGTAAACATGTCAGCTTGTGACGAGCGTCCCACACGGCGCTGCAATAATCCTAAAACATGACCAGGGATCTAATGACAAACGAACTAGTTGATAAACACGCGTTTAGACCGAAGCAAACACATTTAAAAGCGATCAAAACAAATCTACTTCAACGGCGTGTGGGCACGCACTGATCAAAACGTCTGCATAACATTTTTTTCACTCACTGAACATTTTACCAACGGACATGATAATATTTTCATAGTAGGTACCTACTGTTTACACGCGTTTAAAAAAGATATGAAAAGAAATCTCCAACAGTAAAATTCGCAAATAACAGAAAATTTACAGTCAAGATGACTAAATTAAAACATGATTGTGATAGGTTTAGTGCAGAGGAAAGAATGTTACTGTAATATTTCAAGTAGACTGAAGGAAGAGGTGTTCTTAGAAACATTTTACTATCTCTAGGTGTACAGCTTGACATGACTTTTATTCACATTAACTTCACAAATACATCAGTTCGTACAGGTTAATAGTTCTAGGACCAGAGATATTTCATTTTCATTGTAATTGTAAACACGCGAACTATCCATCGATGGCTGCTTTCAATTATCTTTCCACTCAGCAGAGAGCTTTTTGTAATAAACATTACATTGTACAGACTAAACAATATTGTGCGGCCAATTTATTTAGATACTTGCCGCCCACATCGAACGTAATTCCAGAGAACATCGTTTGATGTTATGCAGCTATGACACAGCTGGGCTTTATTATTCAAATGCCGATAAGTTTAATGGAGTTGCCAGGGCTGCGGTTCGAAAGAGTTACCGTAGCCCGAGGGCTTAGCCAAGTTGATAATCTACAATCGTTAACGTTTGTAGAAAACTTCAAATGTATGGGAATGACATCATCTCAACTGTAGAAAGACTGTAGAAAGAGATTCGAAACGAAGCGGTCGTAACTTGGCTAGGTCTGCTGAAACGCAAAAGGAAACAGAAGGAACACCGAATACAGGTGGGTCAGTAAAATTCTAACACTCCCTCTCGTTCCAAGCCGAGCGGGAGAAGTTATTTGATGATTTCCCACTTAAAAGAAATCTAAATAATCTACAAAATCAATCACAGACTAAACAAATTGACAGAAAAAACTCTAATGAAAATTTATATTCAAGATCAACAACAAAAAAACAACAAAAACAAGTCTAAAAATAAAGCACCATAACGCTTCAAATCGGAATATAGTGTCTCCAAGTATTAAAATAGCTTCAACGTCTATTTATATATTGAATTAACCTCTATTTTAAAATAGATAGTACGAAATAAGAACCGAAAAATGTTAAAACAATAGTAAAGGTGACGTAAATCGTACTGGACGCGAGAAGATGGATGGTGCGAGCGAAATCTAATGAGAAGACGAATAGAAAAAGTAGTGACAGGTTGGTTAACGATTCTAATCAATCATTTGGGCAACAGATGTCGTCAATACTTCTGAAAATAGCGAAATGAAATTGAGAATTTCAGATAACTGGTTTTTGTTGCCAACTCGAATAGAAGCGAGATTAAAAATGTGTGTATTGTTGACGGGATGCTGGTGAAGGTTTTACACTGTTTATTCAAAGAACATCTTGCGGGGAGTGACGTTAGTCGGCCGTGTAGTGTTGTTGATACATAAAAGATAATTTAGCTGCTGTTAAAAAGACATAAACTACATAAACAGATCTCGTGGCTACCACAAAATATCTAAAACTTAAGGCACCACTAGCATCGGCATCGACTAGGTACACTGAAGATTTCTAGACATCTGCAATTGCGCATCCGAAGAAAAAAAAACTACAAGTCCATATCTTCTTTGAGCCTGTATCTTTGATCCTGTATTCATGGTAGGTACAGGATAATGACATATATGATCTGTTTCTAAAGCCTTTCTCGTTCTTCGAATCTTTGAAATCTGCTTATTTACTATTTTAGTTTTTTTTTTAATGTCTATAGGATTCCATAGGATTCCTATAAGATGTATGGGATCACTCGTGTTTGCCAGTTTGTCGGTCTGACACAGCCAATTAGCTCCGAATCTGCTGGCTTATCAAGTTATTGATTGTTGAAATTTGGTACACACATGAATGTCTGTGACTCAAACACGGATGTTTAACGTAAATAAATGAATTTAGAATATCGGGAACACGTTTGGGGTGCAAAATGGAAAATATTGTAATGGTCTCAATTGTGATTTCTTTTGATTATTAAAATAATTAATTTTTGAAGTAATTTAAGAAAATAGACCCTTAAATTTACTTCAAAATTACCAAGATAAAATTTATTTGGAAAATTATTTTAAAGTCTTTCTTTATAGGATAACGTACTTTGTAAGAAGTTGGGTGGTAAAAAAAGCAATATTTAGAAATATGGTTCGTTGACAGGACGTTGACTTGCACTTGGCCGGTTTTTTTTAATTTTTTCTGGGTAATTAGACAAAATGTTACGGAATGAAGTTCAAAACTCAATTTATACATATCTATATACATACGTGTCTGAGATTTAAGATACGTTCTTGATGACGTTCATTTGATAGGTACGTATTTACGTAATTCAAATCAAATCAAAAATCAAAAAGTGTTTATTTATCTCCACAAATTACACTTCAAACATCCAATATGATTTTTGGCAGAAAAAAAAAAACAAAAACTAATTTTTGGGAGATCTGGAGTCTAAACTAAGCCTAAGCCTGTATCTTAGAACTCCAGGCTCCCCCATCATCAAAAACTTAAATATTAGACCATGCTTTGTGCAAGCTTTGTGCATTAGAGCATATGGACGTATCCTATATGTATGTCAACTATGAGTCTTAATTACAAAATATTTCTTGGGCTTCATTTCATCCACGATGTTTATTAGCGGTATAATAATGTCAGTCAAACGACAACGATGAGAATTATGAATCTTAATTACGCAGGATTTATTTTTCTCGCCGTTTGACATAAAATTATTATGATTCCGAAATGTGTTGAACTCGTAAACATTCTGTCAATTACTAACGTTAAAGCGAATAAAGATGAAATTTTTGACATATTGACAACGTGTCGTAGATGATTTTTATTTAATGGACGGGACGAATAACGAGCAACAAATCGTCATAAGTTAAATATAACGAGTCATATTCGATCAAAAACAACGTTATCAACAGTTCAAATAATGGCCGACAACGGTTATAGTTCATCATGATCATTTCAGCCGAAATACGTCCACTTTTGGACATAGGCCTCCCCCAAATGTCGCGATAACGATCAGTCTTGTGCGTCTCATATCCATCGGACCCTCACCAGGTATTTCACCATGTGGGAGGCCTTCCATCTAACACTGCGTCTTCCTGTACGTGGTCGCCACTCCAGAACATTTCACCCACATCGACCATATTTTCTGCGAGCAATGTGCTCTGCCCACTGCCATTTAAGTTTGGCGATTCTTCGGGCTATGTCGGTTGTAATTCGTCATCAGTTAAAACACCGACTCGTCGAGGGTTACGGTTGCGTCGTAGATGGTTATTAATAACGAGTCCTCAATTGTTAAACAAACGTACTCCCGGGATTACAAGTATCCTACGGTCATGGTCTACCCCTGTGCCAAATTTCATATTAATCCTTTCGAGTTTAAAACAGTAACAATCATACATACAACCACACCACATCAAATCACATCACATTACACCAAACCACACTAAACCACACACCACATAACACCACGCCACATACCACACTTATCACTACTTACCACACACTATACACTACACCGCATGCTCTATTATTATCACTATCTACTTATAAAATTTATATTATGGAAAATGTACTTACGTTGCATACTTACCCTTAAGGTCTAAGTACACTATATTGACTTCGGTTAGTATATGTGTATGACAGTGATGTGAAAGAGCGGAGCCTTCTAATACAGGCATTGTTTGCTTAAATGGAGGCTCCAAATACGTTATGTAATGTAATTTTCTATTTTCCCAAATAAAAATATTTGTATTTTATTTGTATTTGTATTTGTATACAAAATTTCGCCTTTACAATATCAGTGTGATAGTATGATTAGTTATCAACCATGACGCTTCAATGATTATTATCACTAACGAGATGTCGTCGATGGTTCACAACTCTGGTGGTATCCTAGGACACGACTGACTCAGTAGGACTGACCATATGTCAAGCGGGAGTGATGTAGACTGTTTAGAGCTTGACATGAACTTTTTAGTTTCTAATATATTCTTTATCTCCTCACCATGACAACATACGCTATCTTGGCCTCCACTTAGATCGACGGAGGAGTCACCATATCAAAACCAAGAGGCAAGCACTCAAAATTCGATACAACCATCTGCCCCCCTAGCCAAGTTACAATCGTTTCGTTCGCGCCGAACGCCTCGAGTAGGCCACGCCTCCGATTCCTTTGTTCTGACCACGTGACTGAGCGTTGAGATGACGTCAGAACAAAGGAATCGGAGGCGTGGGCAACTCGAGGCGTTCGGCGCGAACGATACTATTGTAACTTGGCTAGGGGGGCTGTCATGGCTACTGGGTCGAAACAATAAGTTGTCTGTAGATAACAAATTACTCATATACAAGAGTGTACTAAAACCTGTATGGATGTACGGCTTACAGCTCTGGGGCAGTGCTAGCGACTCCAACATTCTAATAGTTTAAGAACATGATCCTTAGAAACCTTTGCAATGTCTCATGGTTCATCACCAATTCGGAAATTCACCAACAACTCAAGATGAGCACTGTGAAGGAAGAAATTCACAGAGCTAAAGAAATATATCTCGGAAGGCTTGAAAGACTTCCCAATGTATTACTGTAAGGCTGACAACTCGTAGCTACAAAAAAAGGCTAAAGAAGAAAGACATTTTGACCGTATAAATTAATATGGTCCACTGAAGAGGAGATGCCTTTACTGAAAGACACACTCAAAGCGACAACATCTCACATCACACCTGTTATAGTAAAAGCTGATTGCAGATAAAATAGAAAAAAAACTTTTGTTCATCTAATAACGTCTTCCACTCTGGAAGCTGCGGGAAGGTGTGTCAGACTTTATCACCTCCCTAGCTCTTCCCCAACCAGCTTGTTTGCATGAGCCTGATGATGATAGCTGTGTTTTGCATGGAGTGACTGCCTATCTTCCACAACTCAGTTACTGGGTAACACGATTACACGATGCTCCGATGCTCCTTGAATTGACTAATGGTCAGACTTTCTAGCATCTGACTGCCTGTAACGACTGTCAAAGATCTACGAATGACAACCCAAAGATGTGTCAGACTTATACTGACTAAAGCTCACCTGTGTTCGAAGAAACACAGCTTTGCGTTCCAGGACTTACGGTAACTTTTTCGGAAATTCTCGCAGCCCACTTGATATGATTTGTGTTTAATTTGACTGCGGAAACAGTGCCATTCATATTACGAAGTGGATATGCTTTATATTAATTCGAAGTAATATTAACTCAAGGTTTATTAGCACATTAATCTAGCAAGCCATTTGATAAACTCTTTTATAATTGGAGTTTCGAAGGTCTCCATTTCAAGTAAATTCCAGCTAGTGGCTCTGCAGATTACATTAATATTATAATCATCAAACGCAAGTAGGTATTCTCAAACGCCCACCGACATGAGCACGTCATAATTTCTTGATGTTCCCGACGTTTTCACAAATAGTTGTGACTGTACCGAAGTCCACGGGGGAATTTTAGACATAAATAACGGATTATTGCGACATTTAAAGACTCCGCAAATATTTCTCAACTATTTTTTATTTAAAATTGAAATAAAGTATATAAGTCATATAAATTAGAGTGCACGATGACGTCAATACAAGTTTCCTGTAGTTTTATAATTATATTCAAATGCTGACGCTGGAAATAGACATTAGAATTACTGATCGTAAAAATGAGCCGGTCGCAAGGCGCGGGTGGCGGCACGGCCCGCGACGATGTGCTGGATTCATTATTAAATTAAATGTGTTTTTGTTACAGATGCTGTCCAGAAAAAACTCAAACTTGAGACCAATCCAAGATGGCGGTCAACAAACGCTATAAACACATTTAATATTTAAGAAACCGTAATTTTAGTAAGTAAGTTAATTGTAAGTTAAGCAATGTACACCCAAGCATTTAAATAGCTAGACCATGGAACTAGACTCAAGGGAGGTCGCACAGAATGGACAAGTTTCAACATCAGTCAGAAGAGACATGCGGAAGCAGTGCTGGGCATTCCAATATTAATAAAGTCTAAACTAAAAATATAGCCATGTGAAAGACAACAAGTTAGATGGAAATTATTTAATACCAAAGCAATGTTATTGATTTAGCTAATAAATTGTTGATGTCCGGTACAAATCATCTTGTTACGGATTTTATATCGTTGTTATGAGCTAAGAGAGTTTTTGTAATAAAGGCTTTTTTAGAATTTCAGCTTTTTATTTTGAAGTCAGTGGAGTCAAAAGCAAGTTGCATTGATTATAATATTTGAATGCAGCATGAATGAAAAAGAAGAGAAATATGAAAAAACCATGGTACCACAAGATAAGGGCACAAGGGTAGGGTATGCAGCAAAAGATAAAAATATTGTGAAGTATATAGGTACCTATTCATGTGAATAAAGTTCTAAAGAACTATGCTAAAGAAAAGTTATAAGTTACATGGATTTTTTTAAAGATATAGCTAGGAAGGAAGTAAATTCAGCAATGACGGCTAATAATTCTGTTGATTGCTTGTAATGTTGTGGAAATATATAATATATATATATGTTGGTTAAATAAGGTACCATCTCCTGGGGCGAGAGAATCACGGTGATAGTTTGTCCATGTCATTAAATTGGCATGACAATTGCCGCATTCTCACTGAAGTGATGAAGGCGTCTAGGGTTATTTTTCAGAAGGTCTGGTCCCTGATTTGCCTGATTTTTGTGTGAAGTTATCAGTACTTTGGCGTCCATCATAGTATTTAGAACCGGTAGCCTAACATCTTGACGTGGGCCCTAATAGATTAGGATAAGGATTCATGAATCAAGATTCAAAGCATTTATTTCAAATAGGTAAACCATTTACAGGCACTTTTGAATGGTCAAGAAGTCAGTCAGCTAGAAAAATGATGCTAGTTAATTGCACATTCCAAAGCATAGATCCCTATGGAGAAGAATGTGCAACAAACTCTATAACATTTACATTTACAGACATAAGAATTTACAGGAGAGGAGAATGATGTAAATATTAATCGTTTTCGTGTTGAACAAAAGTTACGCCATCTTCCCATGGGGAACAATACAATACAAACTCCATTTTATTTTGGCGTTAAACCATCAAATAACTTCTCTTGCTCTGGGTAATCGAAAGGGAGTGTCAGTTTTCTATATACATATAATAAAACAGTAAAATTATTTTGCGATGGTATTAATTGGCGCAAAAACTACTGAACCAATCCTGTTCAAATTTTGCATACATAATCCTTATAGGTCAGGGCAACTTATAGGCTATAAATTATCACGCTATTTGCTATGGGGGATGAGCAATACTGAATAAAATCTATCTGTGTACCTTTGCATTCCAGAATCGCGATGACTCTTTCGAACAATCCCGCAAACAAAAACACCATATGCTACATTTACGTTCATACGCTTTATAGTGTGTTCCATATCATCTTGCATAACGTGTTTATAAAAGAGAGCAGTGTTACGTGATATTTTTATGTTTTCTTACTCTAAAAACATCAATACGCTGTTATTTTTTCTCGGCAGACGTCATTCCGCTGCAACATTGCCAACATTTCAAGCTGATGCATTGAATGCCGAGATCTTAGAATTGATCACTTCATGATATAGGATCGTTTGAACGTTAACGTTTGATGATGTGTCAATCCTCGTTTGGCCATATCATTGATGTAGGATTTCTAAGATAATAAAAGGTCTAAAGAAAGTAGGCTAAACGAGGATTGAAATATCATTAAACTTTAACGTTTAGAACGAATTGGCCAGTTTTACTTGGCCATATCCTGAAGTGATAAATTTCTAAGATCTGGCCACGACACCGACAACTTTACACTGGTTGGGACAAAAGTAATGATGAACTATACTTACGGGAACAATTTATTATCATGTTGCTGCTCTTTTCCCTATGTTACTTGGGGTTGGCTGTTACACGATTTATCCTTCCATTCCGTTCAGTCCACTAACTGATTCTCTTTTCTCACAAAACCCGTTCATCTCTCATCAATTATCCGTTTTATTAGGTCTCCCTAAAATTAATTATCTATACTTCTATAGGTACTAATACTGTAAAGAGAAAAGCTCTGTATTTTTTTTTTTGTAATAAACAAACTCAGAAACTACTGAATCGATTTTTTTAAATTCTTTCACGAATAGAATGGTACTTCATCATTGAGTGACATAGGGTCATAGGCTTATTATATTTTTCACATTCACGCAGGGAAAGCCGCAAAAGCTAGGGTAACATAATTTGAGCGTCTCAGAGAAGTTGGAAATAATTATAGATCATCATCATCTTCCTGCCCTTGTCCCGTGTTATTTGGGGTCGGCGCAACACGTTTTTTTCTTCCATTCTGCCCTGTCACTCGTCATACTATCACTAACTTCCTTTTCTTTCATATCACTCTTCACACAATCCATCCATCTTTTCTTTGGTCTAATTATAGATCATAATTGTTTTAAATTCCCTGGCTGTATTTTCTCCAACATCTACTACTTGAGTTATAGCCAGCGTCAGGCAACTACCACGAAGTTGTCTGGCATTTTTGGCTGGAACTGGACCTATTTGGTGCAGGCGCGAGACACACAATGTTAGTTATTTTATTTTCTTATTTTTTTTAATTGTTGTTTCTGCATTGTGTGTATCTGTGTACGTGTGCCAAATAAATGTTTTTCTTTCTTTTCTTTCTTTCTTTCTTTCTTTCTATAGCTAGGGCGTTTTTTTGTTTTAGGTGGGAAAATCATCTAATGACAAATGCCACTCTTGAGCGGAGCGGGAGATAGTGTCAGACTTTTACTGACTAAAAACCCACCCCTGTTCCTTCGTTGCCTTCGTCCCAGGGCCACACAGGGCCGTTCACACTGGGTGTTTACGCGATCTGTTCGCTTAACAACTGCTATACTACGCTTCAGTGACACTTCGAGAGACGAGCGAAGATCGACACTCTCTGGTGATCATGATTTTCCCACCCGAAAAAAAAATAGTTCTTTTGTTAGATTAAAGTCGTAGGTATACGTCATTGATATTGGGAGTTTCTACGTTGAAACTCATAATATGGTAAAACGTTTTTTTTATTAGCTTTCATGGTTATAAGTATTACGATAATACAGAACATACAAAACACAAAGAAACCAATAAATACCGAATTTCGAAAAAACCTTTGTTATAAAGTTTATTTGAACTTATAATTCCAAGTCAATCCAAAGATATAACACTTCAAAGCAACCCGTTTTAAAAAACGGCATTTTTACAGGAACAGATCTATTATTTCTAGAGATACCAATTCATTACGTCTTTCGTCTATTTTTCCGTATTCATTCTCATAATTTATGAGCAATCCAGTTTCATTTCAGTTTCCATTTTAGCATAACATCGCTTATTTTTGCCTTTTTAGGGTTCCGTACCACAAAAAGAAAAACGGAACCCTTATAGGATCACTTAGTTGTTCGTCTGTTTGTCTGTCTGTCAAGACCCATTATTTCGGGAATGCGTGGAGGTATCGAGTTGAAATTAAAACCATATACTCAGGTCCGCGGTCCCTTGAAGCTGTGGAAAAAATCAAAGTTCTTAGTTAAGGAAAAAAAAGATTCGGTCGTTTATATCGATTTTTCGATTCGATATTTCGAAACTCTCAAGGGAATCAAAATTCATAGGGTAGGTACTTCCCGTTGACCTTGAATCCTGAAATTTGGTGTGAAGCAAGGTCTTATAGCACAATTATAGGAAAAAAATCTGAAAACTGTAAATTTGTAGTGACGTCACAAGAAAAACTTTTTTTTGCGATTCGGAAAAATCTTCATAACTCAATTCGGGAATTGAACTGTTTTCATAGGTTAGTTTGTACGGAACCCTCAGTGCGCGAGTCCGACTCGCACTTGCCCGGTTTTTATTATCATGTTGTCCAACTGTCACGTAGCCTTACGTTGAGCATGCTTCGCTCCATATTGCGTTGGCGATCTACCAAAACTAACAAACCAAAAACTTATCCTTTTTTTTGTTTTTGCACGTGGCAGGCCTAGTTTGACACCAATAAGTGAGACTGGGGAGAATGCACGTGTTGTACAGTTTGCTATTCGCCGACATTGGTAATTTTTCGTTTTATTTCTTATATAACCAGTAAAGTTTCCTTCTCCTCCTCGTTCATTCTTGACAGATTGGTCGTGGTTGACAATGTTGCATTTTCGTTGGCGAGTGAGGCTCCCGCGATGCGTTTCCACTTGTTACGGCTTACGGCGTCTCGGGAACTCCGGACTATGAGGTTTGTGTTGCAGCTCTGATGAGGTCTATCCAGCATGTAGGTGAGCGCCCACGTGACCGCTTCCCTTTCACTTGTACCACTTGTAAAGTTTCCAACTAGTGCTTATTCTTTGTTGATATAATAAGCTGTCCCAAACTATTCTTCAATTATTATGTTTCATCGTCATATCTTATTTCTATGTGTTCCTTTATTGCATTCGTCGTTGTTTTATTATTCGGGGGATTCATTGACAAACATGCTTTCGGGTCTGTCTACGAATCGTGAATTTAGGTTTGTTTAATTTATTTAGAAATCCTCCTAATCTACATTTCCCAATAGATTGTCTAATACTGTTGTGAAAAGTTTTAGGGAGAGTGGATTGGGTTGCCTGACACCCTGAATAATTCCTACTACGGCACCTAGTCTTGTTTGCGGGACAAACATAACCAGAGGGCCGTTTGGAAAGAGAAGAGAGGACCCTTTCCCCAGCATAGGAGCAATTATATCCCAATGTAGTCGAACAAAGCAATGTTCAAAATTAATTTTTATTTTGCATTACAACATAATATTATATTAAGCCTTTAACCGCTTTCGTCGGATTGGTCCGACGACTGTTTTCGTGTCCTATTCGCCAGGGTCATGTGTTTGCGACTGGGTACTCCATCTCGTTTAGCTCTTCAATCCCCATAGGTGAAGAAGAGCTGACGAGATGGAGTATTTGGTCGTGGATGTGCGACTCTGGCAGAATGAAAGCGATTAACCGTAAGTATACGTCGCCATAGCGTAACCAATAAAAACTGTTGGACTCGCGCACTGAGGGTTCCGTTCCGTACAAACTTGAAAGGTAAATTGCGGTTTACGATTTATGACCGTGTATTAAAAAAAAAAACTACTTACTAGATCTCGTTCAAAACAATTTTCGGCGGAAGTTTGTATGTACATCATATATTTTTTTTAGTTTTATCATTCTCTTATTTTAGAAGTTACAGGAGGGGGGGGGGGGTACACATTTTACCACTTTGGAAGTGTCTTGCGCGCAAACTATTCAGTTTAGAAAAAAATGATATTAGAAACCTCAATATAATTTTTGAAGACCTATCCATAGATACCACACACGTTGGATAAGATGATTTTTTTTTAAGTTCAGTTCTAAGAACCCTTAATTTTTTTTTGTTTTATTTTTCTATTTTTGTGTGAAAATCTTAATGCGGTTCACAGAATACATCTACTTACCAAGTTTCAACAGTAGATATAGTTCTTATAGTTTCGGAAAAAGTGGCTGTGGCATACGGACGGACGGACAGACAGACAGACAGACAGACATGACGAATCCATAAGGGTTCCGTTTTTTGCCATTTGGCTATGGAACCCTAAAAACGAGTAGTTGTGCTTTTCCATGAATAATTTGCTGTTATTCAGTAGATCATCCGCATAATACTATGTCGATTACATAAGCCTGTCGTAAACCCTACGCAAATACATTATTTATGAGAACTACATGGTTTTATGAGCGATGTAGTTTGCTATACGATCTCTTAGTATAAGAGTATAAGTACCACGGGATGTTAGTGGCGGTCGTTAAATATTATTGACGATTTTAACATATTTTGGAAGTAATTAATATTAATACGTTCAGATTTAAATCATGTGTATTATAAATCTTTAGTGTTATCTCTAAAAAAAATTAAAGAGTGGAAGCGTTATAGAAAATTAAAACTATAGGTAATTCAATTTAGTACTGAATTTTGATTCTTCCTTATTTCAAAATATGTCAGAGAGGGGGTAGATTCTGGCATCGAGACCTTCATATATCCAGAATACAGTGAAATGTTGCCCAAGTACAGAGAGGACATTTATTTAAAATGGGCTCGGCAATTTGATAGCACTTCACGTGATAAAGGAATCTGGTACGCGACCTTACAAACAGAACCACGTCATATTCCATGGTTTGTGAACACTACAATGCAACGAAAACTTGTTGTGATGGCTCTCAGGCTGCGATCTGGCCACATGCCGCTTAACAAATTTAATTTCTTAATGAAGAAAACGGAGTCTCCTAATTGTTTAGTCTGTGGTACAGTAGAAGACATTTACCACTTCCTGTACATATGTTTAAAGAATGAAGCGGCACGATTAGAGTTCTTAAGGAAGAATAAATTAAACAGAGGTGACATTGGAATATTTCAAAGTATTCTATCTAGTCCTACTTCAGAAGTGGCTAATGAACTTTATAAATTTTGTATGCAATAGATCCATAAGAGCCTTAGTTTAGTATCTAGTGTTAGACATAAATGTAGGTTATAATGAGGCTGTCATAGTCGATTTACGACTAAAGCCTCTATAAACAAATAAAGAAAAAAAAAAAAAAAAAAAAAAAAATATGTCGAGTGAAAGTTAATATTTATAAGTAACTAGCTTTTGCCCGCGGCTTCGCTCCCGTCAACTGACTACTATATCCAACTCTACCCAACTCTACCCTACACTACCCTACTCTACCCTACTCTACCCTACTCTACCCTACTCTACCCTACTCTACCCTACTCTACCCTACTCTACCCTACTCTACCCTACTCTACCCTACTCTACCCTACTCTACCCTACTCTACCCTACTCTACCCTACTCTACCCTACTCTACCCTACTCTACCCTACTCTACCCTACTCTACCCTACTCTACCCTACTCTACCCTACTCTACCCTACTCTACCCTACTCTACCCTACTCTACCCTACTCTACCCTACTCTACCCTACTCTACCCTACTCTAAAAAAAAAAAAAAAAAAGTAAAGTAAAGTATCCTATGTCCGTCTCCTGGTTCTAAGCTACCTCCCTGCCAATTTTCAGCTAAATCGGTTCAGCCGTTCTTGAGTTATAAGTGAAGTAACTAACACGACTTTCTTTTATATATATAGATATTCATATTTCTCTAAAATATGATTTGTTTTATGTTGTTTTTTAATTATCTCACAGAAGGTGTAAAAAGAAGAATATTCAGCACAGGGATGATTTTTTTTTTCGGTGGCAAAAATCATCTCATGACATCCCCCGGTCTTGGGCGGAGCGGGAGATAGTGTAAAACTTTTACTGACTAAAAACCCACTCCTGTTCCTACTTTGCCTTTGTCCCAGGGCCCCGGGGTTCACTTTCGCACAACCCATGGCCCCAGTGCTTCGAGTCTGCTTGGCCCCTACGATTTGCTGACATCTCCTTGAGGCGCGCGTGGAACACTACGCGCCGTCGACTGCTTGGGCTTGGTCCGGACGGTTACCGGACGGTCGGACGGCTAGCTACCCATTGCTCGCCGTCTGCAAGCCCGTGCCTACGGTGGCTGGAAATCGGGATCGGAATCCCGGCGGCTGGGGCGTGAGGGGCGTTCTATCGGACGTGCGGCCGCCTCCTTTGCTAGCATTACTGCTTCGCAGAAGGAGGCTACCGCCTACCACTCCTACTCGCTCCGGACCATGGCCTGTACCAAAGCCCGGCGCGAGAGATCATTGCCGCCGATCGCCCCCACGAGGACACGGCGATGCTCTGCCCAGGCGGGGCTCACCTCTACCGTATGCTCCACCGTGTCCTCCGGGTGGTCCACACAATGGTGACACCCGGGCGTTTCTTACGCACGAAATCCAGCACAGGGATAAAACTGTCTTTGTCTTGGGCGGAAAACTTTTTTGCAGTATTGATTATAAAAGTGATTCAATAAAAGTACGGATGTTTTCTCCTCTTTTTCGTCGGTCGGGTTTCCTCACTGATCGGCGCCAGGATCCTATCCTGGGTTGTCGGGAATAAAAGTATGGATGTAACTTAAATTATTTATTAGATAAATAATAAATATCGAAACAAGAAGTAACTTGGTCATTCAACTTAATATTAACTGAAAATAAGTAGTTAAACCCTAAGATGTAATAACAGTTAAATAAAATGTACGAAATTAATCCATGGTTTCCCTTTTATAAGGCTTTTTATCTTTCTTCGACGTCCCGGCGGCTGATGTGGAAGGGCTTTCCGCGTCACTTTCCTTAGGTTCCGCCGCATTCGTGAACTCCGGCTCGTCACTGTCTAGCGTCATCACTCTAGCTGGTATCAACTTCACGTCATCCCCTTCCTCTTCCTCTTTTTCCTTAGCATCTTGTCTATTCCCTTCATTCTTTTCGTCCTCGTAACGCACGCGAGCGAACGGTTTGCCTGACCCACTGCTGTCATCCTTAAGAGCAGCACGCTTCGAGAATTCGGGTTCGGTATCTGAAGAAAGATAATTTTCATTAAAATTGAGCTTGAGTTAGACAACAGAAGCTTGAGGTCGGAACTGTCCTCAAGGCATGTCTAAACAGGTGACAGTTGACGTTGCTGTAAATAAGCTAGAAACAGCAAAAGTTTACTAATAACAGCCCCGTCTCTCTTCTAGAAAGGCTCGAGTCCCAGCAGGGGGAACATTATAAAGCTGATTATGGTATGCTAAACTATTCTCGTGCTAAGACTTCATTCGGGATATATTCCGTGTAATAAGTTCTTATACCTAATGGCAAAATCAACAACGACCAACTGTGATTTCTGTATTAATTGCTTTGAATGTTTATCATTTATTAACCGAGTGTGTCCGCAAAGAAGATTATTTAGAAATTTAATACCTATAGGATTACAGAAATAGGTTACTGTAATAATGATTTTCTGATGCAGTTAAAGTACAAATTAGCTATGGCAAGGTTTATGCCACATAAAGATAAGTTTGATTCTGTTAAGCCAACCAGGGTGACATAATCGCATATATGCGACAAAGCTAAACAAAAACTTGAGAAGATCCCTAAACCACTAGATTGTACGAAACAATATTAATAAATGATAAATGATATTTATTCTGCAAATAGGTTTATAAAACACTTTTACACGTCAATTTTTTTTTTGTCATTTTAAACTAGATGAGGCCGGTGTTTCCTAGCTGAATACCCTGAGAAGAAACACCGAAACAAACTCAGGGGTCAAAGTCTCTTTTAAAGTCCATACAGTAAATATGTAATGGTCAAATCACATCACATTACAAATACATCCTAAGATTCAGATCATTATCCACCAGCAGATCATAATGATCATAATGATCTGCTGGTGGATAATGAGAGCACCATTAACCATTATGTGCTTTCATTAACTGGGATGGAACTGATTATTCGAATAGATTGCAATTTATTATAAAAAAAATCTTACCTGCTGGAGGTAACATTGAAGGGAATAAAATCTCATCATATTTTGAAGGTGTGGCAACTGGGGACATTTGTTTCTCAGTTAAATCAATTGAAGCTCTTTGTTTGGAATTTGGAGAAATCGAACTCGTACTTTCAGTCCTTTTGCCAAGCGAGGTCCCAGGGCTGCGTAAGGCAGTCGGCGTTTCAGCACTTGGTTTAGTCATTTCAAATTTTTCGTCACTTACCGACTTCACCAAGCCCATTTCTGACTGTGATATCTCAGATTCAGAATGTATTTTTATGGTTTTCAAAGCTCCCACAGATGTATCAATTTCAGGTGCCTTAACATTATCTAGAGGAGTCTCAGCAACAAACTCAACCGGTTGAGAATCAATAATGTTGGTAGATTGAGGATCTTGAACCGATCCAGATGCAGTATAGAATAATTTAGATGGTGAAATATCAGTTGCTTGATGACCTTCGATTACTTGGGTAGGTTGAGTTTCTTGAATTTCGCTTCGCGAGTAGAGTTGATTCGAAGATGTAACCGGCACCAATTTAGCGGGTTTCTTAGGTTCATCTTTAATTTGTAAATGCGATAAATCGAGGGTTAGATCAATTTCTGATTCTTCTCGTTCTACTTTAGGTTCATCTGTGTGTCCTAGATTCTGCTCTTTCTCCTCCTCATCGTGGATTCGGAGCGGACGCAACTTAAATGTCTCAGAACCAATTTCTTCTGATTGTTCAGTTGATTCTTTCATGCCCAAACTGAACATATTTTTTTCTATTTCTTCTTCTTGCGCGAAGAAAAATCTTCTTCGACTTCGCAATCTTTTTTCTTCCATTTCCTTTCTTCTTGCTTTTTCAAACTGCGCAAGCAGAGCCTCCGTTGCTTCGACATCTTCTTCGAGTAAAAGCTCGTCTTTGCCGTCAGGGTTTTCCAGGTCAGGGTCGGATACTCTTCCCATTAGTTTTTTTGCCGTGCTAGCAATATGTCCAAAGATGCCCAGTTTAGATTTTCCTCCAATAGCGAGGTGATCTACACCTCGCTCTTCTTCTTTGGATTTCATTCTGGTAATTGATGGACCTTCAGGCTGACTTCCTTTGTCGGGAGAAGTTACTTTGGGTGCATCTGCATCTGCTTTAGATACTCTGGCTAAATGCGGACTGGGTCCAGGAGCTTCCTGTGCTTCTAATAGTGGCTCGAATTCGGGAGCTGGTTGTGCAGCCGTGGGTGGTCCGCCAGGCCAATTATTATCGTTGTCTCCTAATTTACCCATGTGTTTATGTATGGTGTCTCGGCTGCTCGGAAAGTGTTGCAATAAATATTCCCAGTCTTCAAGTTTTAGAGTGAGCACTTGGGATTTGATTATTGTTCGATAAGAGTGAGTGTACGGAGTATTGCGTAATAATCCCTGTAACTGAAATTATGTTTTATTGCAGCAGCTTTTTTTAAGTTTGTTTTTTATTGCAAATGTTTTAGGTAACTACTTACAATGCCGAAGTAAGAGCCCGCAGGGTACACGATCGAGTTATTCGCTATTTCATCCTCACACGTCTCCAGCACCTTGCCAGTGTGGATTATGTACATGGAGTCAGTGATTTCATTTTCTTTAACGACGTACATGTCTAAACACAAAAGTTCTTTACTAAAATCTACCAAAAGGTGCTTAAGCCGCCCAATCACATATATTATAAAGGCGAAAGTTTGTATGTATACGTGAGTGTGAAAGAATGAAATTTGTCACACGGGGACATACTCTCGAAATACTTTATATCCAGGGAGTGTTCCTTTGAGATAACTTTCTACTTTCACATGAGCGAAGCTACTACCAGAAGCTAGTATGTACTATAAACAATGTTAACTCTACTAACCGAAAATTCATTAAAGCTCGGACATGACATCCATCATCTACATACATTCCTACCTTCGTTATAAGTGTATAACTTCAAGCAGCCAACCAACTGTCTCAGGAAATCAGGTTCACAGTTTTCAAATATGTGATGCTGAAACAAATGTCTGAATCAAAATATCTGTTGAAAAGTTGAAAAGGAATCGTATGTCTTGGTATGGTCATGTCACTAAAAGAGTTATGGGTATACATGTGGATGGATGAAGAGAGAGAGAGGGAGGCCAAAGAAAAGATGCAAGGACTGTGTGACGAGTGATATGAAAGAAAAGGGAATTAGTGATAGTGTGAAGGTCGACAGGGCAGAATGGAAAAAATAAACATATATTCAGCCGAACATAGAACCTCCTCCATTTTGAATTCGGTTAAAAACACAAGTAATATGCGACCAGGGCAGGAAGACGATGATGATAGCCTTTTTCTATAAAAAATTAAAGAATCAGAGTAAGACCTAGTTGAGACACGCTTACTCAGCTGTTTACAGAAGAATATCAGCTATTTAAAATACATTACCCGGTTGATGTGATGCAAGTACGCAGCAGACATAACCCTGAGTCGCAAGGAAAGGGGCGCGCTGTTCAAAAATTTTGGCATCTGCAAGCCACGGTTCTCCCGCCACAAGTGCAAAGTGTACTTGTTCACGATGGTCACCAGGTTGTGGGAAACCCGATTGTTCTTCAGGAATGCCTTAGGGGAAGAAAAGTCACAATAAAAGGAACCTTCTTTGCAATAAAGTACGGTATTCCTATTCCCAATATTTTCACATGAATTCATAATTCGAGATACTTTCAATTCTTTGCCTCAATCTCAAGTACCTGTCGACTTTAGAGTTTTGTATTTAAAGTTGATTTATTGACCATTTCTATTAAGAAGTATTGCGTTTCTTTGTTTCTAAAATTATCTCTAATCCTAAATTCGAATATAAGTTATGTATTTCTGCTCTCGCATTTCTTGCCTCTCGCATCGCATGATCAATTCGATCACGTCCACTCAACTAATCTTTGCCTTTATTCCACAGCCCCCCCTTTTTGTTCTTATAAAATTTCAGTTTAATTGTATGTATGATAGGCATACAGGTGTGACATAGATAAATACTGATTCTTCCCAATAATAGTGTGTACCTGCAACTCGAGGAATTTGCTGTAGAAACTGAAAGAGCGATAGGACTGGTACTGAATGATGTTAGAGAATTCCCCCACGTATATCATGAACACCATCGTCGATACGATCATTAGCATCGCCACGAATAACACCTGCAAAGAACAGTCTTCTTAATCACGATTCATAATTAAATAAGAAATTGTACCGAGCATGTTTAATTAAGAGAAAGGTAGTGTCAAACTTTTACTGAACAGTACTTGGCAACCAGTGCAGCTCTATTTGGCTTCGCATAGATCCTAAAAAGTGCACGTGGTTGTACAGGATGCGCAGCATAGCAGATGATGCATGTCCTATACAGTTGGCTCCGCACTGGCACCGTGTTAGAGATGGGTCGAGGAAGCCCCATTTGGCCAGATTGTTTTTACAGCGGCCAACCTGGGTCCGCAGTCGGTTAGGCGATTTACTAACTAAAACCCACCCGTGTTTAACCAGTTGCCCTTTGCGTGCAGCCCGTCAGATCAGATTACACGTTTAAAATTAATTTGTGATCGTCCATCCTCCTGCCTTTAAACATCCTCGTTTATTTTGTTTGATGCAGTCTTATCTTGATTTACGTCTTTTTCTTTCACACATTTCTCTAGTAAGGCGTCATCGTCATAATTCATTTCCTATCTAGTTATATCATCTTTGGCACCATCTACCGTTTCTTTGAGCTATGATACTTTTATCTGCCAGCTATCATTCATACTCATACTTTTTCTTGTCTGCCTGCTCTTCGGCCTTCATTTCTTTGTGTTTCCACGTTGTCATCCTTTTGCCCTTATCACAGTTTATTGGGGGTTGGGTAACAAAGTCTTCTGCTTGGCAATGCAGTTATTTCCTTCTGCGAGAATGTCAACTCATGGAAGGAGGCTGCGGAAAGGGAAAGGGAGCATACCAGTGCTGTGCCATACCGCACCAGGCGAACTGGACGTCGTCGGAGCCGAGTAGATCAATAATAACATCTTTCTGTCCCTTTAACAAATTCCAGGGTCGACGAATTCGAGGATATCCGTCGCACCATCGATCAGGACCCGAGATGGTAACGCATAGTGTTTCTGACGTGTCTCTTTTAGACGTATCGGGGAGTTACCCTCACTTTCGCCTACAGGATGAGGCCTGAAGATGTCAGGCCAGCTCTAACCTGTGCAGTGGAAGTCACACCGCACCCGCCTTTGATGCAAGTGTGCAAGGGGCACTGGCATGATTTTAGTCAGTAAGAGACTGGCATACCCCTTCGTCTACTCCAGGGATATCTATGAGGATTTCCTACCTGACAAAAAGCATGTCTTCTGCATTATCGTTTACAGAATCCATCCATCGTGTTTTCATTCCCACCATACTCACTTAAAATCCATATATGTGTTATTTATAATATGAATTAGTTGACAATGCTTACCTCGGCATGTTTCTTGGGCATAATGTCCCCGACGCCGTTTTGCGTGAAGGTTGTGATGACGAAGTACAGAGAGCAGATGTAGTAGTTGTCGCAGTGGGTCTGCCCATCATCTATAATACCATTTCAGGTATAAATTAGGTTGTCAAGAATATTTTCAGTATGAGTTCGATGAGGCGTACCTATACCTAATGTATATGACAATGTGAGGTATACATTTCATACAACAGAGTTTTAACACTACAAAACTTGCAATTAGTTTTTTTTTTTTAATTAATAAATAAATAAATAAATAAATAAATAAAAAAAATCAAAAAAATGTCATCCTTTTTACTCGCTAGGCCTTGCTTTTTCGCCCCAACCATTTTTTCTGCTATTTGGAGAATTGTCTTCATGGAAAAAATATTCTTCCCAGGAAGCATGCTTAACAGCTTGTGGAGTCCAGATCCCTAAACTTCTATAGCAAAATTTTAAATGATCATCAGAAATTTATAGAAAACCAGGGAAAATACTTTTTATTAAAATAAATATTTTATCTTACAAAAAAAATTGAAATGGCAATTTAATACTTTAACCCCTAATATTATTAAGAGTATCTTCTTGCTTTTGATATTTTTATAAACATATAGGTTTACTCCTTTAATGCGTCTACAAAACCATTAAAAAAAAAAACTATATTACGTAATGGCTGGTTGGTCAATGAATAAACCAGAGACTTCACAGAACATAGATATGTACCAAGATATATCCAGGATGAGTTAGGCTGCAAATTGTCTTCGATGGTGGCAATAAAGTACCAGATGCATGTGGATGTGTGAACGAACAGAGTGAACCAGATGAAGACGGCCATGCCCGTGGTGAGCGTCAGGTTCACTGTAATGCTCTCGTTGCGCATACGGAGGCATTTGTATACTGTCACCTAGAGAGGAAGAAGCACAGCATTTATTTTATGTAGGTATTTAATATAAATATGTTTTACTAGCGACGTGGCGTATCTCCATGTTATACAAGGCTTGCTTGAACGCAGCCATAGGAAACTGCTCGCGTATACTTTGTATTGATATTTTTAAATCTGCAATTACAATGTATACAGTTTTTAACGTGTACGAGCGCATCCTGGTTCCAAAATATATTACAGTTAACATCACTTACCTAAGCTACACCTCACAAAAGCTGATATATAGTTTAATAAAATAATTTATTAATTTAAAATGCTCACATTATTCATGTAGAATTAGATAAATAATACTCGCTTTTAACTTAATCTAACCCAAATGATTCGATAATATTAGAAGGGGTATTTAATGGTTACTGTTCTAACCTACCTAAACCACATGATCGCTTCGTTCGCTCGCCATTGTGTTCTAATTGTCACTAGTCTACTGACCTAATCCAGGCGCGATTATTTCGATCTACTCGCGATTAGTCTATTCTGGCACTGTATATTATGGAATAAGGTTATGTAGTTAGGTCACTACGAAGTATACGCGAGTATTTGCGTACTACTTGTATAGATTGGAAGACCTTGAAAAAAGTGATCTCCAATCTATACGCGACTAGTTTCTCACCGTTGCGTTCTGGCCTTGTACAGAGTGGAAATACCGCTGCGTATTTCCATTCTGTACAAGGCCAGAACGCGCCCCAGCTTTGCACTAGTGTTTCAAATTTCTCCCAGAGAGGGAGGGAGAGATTTGAATCATTAAGATTACAATCAAATCTAGTTACCTACTTACGTATACTATACAAGGTAGAGAAAAAACCTTTCTTACAATTCTGAAGGTCCTGTTAAGCCGCAGTATACCAAACCACCTCCATTTGTTTTCCGTAGACATGGAAAAACTGAACAACTCTAAGGGCAGTATCGATAACAAGTCGTATCTAAACTCTCCCTTGAAATACCTGGAATAATGAAAACAGTCATCATTACCATCCTCTGGCAAGTCATTTTACCACTATGCTGGGCTGGGCTTCCTGATGCACTCCAATACCAGTATTTTATTTTCACGGCCCGACTACCTAATCGATAGATGGTATTTATTTTGCAAATAGGTTTTTAAAAAACACTTTTACGTCAATTTTTTCGTCAATTTAAACAAGTTGAGGCCGGTGTTTCCTAGCTGACTGCCCTGAGAAGAAACAAACTCCCCTGAATTGGGTCAAAGTCTCTTTTAAAGTCCATACAGCAAACATGTAATGGTCAAATCATATGAGAACCATACGGATTGGTGTCTGAGATGGTATTTTGAGGAAAGAACCACACAGATTTGAGTGGACCTAACTGTAGCTCAACTCAGGACTACTAAGGAGGTCAAGACTGCAGTAACTGTTGAGTGAAATCAGATTGACTGTTGAGTTGCTAGCGTGGCGGTTTTCTATCGGTAGAATTTCGAGGAATGTGCGTCGGAATTGCATCGTTTAATTCCGCCACACCCGTTCCATCATCAAACGACTAGACGTACGTACGGCGACGCGTCACCGGTTTAAGGTGGACATCTCACCCATACGCACAAAACATTTTGGGAACAACGACTGACATTTTAACACGTCATGATCCCAAGTCCCCTGTAGGGCTATATTTCACCTGGATACCATGGCAGCGTGACCAGTTGCGCCACCATGGTGCCCCAGGATTACAGTCCTCTTGACGGTGTGACTAATGCAGCTATTTCTCTTATAAAACTCACTTACTCACGATCTGCCTGTCGGTCGCTAAAAAGATCCATTTAATATAGCGGGGGTCTAGTCAAATAGACTTTGTAATAGGATCTGCATAAATTGACTGTCAAAATGGCATTCACTCAGCGATTTTAATGATGTTTCCATACAAAAATCCTAAATTTGACTTCAATGGCATTTTCACCCAAGCAGCACGCAAGCGTTTTAAACATCATTAAACCAGCTCATTTACAGCTTTGAGCCCTTATACAAGGCAAGACAAGAGTGTAAGACACAGTTTTAGGCTGTATAAAGGTGATTTATACGGTATCATACAGCTCTAGCTGTATAATGGCTGCATAATGGTATCCGCGTAAGCTTAGCATCCGTCGTTTTAAAATCAGTATACTTGTAGGGTCAAGTAAACATCAAAATTCCGCAGATTATCGATATCTTAAGACTATAAAACAGATTTTGTTTTGCCTGAGCAACGCCTTCCGGTAAGGAGTCCTTACTAAGGACAAAGTCCACGTCGTTGTGGTTACGCGCACCTCAAAGAGATGTCAGCAACTGAATGGGCCTAGTAGGCAGATGCCTGCCAGGGCTGCGGAAATGTCCCAGAGTCACCATGGTTCTGGGACGCAAAGGGTAAATAAAGGAACACAGGTGGGTTTTAGTCAGTAAAAGTCTGACACGCCCTCGCGCTCCACCCAGAGCATTTTTTCATTTATATTTTTAGTAGCTTCGCCAATATAAAAACAGGTTTCTCCATACAAACTTCCAACCCCCGTTTTACCCTCTTAGGGGTGGAGTTTCGTAAAATCCGTTCTTAGCGGATGTCTACACTCTATAAGGAACCTACCTGCCAAATTTTAAGCTTGTGGGTGTGAAGTTTAAGCTTATAATTTTTGAGATTTCGTGATTAATCAGTGAGTGGTATTTCGCTTTTATATATATATTTTTTATTTTTTATTATTATTGATAGGCTCGCGTTTGACCACTATCTCACCTGATGGTAAGCGATGATGTGACCGACGATGGAGCACGCTTGCCTAGAAGTAACCTATTCACTCTTGACTATAGTCAATCTATATAACTATAGATTGACTTTTGAATTATTGGACATAAGTTAAATATTTAGTTTTTAAGATTATTTCATAAATAATTCTACTATAAAAAACTGTGCATGCCTCACGGTAGAATGTATTAGATCCTTCTCTTACTTAAAGCTATATTTTTTTACCTACATTCATAGCAAATAAATTATTAAAATTCATTTAGCAAGAATAGTTATTCGATTCTTCTTCTTTTCATGTCGATGATGTACTCTAACTAAATTTTTTCTGACCAGCCCCCCTAGCCAAGTCACAAACGATAAACGTAAACTCTCAGTAGTCTTTAATAGATTTTCAACTTTATGTTATTGGGTATAAAGTTGAAAATCTATTGAAGATTACATAGTGTTTTCGTTCGTTCCGGTCGCTAACGCTCAGTAGTCTTTAATAGATTTTCAACTTTATGCTCTTAGATATAAAGTTGAAAATCTATTGGAGATTACTAAGCGTTCACGTTTATCGTTTGCAACTTGGCTAGGGGGGCAGTATTTGGCAATCTCTACGGCTATGTTATTGGCCTCGTATAGATACTGAAAACTGCAGGTGGTTTATTTATTTATTAAAACTTCATGCAACACAAAGGTACAACAAACGCGGACTTAATGCCTTAGGCATTCTCTACCAGTCAACCAAGGGTGGTAAAGGGTGGTGCAAAAAAAAAAGATTAATAAGAAAACAAGGGATCAAATGGAGGATGATGCATGTCAGGTGGCGCATGTCCTGTGCAGCGGCTCCACACTGGCACTGTGTTAGGGATGGGTCGAGAAAGCCCCATTTGGTCAAATTGTTTGATGTTATTATATTCCACCTTAAAAATAGGGTAACAAGAACGAAGTCTTTTCATTTGTCTCTACTTAGATACTTACAGTCTCCGTATTGGCAACATTATTCTCTTCAAACTTTTATTAGTGACAAGGAATGGCAGGGCGTGTTGTGACAATATCTTCATCAGGAAACTGAAGTCCAAGGAGTACAGTGTTATCAGCAGCCACATCATATTGTCCTGAAATAGGTACAAATGTTTGACGAAATAATTCAAAGTCAAGATAAGCAGAGTGGTCTTATAATCTTAGTAGTCTTGACTGGCCTGTTGGTCTAGTGGTTAGTGGCCCTGACTGCTATGCCGGAGGTCGTGGGTTCGATTCCCACCCAGGACAAATGTTTGTGTGATGAGCACGATCATTTGTTCTGTGTCTGGGTGTAATTTATCTATTTAGAAATATGTAAGTATGTTTATCAGTTGTCTAGTACCCATAACACAAGCTCTGCTTAGCTTGGGACTAGACGGCGTTGTGTGATAGATGTGGAATATTATATTATAATAATAATAAGAGTGAGCATAATTTTTTACTGATTGTAAACCTATCCAGGGTCCGGGCTGCTATTCTATCTCTAGGAAATACACCGGGCGTCGGGACTTCGGGAGTCACCGGGCTTGCGGACGACGAGCAAAGGGTAGCTCGCCGTTCGGCTGGTGATATGGAACAAGCCCGAGTCGACAGGGCGTTGTGTTCCTCGTGCGCCTCAAAGAGATGTCAGTGAAACTGGATGAACACATTTCGGTTTTGATCAATAAAAGTCTGACACTCCCTCTCGCTCTACCCAGAGCGGGAGAAATTATTTGACGATTTACCAATTAAAAAAAAATAATTCTATGCATGTAAGTATTAAAAAAAATTGAACCTACAACCACGGGCGACGAAACCAGTCGTAGTTTGAGAATTTTCAAACAGTGGTTCAGTAAAAATGATCCGCCCTACCATGCCGACCGTACTGGAGTCGGATTCTACTATAATCATGGATGTAGCTGAATACATATATATAATATCTAATTAGCAGTATTTGTACGTAAGTCAAGATGCAATTCGACATACATTTTAACTGCTTGTTATTTAATTTTTCACAACCGCTCTTACACGATTGACGTTATTACACGTTTTTCATTAGATATTTTGAAACACAGTATCTTGTGGATATTGTCTAGGCTTCTATTGAAATCAATTTGTAAAGTGAAAACTAATCCAGTAAAGACCTCTGAAAATCTGCTATTTTGCATGAACTTTGACATTTCATAATATAGGTACTCAAAAATTGCAAAAGTTAAAAAAAGCCTTGCAAATTTAATCAAGATTCTAAAAGACAAAAATTTTTTTCAAAAACTCATTTAAAAAAAATAAAGATTTTCCTGGAACAAATTTTGTAAAATATTCGAGTATATCACGAAATTACCGAATGCTAACAGAGTTTTCAGGCGTTATCTCTCTTTTTTCGCGTTGCCTCTTCGTCAAACATCGCGTTGGATTGTGTATGAAGCAACAAGTTTTAAAACCATGCTCGATGTTGACGATAGGCGAGTGTCGCTAGGTTTTGTTCCTCTGTCCGACAGGGCCCATAATTATTCCATTTTCTAATATGCATCACCTGTGTATTATATGACAGCCCCAACACAAGTACTACTGTAACTTACTGGGGCTGCCTCAATTTATTTATGTTTACAATGTTATACCTAGTTGAAATAAATATTTTTGTATTGTATTGTATTTTGTATATGTATGTAAATTTTATAAATTATGGATTGCAATAAAGAATTGAGACCGTTAATACGATTCCCTTTGGTAGGACTGACAATACAAACCTCATATCCCGCATTATACAAGTCCAGATAGATACAGCTCATGCAAATGCCGATGAGGTAGAACTGCACCAACCCCTCCTGGAAGTAGATATACTTCACCATGCTGGACTTGGTCTGAGGTGGGGGCACCGTCCGCGCGTCGCGCCGCATCTTCACCACTGTGGCTTCGCTGCCCAGGATGTACATCTGTGGAAAGCATTGTCATCATTTCAGCCGAAAGATGTCTACTGTTGGGCATAGGCTTCCTCCACGTGCCGTCACAGCGACCGGTCCCGTGCGTCTCGCATCCATTGGATTTTCACGACCCTCACCAGGTTATCAGTCCACCTTGTGGGTAGCCTACCAAAGCTGCGACGTCCACTACTGAACATAGGCCTCCGCCTATGTCTAGCAATGTACGTCTTCCGGTTAAAATATTGATAAATGTTGTTGTTGTTGTTTGTTGTTGTTGTCGTTGTTGTTGTTGTTGCAATTTTTACCAATAATTATGTCATAGCAAGGTTCAGTTGAAAACCAGCGTCAGGCAACTGCTATATAGTGGCCTGGCATTATGCTGAACTGGACCTATTTGGAGCAGCCGTGTGACATACAATGCTGATGTATTTTTTAAGTTTAAGTATTTAAGTTTCTCTAGAATTGTTATCTTATTGTGTGTACTTGTATGCCAAATAAACGTGTTTTCTTTCTTTCTTTCTTACCTAGTTTCCAGTCTGACTGTTATATATTATAACTATAGCAGCTTCATAAAACTTACCCTCATCCCCTTAGATCCCATCCTAGCATTGATGAGGAGCTCCTTCACAGCTGGAAAGTCCTTGGTCACAGTGGAGAAAGCCTCCGACTTGATCATCAGCAGGTGTAAACGGCTTGTGGCAACCACGGTATACGGACTCCTATGAGCTGGGGTACCTTCCAGGTTTCCGAATACACTAAAACACGGGAATACTCTCATTATACACCCACTCCCTTTTTTCAATCATCAAATGACCTCCTCCCACTCTGGATGGAACGATGGGAGTGTCAGACTTTTATTGACTAAAATCCACCCGTGTTCCTTCAGTTGTCACGGTAACTCTTTGGATCAATCCCGTTGCCCTAGCAGCCATCGGCCCTAACGGGTGCCATCAATTCCTAGGGGAAGCTTCTGTACTGCTGCGGATATTCTTAGACTAAATGATGATAATTTATGAATTTAAAACATCGTTTTTCAACAATGCCGTTGAAGAGCTGAAGTTTTGACCCGACAGAAAAAAAGATCGTTCTATTTCTTTAGATCGTTGTTATGTCGTATATACGTTTAGCTATTGACTAGTTTCAGCCAGAAGTTTCGCCCAAGTGATAGTTGAAAATTATCCCAAGGAAACACACTCCAAGGAAAATAGTAGATTTTGTTACTAGAGGACAAAGCTGTCTTCAAAACGCAGGTGGCATGTTGAATTCCGAACTAAACATAGGTTGCTAAGTTTTAATCCCGAACGCCACTGAAGGATTTATAGAACTAACTCCCGAGTACTGCGAGGGAGTTAATATTGTCGGGGGCGGAGCCGCAATGAAACGCTTCTATGGTTAAAATATTTGGTTTATATTGTTAGAAGCGCGTTTTATGCAAAATTTATAAAATATTTCATCCGCTTACTATTTTTACTTCTTTGACATTCTAAAACAATCTTATTCTTTTTTACTGTCAAAATATGAACACCGATGCTATTTTTATCACAAACCTTAAAAAGATATTGCATTGCATTGCCTTGCCAGTTTGCAAGTTAGCAGCATGCGACCTCTTTAGACGCCACAATATAGAAACCTGAGTGAAGCGAAGAATTCAAGACAAGCAAACTTTCGAAACTGTGAGCAGTGGTGGCCGAGTGGTAACGGCTCCGACTTACGAATTCAAACCCAGCCAGGCGCATTACTTTGTGTAATTTATTTCATCACCACTGCTCTCAAAACGGTGAAGGACAACATCGTGAGGAAACCGGCATGTCCTAGAACCAAAAATTCGAAGACATGTGACATCCACCAACCCGCACTGGGCCCGCGTGGTGGATTACGGCCCATTCCCTCTCTTAGAGAGAGGAGGCCTGAGTCCCAGCAGTGGGAACATTAAAAGGCTGAATATGTATGTATGTATGTATATGTACCTGCCCCGAGGCAGGCGCAGCACAGAGTTCATGTCTCCCTGCGCGACGCTGACCTCCACGCCGCCGTAGTCCACGAAGTACATGTCGGTGACCATGTCGTTGCGCTCGATGATGGTCATGTCCCGCAAGAAGTACACGCTGCGCACTGCGCGCCCGATGATGCGTAGTAGGGAGACGTCGGCGTCCGCTAGTATAGGACACTGTGGGTTGTTTGTAAAGCTGAAGAGTTATAGAGCCGAGTTGTGAAGGACGTATTTACTCCTTTATGTACACTTAAAAACGAACAGAACAAATACAGGTAAAAGAGGTGCTGCTTATTTCGAAAGAAATTTCTTTTGAAGATCTAATAAGAGAATTGAGTGAGAACTGTAGACACAGTGTATTTATTTGTTTTTTGTGGTGGAAGTGGATAATCCAAAATAATGACTTCTCATATTCTAGAGTAGAGCCAGAGGGCGTTTCAGACTTTTACTGATTAAAACCAATCTGTGTCCTTCACTGGCTCTTTGCGTGCTAACTTCTAGGGCAATGGTAACTCTTTTAAATGTTGCCACAGACGTGTACTTAGTTGGTATGTCGTCTTACGGTCACGGAGTAGCGATGCTAATTTTCGGTTTAAAGACTCCAGGCGCATATAAAATTCGGTTTCTCCATACAAACTTTGGACCCTCGTTTCATCCCCTTAGGGGGTGAAATTCGGAAAATCGTTCTTAGCGGATGTCTACACCCTATAAAGAACCTACCTGCCAAATTTTAAGTTTGTAGGCGTTATAGTTTCTGAGATTTCGTCATTAATCAGTGAGGGGTATTTCGCTTGTATATATTATAGATTGCTAGCTGGGTTTCCAACTCTATAGCGGCAACGCATCAGCGAAGCTCAATGAAGATTAGAAATAATTTGTGAAATCTCTTATGAGGGTTAACTTCAGTTGGTTTATAACACGACCAGGGTTCAAAAATAAAAATAAAACTAAATATTTTTATTTCACTTAGGCCTACATGGGCACTTATAAAACGTCAGAAGCTAGTGCACGGTTCCAAATTGGTCGTTTCCTATGGAGAAGAACCGGCAAGAAACTCCATGGTTACTCTTTTAAAAAAGTAGTTGATGTTACAATATTACAGTATTAATTGATATTATGTAAGAACAGTGTAGACCCAAGATTCTTTGAAAAACAACTTACCTACAAAGTTTGGAGTCACGAAGGAAGAACTATAACCTCTGGGGAGGAGGAGGTACTATTTTTCAAAAGTAGCGGCCAATCGATTTCTATAACCTGATGGCCTATTTGGAGCATGTAATATACCTTAGAGAGCAGTGGTAACCCGGTGGAAACAGCCCTGACTTACGAGTTGTAGGTCGTGGGTTCAAACCCAGCCAGGCGCATTACTTTTTGTAATTTATTTCATCATTACTGCTGAAGAAAAACATCGTGAGGAAATTGGTATGTCCTAGAACCAAAAATTTGAAGACATGTGACATTCATTCTCGCACAGGGCTCGCGAAGTGGATTAGGGCCTATTACCTCTCCCAGAGAAGAGGCCTGAGTTCCAGCAGTGGGAAAATTATAAGGATATAATTATACCTTAGCGAAAGTAGGTCCATATATGTGCAGAATGGCGTCTGTCCTGAGAGTGATCTGGTCGCACAGCTTGAGGACTCCGCGGTAGTCGATGCCACCCATCTTCTCCCAATTATACTCATAGTAACGCCGGAGTTCTCTGAAATACCACAATGTTATTTTAACTTCGGTACGAATACCAGCAGAAGATAAAATTAGTTATAATTATTCAAGTTTAATGGCTCTTTAAAATGTAAATGTTTTAGCTGACATGTAACACACAGCAGGTTTTCAAACATGATGTTGGAAATACAATTAAGTACCTATTCAATTTTGAAATAGTGTTCTGCAAATAAAAGCTGGGCGCTAAAATATTTGGCTGATGGAAGGCCTCGTGAATGCTGGGAGTTTAGGATTTTTCGAAGAGCTATATTTGGCCAACTGAAAACTTAATGAATACGAATGATATGTTATTCAAGAAGTCCTGGTGTGGATTGAATCGAGATATTCTACATAATATGATTTAAAAGTGTCCATGACATTTTTCTCCATAGAGATGCTTTGGAATGTGCAATTAGCATCATTTTTCTGACAGACTGATTTCTTGACAAATCAAAAGTGACAGTTTTTTGAAGGTGGGTTATCATCTGATGACTTCTATCTATGTCCGGCACTATGACTGGTGTGGACTTGCGTCATGCGGAAGGTGAAGACGCTGTGAAGGCTCTACAGCCACTGCTCAAAGAGGGGACTTACCGCCATAATTATGGCGTGCCTAAATTCAATAGTGCCTATAAATGGTTTATTTGAAATAAATGCTTTATTTTTGCTTGATGTATTTTTGGTGAATAAATGTAACCTGTCGTAAAAGTAATCACAACATACTTCTGCAGTTCCGAGTCCAACTTCTCCCTGGCCATGTACACCTCAATATCCTTCATGTGCTGTTTGAAGCCCGCTAGAGACTTGTTGACGTTCGCGCGGATACTGATGATGCGGACCGAGTAGTACGTGGCTAACATGGCAGCTGAAAATAATTATGAAAATATATATTAT
This sequence comes from Mythimna impura, assembly GCA_905147345.3. NCBI lineage: Eukaryota > Metazoa > Arthropoda > Insecta > Lepidoptera > Noctuidae > Mythimna > Mythimna impura. The sequence continues at coordinate 28,729,497 of LR990348.1, read as the reverse complement.
CGATACCTATATACTAATTAATGAGTATCCCGCTTGGTGGCTAATATCAACCGTGTGAATATTTTTATCTCCATTTGAAGTTCATGCAGTCGAACTTAAGTTTCGCGTTAAGGAAATAGTGATGTCATTTAGCTTAGCCACATTAAGCTAAATGACCAATAAGATATTAATAAATTAGAAAGCCGTGTTCACCACAGGCGGACGGACAGCAGTCTTAGTAATAGGGTCCCGTTTTACCCTTTGCGTACGGAACCCTTTTACTACGATTATGATTAAGTTTTTCAAATAATTACTTAATAATTATTATATTTGAAAATACTGTATAATAAAAAGTGTACTTTAATATTAATGGTCTAACATTTACCCCAGTATGAATACGCTTTTACTTTACAATTGCACCACGAGTCACGATGAGTCACTATTTTCATAACGCGAATAGACTATAGTTCAAAATATTATTAGGATACTAGCTGAGCCGGCAAACGTTGTTCTGCCATATAAATAAAAAAAAAAAAAAAAAATAGATGTTGGCCGATTCTCAGACCTACTCAATATGCTCACAAAATTTCATGAGAATCGGTCGAGCCGTTTCGGAGGAGTTCAAGTTCGAACACCGTGACACGAGAATTTTATATATTAGATAGGTGGCGGTGACCATATGAGTAAATTCTAAAATGAATATAGATATTCGAAATGAATATAGCCTTACAGCTGGCCATGCCGATGAACAGCACTTGCATCAGGTCGCGGTTGCTGGGGTTGAAGACGCCGTAGCCGGTGGAGCTGCACTCGTACACCGCCCAGAAGTACGTCGCCAGGTGCATATTCCACGGCGTCGAGGTCAGGTTAAAACGAACTGTTGTATAGAGATTATAAAAATTATTCAGTACCTCAGGTATTTTCATTTAGGTACCTACAGTACTGAATAATTTTCCGGCCAAGTGCGAGTCAGACTCGCGCACTAAGGGTTCCGTAACGTCAGTAGCAAAAAACGCCAAAAAATAAACACCCTCACTTTAATATTTATTTTATTCTGTTTTTAGTATTTGTTGTTATAGTGGTATACAGAAATACGTCATCTGTAAAAATTTCAACTGTTTAGCTATCACGGTTCATGAGGTACACAGCCTGGTGACAGACAGACGGACAGCGGAGTCTTAGCAATAGTGTACCGTTTTTACTCTTTGGGTACGGAATCCTAAAAACATGCTAAGTGCGATTCGGATTCGTGCATTTTCAGTTTCAGACTTCCATTATAATTTTGCTTTTTTATGATTTGCTATAATAAATACCAAATAAAGAAGAAATTAAATAACGAATAATCTAAAACTACAGTCCTTTGATAGACACAGAGACGGCAGAAGATAAAAATCAACGATGTCTTTAACTTCTATCATGACTGAGAAATAACAAGATTTGCTAGGGTACCTCAGAGGTAGTGGACCATGGTTAGAGAATGTCCCATATCATCCATTTATTGCTAGGATTTCCAATATTTTTGTAAGATTCACTGACTTCCTCACAAAGCATTAATTTACCGTTTCGAGAGCTCTGTTGATGTGAATGATCATATAAAGTGTCTAACTGGATTTACGCCTACTTATAAATGTTGGCTAGATGTACTAATAAGCCTAGTAACATTTTAGGAACACATTCATTGTGCGTACAGTTATGGAGTGGATTTTCGTGCTGGGCCTCAAGTCTTCTATTACAATATTGTTAGAATGGTCTATCATTGATTTCATAATTGTTGATTTTGACAAGCTAGATCTACTAATATAATAATAATAATACTCTTAGACACGGCGCGTATTGTCCGGAGGTTCCTCTCTCAGGAGCCCTGACCACCGGTAGCTTGGACCCTGTTCCCACTGACACTGCATTGAAAGAAATCGCATAGAATGGTAAACTCGTACATAATGAGAAATGAATATCTAAGTATGCGGTAATCTGCTAACATTTTTACAGTTCCTTTGCTCAGTGACCTACCATTAGAACGTCATTGTGCAATCATTGCTTTTAGTAAGCTCGATATTATCATTCTACCACAAGACCATTGGCCGATCAATGATCATTCATTATGAATTAGCAGATTACGAACATTTAGCAAAATGACAATGGGATCGTGTTGGAATGACGAATTTATAAAAATAGCAGACTTGGGCCCCTGGTCAACCCTGGACAACCAATAGTTAAGCGTGCTCCATCGTCGAAGCAGGTATTAATAGTAAAAGTCTCACAAGTGTCCTTGAACAGGTGCATCCAGGATCCCCCTTCGTCCTGAAAGGGCTCGATGTGCCACGTGTACCCAGTATCTGTTTGACTGTAGTATATCTTCGCGGAGTAGAACACCATGAAGCAGGTTATTATGTTGAGCATCGCCATGAACAGAGGTATCGCTTGTATGCTGGAAAAGTATCATTGATTACTTTTATGATCATACTAGTTTCTGCCAGAACCTGTGACTGTGTTTGTGTGTGTTCCTGTGTCTTTAGCTCTCGCCGGAACCACAGAATAAGAAATCCGGAACGCCCATACCGATCTGTTTCGACTTTCGGTACCTCGAGTCGCTCGTCCAATGGGACGGTGGGGTAGACCGAGACGTAACACAGCGGATCAACGCAGGATAGATGAAACAGCGACAGGTCACGGGAACAACTTGCGACCCACGGATGCCCCTCAAGTTGAAGGGTAGAATTTAGGTACAAGTCCGTGATAAGACCTGTCACACTGTATACACTATGAATTTTGATTCTCTTGAGAGTGTCGAAATATACATTTTTTGCGACATAAACAAACGGCTGTTTTTTTTTTCGTTAACTTAGAAGTTTGAATTTTGCACAGCTTCAAGGGACCGCAGACCTGAACACATGGTTTTAATTTCAACTCAATACCTCCACGTGTTGCCGAGATAAAGGGTCTTGACAGACAGATAGACAGACGAACAACAAAATGATCCTATAAGGATTCCGTTTATTCCTTTTGAGGTACGGAACCCAAAAAATACATGTAGTTTTAAAAAGCTTACACCATGAGAATGTCCCGTCTCTCGATGTAGTCCTTTAGCACGTTCATGGCTCCCGGCATCCGGTACATCTGGATCAGGCGATTCAGCATCAGGAACTGTTTCGTCGGAGTCACACGGATCTTGTCTTCTGTATAATGCATTCGTAAAATTTATTGGCGTACTGCAGTGGCCAATCTGGCAATCTCTTAACCGACTGCGGACCCAGAGGTCGCGATCAATTTTACAAACTAAATTGAACTGTTAAAGGAATGGAGCTACATAGGGTGTATATTTGTTATTGGGTGATTTAGTTCCCTGAGCCGTTATTTCAAGGCTCAGTCACGTGGTCAGAACAAAGGTATCGGAGGCGTGGCTCACTCGAGGCGTTCGACGCAAGAGAATCGAAACGAAACGGTCGTAACTTGGATATGGGGGCTGCCCCCCTAGCCAAGTTGCAAACGATAAACGTGAACGCTTAGTAATCTCCAATAAATTATCAACTTTATACCTAAGAGCATAAAGTTGAAAATCTGTTAAAGACTACTGAGCGTTAGCGACCGGAACGAACGAAAACACTATGTAATCTTCAATAGATTTTCAACTTTATATCCAATAACATAAAGTTGAAAATCTATTAAAGACTACTGAGTGTTTACGTTTATCGTTTGTGACTTGGCTAGGGGGGCTGGTCAGAAAAATAATAATTTCCATCGACACGAAAATAAAAAGATTTATTTTATTAATAAGACCTCCGTTTACACGACGCAAGTTGTTTTGTCTCTGGCAAGTAATAAAATTAAAACAACAAATTACTGGCGTCGTCTTTAGAATTACTGTTCGGACTACAATTTTTATGATAGCTGGCTGTATATGTTTGAAACAGTTTAAATGCAACGTATAAATCAATGAGACACATATTATTCACTAGGTTTTTTCCAGCGGTTTCGCCCGCATGAAAATAGGCTTCTCCATACAAACTTCCAACCCCCGTTTTGCCCCCTTAGGGGTGGGGTTTCGTAAAATCCGTTCTTAGCGGATGTCTACACCCTATAAGGTACCTACTTGCTACCTAATTTTAAGTTTGTAGGTGTTATAGTTTCTGAGATTTCGTGATTAATCAGTGAGTGGTATTTCGCTTTTATAAACATACCTATATAGAAGATTCCGAAACTCCCGACAGATTTACGTAACTTTGTAGAATGATATTAAGCAACATGCATAAAAAAAGTACATTTTGATACAAGTGGAGAAACTTGGTGCCATAGACTTATACTATTACTTATTCTGTGGCCATAGTAACTTTTATTCAGCTAAAAATACCTATCCAACGATGTAAAACACATAGATGTTGGAAGATGGGCCCAGGATTTGCGTCCTCCTTTGCACGAGTGTCAAAAGACGTTTTTCAACATACTTATAAAAATATAAATAAACGGATTGACGTGCGACTCGTGAGGTTCACTTAGCGCCCAGTCTGGATATGATAAATAAAATCAATTGTGGCGGGGCGAGCTTGCGCACTTTTCCGCACTAGTGCGGAAAACAGTAAATTGCGTGCCCAAAAAATCAAACTTCTTATCCCTATAAGAAGTTTGATTTTTTCACAGCTTCAAGGGACCGCAGACCTGAGTATGTGGTTTTAATTTCAACTTGATACTTCCACGCGTTCCCGAGATAAAGGGTCTTGACAGACAGATAGACAGACAGACGGACAACAAAGTGATCCTAAAGGGTTCCGTTTTTTCCTTTTGACGTACGAAACCCGAAAAACTATCCTCTATAACATAGAATCACAATATTTCATACCATGGTAGTCCATGCGCGTAGACTGTAAGTTCTCTAGAGGAAGGCATCCCAACAAGTCAGTGATAAATCCTCCTTTGATGTAGTAAGATGCAGTACTGAACGGGTGGTACACCAGGATACCGTCGTCGTTGAAGTAGCCAATCAGCATGCGTTGGAAACTGACACAGAAACAAAGAAAAAAAAGTGAAGTTAGCACCTGGAAACCACTTTGAAGATATAGTACAATACAGTTGTAGATAGCGACACCTATTCAAAGATTCAAAGCATTTTATTTTAAATAAACCATTTACAGGCACTTTTGAAAAGAAAAAAAAAATGATGCTAATTGCACATATTCCAAAGCGTAGATCTCTAAGGAGAAGAATGTGCAAGAAACTCCATGGACACTCTTTTCAATCATGTTATATATTACAAATATCTCGGTTACATGTTTCTTGACGCTACTATCATGTGAGTACAAAAGTAAAAATAAAAACTAAATATAGTTATTAAAATAGCAACTGGCAGCTGAGAGATGCATGTATGATCTATAGCGGAACATCATCATCACCGTCGTCATTTCAGCCGAAAGACGTCCACTGTTGGGCAAAAGCCTCCCCAAGTGTTGACATAACGACCGGCGGTCCTGTGCGTCTCGCATCCAAATGATTCCCGCGACCCTCACCAGGTCATCGGCCGCATAAGAACTACAAAAATATGAAATCCTGCATCGCATAATTTCAACGTTCTCCGCGCAATTTGAACATATATATACAAATGCCCGAAATTATCTATTGGGCAGTTGCCCGAATCGGATATAACACCCGTCTAGTCGGAGATCTTCCCTTTTCAACGGAGGTTTGCGGGACTTTACACCTTGTTCCACTTATCAGTAGTGATGTATGGAATTCCTATAAATAGTAGTGCTTTTTATACACAATACAATGAGTACTGTGCAGAGATTATACTTTACAAAGCGAGTTTTGCTTGATTCCGCCATCTCCTTTCTACCATCGGACAACCCGACGTACGGCGAGTATCCACCCTTACGTTGTTGAAACTTCAACGGTCCGGACTAAGCGTTTCGCTTCGTCGTTTATACCGCGTACATCGAAGGACTGGAACAATTTGCCTGCTGCGGTCTTCCCGTCCAACTATGATTTAGGTGTCTTCAAGGCGAGTGAATAGGCTGTTAATAAACTAAGTGCGCCTCACCATCAATGATTGCATCTCTGCTTACCATCAGGTGGGATAGCAGTAGAGGACTGGTTTATATCAAATAAAATAAAATAAAAAGTCTCCGTGTCGTATGAACCGCCTTGTACTGAACCTTTGAAGACTGGTGATGTTCCTTTCAAGCTGTAATAACAAATAGTCACGGTGAGACTTTATCTCAGTGGATAGTGTCCACTGAGATAACTCGCCGTGACTATTAACCATAGGCTCAGTATGTATTGAAGTGGATGAACAGATGCACTCTTTGCTTACCTCATTGTTATAGTTGGGTGAAATGAACTGAGAGAGGGAAGCAGCAGGAAGTAATTTTGAGACCAGAAGCTCTTAACGCAATCCATTTTACGACCTAAACTGAACTATTAAAGGAATAGAAGCTATATAGGGTGTATAGCTCTTCTCTCTCTCGCTCGAACGACTGATATTTTGACACGTCATAGGAAGGCTCCAAGAGGTGACACACTGGCAGCGGAATTGTTCAAAAGAGTTGCCAGGCGGGTTTTAGTTAGTAAAAGTCTGACACACCCTCTCGCACCACCCAGAGCGGGAGACGTTATTTGATGATTTCATAATTCCAAAACTCCTTGCTGCTAGTGAAAAATTCGTAATGCAAAAACCCAATAACACTTTTGTCTGATCTTTGAATCACACCCAAGATGCTGCTGCCCCACGATTGGCAGGCTTTAACTACGAGACCAGTAGAATACTTCTTAGGTATGTTAAATACGTTGAAGCTATACACATACATATCGAAATACGCCGACAGATCGAGGAACAGCGTCACGTAGTAGAGGAAGGGCCACTGCAGCACGAGGTAGGTGTAGTGAGGGAACAGCTGCGCGGAGCAGAGCGCGCAGGTGAGGCGGAACCACTCGTAGCGGAGTAAGTAGTTGCCGTCGGGCCGGATCGTGTAGCGGGGGAACACGTAGCTGTTGGGCAAGATCATCAAAGAACAGTTAGGGCGGAATTCACCAATAAAACTAATCGCGTTTTGACGTTTGGCTCACATAATCGCGTTTAGCCGCTGTCATTAGTGTCACTTGTAAAAATACAACAAAAGAAAAATACAGACAAGTGACACTAGTGACAGCGGCTAAACGCGATTATGCGAGCCAATCGTTAAAACGCGATTAGTTTTATTGGTGAATTCCGCCCTTAGATACGCCACCTACATTTCTTGTATTTCTCATTTCAAAAACGGCAAAGCAGCCCTTTGCATTTTTAAAGTACATAAAGTCCATTCATAACAAACCTTATTACTGTCCGTTCAATCGATTTTGAGTTCTATCCCGTGACATATGGATGCAGTCGTCATTTATCATGCCACCAACGCAATAAGAGTTAAAATCGGTTGAACGAACAGTAAAAAAGGTATGTTTAAATGTCTAATCTTAATTTGAATGGAGTATAATGAAACAGGATGTTTAATTTTATTATTCGGGTACCGCAAGATAAATATTATGGAATGATTAATGTACTTTATTTTCAATCTCTCAGGCGCCTACCATAGATATAATATGATAATAAACGCATTTATAGAGAGAGAGGGTACATTTTGAGGGTATAAGTGAATATGGAGGGATGCTGGAATCTTCAGAACTATTAGCTAGAACGCCGAAACCGAAGAATCGCTAAACTTAAGTGGCAGTGGGCAGGGCATATTGCTCGCATAACAGATGGCCGATGGGGCCGAAAGGTTCTGGAGTAGCGACCGCGTACGGGAAGACGCAGCGTCGAAGGCCTCCTACAAGTTGGATCGATCATCTGGTGAGGGTTGCAGGAATCCGATGGCTGCGAGACGCACAGGACCGTTCATTGTGGCGACACTTGGAGGAGGCCTATGTCCAACAGTGGACGTCTTTTGGCTAAAATGATGATGATGATGACGATGATAGTGTATTCGCGTTGAGAAAATAGTGACTCATTGTTGTCACTCAGCTCAGCTACGCCCCTTGTCCTATTAGAACACAGTAAATTAGAAAACCGTGTTCACATTAACCAGTTAAAGTAAGCCCTACATATCTAAAGGGTTAATTCACAAAATTATCCCTCTGACAGGACAGGAATTTTAAAAATTAATAGCTCACCTATTTGTAAAAATAAAAGTGAAAATTCTGACGAATATGATTAAATTTCAAAATAATGACTTAATATTTATGTTTGTTGAAAAGTTAAAAAGGACGATTGTCTTGGTATAATCATGCGAAGAGGAGGGATGAAACGCTTGCTACTAGAGTTATGAGTATAGGTACATGTGGATGGATCGAGAGGAGGAGATGGAGGGCAAAGATGGATGGATTACATGAGGAGTGATATGAAATAAAAAGAGAGTTAGTGATAACGTGACAGCAGAGAGAATGGAAGAAAAATACGTGTTGCGCCGACCCTAAGTAACACGGGACAAGGGCAGGACGGTGATGATATTAATTCATAAAAAATATCTACGCTTGAGTCTGCCGTGATGTCATCTGACGTTTAAGGAGACCCATTTTTGGTAGTTCTTCTAGCCTAATCACACAACACTTAACTTCCATTTCAACAACAACAGTTATGTATTTTATTTATTTAACAATTTATGTACACACAATAATTAAAGAAAAGAAGAAGGAAACAGAAGAATAGTACAAAGGTCATGCTTGCTTGTTGATTGTGTTTGTTGGTGGTGATGGTGGTGTTTGCTTTATGATAATGAACTTACCGTAAAATGGATAGGAACTCAAGTTTATTGAAAGGGTCCTGAAACTCGGAGTCAGGTTCGTGTTTCCTAGGCAGCCGGAAATGCATCAGATTCGAGGTCGGTGGCGGCAAGACGTACTTCACGAACGAGGGTACGGGCGTCTGCAGTCTTTGGAACTCCTTAAAATTAATTAGTATTAGGTATAGTTACCAGTTGTCTAAGAAATCATTGTAACTCAAACTTCTGATCATGTTAATTTTGATGTCTCGTACGAAAATTTCATATCCTTGAGGGACTGTATTAATTCAAAGACGAGTAAACCTGCTGGTCATCTCACCGGAGTTTTCTTGATGTAATTAATAGCTTGTATAATTTGTGGATCAGCCAGCGCTTTCGCCAGAGCCTTCCTAGGTATGCACATCACTTGCACGTGGGTGACAGCGCGAATGGTGTAGTACGCCGGTAGACCTGGGAGATTAAAACTATACACTCTAAAGGAGATCAATATAAAACGAAATTTTAGACGACAATGGCTTAGCGTTACAGTCAAAAGTTTACTTAAACTTCATGTACAGTAGTGGTACATAGGGAGACTCTACCAATCAACCTTTGGGAAAAAAAAAAACGGGCCAAGAGCGTGTCGGGCCACGCTCGGTGTTCCGTAGTTTCCCGTCCGAAACAATAATTGTCCGCACTTAAGAGTTAATAAACGACAGACAACGAGCCAGAACAAATACCACCAATGCCAACGAAAGACCAACCGAACAATTCGACAATATAATAGCTCATACCCGTCCCGACGACCCCATCAACGGGTTACAAATTTATACAAACTAGACGGGTTATGTATGTTGGGTTTTCGTTGGTAATTCTTTTTTTAATTGAAAGAAGATACGTTCAAGTTAATAAAATATGTAAACTAAGTTAATAAAATGCTTGCATATACGGTTAAATTACAAACTTAGTTCAGAAATTATTTTGTACAACTTTTCAAAAACTGTTCAACCCATCAAGTTCAAAATAATTTTACTAGAATGTCTTTATAGAGTTCTATTTTTCATATTTTCTAAACTTATGGTTCAAAAGTTAATAATCCATGTACAATGCTGTTTTATAACTATAACCTAGATAAACTCTGTAAATCATCTATATAACATGATTGTAAAGATATCCAAAACCCAATTGTGGGTTAATCTCGCCTGTGTTCATACTAATATAACAAATGCGAAAGTAACTCTGTCTCTGTCTGTCCGTTTCTTTGTTATGATTTTATGCCTAAATAGCTGAACCAATTTTGATGAATTTAGTTTGAGATTTAGATTGAACCTTGGAGACATAACACCATTTTTTCCTGGGAGAGCTTATCCTTCAGATATCATTGGCAGATGGACGCATAAAGACTAAAAATGTATGTTATAAAAAAAAATTACTTACGTAACAGACAAATCAGAGCTCCAAAATGGTTCTTCGACGACAATGTGCCGATAGCTTTCCGAGAGGTTGGGTCAAGGATCTAAATAGTCGAAAGCTGTGGTTAACATAACTTGAGTACTTACACGAGTGTGGGATAAGTCAACATCAAGTGAAATAGTCAAGGTTTTTGTGAAGGCTCTAATGTAGCCAAAAACACAAAGTGATGTAGTTCCTAATGGGAGCTTTAAAGGAATATACTGTCCAACTTATTCTTCTTCTTCTTCTCGAATCGATGGTTTTCCTTTCCCTCAAAGTTATTGGGTCCTGTAGGTTGCCACCAGTTGCTACGTTAATAGCGGAGTCAGTGGCGTTAAGTCAAACTATTGTAATTAGAGAAGTACTTATTAAAAAAAAACCAGCCCAGTGCGAGTTAAGGGTTCCGTACAGCCCGTAACAAAAAACGGCAAAAAAATCACGTTTGTTTTATGGGAGCCCCACTTATTCTGTTGTTATAGCGGCAACAGAAATACATCATCTGTGAAAATTTCATCTGTCTAGCTATCACGGTTCATATATAAGATACAGCTTGGTGACAGACGGACAGACGGACGGACAGCGGAGTCTTAGTAATAGGTCCCCTTTTGCCCTTTGAGTACGGAACCCTAAAAAGCTCTTCCTAAGTGCATTTAAGTAAAATTTCAGTGCTTGAATTATGATTGTAACTTAATTTTCTACAATAATTTTTAAAAAAGGGAGTCAAGTTTTCTACATCAGTGGGGCGGAGGAATTTCACCTCTCGAAATGTGGTTCCGTCACAGACTACAGAGATGCTTTGCTCTATACTTTGTATGCGAGGATCTCACATGGGCTAACACCATCATTATTAATGAACTGGCTGGTTGGTCTGGCTTATCGGTTGAGAAAATCATTAAACAGTGGTCAGGACAAGGGTACGCTCGGCGAAGCCCTGACCACTCTCCTGTGCAGACACGGACTCCCCGAGTCTATGGAGCGACACATTGTACTCGTGAAACTTTGCAAGAAAATGTTGATTGCGAGATGCAGGACGGTATTGTTCAGTATGATTTTTTTATGATGAATGGGTGCCCAACATCCCTTTTGAGTCGCAGAAATTAAGATCCTTTCCGTGAACATTGTTGCGCGCTACGCTTAAGATGCCGAGTTCGATCCCCGGCTAGAATGAATTATTTTTGTGATTTATTTATAATAGAATAGCTCACATGCATGTGAATTATCTCTCTACAATTCAATATTTAATAAATTTATTTTATAATTTATGTACACACATATACAGAAGAAGGCAGGTCATTATAAAAAAATGTACAAAGGAACTGCTTATTTTAAAAGTACCATTGTGTTGTTATCGAAGGACTGAAACAATTTACCTGCTGCGGTCTTCCCGTACAACTATAATTTAGGTGTCTTCAAGGCTATAGTGAATAGGCTCTCTAGTGCGCCTCACCATCAATGATTGTATCACTGCTTACCATCAGGTGGGATCGCAGTCAAGCACTGGTTTATATCAATTAAAAAAAAAGTAATTTCATTACTTTTATTTTTTAATATAAAAATAATATTGGGTTTTCTCCAAAATATATACTTTAAAAGTTTAAACATAATATATTATGTTATAATTAAACACATTATAAGTTAGTAAACTCAACTCCAGATAAATAGATCAGGTATCTATGGGAAGGTATTGTTGGGTTATTGACCACGACACGAACTCTTAAAACTGTGTGGTAAGCAGTGATGCAATCATTGATGGTGAGGCGCACTAGTTTATTAAGAGCCTATTCACTCTAGCCTTGAAAACACCTAAATTATAGTTGGACGGGAAGACCGCAGCAGGCAAATTGTTCCAGTCCTTCGATAACAACACAATGGTACCTTTAAGATAAGCAGTTCCTTTGTACAATTTTTATAATGACCTGTCTTCTTCTGTTATATGTGTGTACATAAATTATAAAATAAATTAATTAAATATTGAATTGTAGAAATATAATTCACATGCATGTGAAACAGCTATTCGACCAATCAATAAATCACAAAAATAATTCATTCCAGCCGGGGTTCGAACTCGTCATCTTTAGCGTAGCGCGCAACAATGTTCACGGAAAGGACCTTTATTTTTGCGACTCAAAAGGGATGGTGTGGGCACCCATTCATCATAAAAAAAGCATAGTGAACAATACCGTCCTGCATCTCGCAATCAACATTTTCTTGCAAAGTTTCACGAGTACAATTTGTCGCTCCATAGACTCGGGGAGTCCGTGTCTGCACAGGAGAGTGGTCAGAACAGGGCTTCGCCGAGCGTGCCCTTATCCTGACCACTGTTGATTTTCTCAAGTGACGAGGCAGACCAACCAGCCACACATTAATCATGATGGTGTTAGCCCATGTGAGATCCTCGCATACAAAGTATAGAGCAAAGCATCTCTGTAGTCTGTGACGGAACCACATTTCGAGAGGTGAAATTCCTCCGCCCCACTGATGTAGAAAACTTGACTCCCTTTTTTAAAATACATTACAGAAAATTAAGTTACAATCATAATTCAAGCACTAAAATTTTACTTAAATGTACTTAGGTTGTACTTTTTAGGGTACGGTACCCAAAGGGAAAAAGGGGACCCTAAAAGCTTATTTCGCAAAAAGTTTATAAACGTAATATAATGGTGTTTATGGTGACAGCATGTTGAATGAACGCAGCGCGTTTGACAAGACTTTTTAGCGCTATATGCTTATACAGAAAAAAAATATCTATAAGCTAGTGATTTAATTTACATTACCATTTTATTCAACTATTATAGATAGGTACTATATAAGGCTTATTAAAACATGTATATATATTATTATTACTATTTTGCTCTATAAACTTGTCGATTGTTGCTCTTTTGTATCTAATTTCATCTGTAAAAGTTTTATATTTACCATTATAGGCCTGGTTCAATAACGGTTATTGAGATTCTACTATGGAGCTATTTTATGGTTTTTTATGTTACTATTGGACTTGTTTGACATAAATCAGCATGGCAGTTGAGAGTTTATCATGCTCACTCAAATGTCTCACTGATGGTGGCGCATGTGTTGGATCATTCGGTTCCCTTCAAAATGGTTGAGCTGAGTGGTGCTAATATTGGCGTCATGTTCGTGAACGGGCGCTGTCAGTTGAGACTGGTCATCTCTTAGCTGCCAGTTGCTATTTTAATATCTATATTTAGTTTGTATTTTTACTTTATTCACATTGTTCTCACATGATAGCGACAAGAAACATGTAACAGAGATATTTGTAATTACAAAACATGATTGAAAAGAGTGTCCATGGAGTTTCTTGCACATTCTTCTCCATAGAGATCTACGCTTTGGAATGTGCAATTAGCATCATTTTTTTTTTTCTGACTGACTGACTTCATGACATTTCAAAAGTGCCTGTAAATGGTTTATTTGAAATAAAATGCTTTGAATCTTTGACTATACGGTGTTTTTTTTTGAGTTTGTTTTCATGTATCTGCTATAGTACATTACATAGTGTTTTAATAGTCATGACTGCTTAAAAATAGCGCACTTTGGTGATATAACTGAATTTTGTGTTCTTACGCTATTGAAGTTTTTAAATCCCTGTAGATTAACCTTTGTAAATTGGTTACAAAGACACTTGTTTAGCGCAGAATGATTATATAATAGGTCTTTTGATAGACTGTATATATTATAGTTTCTTTCAACTAAAACATCATAACCTCTTCCATATACCTACAAAGGTGAAATTGAAATGGTTATAAGGGTTCCGTTTTTTTCTTTCTGAGATACGGAAACCTAAAAAAGTTTCAAGCATAAAGTTGCAGGTTAGAAACCGGGCTAGTACCAATGTAAATTATTGAATTCATTTATGTAGGTACTTTTGTAAGTTTATCTAGTACATTACTGATACCCCGTGCCTCGGAAAGCACGTAAAGACGTTGGACCCGATTGTCATTTATAGATTATTTGACAGTTGTTACAGGTTGTTACAGTTGTCACAATTGTCACAGTTGTCACAGTTGTCACAGTTGTCACAGTTGTCCCAGTTGTCACAGTTATCACAGTTGTCACAGTTGTCACAGCTGTCACAGTTGTCACTGTTGTTACAGACGACAGAAACTCAGATTATCGGCCAATCGTGTTGCCCAGCAACAGGGTTGTGGAGGTCAGGCGGTCGGCCCTTGTAAAATATGAATATTCAGCTGCATTCGGTTAAACTGGAAGCCGACCATAAGCTGATTGTGAAAAGGCCTATGAGGTGATGATGTCCAAGACGACTGACCTCACAGATGCCCTGTTTGATGACGTATATCTCGTTAGTAAGCTCTCCGGTGTTGAGCAGGATCTCATTGGGCGAAGAGTAAAACAGTTTCACAGATGACGTCACAGCCTTCAGATCCTCCTTATTGACCATCTGTAACAGACAAATATGGGAAGCCCAAATTCAATATGGACAATATCAAAAACTCTTGTATAGAACCAGTCTATGTGGCGACACTTAAGGGGGGAGGCTATGTCCAGCAGTGGACGTCTTTTAACTATAACGATGATGATGATGATGACTTGTAATAGTAATTTAAACTTAAGCTGAGCAGGACCATGAGCCATGAGATCATGACCATGACCATGAGATCAAACTAGTATCAGAATAGGACAGCGAAAAAAATATAATAATCTGTGAAGTCTCTGTTAAGATCGGCCATCACAAGCAATGTTCTAAATTCTTGGGTAGGCCTCAAGAATTTTGAAAGTCGTAGGTATACGTCATTGATATTGCTTGCCCTTTGAGAAGCATAGTTTCAACGTTGGAACTCTTAAAATGAAAAATCGTTCTTTTTTATTTCATATATCATGGTTTTAAGTACTACGATTTTACAGGAAATACAAAACACAAAGAAACCAATAAATACCTCATTTTGAAAAAAGAATAACGTACCTACTTTTCTTTTTTTTTTTCGTGTGGGAAAATCATCTAATGACATCCCCCGCTCTTGGGCGGAGCGAGAAATAGTGTCAGACTTTTACTGACTAAAAACCCACTCCTGTTCCTCCCTTGCCATTTTTTCCAGGGCCCCGGGGATCTCTTTCGCATCACCCATGGCCCCAGTAGGCTTTGACCCTGCTGGGACCTTAAGGTTGCTGACATCTCCTTGAGGCGCGCGTGGAACTACGCGCCGTCGACGACTTGGGCTCGGTCCGGACGGTTACCGGACGATCTGACGGCGAGCCACCCATTGCTCGCCGTCCGCAAGCCCGCGCCTACGGTGGCCGGAAATCGGGATCGGAATCCCGGCGGCGGTTGGGGCGTGAGGGTCGTTGCCTCACGCGATCGGCCGCCTCCTTTGCTAGCAATACTGCTTCGCAGAAGGAGGCGACCGCCTGCCACTCCTCCTCGCTCCGGACCATGGCCTGTACCAAGGCCCGGCGTGAGAACGTACCTACTTACCTTTAATATAAAGTTTATCTTAATCTTAATCTTAATATATATAAATCTCGTGTCACAATGTTTGTCCTCAATGGACTCCTAAACCACTTAACCGATTCTAATAAAATTCGCACACCATGTGCAGTTCGATCCAACTTGAGAGATAGGATAGTTTAAATCTCAAATTATAGTCGCAATTAGGGTAGAGTAGGGTAGAGTAGGGTAGAGTAGGGTAGAGTAGGGTAGAGTAGGGTAGAGTAGGGTAGAGTAGGGTAGAGTAGGGTAGAGTAGGGTAAAGTAGGGTAGAGTAGGGTAGAGTAGGGTAGAGTAGGGTAGAGTAGGGTAGAGTAGGGTAGAGTAGGGTAGAGTAGGGTAGAGTAGGGTAGAGTAGGGTAGAGTAGGGTAGAGTAGGGTAGAGTAGGGTAGAGTAGGGTAGAGTAGGGTAGAGTAGGGTAGAGTAGGGTAGAGTAGGGTAGAGTTAGGTAGAGTAGGATAGGCGGTACGAAGTTCGCCGGGTCAGCTAGTTTGAACTTATAATTCTAAGTCAATCCAAAGATATTAACTTCAAAGCAACCCGTTTTAAAAAACGGCTATTTCATAGGTAAAACCTATTATCAATAAAAAAAAATATAAACAGTATTTTCAAATATAATTATTAAGTAATAATTTTAAAATTTAATCACTACACTACAAGTTTAAAAGTGTCTGACGAGGAGTTGCCACCACACTAAGTGTGTGGCAATGGATGACCATGATTACTTATACCATCCAGAAGAACATATAAAAAAATTAAGCTTTTTAATTAAACGAATTTAGGTTGCTATTGTAGCAACCGAGTAGGTTTCACTACTAATTACTAACTTGCAAAACTGGCATGTTAGACTTTTAAGGTTTACGTAATAAAAAAGTTTAGTGAGGACTGACGTTCCTATGAAAAAGAGGAGACGTCAAGGAACGTCCACATATATATTATATATGTAAAAATATAATGAAAGAGCTAAAGGCTATAAACTAAATAATATCCAACTCGAAAAACATAAAGCCTTTCATTTGCGCCTTCCCCACCCCACAAATGGTGGAGGGCCGTCGTTGAAAAAAGTTTATATTTTCAGACATAGAAGTCTGACAGATCCCGAAAGACAACTAGTTTGGCTACACGGAACCCCTCGCAGCCAAAGCGAATAAATACGACGAGTGAGCTAGCACAGCAGGCGAGGAATATACGCCTGGAGATATATGAAAGCTGAGTGATTTTATATATTAGTAGAATAGTAATTTGTATAAAAGGAGAGATGATGTTCTCGGGCACAGACGAAGTGTGCTTCGAGGAATTTATCGCCGATTTTAGGCAGACCGCCAGGTCGAACGAGTGGTGGGAGAGTGATTATGCTCTCATACTAGGAGGCTACTTACATGGCGCGGCAAGACACTACTACAAATATACGTATAATTACGATATGGACTTCGCGACGATAAGCAAGTTATTGAGAGAGGAGTTCCCATGCGGGTGTTTTAATTGTAAAGAACGGGCAGCGACTGCAACAGTAGAAGTAGATAATATTGAGGAGGAAACACGAGAAGGCGGACCATCAAATATTTTAAATAAAGATGATAATGCTGTTTTATATTCTAGCATGATGATGGACGAACCACATACTGATGAGCAGAATGATGACCATGATGACCAAAGTGATGAAACTGATGACCAGAGCTGTAATGAAAGCAGCTTAGTCGATGATGAGATGAGATTGGAGTGTACGGATGAAGCCAAAAACCCGGGTGTGTCCATTCCAATCATTTGTTCTCCTAATTTATTTCCAGGAAACCAAGATTCGTTTTTTTTAGAATCGCAATGTGATCAGGATGAAAAAACGAACAAGGATCACATTGACAATGATCACGATTTAGAAATTAATTATGAAACTAATAATAACGAAACTGGACAGAGTTTTTTCCAGAGTGAAGTGGAAGATATGGTCCCGAGTTCAAGGGATGAGGTCCATTCTCTGTTGGCAGGCCTGGCGCACTTCTAACTATAGGTATAGAAATATGCCTACGCCCGCGGCCTCTCTTGCGAGGCTAAATTCGGTAGAGTGTCACACGCGTGTTCGATTTTCCGCTTGACCCGCGCTAACAAAAATTATTTTCGAATTCTTTATCGAGTTTTTATTTCAAGTATTTGCGACATTTTTCACGTAAACGAGTCAATGACCTTAAAGATCTTTCAATATAAGTAGACCTTCCAGTACTAGTGACTACCTTACTAATGCAAGGTCAACATAGACTGCAATTATATCGTACAAAATGTTAATTATTATGTATAATAACGTCTTAAACGACCTACCTTTTAAAAATTATATATGAACGCAAAGCTAACGACATACAAAACCAACAAAGTTATATGTATACACTTCATTTTAATTACCTATTTCATTTGTTTAGATACCTAACTAAATGTAAAATGTCTTGACACTTCTATGAGATGACTTATAAAAATATGTTTTAAAATATGGATATAAGTAAATAGGTAGAAATCAATTAGGTACCTATCTACCATATAATTTTAGAAAATCTGATTATATTTTATGTAGTAAAACGTAAGTAAGTACCTATTTCACATTTTTCAAAAACACACAAGTCCTAACCCTATAACAAGAGCGGCCTGTTCAAAGGCGCATAATGGGCATAATAAAAGAGACTCTCGTCGCGCGGACTTACGGTGCATTTTGATTCGTTACGAGCGCCACTGGATCTGGTAGGCTAATAAAATCAAGGTCGTGTCCGTGCCGTGCAATGTATTATGAACATTAGCGCTGTTATTAGTAGGTTTAAATTCGTATGTTTGCTATCAAGGAGTGCAATTTCTGTACTTGTACTATTTCTTATTCTGTGCTGTTGGTAACAACAAAATCAAATAATTTTAATTTTGAGTTTATTTTTTATAAAAAATATCGTTGTCATGCCACATGTCAACCAGAAAAAGGTTTGGCACCAAGGAAGTTCGTCCATGCTAAGTTGAATCGTCGTGCCCAAATTAAGAAAAAAAAATGTATGGTAAAAAGGAGGTTAATTAGAAGAAAGTCCATTCGTCACCTTCATTTAAATAAAATAAAACCTCATTCATTAAATTTTAAATCTTGTAAAGATAATAACTTTTTAAAACAATCCTTTTTAGTGAAATTTAAGTTTTGGAAATTTTATAAAAAGAAATTAAACTGTATTTTTAGTAATTATAAAATAAGAAAACGATTCATTTTGAGAATTTTGTAAATATTTTGGTTTTCGTTTTTGTTATCATGTCACTGCATTATTTTTGTGAGGTTAGCAGGGCATGAATGATTAATCATTTCTTTTTGTTTCATGTTTGTTTTCAATGAGAGGCGCCACGCGCCGTCACCGAAGAAAGAAGACAAGAAAACTGTGCGTTCAATAGTTTTTTCTTTTCGTCTGTTTTTTTTAATTATTCGATTAGGTAAATATGATCCAAGTGACGTTTTAGCTTGCAGCAGTTAAATATATTTTTGGAAACTGTGGTCCTTTCTAATGAGGGGGAGTGGCGTATCAATAAATGCTGATACCGACTTTGCAGATAAGGCATAGCCTTCGCAAAGGGTGTCTAGTTGACACCATTGGTTTAGCTGATGATTGAAGTCCCACAGTTCAGTCAATATGGACTGATAGATTATATTAGACTACATGAATTTCTTTAAAAGGTTTTGTCACTGGAACATATTCAATTTATAGCGATGATAGGAACTTGCACAGTGCTGTCTTTTTCTTCTCTGACACGATGAGCGTCCGATGAGGTTAAAGTCATGACCGTAAGAGTTGTAGTGTATATCTTGTTAGATCCCTTCTGGATAGATGTCAATTATGACAATTAGGGTGCAGCACTGTGGCTTTTATTAGAGGTTTTGCCGCGGTGGGGTCTAAGCATGACAACGTTGAATAGTGAGCGCCAAGTTAGCGCATAGTAGAATTGTAAATAGATTTTGAATTTTGCTTATCGTTCGTCATGACTTAGGTTCGCTCATAAAGAGACGACCACCACTATGTAAATTACTTTCCTCCATAGGTAGGGACATCTGTGTTAGGTAATAGGCAGGTTATACTTAAACCTTAAAAGTTTTTTTGGAATAGAATTGCTTTGCGATCCTCAGCATTTCTATTCGTAGGGGCGTAGCTCATGTAGCAACCGAGTAGGTTTCACTACTAATTACTAACTTGCAAAACTGGCATGTTAGACTTTTAAGGTTTACGTAATAAAAAAGTTTAGTGAGGACTGACGTTCCTATGAAAAAGAGGAGACGTCAAGGAACGTCCACATATATATTATATATGTAAAAATATAATGAAAGAGCTAAAGGCTATAAACTAAATAATATCCAACTCGAAAAACATAAAGCCTTTCATTTGCGCCTTCCCCACCCCACACTATATTCCCTCGAGGGCCGATTAGTACATAGGTACGTCTGTACAACTTGGGTGACCTTGAAAAACACTTAATTAACGTTTTATACACACGGGTGAACGAATGGCCGAAAATTTTGGTGTCTATATCTTCGTTTTTCCTAGAAAAATCCAGAAAAAGATTTTTTTATTTCATTTTTTTTTTTGGTGATTATACGTAAAAAACGCGCAATTACGTACCTAATAATAATACCCCTATACGCACGAGGGAATATTACGCACCTTTGTTACCTGTTACCTGCCAAAGCCACCATAACTGAAACTTCATATTAAGGCATCGTTTCTACCTGTGTTGGGGTTATGCACTGACAAACTATTAGCTTTTATAATATGACGAAAGCCTGGTAGCCACGGGCTCTCACTCTATAACGCGAATACACAGATACACTATAGTCTCACTGGAGGGTCCATCTGTAAAAATAAGATACGCACCCTCAAGAAGGGCACGGCGAGTATGTACATGCTGCGGTTCCTGCCCACGATGTTCTGGTACACGTGCTCCGGCAGGTCGTAGAATATGTTCGAGTGCTTTTTGTGAGTCATCTTGTATGCCTGGACAATGTAGAGGCATTATTATCGAAGTCTTTATTGCGATGTTGCTTATAGCGGGTCAAACTCTAGATTAGATTCGTGTATCAAATGTTAAAATGTAGTACCTAAAAAAAGAAATTGTTCTATTGTACTTTAAACAAAAACAATAACTGTTTTTTTCCATCAAATTTATCAAATCTTAGTTATATTAAAACTAACGCAATACTTATTCACGGAAAAAATTAACTCATAAAAGTGGAAACAGAACCAAAAATGTTCAAACAAAAGGAGTCATAGAGATAATATTGTATAATTAATCTAAGTTATGCATATACTTACGCCGTTTTCTATGGCAAGTGTATGGGTGAACTAGACTTTGACGTCAGAATCTACGTCAGACTTCTGTTTCTAACCATCAACTTTGAATCTCGTCGTTGATGGTATAGGAAAATTATTTAGCTTTCTTTGGCTACATCAAAAACCATGTCATCATGAATGCCGTCGTATTGCGATTTTTGTCAATTACAGCAAATATAACAGTCTTGGAAAAAAACTTTCCAAAAATATTATTTTGCAGACTTTATTGTCATAGCAACAAATATTACCTTGTCAGTATGCCAGCAGAGCTGCAGGTAAGCAATGAAGCGTTTCATCAATAGAGGGTCCACCTCGTTCCTGATCAAGAAATTCTTCACCATGGCTATGCGGGAATCATAGTTCTCCCTACAAAAGAAAAATTCTAAATACGTAATTCTGTTGAACTAAAACCTTTTTTTTTTAATTGATATAAACCAGTGCTTGACTGCGATCCCACCTGATGGTAAGCAGTGATACAATCATTGATGGTGAGGCGCACTAGTTTATTAAGAGCCTATTCACTCTAGCCTTGAAGACACCTAAATTATAGTTGGACGGGAAGACCGCAGCAGGCAAATTGTTCCAGTCCTTCGATGTACGCGGTATAAACGACGAAGCGAAACGCTTAGTCCGGACCGTTGAAGTTTCAACAACGTAAGGGTGGTTACTCGCCGTACCTATTCATAATAATCGACCAATTTAGTCCGTATTTTTTTTGTGGCGATTATAACAGCATCAAAATCTCAATTATTTTCAACTTTCATCCTAAAGACTCGCTTATCTATCATATGAGTTTAGTTGAGATAAAAATAAAAAGTAGAACAAAAGAGAGGGACACCTCAAAGCCGTGGTGACCATGATTGTAGCGGAGTAGACGGCCTCCATGAAGATCCGCAAGACGACGCACATCTCCAAGATAACCAACGTGTACATCACATGCCTCCAGTCTGTGGCACCCCAGGTCTGCCTGTGATCTGGGTACATAGGAATGAATGAAGGAAAAACACATGTTTATTTATCACATAGGTACCAAATCAAACAATGGAAGTAATAGGTACGACCTGACCGAGGTAATATTTCTCTTGATAATGTACAGTTGACTCGCCGCGGTAATCCGACAAACGTTTGCAAGGTGGCGTTGGATTATCGAATTTGTTGGATTATGGATCCTTGTAGTCCGGAACTTTTTTGAAAAGGAGTAGGTACCGTCGGGGTCTACAGGAGTAGGTGTAATCCGTCAATTTACATACATACTCACAAAAATGATAATATCCAATCCACGCACTTGTAGAAATATAACTAATCATAGGTATTGATGTTAATCAATAGGTGTATCGGATCATGAAGGGTGCCGGATTAGAGGGGCCGGATTACACTGAGCCAACTGTAATTGAAAACGATATGTGTTTGACGGGTTAGAATGCATATATAATTCTTGATAAGTTCCTGGACGTGTACACGCTACCCTTAATTATATTTTTTTTTTTATTCTTGATAGGTTCGCGCTTGACCACTATCTCACCTGATGGAAAGCGACGATGCGGTCGACGATGGAGCGCGCTTACCTAGAAGTAACCTATTCACTCTTGACTTAAAGATTCCCGGGTTGTAGCCATCAGGAAACACAGATATACATATTATGTATAGTTCTATGCAGGATATCACGCACACATAATATACACAAAAGCTCAAGAGTTGCAGGCTACATAAAAAAAAAATATTTTCAAATTTATTTAGTTTAAGACTGTGAAAAAAATACCTTGAATAACTAGTAGTTTAGTTTCCGAAAAACAATTTTAAACAATACGATATAAATTATCATCAAACTTACTTCTAACGTATAGTAATTTGACTTATTAAATTGTTTTTCCCGTACGTATATGCAGCTATATACCTACCATCCCACGTAAAATTATTATGCCGGACTTGGGTGTTTTAAATCTTTAGTAACTCAAAAAATGTTTGAATATATAGATAAAATGCATATTTTGCAATAAACTGCATTGCGGCATCTCGCATCTCTTTCTTTCCTATGCAGCCAAACAGAGATCGCGGTTTTAGTCATAAACTCGGCTTTAACTGACAAGCATTTGAGAAAATTAACTTACTGGTAAAATTGATCATCGAAATAGCCCAGTAGAGGCCGAAAGTCAGCCTGTCGTCGATGGTCTCACTGTCCAAAGGCTTGTGATCCCAAAACGGAGAATGGGTGAAGTTCGTCACCAAGCAGTAACCAGCCCTGCAAGACATAGAACACCGAATAAATTATAATAGCGCTTTAATAAACCCTAGGTCTGTACAGGTAGTTTGCTTCGCCTTGAAATGCCAAGGGTAAAGGGCTCGGCGGTTTCAACCGTTGGGTTATTGCCGGCAGTCTAGCCCCCGGTACGATAGATGCAAAACGAGCCCGACGGTTAAAACCACCGGCGCCGGCGGCTTTGGTGTGTAGAGGCCTTGAGGGACTGCGACTCCACGGACCCGATCTCCCGGAAGAATTCTTGGTCCTCATCCCCGACTTGCCATCATTGACCAGCCGTAGTGAACACTGAAGAAGGACAGAGCTACCACTTCTCTCTTGCCTTTATTGGCTGGTTTGAGTTTGGAGAGCAAACGGGTTTGGGATCTATAATCCAGTAAGGTGCTGGTGGGGATCTGGACTGTAATTCCGGGATGAATACTGCCAAATGTTACTGTGATGCCAGCGATATAAAGAAGTAGAACGGACAATGCACCATGAGTCAGTTGTCTTGTCAAATGAGCCCAGCATAATGGACAGCTCACCGAAAGCACATGAAGCCCTGTTGCATGGCGGCGACGAGGTAGCAGGCGATGAGGAGCAGAAGCGTGTACGACAGGAACCGAAGCACGTTGCTGCGGTACACGCAACTCTCTTCGAAGCTCTTCAGCACTCGAAACAGCTGGAAGCACCAGATCAAGGAAAAAAAGGAATCATTGTTTTTACTAGATTAACTGTTATCAAAACACTCAGGTTCAATCGAAAACCAGCGTCAGGCACTATTTATTTAGTTTTAAACTTTATGCACTAATAAACATTGTACAAAGGTGGATTTAATGCCACTATTTGTCTGGCATTCATGCTGAACTGGACCTATTTTAGCGCAGCCGTGAGACACGCTAATTAATTTTTGTTTCTTTTCGCTTGTCTCTTGAAACTTGTGCCAAAGAAACCTATTTTCTTTCTTTCTTGTTTCTTGTTTCGCCTGTGCGCCCACTATGGACACTCAAAGTGGTCAATCAGAGTGTACTACTGGCGCCTGCATCTTCGCAGTGCCAAACGAGCTACGAGTCTTGATATTCATGACGACGCTTCGGCGGGTGAATCAAAATGGTTTAGAACCACACGCGCAGTCACCTAACAGTCGCTTAAACACCGTGAACGATATCGGTGGACTAAGCCATTAGAAACACCCGTGCAGACGCGCGGTTCGCAGGAGCACTGTGCACGCAACTGGCGTATAGATACATTATGAATTACACGAACCCGCGCTAGCAACCGCACCCGCCTCCACTCTTGCTAGCGAAGGAGGAGGCCGCACGCGTAAGGGAACGGATGTCCTCACGCCCCAGCCGCCAAGATTCTGACCCCGACTACCAGCCACGGCCGCGCTCACCGTCCTACCGTCCGGTAATTGACTGGACCGAGCCCAGTCTTCAACAGCGCGTAGTGATTCACGCGCTCCTCAAAAAGATGCCAGCAAACTGTACGGGTCCAGCAGGACCGATGCCCGCTATCTAGGACCGTGGGGAATTTCTGAAAAGGAAACCCGTAGTCCCGGTACGCAAGGTACAACTGAGGGAAACAGGTGTGGTTTTGGTCAATAAAAGTCTGACACGCCCTCACGCTCCGCCCAGAGCGAGAGAAGTCATTGGATCATTTCAACGCTTAAAAAAACCCGGCTCCACTCTGAAAGAGTTCAAATAAAATTTCGAAGTGCGTTTGCAGTCTGCGCAAGTACTCATACAATACAGTCATACACACACGTAACTTGTAATACTCCTGTATATACCTTTGGTAGCCTGAGTAGCTTGTTGAGGCCTCCAAAGCGCCCATCACCGATGAATTCGAAGATCGGCAGCGTGGCCACCACGTCCAGTACAAACCAGTGACTGCGCATCTGCTGGGAGGACGTCTGCGTGAACGTTATCGGCACACCTGGTAAACGATATTTATTTATAATTATACTGTATTGCACGCCAAGATTACAAATTTAGAAAAGGAAACCTTATAATAAAAACCGGGCAAGTGCGAGTCCGACTCGTGCACCGAGGGTTCCGTACCTATACCTACCATACCTATGAAAACAGTTAACATAGTCGGCCTTATAATGTTCCCACTGTTGGCACTCAGGCCTCCTCTATAGGAGAGGGAGGGATGATGAAAACAGTTCAATTCCCTAATTGAGTTACGAAGATTTTTCCGAATCGCAAAAAAAGTTTTTTTTTTGTGACGTAACTACAAATTTACAGTTTTCAGATTTTTTCCTATATTTGTGTTATGAGACTTTACTTCATGCCAAATTTCAGGATTCTAGGACAACGGGAAGTACCTTATGAATTTTGATTCCCATGAGAGTGTCGAAATATGTATACGTTTATTGCAACATGAACGGCCGTATCTTTTTTTCGTTAACTCAGCATTTTGATTTTTTCACAGCTTCAAGGGACTGCAGATAGTTTTAATGTCAACTCGATACCTCACGCGTTCAAGAGATAAAGGGTCTTAACAGACAGACAGACAGACGGACAACAAAGTGATCCTTTATGGGTTCCGTTTTTTCCTTTCGAGGTACGGAACCCTAAAAACATACAATTGGCGGCCTTATTGCAACAGAAATAAGCCCTAGGTAATGACACACTATATTGTTATAAGGGTGAAAATTAGTACCTATCGTTCTGCTGTCATCCTACCCGTGCTATTGTAAAAAAGACCTTAGTACCTAGTAAATAAGATTATTTCATGTTACCTTCTTCAACGTTGGCTCCTGTAGACAGATACACGATAAGGTCCAGTATAAACACGACGGTGACGGCGAAATCAAAGAAGCGGAACCCCAAGGAACGTTCCTTTGCGAACACCAGGTTGTATGGATGACCCTGCAGTACACAAGTTTAAAAACATCAGCAACTGAATAGACTGTTGTAAACCGACAGGTTGTCTTCTACAAACGCCTTCGAAATAGACAGATTCTTTATGCCGCTTGCTTTATTTCCATCATCAAGATCCTTAGCATAAGATTGCATGAGTTCTGTCTGAACACAACCAAATTTTAAATAAAATAAAGATCAACATAGTAGTAGATGGACTATTTTCATCTTTTTTTTATTATTATTTAGGCTGTTTGACGCGGTAAGCGGTAATGTTGGCGGCCGATGTTGGAGCACGCTTTATTTTTTATTATTCTTGATAGGTTTGCGCTTGACCGCTATCTCACCTGCCCCCCTAGCCAAGTTACAATCGTTTCGTTCAAGCCGAACGCCTCGAGTAGGCCACGCCCCCGATTCCTTTGTTCTGGCCACGTCACTGAGCGTTGAGATGACGTCAGAAGTCAGAACAAAGGAATCGGAGGCGTGGCCTACTCGAAGCGTTCGACGCGAACGATACGATTGTAACTTGGCTAGGGGGGCTGATGGAAAGCGACGATGCGGTCGACGATGGAGCGCGTTTACCTAAAAGCAACCTATTCACACTTGACTTAAAGATTCCCGGGTTGTAGCCATCAGGAAACACAGTTTCCGGCAAGAAATTCCACTCCTTAGCTGTACGCACAATGAATGTGTTCCCAAAACATTTTGTGCGTATAGGTGGGATGTCCACCATGTACCGGTGGCGCATTGCCGTACGCCTGGTGGTCCGATGATGGAACAGGCTAGGCGGAATTAGGTTATGCAATTCGCGCGCACACTCCCCGAAATGCAACCGGTAGAAAATCGACAGGCTAGCAACTCGGCGTCGATGCTCAAGACTTTGAAGCCTCGACTCAACGAGTAGGTACATCATTGCCAAAGATCCTCCTGGCTCGCCTTTCAATTGCCTAGAAGTTAACTATTTATTCTTGACTCAAATATCTCCAGGTTGTAGCTATCAGGAAACACATACTCCGGCAGGGAATTCCACTCCTTAGCTGTACGCACAGTGAATGTGTTCCCAAAACGTTTTGTGCATATTGGTGGGATGTCCACCATGTACCGATGACGCATCGCCGTACTTCTAGTGGTGATTTACTTGTTCAAGATGAAACAGTAGAGGTAATGTGAAATGATTTGCCATACTTTGAATTTCAAGACATCGGCAGTGAGTGCCCTTACGACTATTAAACCAAGTAGGCAGCCAGTAATTAGATCAGAATCGATTGCTATGCCTAAACTATCAGGTGCTTAATACTCACGATACAGCAGAGTAGTATGAGGGAGGCTACGAAGGCGTTCCATGCGACCAGCAATGAGGAATTTGGCTGCAGAATGCAGGGAAACGACGCCCGAAGACAGATTTCATCAGACTGGTCGGTCAGGGTAGCATCGGGACGCTGGCATGGGCAGACAAATGATATTTATTTATTTATTAATTTCTTTATTCACACACAAGTACCGTATGGCATTTTCTAGTCAACTTTTGGGTTATGCATAGACAAATTGTGGCAGGTGCAACATTAAGCATTAAGTAAACATGATAACACACTTTATTTTATACAATTATAAACCTATTAACTATAAATACAAAATATCTTTTTATATATAAAATTCTCGTGTCACAATGTTCGTTCCCGTACTCCTCCGAAACGGCTTGACCGATTCTCATGAAATTTTGCGAGCATATTGAGTAGGTCTGAGAATCGGCCAACATCTATTTTTTTTTTATTTATATGGCAAAACAACGTTTGCCGGGTCAGCTAGTATAATATATTATTAATTAAATGAGAAAGAAAAAAAATACACAAATATACTGAAACAATTGGAGCAAAAAAAAAAAACTAATGAGATGAGATGTCGTCACTATAATATAAGCAAAGTGGGGATGGTTGGGTTTGTATGTGTGTGTGTGTGTTCTTAAAATCATAACACTAACATTCCTCATGATGTAGCAGCCAGCGATCTCCAGGAAGATGTCGGAGCTGGCCAGCAGAGGGATACCGTTTTCGTCTTTCATTCCCTTCAGCGACATAAGGTTGCGGTTGAATTGCAGGATGCTGCTCTTCCGCCTGATGATATATCACGATATTATTGATTAAGTCAGTATTTATAGAAGAGTTATATACAGGGTTATTTGTAAAACACTGGCAACCTCTCAGGACTATGTTACTAACATCATAAACAACAACTTTTATTCTATGACTTTTAAAATATTTTAGTTCATCACATTTTCATACAAAAATAAAAATATTTAAATTGAACGTTCTAAATATTACGAAGTCTATGCGAAGCAAGCGATAGTACAATAGCGGAGGGGAGCGGGGAGTGGGCGGCGGGGGTGCTTGATGGCCTTGCTTGATGCGCTTGCGTGAGCGTCGCGTCATACATACGTATGCATAGGCAGGCCTGGCGCACTTCTAACTATAGGTATAGAAATCTGCCTACGCCCGCAGCCTCTCTTGCGAGGCTTATTTCGGTAGAGTGTCACACGCGCGTTCGATTTTTCGCTTGACCCGTGCTAACAAAAAATATTTTTGAATTCTTTACCGAATATTCTATCGAGTTTTTATTTCAAGTATTTGCGACATTTTTCACGTAAACGAGTCAATGACCTTAAAATCATTCCATATAGTAGACCTCCCAGTACTAGTGACTACCTTACTAATGCAAGGTCAACATAATTGGAATTATATATATTATGTATAATAACGTCTTAAACGACCTACCTTTTAAAAATTACATATGAACGCAAAGCTAAAGCACATATAAAGCCAACAAAGTCATATAAACTTCATTTTAATTACCTATTTCATTTGTTTAGATACCTAACTAAAGTGCGTTTTTTAATCCCAGATAATGATTTGACAAGTCCAAATGTCAAACTCCAGAAATATGTTGCCTGCTTTTTGATACAAGTGATGACTCCAAATTCGATTTTCTTATACCGGTTCTTTTAATAATACAACCTCTAAGGAAAGTAGGCCCAAAATACGATAGTGTTTGTTAATAGCAAAGTCTAATATGAATTGAAGATTGAAATAATTAGAAATATTCAAAAATATTACCAGATTTTTTTACACTCGGACTTTTACTTATACTGAGAACTCACAAAACCGTTTTTACCCACATCCGCTGCGGTTGCGGGCCCGCAGCTTCTGTAGAATGCTAGAGATATATGTATCCCGCTCCCCGCTGCACCGGCGGGCAACTAGTAGAATGGTGTGGGCCACGGTCACCCGCAGACTCGGCAGGTTGCGCCCGCATTCTCTGCGGTCGGTTAACACCCGTAGTGGCCTTCAGGGGGTAGAAAAATCCGATGCGAAATCCAAAAATCGATTGATGCACCCAGAATTTTATAGGCCTTCTTTTTTTAATTTTTCTGTGAAGTAAGTATAACTCAACAGCTCGTTTCTGGTGTATGTCCACGGTGGTCTGGAGCTCAATTGATAATGAACCGCCCGTCTTGCGATTGTCATCTGCCAAGTTTTCAAGCGATAACCCCAACTGCGACGGCTGTATAACCACACAAAACTCTGGTCTCGTGAGTTTAGAAATAAACTAGCTCCACCGTGGCGGGCGCGGTTGAAAACCGGTTGAAAATCATGAATTCTTAGCTACTTTCTTTTACCAGGGAGCTCCAGTCACAACACAATTTTACGAGTATATCCGGTTTACAAGAGCGGAACGAGACAGTCTCAGTTTATGCTTTAGAATTAAAAAAGTTATCATCATTGGTCGTCAATATTTTTTCAAGATGGGAATTCATCCAATGACTTCTCCCGGTATGGGCGGGGCAGGAGGGCGTGTCAGACTTTTACTGCCTAAAACCAGATCGGCTCTACTGAGCTCCTCCGGTTTGCTGACATCTCTTTGAAGAGCGAGTGGATCACTAAGCGCTGTCGACGAATGGGGCTCAGTCCCGGCAATTACCGGACTGCTGGACGGCAAGCTACCCATTGCTCGACGTTGGTATTGACATTGTGGTAGTCGGGATTGGGGTCTCGGCGACTGGAGCGAAAAGATGTTCGTTCCCTCACTCGTGCAGCCTCCTCCTTCGCTAGCATTACTGTTTCGCAGAAGGAGGCGACCCCCTTCCATTCCTCCTCGCTCTGGACCTTGGCCTGTACTAGAACCTGACCATGTCCGGTGAGGACTTGCTTCATGCGGAAGATGAGGACACCGTGACGCCTCTCCAGCCACTCCTCAAAGAGGGGACTGACCGTCTTGATTATGGCGTGCCCATTGGTCGTCAAGCTGTGAATTCACATGACTGCATTACAAGAAACGGACACTTGATTCGTTTATCGCTACAATTTTATAAGAGATCCATGCGAAAATAGTACAAAAAGAGGACTTATGATTGTTTAATTTTAACTATTATTAGTTTTCAAACCGAAGTCCTATCATTACCTATTATTAAAGTTGTAATAAAATGTCAGCAAAAATATCACTGAGTAATTCTATATTTTTGTCTGGGTATAGGGGATAACAAATCGAGACGAAAAAATAAAATGACGCAGCTTTTGCTAGTCTTTAATTCTTAGGCTTAAATTATATTTTATTTTATGAGTTAGACATTTGCATCTTCCAAATTACCTTCAGAAAATACAAAAACTTACCATAATTAGTTGCATTTTAAAATGAAACTATTTTTACGAATATTTTCGGTTTTTTTGTTCAATATCGGTTGCGGTACCTCACTATTTATGAAATGGAAAAAACATGCAACATTCGAATTGTCAAATCATTATCTCTAATTAAAAAACAGACTTTAAATGTAAACAATCTTTTGACACTTCTATGAGATGACTTTTAAAAACATATTTTTTAAAGTATGGATATAAGTAAATAGGTAGAAATCAATTAGGTACCTATCTACCATATAATTTTAGAAAATCTGATTATATTTTATGTAATAAAACGTAAGTACCTATTTCACATTTTTCAAAAACACACCAGGTCAGTCCTAACCCTATAAAAAGAGCGGCCTGTTCAAAGGCGCATAACGGGCATAATAAAAGAGACTCTCGTCACGCGGACTTACGGTGCATTTTGATTCGTTACGAGCGCCACTGGATCTAGTAGGCTAATAAAATCAAGGTCGTGTCCGTGCCGTGCAATGTATTATGGACATTATCGCTGTTGTTAGTAGGTTTAAATTCGTATGTTGGCTATCACGGAGTGCAATTTCTGTACTTGTACTATTTATTTCTTATTCTGTGACATAGGTATAGCAAAATACAGAGTTGAAATATGTTAAATAGAACAACGAAATCTTGAAGGTTTGTTTTTGGTAAATAAATTATGTTTTGTAAAAAATCATAGAACAAAAGTTGTTGTATATGATGTTAGTAATAGTCCTGCAAGATTATTAGTGTTTTACAAATAACCCTGTATAAGAGATGGTGATAGAACACTAACACAGCTTCATCTGGTATCTTCATGCTGTAATGCCTCTTCACTCTTTCAACGTGGTCCTGAAATATAAAATTGAAAGTTCAATAAAACAGTATTCACAGTATCTGGGCATAAAATTATGAATCACTAGCAGTTTGCCAGCGACACTCGTTCGCGAGAATTTTTTTATAAAACTTTAAGCCACATTTTCAGGGTAGTTATGAAAAACTATTAATGACAGCATTTATTATTCATTTTGATTAAAAGGACAAGGGTTAATAAGAGACATTTTTCACCCATCACACTCTTAAAAGAATAAAAGTTTCTGTTTCCGACTATTTTTAAATGCATTTGTATAGATATAGATATTTTTATATTCAGTGACATTTACGTACAATAATAAATTTCCTAAAATGTCTTAGTGCTCGCCTGCGTTTTATAAGGAAGCCTTGTGCAAAATCTCATGTTCCTTGCCCCAGTAGTTTTGACTGTGCGTTGATAAGTCAGTCAGTTTCTCCTTTTATATACCTATGTATATTATTATAGATTGAGCTCTAGAGTTGGGCTGTTACCCAAGTAGAAAACACTAAAACACCACCAGAAATGCGCCGTGGCTGTGAAGATCGACGGGTTTCTAGAACCCGTCAATCAATTCAATTGTTTTGGATCCCTTAAAGAAACTAATCAGAGAATCGCAATATTGTACCGTGAAGGAAGCCAGGATTGGTCCGGCATGGTCCTGCGAGACGGAGTGCTTGTTGACTACCCTCCAGAGCTCCGAGGCTTTGAGCACATGCGCCGTGCAGAAGGTGGCGGCGCGCACGGCCAGGTGCGACGCAGTGAGCGCGGGCGCCACCGCGCCGCCGCACGGCGTCAGCACGGTGCCGCGCGTCAAGCGTAGTATAGCCGTGTTGTCGTCCTCCGCTGTTAGCATCTGGAACGAGCTCCAGACTTTGCAGAATATATTTGAAATTTGTAACATGGCCCGTTCCTAAACATTGTTGTCAGGTTGGCGATGCATAGCCACCAACCTGATGGTAGCGTCTTACCGCCCGCGCCCCACACTTGTAACCCCGCTCTCTCCAACAAAAAAACAAACGACTCTCTCTCACGCACACACTCTGAACTCCTCTGGACTTCATCTTGACATAATTGAGAAAATTTGCTGAAAATAATTAAATATATTAAATAAAACCCCTACAAATTATATGTAGAAACGACCAGAACATATAGGAGATCCTCATGCGGCCATCCTGGGACGAGCGAAGGGATCTATCAGACTCTTACTAAATAAAACCACCCCGGTGATCCCTCGTACATTTTCGTCGGGGGCTGCAGGTGTAATGTGACTCCCACTACGACTAGTGTTAGCCCGCCGCGCGCCACCTGCAAGCCTCGTCCCGCGCCACCATCTCGGGTCCAGATTGTTGGGGCGACGGATGTCCCCTGATCCATCGGCCCTGGACCTTTTTTAGAGATATTGGAAAGGACGTTGTCCGCCCTTCCGCAACGCCCGATGCGCATGGTACGAAGTGGAAAAGAATTCGTAGTCTCCCTTTACATATAGGTAACCTACCTCAACATCTCCATAAGTGATGTAAATGATCTTGCACTTCTTAGAGCCTCGCTGGATGATGGCGTCTCCGGGGATAAAGTGTATGGTCGTCATCTTTTGCGCGAGCTCTGACAGCATTTGAATAGATAGGTCTCGGAGAATGCGTGCCTGGAACAGTTAAATATTTTTAGGGTTCCGTACCCCAGTCAGCAAAAACGGAAAGACGAAAGATCGGAAGATCAACTACAACTCTTCATTAATGGCATTTGTGGATAAGACACCACAATTTTGCCAATAACACGTGCAAACTGTTAATAGACCATCAAACGCTCGCTGGAGAGTATTTACCTTGAATTAATAGTAAAATAAATATATACCTATCTCTAAACATTAAAGTCTTAGTTCAAAATAAAAGAATTTTTTCGCAGACGAAGATCGGAAGATTCAGTTCCGATTCTTGCTTGACAGACGATCTGTCCGTCTGTCAAGCAAGAATCTATCTGCAGTAACTCTTTCGAACCACCAGCAGCCCAATCTTTTGCATCATTATGGTAATTTTAGCCTAAAAGAGGAAAGTCTTTGGTTTGAAGAACATATGTCTCCCCGAAACATTGTGGACCGGTCTCATACATTCACTTTGCCTTATCTTCTCTACTGTGTTGGGGTCGCCTTCAGAGCATCTGCCTATCTAACCTCCACAACCCAGTAACTGGGTGACTGGTGCTCGTTTTTCTTACCGGTCCTATATAGCTAATCATTCATTTATGCTCTTACTTTCTGCGTAGCTTCGAAATAGATGTCGAGGTAGATGGCGGCGGGCAGCGTCGGCGGGAAGGTTGGGAGCAGCCGCGTCTCCGACACTCCTCGCTGCCTGTGCCAGTACATCTTGTAGAACGTCTTCACCTTCGCGCGGAGGTTTGCGGGGACATGCGTGTCGGACTAAAATATAAGGAGGAAAATGGTAGCTGACTCCAAAGCCTGGTTGTTATAAAGGGCCCTTTAAAAAGCACTCATTCGCTTACGCCTCGCCAACATCCTGCTTTTGCCCTCTATTAAGGGCCTTTGAGAGACAGTTAATATGGTTAAAGGAAGGCAACATTTTTAATCGACTTCAAAAAGGAGGAGGTTCTATGTTCGTTCGGCTGAATGTATTTTTTTTAACCGACTTCAAAAAAACGAGGAGGTTATCAATTCGGTTGTATTTTTTTTATCATTTTTTTTTATGTTTGTTACCGCAGAACTCCGTCGTTTATGGACCGATTTGCAAATATATTTTTTCCCTTTATAGGATATGCTTCCAGATTGGTCACATTTTTTTCAAATTCCAGTTCTGATGTTGGAATCCATGAGGAATCGAGGGAACTCCTCAAAAATTATAGGCAACCCTATAGTAATTTTGATATTTTCATCAAGAACTTTTTACAGTCAAAAAGTAACATTTGATGAAGTGGAACTGATGAAGAAGACCAGAAATGGTCAACGGAACTTCATACTCAAATAGATATCACAATGAAGATAGTTAAGCTACTATGACAATACAAATAAATGAATGATTCTGAATAGTTACGTTGAAAATGGTATCATCGAAGTGATCTGATGATGATGATGGAGCCGGAAGGTAGGCACTGGAACTGCGTAATTAATCAATGTAACCTAGCCGTGTTTGGACTTATTAGAATTGTCATGAGATGCACTTTGGCTGTAAGGTACTATCGAACTGATCTGATGATGGAGCCGGAAGGTAGGCACAGGAACTCCGTAATCAATCAATGTATCCTAGCCGTGTTTGGGCTTATTAGAATTGTCGTGAGATGCTCTTTGGCTATAA
Organism: Mythimna impura; assembly: GCA_905147345.3. NCBI lineage: Eukaryota > Metazoa > Arthropoda > Insecta > Lepidoptera > Noctuidae > Mythimna > Mythimna impura. Next base: position 28,694,632 of record LR990348.1, on the reverse strand, counting down.
GGTACTATCGAACTGATCTAATGATGGAGCCGGAAGGCGGAAGGTAGACACAGGAACTTTATAATAAAACAATGTAACCTAGCAGTATTTGGGTTAATTGGAATTGTCATGAGAAATAGGCACTCTGTTTATAAGTGTATCGCAACTAAAAAGTGTGAAATAAAAACTTTTTACAAAAAAAAAAAAAATTACCGACTTCACTAATACCGAGAAACACCGACTTCCGAAATTAAAGTTATTTTGATCCTTTTAGTGTTTCTTTTTAGTGAAGTCGGTTATTTTTTTTTTGTAAAAAGTTTTTTTATTTATGTTCACCGATTTCTCGGTCAATTGTAGACCGATTTTGATTTTTTTTTATTTTTTATTGAAAGGTTAGGCTTCCTAGTTGGTCCCATAGAAATATTGTTATGATTTCGGAAGTCGGTGTTAAATAACGTAGAGATAAAACTAATAAACACCGACTTCCGAAATTAAAGTTATTTTGCACTTTTCAGAATTTTTTTTACATTGAAGTCGGTTGTATTATTTTTTTTTTTTTGATAAAGTTTTTTATCTTAGGTAACCGTCATCATCTTCCAGCCCTTGTCCCATGTTTTTTGGGGTCGGCGCAACATGTTTTTCTCCCATTCTATCATGTCACCCGTCACGCTATCAGTAACTCCCTTTTCTTTCACTCCTCAGATAATCCGACCACCAACCATCTTTTATTTGGCCTCCCTATCCCCCTCTATCCATCCACATGTATACTCAAACTTTTTTAGTAACATAGGTACGTTTTATCCCTCCTCTTCACTTCTACCAAGATAAACGATTCCCCTTGAACTTTTTCTTAGGAAACCTGTCATATTATTTTATGCCTTTTCTCATGCGTATAGAAGATTTATGAATTACAGCAAGGCAATAAACGGGCTACCAGAATCGAATCCAGCATGATCAAATCCTTTTTTTCAGTATCGTCACCAACGCCAGTATGGTCTACAGCCCCCCTAGCCAAGTTACGATCGTTTCCTTTGCGTCGAACGCCTCGGTTAGGCCACGCCTCCGATTCCTTTGTTCTGACCACGTGACTGAGTGTTGAAACGACGTCAGAACAAAGGAATTCGAGGCGTGGCCTACTCGAGGCGTTCGACGCAAACGAAACGATCGTAACTAGGCTAGGGGGGGTAGAATACACTGTCCTGATTAACTCACCATTTCCTTCATCATGAGCCTGTATCTGGAGCGGAAGGTTTCCTCAGGCCTCATATAGATGCTGATGATGAGCGACAGAGACGCCACGGCCGCGCCGATCACGATCAGGCAGCCGGTCATCATGATGCAGACGCACACGATGCGTTCCACGTCGTTATCCGGGTAGATCGACGGTCTAATATGAATGTTAGATATTGTTTTCGGACGAAGAATTGTAGGCCCAAACACGGGGTTGTTTTTTTTAAGATTATTTTTAAATGATTTACGCTTTAGATAAAAAAAAAACTTAACTTCATAAACGAATGCAATATTCTAAAGATATGTCCAGATTTGGCGAATGCGTGGCAAATGCGACGCTCGCGAACTGCGCGCGTGCATTTCATGCTCGTACGAAGCCCCGCGCCGCCCGCGCGCCGCTCGCGCGCAAGCCACACGCCGCGCCGTACTCGAGCGGCACAGGAGGCGCGCGCGTGCTGGTGTCTTCTTCTTTTTTTCCTTTTAGTTTTTGTCAGTAATAAAATAGCCGATGCTGCAGCAATTATGCTAACGGCAGTCTTATGCTCCGACCTCTACGGAAGCAAATTTACAACTGAGGCTCATAGTTCAAATGAGAAAGAAGTTACGTGCGCGCCTCACTTGAGCCTTGTCACTGCACTAGAACGGCGCACCAAACTTAGGCTCTAATCACACGCGAGCAACACGCGCGCAGTTCACAAGCGGCTCGCGAGCGGCGCATTCGCCAGGTCTGGACACACCTTTAGAATAATTTTGTACATGTGATAGAATGTAAGAAATTAGAACGAGAAATCAATTCATACATTATCTTCTACTCAAAATGTCTACCCTTAAGCCTTTATAGTATTCGAATGATTTAGTCTCGTACCAAAATTTAAATTTGAAAAGAAAAAAACAATGGATATTTTAGATTAGGTAGGTACATAATGAGTAAATAGTTAATTAATAAAATTTAGTAAAATCATAATAATTACCCCATAGGTATAAACATCTTGCTGATGATGTAGAAGGAGGCGAGGTACTCGTGGACAGGGTTCATTGGATCGTCCCCTTTCAGCGCATCTAGTTCATCTAGCGACTCCACATTCGGTACATGATAGTAGACAGCCTTTATCTAAACGGAAATATTATTGTTTATATTCGGGGGGAGCAATGGTGGCCCAGTGGTAATTGGCTCGACTTAAGTGTTGTAAGTCGTGGGTTCATTCAAACCCAGGCAGGCACATCAATTTATGTCATTTATTTCAGTGTTCTCGAAACGGTGAAGGAAAACATCGTGAGGAAACCAGCATGTCTTAGAACTAAAACATTGAAGATATGTGATGTGACATCTACCAACTTGCTCTGTGCGCCACCACGCGGGCACAGACCCATTCCCTCTCCTAGAGAGGAGGCCTGAGTCCCAGCTGTGGAAATATTAAAAGGTGATTGATTACGCTTATGCGTAGATTCGCGGCGTTAAGTACCCTCTTTGAGGAATGGGTAAAGACTGAGACTCCACAGCGTCCTCACTTTCCGCCTAAAGCAGGCCCTGTGTTTCAGGAAAGACCTGTTTCGGATTCGGTAGGAAGAAACGCCAGGGTGTTACCATTGCCCGGACACATGGTGAAGTATGCGGTGGGAGCCTACCCAAATTGGGCGGAGCACCGCTTTGTCCTCGTGTCGCGCAGTCCGGAGCGAAAACGAACGGGAAGCAGTCACCTCCTTCTGTGAAGCCAGAATTTGAGCGAAGGAGGTGGCCGAATCCGTGAGAGAACGGACCTTCTCATGACCGAGCCACCACCGCAGGAGGACGCCCTGAGGCCCCACCACGAGCTTTCAAAGCGATCCATTTCACGACCAAAATTGAACACTCGTGGCTTTCGCTACGTCTCCGTTAGGCGGCGTGGCAAGCGGCTTCAGGGCCTCGCCCTCTGACCGCGGAGTCCAGCCGTTGTCCATAAATATGGACCCGTCATTGGGTTGCCACTTTGGCGTGACTTGCTGGGTGAGTGCTTCACCCACATGTTGTTGTGTGTGTAAGTAGGTATAGTGTAGGTGCGTCACGGCGCTATTTCTTATAGCGCCGACTCTTTACGACACACCGGCGGTCAATCCCCGCCAGGCGAGACCCCGAGGGGAAGCCCGGCGGGAGAGGACCTGCGACGAGTGTGCCGGCTTTTACGGACCTACAGTAAGAAATGTGACCCCCGTCTAACCCGCTTCCAGAGCGAGCCGGTTACGGTTCAGACCGCAGCGACGATTGCGTATGTGTGTGAGTGGCATTGTATTGTGTTACATCGCTCAGTGCACGTGCACCCAACATTTAGCTCGCGCTATCTATTCAGTGCGTGAGTCTAGCGAGTGTAGAGTTGCCAATGTATGGTCAACTCGCGTCGTGCCTATATTAACTTAGCACACGACGCTATCGGGGTGAGAGTAGATTTAGTCTTTTTGTTTGAGTAGGCCAAACAAAAAGACTCAACATCTACTCTCAACTGAACTGTTAAAGAGATGAAGTTATATAGGGTGTATAGCTCCATCCCCTCATTCTCTCTCGTATGCTTGACATTCTAACACGTCATGAGAACAGAGGCTACTGAAGGACACAGGTGTAGTTTTAGTCAGTAAAAGTCTGACACGCCCTCTCGAACTGCCCAGAATGGGACATGTCATTGGATGATTTCGACCCTTGAAAAAAAACCCTGGAGCTGGAGAACCATCGCTTAGTGCGAGGTATTCGTTTAACCCTGAAAAAATATGGATCCTATACGAGAGCCACGCGAAAAAACTTCGGTAAAAACTAGTCTACAATAGTAAGTATTCGAAGAATAAATGATAAAATAAGTACAAACCCTATCAATATGCTGCCACACATATGCCCAAGTGAGCCTCAACACCGTGAAGATGTAGCAGTACTTCATAGCAGTTCCCAAGATGCTGCCCTTCAGGTTGTAGTCATTCATAGACCCTGGAATCATTTTTTCACGTTGTTCTAATTTAATGGTATGCGACTTTAGATAAAGTTAAGACAGACATATTTTAAGGCAAGACAATATTATAAGGAGGTAAAATTTGGCAGTGAGCAAGGCACATTGCTCGCAAGTTCTGCCCCCCTAGCCAAGTTACGATCCTTTCGTTTGCGTCGAACGCCTCGAATAGGCCACGCCTCCGATTCCTTTGTTCTGACGTCTTCTCAAAGCTCATTCACGTGGTCAGAACAAAGGAATCGGAGGCGTGGCCTACTCGAGGCGTTCGACGCAAACGAAACGATCGTAACTTGACTAGGCTGGAGTGGCGATCACGCAACGGAAGACGCAGCGTTAGAAGGCCTCCCACAAGGTGGACTGATGACCTGGTGAGAGTCGCGGGAATGCGATGGATGCGAGGCGCACAGGACCGGTCGTTGTGGCGGCACTTGGGGAAGGCCAATGTCTAACAGAGGACGTCTTTCGGCTGAAATGACGATAATGAAAATTTGAAATGTAGTACTACTGAACCGAACCTGGAAATTGGGTGCGTCATGCGAGCTCGCAGGTTTTTATGATGCGACCTCGCATCGTAGTTTTGTGTTTGGGACCTTAGAGCAGATTAAACCGATGGTCGTGGCTGTCATTTGTACATAGGTATTTGAGAGTCGTCACAGGCAGTCAGACACCTGAAACTCTGATACATCCAGCCAGTTACTGGGTTGTGGAGATCAGGATAGCCCAGTCGCTCCTTGTAAAATATAGAAAGAAAGAAAATGAATTTATTTTGTCACAACGCAAGGCACACAAACAATATAATATGTAAACACGAAACCATACAAAAGAGAGTAAAAAAAAAATATATATATATAGGTACCTACTTAGCTGCATTCAGTTAATTGGGATAAGGCTAGCCTTTTCCATGTATTGCCGTAGACTTCTTAATGTAAAGCCACGACGTCAAAGCTAGACCACCAACAGTTATAATTTTATCATGTCGTTAATGGTCCTCTGCATTAAGGAAATTAAACCGGTTGCGAGAATTAAACTGGTTGTATAGTCATTGGTCCTCTGACATTTCCGCTCTGCGCTCGGAGTTCTTCGACCAAAGTTGAAAATGCAATAAGTCACATGAGAGCAGCACATCTGAGCTCAGAACCACCAAGAGGAGCTAAGGAATGCTGTCGCTGTGGCCGAAATCGGGTAGTGGCGTCATCATACTCACACACAACACAACCAGCCTTATAATGTTCCCACTACTGGAATCAGGCCTCTTCTCTAGAAGAGGGAATGGTCCGTAATCCACCACGCGGGCCCAGTGCGGATTAGTGAGTGTCACATGTCTTCGAATTTTTGGTTCTAGGACATGCCGGTTTCCTCACGATGCTTTCCATCACCGTTTTGAAAGCAGTGGTGATGAAAATAAATTACACAAAGTAATGCGCCTGGCTGGGTTTGAACCCGCGACCTTCAACTCATAAGTCGGTGCCGTTACCACTCGGCCACCACTGCTCCATCATCATCATCATACTCACTAATGCAAACTAATGGAACTTACAAAGATATCTGAACGGCCGATGGAACCGCACGTAGTAGACCCCGAGCTTAAAGTTCGGGTGGATACTCTCAGCATAGTGAGCGAATGTAGCGATATCCAGGAGAAAACCAACTGGAAACACGTGCAATACGTTATTAGACGAGTATTATCTAGGTCAGCTAGTAATAAGACAACCATTGTCATTGTATCGAAATATGTACACTACTAGGTACTCGAGATTTTCTTATTTGCCACCATAAGCGCTCCTTCCTTCATATTCATATGGACGTATTAATGTCGCTTCCATCATTGGAAACCGGTATGATTCAATTAGAACCTTTTCTAGGCTCAGATACGATAATGACTGCGCTGTCATGATACTCTTACTATACCTACACACAACGTTTATGATTCTAAAGCGCTTCCATGTGCTCCAAAAAACTCACAACCAAAATCTACATTCTTCTAGAAAAGTGAAACATATGCAAGCTCATTTTTTTTACAAATATTGCCTGAAGGCTAAAAACCTTTGTGAGAGCTGGAGTCTGAACTAGGTTTGAGACCTGTATGACAGATCTCCAGGCTCACACCCTTTTAAGCATTTTGCGGCACGTAAACATGAATCTTATGTTTGTAAGATTATGAGCGGGAGAGATTTAGAAAATGACATGTTTAAAGAAAAAGTCATATTTTTATTGAAATGTGTGTAGTGTATGTGTTGTGTGTGTTTATAATGAATGTGATTAAATTCACTTTATAAATGATTTGGATGATGTACTTTCTGTCTTCATAGTCCAAATCAAGGAGCCAGTTCCTTGCTGTTGTTTTACATTTATATTTAGTAATTTCGTACATACATATGTAAGATTTTATTTAGTCTGTTGTAAACATAGGGACCAAGGAAATTATAGAAACGTTGAGCTAGCCTCGAATGAGCAGGGATGGTTGAACAAACTGTATGCTTTCGTCTCAGGGATTTAAACTTATCCGGGTTAAAGGAATTGCAAGTGTGGACTGTTATGATTAAATTTAAAATGAACAATTTTAGAATGGAGAGAACCTACCACGGAACTTTACAAATCCTGTATTTTTTAAAGTTCTGTCGTAGGAAATTGATAAGGAAGAGACCACCCAACTTTAAAGATCGCTCTTTGGGCACGTTCCAGTCTTATAACATGAGTTTTTGCTGACCCACCCCACACAACTATACAGTAGGTACTGGGCAACTGACTGACAGAGGGCTAGATAAACTTGTCTCAGCACAATTTCGTCAGCCACATGGCGGAGGTTCTTAAAAAAAAAATATCAATTTACGAAGTCGGGAGGTAAGTAAGTCTATGTGGTTGGAAAATGATAAAGTATAATATGCGTCGTATACTTTTCATTAATTTCGCTCTAATTATGAAATTAAATAAATCAAACAATTTTAATAATATTGAATTTTATATGCATTCTATGTCAGGTGCCTCTGCTAACAGTACATTTGGGATGCGCATAATAAATGGGCCCAATTTGTTGCAGAATGCAACAATGCTTGCTTTCAGGTAGCCCCACAGTAAATAGTCGAGCGGCGTTAAATTACACATTCTCAATAGACATTGAATGAATGGAAGAATTGAATGCAGCTCACGGAACGCTAGGTGAACGGATGAAACAGAACTTAATAATGAACTAGAAATAATCGTCTTCTACGATGTAGACGGACGTTGACGGACGGATGTTGACGGACGGACGGACGGACAACAAAGTGATCCTATAAGGGTTCCGATTTTTCCTTTTGAGGTACCTACGGAACCCTAAAAACCTATATGTTACGGACAACAAATTATACTAACGCACAATCCAACCCGTAATACGAGTATGTTCTATTTCAGTGATATAAAAGTATCCAATGGCGAACATGTGGATGGCATAGGAGGCGTTGTAGACAGCATCGATGATGGTGATGTAGATGCCCTCAAGCTGCGCGAGGGTCCACATGACTCCCAACAGTACGCAGGTGCAGATGTACCAGTTCCAGAGGTGGTCCTCAGGCAGGCTGCGGAACCATTCGGTGGCGCCGTGGTGGGTCCACCAAGGTGGATAGAACGTCTAAGAACACACATAACATTACACCAGTATGGATGAAAAGCTCCTCTACCTCATCCTTCGTACTTGCACCTAAATACCTATAATGCTTACAAACAAACGCCAGTTATGTTAAGTCCCATTTTATAAGGGGAGCGAGTAAGGCTAAAAACTCACGAAGCGGTTTTCTCGCGCGCCCGCGGTGGAAAGAACAGCAGCAGGCCTAGCCAAGTTACGACCGAGTCGAGTCGCCTCGAGTCCGCCACGCCTCATATTCCTTTGTTCTAACCACGTGACTGAACGTTGCAATGACGTCAGAACAAAGGAATCGGCGCCAATTTTTTACATTTATATCTGCATTCTACGGCACGCCCGCAACCGCGGCGGACGCGGGTGTATACCGCTTCGTGAGTTCTTAGCCGTAACTGTCTTCACCCTGACACAAGCCCAGTTTCCGGGCTACTCTCAGGGCTGCTATACTGAGAAATTCCAGGTGTATCATCTAGCTAAACTATTAATTTATTTAGTTGAAAATTATTTTTTATTGTGATTATAATAAAAGTACCCAACCGAATAAAAGTCACCAATATTGTTAACGCACGCTCGAACTTGGTACGACGGATTTGGTCCGTCCGTACCAAATTCGAACGAGACTCAGCGTGAGTTAATACTGACGGTATTAACACACGGTCGAACTTGGTGCCTACGACGGTTTTGGTCCAGGTCGGTCGTGACTCTGTGTAAGTTTGATCCGTCGTACCAAATTCGAGTGTGTGTTCTGTTAACTTACGTTGAGTTATGCTTTAGCTTGGTACGGATGGACCGCAACGTACCAAGTTCGAGCATTTGACACTATAACACTACAAAACCATAGGTAAAGTAATTGTGAACGGTCTGAAGCATTTGCTGGAGACAGGTAAAGTTCTGATACCTCCGTCTGTCGTATGAAGAACTGGAAGTCGAGCTCCCTAGGCTCGCTGAGCGTCTGTCTCACTCTTCCGAACTGGCTGCTTCGGCTGGCGTTGCGGCTGCTAGCTCGGCTGCTAGCCCGGCTGCTGATCAAACTGCCTGCGGCTGGTTGATTCCACCAAAAGTCCTGATCAGCGTTAAAACAAAGTTTATGAACTTGAATCCTAGCCCTGACTCTACACTATTATTTAAATTTAAACGCTAGCAGTACGATGAAGCAGCAAGCAATATTATCATTTTCTTCTTACCCTTGATCATTTTTTTTTATTCGGAGTCATATAAAAAAAAAAAAATTATAACAGAAAAAAAGAGTCATCAAATAAGTCCTCCTGATCTGGGTGTAGCGAGGAGTGTAACGCGAAAGTGATTGCGAAGCGATGCGACGCGGTTCACACAAATTCAACTCGACGCTGTGCTCTGTCCTAACGTGCGCGCGAAGTCGCAGATTTAAAACTCGCAATATATTTAAAACAAGCCGTGCAAGTTCGTACGAAAATGTCAAACCAACTGCTCGTGTCTGCTGCTATTCTTGTTACCGCATCGCACCCACGTGAGGTGTGTAACGTAGGCCACGGTAATAGAGTTTAATTGTTTGTTGAATCCGCGCCGCTTCGCTTTGCGATCGCGTTCGCGTTGACAACGTCTTAGTCTTTTACAGACTAAAACCCAGTCCTTTCAGATACTCCCTGTGACTCTTTCTAACAATCCCGCAACCTAACCCCTGTTTCATCCTAAGGTTTTATGTTACTTGGTTACAATCGTCATGCACACCATTCACTCTATTGTCCTTCTTATCATTTTCTCCCACAATCCATCAATAATCGTTTTGTTTTCAAGAAGTAAACATGATCATGTTCTCAATACTATCTAGAATAGGTATTTATATCTAGCGTAGGTATGCCTTCCCTAGAAACGATCTTTGTCCACCACCACCACAAAACGCCGCCACCGGCATTGTTATTCTTATTCCCTATAGTTCTCATACATTTTATATAGATTCGCCGTACACGGTTGACACCGGTGGCCGCCACACACTGTAAATCACCGCTGCTCGCTTCTTGTGGCCCGCACTGGCCACTAAACGCCGATACAAAACGCCGTCACACGCCACTCGCGCATTTAAACCTTCTTCGTCAGAGTCCATTATGATACTGCGAGTATGGGTTAAAAAAAGTAGCAGCCACCGGTCACAAGTGGCTGTCGCGTGCTTCAGCTTCCTTTGTGACCGTTTCTAGCTTCTCGTGGCGGCGCGCGGCTGTCGCGTGTGGTCCGTGTGCAGCGACCCTTATAAGGCCGTAACTCAGACCGTAATGGGTCGGAAGAATTATTGTCAGTTGTCAAATGTAAAATTTCTTTTGGATACTGTATACAACTTTACTCACCTGCATGTTGACGGAAAAATTATCACTTATTACAAAACTCTTACTAAAAACTGTAGTCGAACTCAATTACTTTGATTAGAACCTTGTAAAACACTCATTCGATAATAAGAATTCGTTCACAAACCACATCTTTCCACTTTCTGAAACTGTCAAATCAAATCACACAACAGTCAGAATATCTCTGGCGTTTCTCTCTTTTTTTATCCTGCTTGTTTGTCTTTTGATTACAGACCTCTTTGACGTCACTCCGCTTGATCTGCTTTCAAACTTTCCTTGGCCCTATTCTTGTAAGAAGATACTGTTTTTTTTTTGCTGTATTTACAGAGGGAACCTTTGAATTAAAAAGGAACACAGCGCAGGACGCCGTGGCCTCCCACATGATGCTGATGACCTGGTGAGGGTCGCGGGAATCCGATGGATGCGATACGTGTATGATGTAGGATAAACATCTGTCACCACATAAGAACTAAAAATCTAGCAATGCGTTTCAGAGATCTTCGCGCGATTAAAACATACTTTGGGGGATGAACTGTTTGCTTCCGTAGGATCTACTGAAACCTACACAAACAATGCAAATTTTCATCTTCATAAATAAGTGTGATTACTATGTTAGCGTCAGAATGGCTGGTTGCCTATGGCAAGCGGCTCTGAAAGTATATTTAGGAATTGCTACCCAATTGCTTATATTTGCTGCATTTCTTCAATAATTGCTACATATGATACATTCAGAGAAATATGAATATTTTTTTGACCAGCCATTCTGATGTCTGGATGGATGGTGGCCTATGTGTTCAGCATGAAGGACACAGAATTTCTAAAAGGTGGTTGTATTAATAATTGCTTACTAATTGCTACTTTCACGAATTTAAGTTTGAGCTTCGTACATACATTAGGTAAAAAAATATAAGCCATTCTGACGCTAACATTACTATCAACAAAAACAGAACAGGGCAAGTGCGAGTCGGACTCGAGCACTGAGGTTCCGTACAAACTTACCTATGAAAACAGTTCGATTCCCGAATTGAATTACGAATATTTTTCCGAATCGCAAAAAAAGTATTTTTGTGACGTAACTACAAATTTACAGTTTTCAGATTTTTTTCTAACCCTGCTTCATGTCATATTTCGGAATTCTAGGTCAATGGGAAGTACCCTATGAATTTTGATTCCCTTGAGAGTGCCGAAATACACGATTTTTGCGACATTAACGGCCGTATCTTTTTTTTTTTCTTTAACTCAGAAGTTTGATTTTTTCACAGCTATAAGGGACCGCAGACCTGAGTAGGATATGGTTTTAATTTCAACTCGAACCATCCACGCATTCCCGAGATAAAGGGTCTTGACAGACAGATAGACGGACAACGAAGTAATCTTATAAGGGTTCTGTTTTTTCCTTTTGAGGTACGGAACCCTAAAAAATAAAAAAAAATGAGCGTAGGGATCGAGTTCGATACACTATATTGAGCTCCAAAAGCAGAATAGTTAATGTGGCTCAATAGGCTGCCTTACTGAGATGGGACTGGGCAGGACATGTCTTCCGCATGCCCAACAAACTGTGGGCCAAAGTACACAGTGGCACAAAGTTGGTGCCTTGAAACCAGAGGGAATTAAACCACCAGTGGTTGTATAGTCATTGCTTGAAACAGAGCGACGAGGTCGCGGCATACCACGAAGGAGATGGCGCGACGAACTAGACAGACTCCACCAGAACTGGGAGGAGGAAGCGCGGCCGCGAGATACATGGTCGGGGTGGAGGGAGGCCTTTGTCCTGGATTACAGAACAGGCAAACAAATAATAATAATAATAATTGTTGCTAAGTCACTTCGTGCTAGCGACCGTTTTTGGGGGCCCATTTATTGAGTGTGCAAGTCACCCCCTGCGTTTTATCGATGGATATAATAACATTGTTCAGGCAGGGGCCATAGTTTTAACATAGTCCCAGGTTACCAGTCCACTTAAGACTCCAAAAGCCATAGCCCTATTATCTTTGTTTTCCATATGCTGCAATAGTTTTTCACCAACCGGGGGTTGTCTTTGGGTGCACCAGCATAGCGTGTACAGGGATAATCGTCGGTTGCTATCACGTTCCATTAAAATTATCTAAAGGGCCTCTGCGAGTTGGCTTCGGCCCCTCGTACGTCTTCCAAAGGTCCAGGACCTCAGGGTCCTGAGATGTATAAATAAATAAATAAAAATAATAATAATTACAAAATGAAACAATAGAATTTAGTATGTTTATTTATTTACTTATTATTTACATTTATTTAAAAAAATATACTTAATATTATCACAATTAAAACTCTCATGTAAATACAAATTAATGTAACATTTATTTCTGCATCAGCTAAAATAATTCACTAGTTCTTTGAAATCACACTCGTCGCCGGATTGTGGAATGTTGAGGTGGTTTGACTTTGTCTTAATGGTAATGATAAGATGGAGCGAGGATTTTTCTGCCGCCACAAACAGGCCCGATGTCGGCCGGACTAGACCGAAACTAATCATTTCGCGGTCGGCTGTCTGCGGGAGCGGTCGTGTACGCGAGGCACTAAACAGAAACACCCGTGTATCTTGTATATTGAATGCGTTTAAGTAACGAGCCTATCTTTGCTATTTAAATCTGTGTGGTTTGGTAAGTAAGTTCTGCCTATTCCCTTGTGACGATCCTCAGTTGCTCTTAATCTTGGCGTTCTGCAGGTACTCCTGGCGGAACTGTATGTTGAGCTGCATGCCAATCTTAGTTCTTAGCCATACGGGAGGCACTTTGATGAAGAAGTTCTGGAAACAAAATCAAAAATATCTTTCATTCTTTATCCAAACAAGTGTGTCAAGTTCACCGAAATCTGTATACAGGGTGTAAGGGACAGGTCTTCGCAAACTTTAAGGGCTTGCTCAGTACAGGAAACTGAACAACCTTCCACAACATTTTTCAAACACAAATTTTCACTTTTGAAAAAAAAAATGCCTTTCTTCGACAAGCTGTATCTCAGCAACTAATAGACCCAGAATGCTAGGGATAAGCTCAAATTGTAGTAAATTTATTAGCAAATATACTTGAAAAACGCTTTCCTAGGGTAGTCTTTTCGAAAAAACTGAAACAAGTGCCAAAATTTTGCAGTTTTTTGAGCACCATGAGGGTAACACAGGGTTTTCAGGGTTGAAAACTTGGGTGTTAACTACTCTCAAGGAACTTAACAACATATATAAAATTGTAGATACATGCGCGTTTGCGATATTTGATGTCGATTTTGACTGGCCTACTAGTCAATGAATACATATTGTGACACCTTTTAGCTAAACTGTCAAAGGATAACGCCATCTACTGGCATTACCAGAACTAGCTTTATTCATTTTAAAATGATATTTTAATTAGAGATGGCGTTGTATATGGATCTTTTTTCATGAATTTTTCATTTTTTTTTTCACCGTTTAAACCTTCCTTGGACTATCACGAATATTCGTGATAGTCCAAGGTTTTAATTTTGGTCTTGAAATATTTCAATTAGCTAAGGTCCAGTCATTCTCGAGTTTTAGTGAGACTAACAAACAGCTATTCATTTTTATATATAAGAATCTATATATATATATAAAAGAAAGTCGTGTTAGTTACACTATTTATAACTCAAGAACGGCTGCACCGATTTGGCTGAAAGTTGGTGGTGAGGTAGCTTAGAACCAGGAGACGGACATAGGATGCATTTTTTTTGAGTAGGGTAGAGTAGGGTAGAGTAGGGTAGAGTAGGGTAGAGTAGGGTAGAGTAGGGTAGAGTAGAGTAGAGTAGGGTAGAGTAGGGTAGAGTTGGGTAGAGTAGGGTAGAGTAAGGTAGAGTAGGATAGAGTTGGGTAGAGTAGGATATAGTAGTCAGTTGACGGGAGCGAAGCCGCGGGCAAAAGCTAGTATTAGAATATATATTATACCTGTATCCCATGCAACCAATAGCCCGTGGTATTGTGCTGCCTGCCCAGCGTGTTGACGGCGTGCTTGGCGTACGTGGCCGCATCAGGCACGAGCAGGTTGCCGGCCAGCAGGCGCTGCGAGAACGCGTTGATCTTCGTGGACACGAACATGGGCGCCAGGTGCTGGATGTGCACGCCCAGCGGCGCGTACTCCTCGCGCAGCGCCAGCGTGAAGGCGCGCACGTACGCCTGGACACGATACGGGATTTATTAAAGAAGGTCGCTAGGTAAAACAAAAGAAAATATATACACCACTATTTTTTAATTAGTACAAAAAAATGGGGCTCTATCAGTACCAGTTACTGATCATATTTGTGTAGTCAAAACTAAAAAAAAAACAAAATCCCAAAATTGTCCACGAAAATTTGTCATAATTGGTAAATTCATAATTGAATCAATCATTCATAACAATGGCTACTAGAAAATACTACGCGCAGTGTTTTTCCATTTTGTTCACCATTCATTCATTCATAATCACATTTACAATATTTCCATAAATTGAGTGACATTTTGGGATATAAACAAACGCTAATAACTTGGCTGTTTATGAATATTATTTCTTGAGACTTTGCTTAAATAATAAAAAAAAAACATTTTATAATAAGCCCTTTAAGTATTTTTACTGATTAAAAATTCGTTTTGTATAAGTCACCCTAAAATTATGTGATTGTAAATTGATTTCGCGTTGAAAATAACTTAGTTTTGGAATTAGTTTGAACATGGAGCACAACAAGCAGAGTTTGAATGATAAATAAGTTAGTGTTAGTTACCGAACATAGCCGGCACAGAACGGCCTACTGTAAGACCGAAAAATCAGGGACAACCTTCGAACAGTTTTTTTTTTTTTAGGTGGGAAAATCATCTAATGAAAAATCTTGCTCTTGGGCGGAGCGAGAGATAGTATCAGACTTTTACTAACTAAAAACCCACTCCTGTTCCTTCTTTGCCATCGTCCCAGGGCCCCAACAAACAAAACAACAACAACGCGCGATAGATAGTTATTTGACAGTTTCACTTCGATAGATTATAATCTACAGAAAAATAATGTGTTGTCAGCAGTATGTTACTGTTCACAATCTTTCGACAGTTTACAATCTCACGAGATAGATTACAATCTAACGGTATTTATAATTTTACGGTGACATATACAAAGAACTCAGTTTACCATCTATATAAAAGTAAGCATTAATGCCGAGTCACTTGTTCTTGTGATAAATTTTTAGTAGTTGCTAGATGTAGCAAAATAAATGATAAGAAAAATCAGCATTCCGCCACTAAACATTTTTTTTTTTTTCATCAAACAGTCATAAACAAAAAATATTAATTGTTTCCTTACAATAGACCTATAGTGACGACAATGTAGTATTTAGGTAAAATGAAGTATAAAAACATTAACAAAAAAGTATTTGCAAATTATAATTTTATGGTACATAATAAAAAGAAAACTGAATAAGTCGTCGTGGAAAATTGTGAAAGAAAGTGTAAGAGAAGTCGTAAAATAAAAGTTAAATGGGTTATATTTACAATATCTAGAATTTTACATTTAAATAAAGGCCCGTCGGACAATAGATCAAAATTACGAATAGGCTTTAGAATAAATAACATTAACTAACCTAACCTTGCAGGTACACTAGATTTTACCATTAAATAAAAACTAAAAAATATGATTATTATAGATCTTTTAGGTAAATTAAACTTCTCTTCCTGTTGGTCGCGATACTTTTATGCAGGGTAACACTGCATAGATCATACCTAAGAACCTACAGTTCCATCATTATTTCAGCCGAAAGACGTCCACTGTTGGACATTGGCCTCCCCCAAGTGTCGCCACAACGAGCCGATGACCTGGTGAGGGTCGCGGGAATCTGAAGGATATTCCTGCGACCTTCACCAGCTCATCAGTTCATCTTTTGGCTTTCAACGCTGCGTCTTCCGATACGCAATCGCCAGTCCAGAACCATTTGGTCGCATCAACCATCTATTCTGCGAGCACATTGCCCTGCCCACTGCCACTTAGTTTGGCGATTCTTCGGACTATGTCGGTACCTTTAGGTTAAGGAGATATTAAGGGTAACTTAATTAACAGTAAAGTCCCTCTGCAGCTCTGCACCATGATGGGCAGCACCAACCACCTGCCTGTTCATATCAACATACCTTAGTGGCAGCATAGATCGTCATCAACGGCAGGGGCTGCAGCTCTGAGCCTGAAGAAACGTTGACCACAGCGCCACGGCCCCTCTGCACCATGTGGGGCAGCACCAGTCTGGTCATAGCGGTCACGGCACCAGCGTTCACGTTGATCAGCTCCCAAGTCTTGGAGGGTGCGGTCTCGCACAGGGGCATGGGGTAGTCGTACTGGACACCCACATTGTTGACTGGAATTTATAGACAAACATGGATGAATATGTAATAATAATAATACACATGTCACCGTAAAATGGTAAATACCGTTAGATTATAATCTATCTCGCGAGATTGTAAACTATCGAAAGATTGAGAACCGTAACATACTGCTTACAATTTAACGCATTATTTTTCGGTAGATTATAATCACATAACTAAATGCTAAATGTTGGACGCCGCTTTGTAGAATGTATCGCCACCGCCACCACAAACTGGCTGAACGTGAGGTACCTAGCCGCATTACATAACAGCGACATTTTTTAATACGGCCCGCCATCTTATACGGCGTGTTTTACGAAACGGCTTCAACATATAGATAAAATACTCTTTGCTCGAAACTATTTAAATATCAACTTGTACACTTTAAACTATAGGGTCATACAATGAGCGGTTTTATCGCAAAATTTACAGAAACAGCCTTTGAACGAATTTAAGAGATGAGATCGATACTGCAGGTCGTTCAAGATTAGTTAATTACACATATGTAAATTAATACACAGGATGGAAATATCATTCATTACGTGTTACGCACCATTAACTACACGTTACAGTTAAAAATTACAGGTAATGCAACAATGGACTAGTGATAATATGCAAGCTTCTACACCTTGAATTTTATTAGTGCAGTCAAGGCAACTCTCTTTCAAGGTTTAGGCAGAGGCAATAATGTCGTCAGCCCATCATAATTTAAGGTATTTAAGAGGGTCCTTTTCCACTCGCCTATCGTCAACATCGAGCATGGTTTAAAAAAAGCTTGTTGCTTCATCTAACGCAATCCAACGCGATGTTTGATGAAGAGGCAATGCAAAAAATGAGAGATAATGCCTGAAAACTCTGTTGGCTCGAATATTTCACAAAACTTGTTCCAGGAAATACGTGCTTTCTTTAAATCTTTAAAAGTTTTTCAGAAAAAATGTCGTCATTTAGAATCTCGATTAAATGTGCAAGGCACAATGCAATGCAATGCAATGTGCAATGTGCAAGGTGTGTGGCAGGTTGATGTACTTTTTTATATTTTTATATACAAGTACATTCACGTAAAATAGCAGATTTTCAGAGGTCTTTACAAGATTAGTTTTACACAAATTTGTGTTTTAATTTCTATAGAGAAGCCTTGTGTAATAACATCATAATCACGTAAGGGCGGTTATATGTAAATGTACCTCGAAAAGGACGCTCTTAATTCAAATCCTTATCTTTAGTCTTATCCTTTCCCTCTCCTACAGAGGAGGCCTTAGTCCCAGCAGTGGGAACATTAAAGGCTGATTATGCTAAGTGAAATCCTTTGCCTGAAAATGAAGATATCTCTAGCCAAGAGCAAAAAACGTTTTGGGAACACATTCATAGTGCGTACAGCTAAGGAGTGGAATTCCTTGCCGGAATCTGTTTTTCCTGATGGCTACAACCCGGGAATCTTTAAGTCAAGAGTGAATAGGTTACATCTAGGTAAGCGCGCTCCATCGTCGACCGCATCGTCGCTTTCCATCAGGTGAGTTAGCGGTCAAGCGCGAACCTATCAAGAATAAAAAATAAAGTTTTGTTCTTCTAGTCCAGCCTGCTCCCACGTTGAACACATCATCGATTCCGATCCGGTGTGTGGTATAAAGCTAGTCTCCACCGTCTTTTGTGGGGTTTCTATTTTTCTTATATCACGCAACTGTATCCAATACGGATTCCGCTAAAAGAAAGAGCGGTCAACGAGGGAGATTTGTGTTTTAGACGTATGCGGAACCGAGTGTAAAGTCCCACCTATTTACCTCTGTTGAAAAGAAAGGATTCTCCGACCAGACGGGTGTTTTGTCTGGCTTGGACAGTTGACCAATACAACAGTTACCTGTTGCCTGTTGTATATGTTCAAATCGTAGCTTAGTTCCTATGTGGCGCCATAGATAGATGTCGCTACAGTGTCTATAATTTGGATCCTTGTACAGATACCGGCACGGATCTTGAGCGTTGACTTCTACAGTTCTACTTGCCCAAAAGCACGCAGGAATGAAACATCGGGTCTCTTTAGTGGTATGAAAAGAGATGCGGGGGCGGGGAGTGCAATCCTTGTACAGTGATTGGCTCGCCGATGTGTACAAAGCGTTCCAAATAAGAATAGGATCGATTGCCAGGTAGTAACGTCACGTCATACTGTCAAATCGCAAGAAATTGGGCAAAATTGAAGAACTCAGAGATGAGCAAAATTGAAGAACTGGATTCTTATTTGGAACGCATTGTACGATGCGCAGAGCGATCCCCGCTCTTTCGCCGAGCGCTCAAGATTCGTGCCGCTATCTGTGAAGCCGAGGCGGAAGTTCTGGGCCACCACTGATCCCTGACTATGTGATAGAATCCTAAAGTAACCGTCTACTCACCTAGTATTCCAACAGGTATGTCCTTGAGTTCCTCCTCTATATGCGGGTACACTTCAGCACCCTTGCTGAAGTCAGCCACCACAACCTTGGTCTTCACACTGTGCTTCTTCTCTGGAAATAAAATATTTATATTGGTAACTACGCTTACGCCATTTTCTTTACAGGATATATACCGCTTACTATAAAGTATGTATATATAGCTCGACCATACTGTTTATGTACAGAAATCAGAAACGTTTTTTTCAGGAACAATTTACATTGTGTTTGAAATGAAATCATAAATAATAAAAAAAACATGATGCACAAATGTCGGTCAGTCAAAAAAAAACACAAGCTAAATTGCACGTTCCAAAGCGTAATCTCTATGGAGAAGAACGTGCAAGAAACTCCATGGATACTCTTTTAAATCATATTATGAGTTACATAAATCTTGGTTACATTTTTCTTGCCGCTTCTTACATGTGAGCACAATGTAGACAATATAAGATCATATATGAATACGGTATTGAAAAAATAAGGTAGTTGAAAGCCCTAATTACTATGCATCCATCCATTGATATCAGCGGATCAGAGTCAATTCACATAGTATACTATCCTCTCCATAGATATCCGTGATCCTCTCACATTCACGCAAGAACTATCACGGACTAGGCGCTTTGAGCTCAACAAGGCTTTAGTGTTGCATCAAACTCTAAGTTAACAGATTGTTAAGGGAATAATAAAGTACTACAGACTCAAAAGGTGTGTGATAGGTAGGTAATTAGGTACCCAAACGATAGTAAACACCTAAAGCAGCCAACATTAGGACGATAAACGATCTTAATGGACATATTATAGTCATAACTTGACATCCATAACTGGGAAGCAGTGATGAAACAAATCTATCCTAAGAAGAAAATGCAAAACGAAGCATAGCGAGTGTCGCAATGATCTGAGACAATGATATCCCTGAGAGTTTTGGGTCAACAATGATGTTTGTAACATAACATAAGAAAACATTGCGTTGCTTTGCCAGAATCACAAACAATAGTGATGTAACGTTCGCAGATTATCATAAGTTCATTACATAAGAAGTTAAAACCGTCGTGGGAGAACCTTATGAACATACTAGCGTCAACCCGCGGCGTCGCTCGTGTAAAAGTAGGTTTCTCCATACAAACTTTGGACCCCCATTTCACCCCCTTAGGGGGTGAACTTCGGAAAATTCTCTCTTAGTGCTCGCCTACGTCATAAAAGGAAACCTTGTGCAAAATTTACACTCCTAGTCTCAGTAGTTTCGGCTGTGCGTTGATATGTCAGTCAGTCAGTTTCTCCTTTTATATATATAGATACCAGATTTTACCGGCGCGTTTGGCACAGTGGTTGAGTGAGAAGCTGCTGCACTACGTGTCAGCGGGTTCGATTCCCGCACGAAACAAAATATATTAGTATGGCCTACAGATAGTTGTTCCGGGTCTGGGTGTCGTGTGTATGTGAGTTTACATGTTTGTGAACGCACCCACGATTCAGGAGTAATTTCTTGAGTGAGGTAACGTGAATAAAAAAGAAACCGTGCAAGTGCGAGTCGGACTCGCCCACTGAGGATTCCGTACAAACTTTCTTATGAAAACAGTTCAATTCCCGAATTGAGTTGCGAAGATTTTTCTGAATCGCAAAAGAAGTTTTTTTTTTATGACGTAACTACAAAACAGTTTTCAGATTTTTTTCCTATACTTGTGCTATGAGACCTTGCTTCATGTCAAATTTCAGGATTCTATGTCAACGTGAAGTACCCTATGAATTTTGACTCCCTTGAGAATGTCGAAATATACTTTTATGCGACATAAACGGCCGTATCTTTCTTTTTCGTTAACTCAAAAGTTTGATATTTTCACAGCTGCTAGGGTCACAGTTTCAATGGAACGCAGACCTGAGTGATATGGTTTTAATTTCATCTCGATACCTCCACGCGTTCCCGAGATAAAAGGTCTTGACCGACGGACAACAAAGTGATCCTATAAGGGTTCCGTTTTTTCCTTTTGAGGTACGGAACCCTAAAAAAAGAAAGACAACATGATAAAATCCATACCAATATTATAAATGTAAAAGTAACTCCGTCTGTCTGTTACGCTTTCACGGTTTAACTGCTGTACAGATTTTGATGATTTTTGGTACGGTACTCCGTACCAAAAATAGCGTAGCTTGAACCTAAAGAAAGACATCGGCTATTTTATCTGACCTCGGCGTCGACTTCGCGTTCGCGTCCACAATAACCGATATTCACGCGAACGAAGTCGTGGGTAAAAGCTGGTCATTTATAAATCTATTCATCACTGGAAAAGCCCAAGTACGAGTGGTAACGGCCCCGACTTACGAGTTGTAAGTTGTGGGTTCAAACCCAACTAGGCGCGCATTACTTTGTGTAATTTATTTCATCACCTCTACTCTCAAAACGGTGAAGGAAAACATCGTGAGGAAACCGGCATGTCCTAGAACCAAAAATTCGAAGACATGTGACATCCACCAACCCGCACTGGGCCCGCGTGGTGGAATACGGTCCATTCCCTCTCCTAGAGAGGAGGCCTGAGTCCCAACAGTGGGAACATTATAAGGCCGAGTATGTACTGGAAAAGCTATCTTCGAAGAATTTACTCGACCTTTAAATAAATACTTGTGTAAATAAAAAAACGTAAAAAAAAAACGTAAATCAATACGACAGACCACGAAGGAGATAGCGGGACGACCGGGGTGGCGGGATGTCTTCCTAAAGAATTTGAAATAGAAAGCTAGAAACCGTGATCGTTGGGAAGAATGGAGGGTGGTCTTTGCTCAGCATTAGAACAATACGCGCTAGCTATAATAATACAACAATAATAATGATGATAAATACAGGTGCAAAATGTGAAAATAATATACGAGGATCCGAGGTGGTGTTTAGGTGTTTTACACTTCTGCAGATACTTTACCTTAGGGCCTGCGCACACTTGAGACAAGACTGTCTTAGACAGAATTGTCTACGACTTCGCAGACTGGTCTACGACACCGCTGCCGCAGACTTGTCTGCGACAAGACTGTTTTGAGACGTCCAGTGTTGCCAACAGTTACACTAACTTACCACTAGAGTCAACTTTTAAAACCACCAGAAAACTTCTAACAAAAAATTATCCCACACTAAAAAATGTGTATTGTACGAAATAAAATAAGTAGGTATATAGGATAATAGTTTCAGTTGATCAAAATACCATTTGTGGGTAAATTAACATTAGTTGGTAATTCAACATACAAATTATTCAATAACAGTTAGGTATTAATTCGTCTTCAGACGAATCATTTTTGTTTACACCATCATCGTCGGTATCAGATTGATAATTATGGATTCTATGGTGCTGATTTACACCCGAGTGATCGCATTTTTAGTAAGAAATTGAATTTTACTAAAGCACTAGAAAAATCCACTAGCCACTAAAACCAATATTTCGCAATTGATTGGGGGGTTAAAACCACCAGTTTTAGTGGAAAATCCACTAAGTTTGCAACACTGGCCGTACGCCGCTAGACTGTTTTGTCTTGATAGTGTGCACCGTGACGTAGACAAAACAGTCTTGTCGCAGACAATTCTGTCTACAGTCTTGTCTCAAGTGTGCGCAGGCCCTTATTGAATTCAAAGCAGTCGACAATATTGACTGACAGCAAATTTTCCATAAGGACTTTATACATTAAAAATATTATTTCAACGAGATTCCAAACAAGTGGACGATCAATATTAGCTCTTATAAAACCATTATAGTTGAGTACACAGTGAACATCTTCCTTGTACCTTAGCATAATAATACGTTAATGTAATTAACGTGAGCTTTTACTGTACCTCTAGAATCTACAGCTGGGATCTTACTATGACCTGTAAAAATATAAGTCGTGCGAGTGAGAAAGAGGGATAGGGGAGGTTAGCTCAAAGCAGCCACCTTAACTTTGTGTTAAAAAAAATCTCGTTGATTACAGATTTTTAAAGAAAATAATATACTACTAGGTAGATAATTTATTAAACTGCTATTATGTGTAAATAAAATTTGCCCAAATGTTAAAATTACTTTAAAATTTGTTTATTACGAAAAGTTGTCTAAAAACCGCTTTGCCCGAGAGCCTGCCTAAAACGGCCATAAGGGTAAGGGCAACGTGGCCAGCATTTAATAAACATTCACATGAAATGTATAGTTTTTAATGGTACTCGTATATTATATCGTGTCTTGAAAATTTTTGTTTAAAAATATATTATTTATTAAAAATAACGATTGTTGTTAACTAGGTAAAACAAAACGCGCTAACAATATTTATGTCGCTACAATCGCCAGCCTTCACCAATCGCCATCGTATTACTGCACGGGGCGGGGCAGGATGCTTACTATGCGCTAGAGTGGTAACATCACTCTAGCATTACAAATAACTGAAATATGAATCGTGGGCGCTTTACCTTCTATGGCCATATAGCTCCATCCCTTTAACAGTTCAGTTTAGGTTTTTTTTTTTTTTTTTAATTGATATAAACTAGTGCTTGACTGCGATTCCACCTGATGGTAAGTGGTAATGCAATCGTTGATGGTGAGGCGCACTAATTTATTGAGAGCCTATTCACTCTAGCCTTGAAGAGACCCAAATTATAATCGGACGGGAAAATCGCAGCAGGCAAATTATTCCAGTCAGGTCGTAAAATGGATCGTGTTAGGAGCTCATCATCGCGTTAGGGGCTCTGTTCCATGTTACATAAAGTATGTTTTAGTTTTAGAGACTTCTAACACCCAGTCGATCGACATTGTATCATTGCCTTCATGTACAACGGTTGCGACGCGATGTTGGTGAAATATAATTTAGGAAGATACGACTATCCAAGAATGACTTTTTGTAAATTTCTCCCTTAGCGCTCGCCTACGTCAAAAAAGGGAGCCTAGAGCAAAATTTCATACTCCTAGTCCCAGTAGTTTCGGCTGTTCATTGATATGTCAGTCAGTCAGGTTTTCCTTTTATCTATATATACATATAAAAGGAGAAACTGACTGACTAACAAATCAACTACTTGAAAACTACTTGAACTAGGAGCGTACAATTTTGCACAACGTCTCCTCTTATGACGTAGGCGAGCACTAAGAAAGGATTTTCCAAAATTCACCCCCTAAGGGTGGGCTTGCGGACGGCGAGCAATGGGTGGCTCGCCTTCCGACCGTCCCGACCGAGCCCAAGTCGTCGATCGCGCGTACTATTCCACGCGCGCCTCAAGGAGATGTCAGCAAATCGTAGGGGCCCAGCAGGGTCGAAGCCTACTGGGGCCACGGGTAGTGTGAACTAGTGTGAAAGTGAAACCCGAGGTCCTGGGACGAAGGAACAGGAGTGGGTTTTTAGTCAGTAAAAGTCTGACACTATCTCCCGCTCCGCCCAAGAGCGGGATTTGTCATTAGATGATTTTCCCACCTAAAAACAAAAAAAAACCCAAAGGGTATAAAACGGTCTAAACTTTGTATGGAGAAACCTACCTTCACGCCAAAACCGCTGGCATAAGCTAGTATAATATAAGATAGAAGATTGTATGTATGTAGGACAATACAAACCGATTTCTTTAGCCACAGCCTTCAGCTTGTCCGGGTTGCGGCTGATGATGACGATGTTGATCCCGCGCCGCGCCAGCTCCAGCGCGTACTGCTTGCCGATGCCGTCGGTTCCACCCGTTATTACTGGAAATAGAAAAGAGGATATTACACACACAGGCATAATGACAGCATAGCTACCTACAGAGGAATAGTACTGCGGGTATGCTCCAAAGAGTTGCCGTGGCTCTGATCGCATAGGGCAACTCAAAGAACACATTATGAAACCTCCTCTCGTTCTCGAGAGGAGGTGGAGTCATTAATTAATTATTTTAGGATAAAAAACTAACCTATTTTAAAAACAGCTGTAATCAATCAGGTTGTGCGTTTATTCATCATCTTCCTGCCCTTGTCCCGTTTTATTTGGGGTCGGCGCAACACGTTTTTTTCTTCCATTCTGTCCTGTCACTTGTCAAGCTATCACTAACTCCCTACTTTCTTTCATATCACTTCTCACACAATTCATCCATATTTTCTTTGGCCTCCCTCTCACTCTCCATCCATCCCAATGCAAACTCATAACTCTTTTAGCAACATGCGTTTCATCCCTCCTCTTCACATACCATACCAAAACAAACAGGTTGTGCGCGGTACCACAGAATAAGAATTCTTTGTAGTTCTCGACTTTCCTAATACATTATACATGCATATTATAGTAAAGAAAAAATCAAGAATTTTACACACCTAGACCTTCCTCGTGAATCACTCGGCCTATTGGTGAAAACCGCATGAAAATTCGTTTAGTAGTTTTTGAGTTTATCGCAAACAAATAGACAGACGCGGGGGGACTTTGGATTCAACATGACGTACCCTGACGTGACTTGCAATCAATTTATTGTAAACACGAATGATAAAGCAATTATAAGTATTCTTGACCTTTTGAGGCCAGCGCCATCATGTTTAGTGAGTTCTAGGTCAAACCTAAACGCTCTTCTATCAGAAAAAGTGGTAAGGAGTTGTAAAACTAGATTTAAAAGGAATTGTGTGCCTTGTGTTGTGTTAAATAAATTCATTTTTAACCGACTTCAAAAAGGATATGATATGTTCGGTTGAATGTATGTTTTTTTTTTTTATGTATGTTCACCGATTTCTCGGTCAATTGTGGACCGATTCTGAAAATTTTTTTTTCGATTGAAACTTTATGCTTCCAAGTTGGTCCCATAAAAAAATTATTATGATCTGATCATGAACTTCGAAGATATGGAACAGAACTCCTCATAGGATCACAGCAGAACCGTCGTAACAAGTAAAATTGCTTTTTAGTGGTGGTACCATAACTAAAAAGTGTAAAATAAAAAACTTTTTACAAAAAAAAATACAACCGACTTCAAAGTAAAAACAAACACTGAAAAGTACAAAATAACTTTAATTTCGGAAGTCGGTGTTAAATAACAAAGAGACAAAACTATTATAGAAACTTTTCATATTTTATTATTTAGTAGGTCCCTGGATGGTTTGAAAATACAATTGAACCCGGTAGGTGGCGCTGCAATCGGGTTCTCAAGCTTTTTTTCTGACTAAAAGCCAGGACAGGCAGACAATGTCGGTTCGGGCTGGACAACGTCTGCCGGAACCGCTAGTTATAAATTTATAATGTTATAAAGCTGAAGAGTTTGAACGCGCTAATCTTAGGAACTACTGGTTCGAATTGAAAAATTAATATAGTGCTGGATAACCCATTTATCAAAGAACGCTATAGCTTGGCTATATAACATCTCGCTACGAGCAGTAGGAGCGGAGTAGAAGCCAAAGACGAGGGTGCAACCGCGGGGGATAGCTAGTTTTACATGAAGCGACAGACTGTCAGCCCCCCTAGCCAAGTTACAATCGTTTCGTTCGCGCCGAACGCCTCGAGTAGGCCACGCCTCCAATTCCTTTGTTCTGATCACGTGACTGAGCGTTGAGATGACATCATAACAAAGGAATTGGAGGCGTGGCCTACTCGAGGCGTTCGGCGCTAACGATACGATTGTAACTTGGCTAGGGGGGCTGATCTGCACCACCCAGTGGCTTTTTTTTAAAGTGGGAAATCATCTAATGACATCTCCCGCCCTTTTCGTGTCAGACTTTTACTGACTAAAACCCACTCCTGTTCCTTCTTTGCCTTCGTCCCCGGGAATCTCTTTCGCATCACCCATGGCCCCAGTAGGCTTCGACCCTGCTGGGAGCCACAACCTTTTTTTTAAGTCATTTAAAATAAGTATTGACAGCAACCCCACCATCCAACTTATGGTAAGCAGTGACGCAATCGTTGATGGTGCGGTCCATTAGTTTATTAAGAGCCTGTTTATTCTACCTTGAAGACTCCCAAATTATAATCGGACGGGAAGACCGCAGCAGGAACATCATAACACGCTGCCATTTTCTAATTTAAAAAATTAATTTCACGAGGTTTTTAATTAAAAGTGCTCCTTTAACCTTTTGACGTGCGTAATTAGAGACACAATAGTAAGACAATGGCTTGCGGGCGCCGGCTACCG
Organism: Mythimna impura; assembly: GCA_905147345.3. Lineage (NCBI taxonomy): Eukaryota > Metazoa > Arthropoda > Insecta > Lepidoptera > Noctuidae > Mythimna > Mythimna impura. Next base: position 28,667,710 of record LR990348.1, on the reverse strand, counting down.
CCTGAGCGTTAATGAATTAAAGTGTAAATGAGTTTTTAGATTATAAATTATAAGTTTTGCACATTGCACGGTCATTTTATATTATGACTATTTGATATGATTATTATTGACATTTATATTTGTTATTACTTTGCCTTATTTTATTGACATTTATTCAATTAAATAATAAAATTTTAATGGGATTATCTGAGTAATGACTTCATGATCAATAATAATTAATTTTAATTACTTTATTTTATTTTATAGAGAGAGAGCAGTGGTGGCCGAGTGGTAACGGCCCCGACTTACGAATTGTTGGTCGCAGGTTCAAACCCAGCCAGGCGCATTACTTTGTGTAATTTATTTCATCACCACTGCTCTCAAAACGGTGAAGGAAAACATAGTGAGGAAACCGGCATGTCCTAGAACCAAAAATTCGAAGACAGTGACATCCACCAACCCGCACTGGGCCCGCGTGGTGGATTACGGCCCATTCCCTCTCCTAGAGAGAGGAGGCCTGAGTCCCAGCAGTGGGAACATTAAAAGGCTGAATATGTCTGTATGTACCTATGTATTTTATGGCCGAAATTAAAGCCAGAATAAAAGATCCATTTTGTCTATTTTGTCAACTTTCTGTCGGTGGGTGTAGGTACCTACACAAATAAATGATTTTGATTTGAACAATAATTATGAATATATGGATTGTTAGGTAAGCAGTTATTATCATCATGCCTCTTGGACAGTCAGCGTGCTCTGAAGTCTGAACATCACAATGTAGGTATTTCTTTGTGCGTCCATGGAGATATTTTAAACTAGCTTGCTTGCTTTTGGCTAATTAGTGAATTCTCAGTTTATTTCATTACGTGCATAGATAGATAGATAGATATAACATTTATGCCATGCATGTTATGTCTCTGCACCACCCTAAGGTCGACTGGTAGAAAATGCCTAAGGCATTAAGTCCCCCTTTGTACAATGTTTCATTAGTGCATAAAGTTTTAAATAAATAAATAAATTTATTTGCACACAAAAATAAACAGACAATACACAAAAGCACAATAAAATTACAAAATTAAGCACAAATAATTAACAAAAAAAAAATTTAACATGCGAGCATGGCGAGGTGGGGTACCTATAAAAAAAATGGATCCTGGCAACACCAAAAAACACAATTTGCATGCTTGACTGAGTTCAAAACAATGCACAGAATGCGGTCCTCATATTTTGCACAATCAACTGCTTCCAGCGCCCGGTCTACTTCATTAGTACTTATCGGATTTTTTTGGTTGTTATTAGACGCTTACTGCCTGCGCCTTCGATTTCGTTTCCAATTCCAACAAACCAAATTTAAAAATTCCGGTTCCGAATTCGGTTCCGATATAACCACTTTCGTTACATCCCATCCTTAGAATCGATTCTTAGCAATCGATAGACAATATGACCAGTAAGTAACCACTCCACATAGACAACAGTACAAAGTTCAAGATCAGTTATTGGCCTATATCAGCCGCGTGTGAAAGTCATCGACCTTGACGCCGACGGCTGCGCGTACGCAACCTCACGCGTTACATCACAACTTCTCTAGTGTCCTCCGCCATCTATTGAACTCTTACTACCAATTCGTTGTTATAATCTATACTTAATATTATAAAGCCAAGACTTTGTTTGCTTGTTTGAACGCGCTAATCTCAGGAACTGGTTTACTGGTTTGAATTGAAAAATGTTAGTGTTGGATAACCCATTTATCGAGGAAGGCTTGACCTATAAGACATCACGCTGCGACCCACGGGAGCCCAGTAGTAACCAAAGACGCGGGTGAAACTGCGAGCGACAGTTATTAAAATATATAATATTGTTTGTATTATATGAAATTTATTAGTTTAGGTATGTATTGTATATATATAAATAGTACACCACGAACTACCTGCGTATCTTTTTTCTCCTTCTCTGTCAAATCCATCCAAAGGTTGTCTGTAAAAAATCGCTTTTAGCGATAAGACCGCCCATTGTGACACCCTATTAATTTTAAGTTCCTAATGTAATTTGTATTTTTGGTGTACAATAAAGAATATATCTATCTATCTATCTATCTGCGTCTGTCTATAGCATAGTCGGCCTTATAATGTTCCCACTGCTGGGACTCAGGTCTCCTCTCTAGGAGAGGGAATGGGCCGTAATCCGCCACGCGGGCCCAGTGCGGATTGGTGGATATATGAACGCGATAAAATCATAAATTTGTGAACGGAATTTCGTGCAGTTTTCATCAATAATAATAATAATAAAATTTATTGGTCCATTGTTACAAATTATCCCTTAATATTTAACTATAATATTTTACTGTAACAGCTAAAATTAACACAGTCATTTAGACAGTGGTCTCCAAACTAGGCAGTGCCTGTATCTTGGAGGCCCGAGTTGCGTTACTTAAATTTTTCGAAGACATGTTTGCAGTATAATAATATTAGACACAATAATTTGAATATGGACATATAACTCATAGACACAGAGATTCGGTTTAGATGTACTATCAGCACTGTCCAAACCTGTACTCCTTATGAGTAATTTTTGCTTGCACTGCCCGGCAGGTACAGTAGCGCCTTTGTTCCTCATCCACCAATAGCAGTCACACAAAACGTTAGAAAGTAATAGCTTTCTCTTTTCCAGACCTTTTGTTTCTATAGTAGGTAAAAGAAACCCAAATGTCCAGATGTTCTTTGGGTTAATAGCCCAAATGACCAGATGTCCAGATGATCGCAAAGACAATTAATGTTAAGTAAAAAATTGCCCTTACTTTTTTCATTCTTTTTTATTCCAATGTTATTGGTTGGAGCAAAAAGGGGCCAAAATCAGACTTGATCATCTGTGCAAGGGATTTTGTTTTAAAATGGATTAGGTTTGGACAGCGCTGATAGTACAATACAAACATATTATAGTACAAAAACATATCATAACATCTCGCTTGTACTCCTCGAAGGTTTAGGTTTACAAAAGAGGCAGAGGTGTAAAAAAAGTCTAATAAATTTAAAATTTCACTCATTTCAACATTATCTATATATATAAAAGGAGAGACTGACTGACTGACATATCAACGCACAGCCAGAGTACAAACTGATTTCACCAATTACATAAGTCCCATGTAGTATAAAAACATAAAATACATCCAGGCTCCATAACTTTGGAAAAATAATATTTTATATTTTTCGAAATTGTCACAAATGACTGAGTTCTGAGACAGCCACGGATATCGATCTATGGAGACAACAAACAAAAAAAAATACAATCGAATTGAGAACCTCCTTGATTTGCAATCCAAACCTTGTCAGGAATCATCATCATCACCATTTCAGCCGAAAGACGTCCACTGCAGGACATAGGCCTCCCCCAAGTGTCGCCACAATGAACGGTCCTGTGCGTCTCGCATCCATCGGACTCCCGCAACCGTTACCAAGTCATCGGTCCACCTTGTAGGAGGCCTTCCAACGCTACGTCTTCCGGTACGTGGTCGCCATTCCAGAACCTTTCGGCCATCCGTTCTGCAAGCAATGTGCCCTGCCCATTGCCACTTAAGTTTGACGATTCTTCGTGTGACCTTGGTTCTCCTGCGGATATCCTCATTCCTGATTCGATCACGCAAGGAAACTCCGAGCCAGTCTTCTGATGAGGCCCATTGTATGCGACCACGTTTCAGAGCCACTGGCAACACGCACTGGTCATAGACATTCGTCTTGAGACACTGTGGTATATTGTCAGGATGCTACATAGATATTCGAAATGGGAAAAACCAATTCCACTTTGTTCAACCCGCGTATCGAACCCAAGACTTCAACATATTTAACAGTAACACTAGCGACCATGGGGTCTCTAATACAGGTAGTTAATATTTAATATTATACCGTATTATGCAAAGTGTTTTATGTAATATTCTGTTACCGCACTATTATGTCTATTGTGTAGGTATTAATATAATTATGTATATTTATTTTTAATATATTGATAAATGATGACTTTATGCAATAGCCACTGCGCTTTTGCGTATTTTGACCTATGATTTTTAGGGTTCCGTAGGTACCTCAAAAGGAAAAAACCGAACCCATAAAGGATCACTTTGTTGTCCGTCCGTCCGTCTGTCTGTCTGTCTGTCAAGACCTTATCTAGGGAATGCGTGGAGGTATCGAGTTGAAATTAAATAAAATTAAAAAAACCATATAGGTGCTCACGTCTGCGGTCCCTTGATGCGGTGAAAAAATCGAACTTCTAAGGGTAACGAAAAAAAAGCTACGGCCGTTTATGTCGCAAAAAAACGTATATTTCGACACTCTCGAGGGAATCAAAATTCATACTTTAAGGGTACTTCCCGTTGACCCAGAATCCTGAAATTTGGCATAAAGCAAGGTCTTATGGCATAGGTATAGGAATAAATCTGAAAACTGTAAAGTTGTTAGGTCATAACCAAAAAATTTATTTTTTTCGATTCTGCAAAATATTCGAGACTCCATTCGGGAATTGAATTATTTACATAGGTAAGTTTGTACGGAACCCTCAGTGCGCGAGTCCCGACTCGTACTTGCCCAGTTTTTTTTTTTTTTAATAGAGGCAACTGCCTCTTTTTGTTTTTATTTTTCGTGGAGGAAATTTTAAAGATATTTCTCCTGTTCTGGGTGAAGTGAGAGGAAGTATCAGATCAATTCTATTCCATCAGTTGCCCTTTGCGTTTCATGTAGGCGTGTGTAACTCTTTACTGAACCGACTCACTGTTCCGAAAAATTTTAGTGTTCCGAAAGATTGGAACAGCAGTAATGTTTTAAATGCATCATTTGGAACAATTGGAACACTGAAACATTATTTACCCTAAGTGACCTGCAGTCTTTTAAAAATTCAAATTAAAACGTAAATAGTGTAAATATAATTAATGACTGCACTAAAAATATCTACTTAAAATTATTCTTATCAAAATTCAATTAAACAAAAGTACTAGTGTATCTATATGACGCGACGTAACAGATCACAATTCATAACAGTCAGTGTCTGTGTCTGTATCTTTTGAGCCGATGTTTCAAATGTACCAAATGATACATATCATCTAAAATTTCTGTCTCAGTGTGACTATAAAGCGACGCAACAGATCACGATTCATTTGAGCCGATGTTCCAATTGTTCAAAATGTTCCGTTTATATCCTTTGAGCCGCTGTTCTAAATGTTGCAAATGATACATTTCATGTTCCGGTACATTTCAGTGATTCAGATGCAAATGTTCCAATCGCAAAGATGATACACTTTGCCCACGCCTAATTTCATGATCATGCATGGTAACTGTTTCGAACAATCACGCAGCAGCCAACCGCCTCCTAAAATGAGAAAGCTTACTTGCGCATAATCTATCACTTTGGTCATTCGTTGACTGAGCTACAAGACCAATAAATCAAAGTGTAGCTACGTCTTTATATATTGTAAAAAATACATAAATATTTTTATGTTTGCTTCAGTAAAAAATGCGTTACCTATTCAATCATAAAAAATTGAATTTAAAAAAGCACGACTTTTCAAAAACAAGGCTATTTATTAACATTTGCCTTATAATTATCGACCTTAGACTGAATGCCAAGCACACCACAACCGAGTCATCTCATCTAAAATTGTTAGAGCCAGTTGCGCGCTGCCGAAGTCGCAACAGCGAAGATTACCCAAAACGATGATACTTTGAAACGTTTCACAATGCCAATGTTTTGTCTAATACGGAGGAGTGAACGTATCTTTGTTTAAGGTCACAGAAAAAATGATTTACGAAATCTTATGTTTTGACATTGGAATGTGTACTTTTTAGGGTTCCGTACCCAAGGGGTTAAGGCTCCGTGCACAGAATTATCTCATTTTGAACCTTTTTGATCATGGTTTGTGAGAAAATTAAGAAGAATTTAAACCTTCTTTTTTAGGATTATGAAAGTCAAGTTCTTATTCTCTCAGTTGGCTTGAGTATTTTTTTTAAATAATGTGTGTATTAATGGCAATTACCCATATTCAAAACCCTTTTCTCGCAAAAGTATCGAGCGAGTGAAGTTTGGCTACGTTTTACACAAACTACAAAATGATTTATAACATTTAAAAAAATATTAGTAACATCATTATATGGTCTACTCTCAGATGGGTTGAAAACATTTTTGACTTCAATAGGAAATATAGCAGAAAAAAAATGTTGAAAAAACATAATTCTTGGAAAACATCTGGACAAATAAGTATTTTTTTCTATACCTTAGAAACACTTTTAAGAAAATTTAAAAATTACACAATAATCTTAAGTTAATCTGTTAATAGAATCTAAAATTTATTTTATAATAAACAATAACTTCATTTCGTAAAATACAAACAAATTGAACTATATTATCGACTGCGCAAACACGATCGCGTCAGTAACGATCGGGCTCTCCCAGCGAGAGCACGTACTACTTTGTTCCGGAGCCGCTCGCGAAATTTACGTGAATATATTCCCAAATTTGTACGCCGACTATCACATTGTGATCCAGTAAGTATTATTTTTTATTTTATGTACTTTGTTTATTAAGATTGTTTAAATTTCTTTCGACTTCAATAGTACTTAGAGGTAACTGTTGTATGTTTGTATGTAAAGGTTATCTGCGGAATTACTCTACTACTATGATTAAATTACAATTCTTTCACTAATGTCATCTACAATGGTTAATGGCAGCTATATTACCATCCACAAAAAGTTGATATTTTTAACCGACTTAAAAAAAGGAGGAGGTTATCAATTCGGTTGTATGTTTTTAATCATTTTTTTATGTTTATTAACTCAGAACTCCGTCGTTAATGGACCGATTTTTTTGCAGATAATGAGTCGAAGGAAAGGACGCATTATAAAGGCATCACTAAAAGGGAAAAAAAACAAAATGTGGGGCTGATACGTGCAAGACAAGTTCTTAAAGAACGCAAGTCTAATGCACTGGCTACGGTTTCGTTTCCAGAACATGTAAGATTTTACTTTCGATCAGCAGTAGAAGTGAAATAGTACATTTTGATAGGGTAGGGCGGGGCTACTTGAGCATAGGGGCAAATTGGGCAATCGAAATATCTCGCAAACTATTCACCGTACATATAGGCATTGTATGGCGGAAAGGAGTCGCAGGAGGGGTAATCACCACGCGATCGCTAGAGGCGCCTGGACGAACAAGTGAAGCGCCCGAGCGTTTTGTTTATTTTGTGACCAAAAAGTAAAAACGTCGTTTACCGCAAGTTTTCGTCTGTATTAGTCAATTGTCATCTGTTTTCAATGAGGTAAGTATTAATCTTCCAGAGAATTATTGTACTTTTGATATTTAGAGAGGTTCTGGGTATAATTCTTACGATTTTTTTATAACCTCGATATTGTTTTAAAATTCCGGGTTGAGGTTAGTTGAGCTATAGTGACAATGACCATTAAGTTCCAAAGATCTAATTATTTTTTTTAAGATATAAGCTAATAATATAAACATTTAACTCTGATTTTAAACAGAAAGACTGAATCTAATGTTCAAGTTAATTTTAAGATACGTTAATGTTTTGTTGATTCTAGTTTTGGTTAATTATTCAAAGAAAATTACTTTAAGTTTTGTTGTTCTGTCACTAAAATATTATTATTAAATAAATAAAGAGCTGATTGTCAAACACATATTTTACTTCATCTCTAGTCAAAATTGAACCCATAGTTTGGTTAGATATTCTTAGTGCTCAACTTCCCCAATACCCTTGCTTAACTTACCTCACCTATGGGGTACATTGAGCGTACTTGACTTTCAGCATTTAAACAGCTGTAGCTCTTAAATTCGACTTGTTACAAAAAAACTACTATGGACACTTTTGCTAAGGGATAAATTACTAATCCATCAAGCTGCATAACAACTCATTGAGACTTAACTGACTTGACGGGATCTGAGTGCTGCTGATTGATAATTTTTTACGTGATTGCTTAGCGTTCAGCCTGATACAATAAATGTAATAAAATATGGTGGCAACGAGCACGCGTACTTTTTCGCACTAGTGCGAAAAACAGTAAATAGTGTGCCTAAAAGCGGTAGGGATAAGAGCGGGTTTTCGAGTAAGTGTATTGAAATAGCATTTACCAGTACATACTAATTGACAATGTTGTTAATTTTTAGGAAATAGATGCTAATGAAAATTCTGAAACGACTATGGACACTAATAAAGTTGACAATATGTGTCAACTTGAACTATTCATGATAATTATAACCATTGTGTTACGTACAGGGTGTAAATAAATAAACGCAAGACCTACTTTTAGAAATTCATAACTTGTTTTAGTTGTACTATATATGGTGATCTGATTGTTTCAGTTTATATTGAAAGTCTCATATTTTTTCTCTAAACTTAACTCGTAAAGTGAAATTTTGTAAGTTCTTGGTCCGAGAGACCACACAGGATGTTTTGCGTTTATTATGTTACATCGTATAAAAATAAATAATGTACTTATAATATACCAACAATAATATATTCATTTACAGGGTTATTTGTAAAACACTAACAACATTGCAGGACTGTATTACTTACTGACATCATAAATAACAATTTTTGTTCTATGACTTTTTACAAAACATAATTCATTTACCAAAAATAACCCTTCAAGATTTCGTTGTTCTTTCTAACACACTTCAACTTTGTATTTTGCTACACCTACGTCTGTATGACGCGACGCAAGCGCATCAAGCACCCCCGCTGCCCGATCCCCGCTCCCCTCCGCTATTGTACTATCGCTTGCTTCGCATATACTTCGTAATGTTTAGAATGTTCAATTAAAATATTTTTATTTTTGTATGAAAATCTGATAAACTAAAATATGATAAATTTTTAAAAGTCATAGAACAAAAGTTTTTTGTTTATGATGTTGGTAACATAGTCCTGAGAGGTTGCCAGTGTTTTACAAATAACCCTATAAATTAGGTACGCATAGTTAAAACTATTTATATAATATATACTTTTAGAATATAGGTGGTAAAATGTGGTCGTGTACCTAAGACAATACGAGTCAGGAACATTTTTTTTTTCAGGAATCATCATCATCCTTATCTATAGAAGGGCGAAGAATAGTTGATTTTCAATACCTGTTTGACCAATTGGTAACGATGTCTAAACATAATTATAGGTTTGGGTGCAATTTGTCAAATCTACTGATAAAAGAAGAGAAAGTGCAGTCATTTGCGTCAAAAATATATTTATCATGTTCTATGTGTGGAAGTCGATTCGAAATAAACACATGTGAGAGTAAAAAAAATTAATTGGACGTTAACCACAGCGCAGTTTTATGTATTATTAGTATTGGTTGTGGTCGGGCCAACTTGAACGAGCTAGTGGCTTCCATTAATTTTGCCACTTAATAGCAAATTGACCTACCAGAAATGTCACGACAACTTGCATGACTAAAAAAAGAAAGAAGTTGCTGCCGGTAAAGAAGAAGCTTTTATGGCTTTGGAAAGAGGTAGTGTGAATCCATCAGGTATACCATCAATATCGGTAACAGCTGATGCTGCTTGCATACTTATTCTTCAGCCTATTTCCATCTTTTTGTTATCTCGTCGTGACATTTCGCGTACGTATTTTGTTTAATTATTGGTAAATCTATGGAAGTCAACAATTCCTTTTAAATACGGGCAAGTTCCAATAAAACTCAGTAATAGTCAATACGGCTTTCGCCGAAATCGTTCAACTGGGGATCTTCTAGCGTATGCCATTCACATCTGGAGCGAGGCCATCGAGAAGTATGGAGAAGCACTTGCAGTCTCCCTTGATATCTCGAAGGCCTTCGACAAGGTCTGGAACAAAACCCTTATTGCTAAACTTCTTTCCTTCGGTCTACCCACTACTGGAGTCTGTCTGATTGGATAGCAGACTTCATGAGGGGTCGATTCATACGAGTGGTTATTGATGGCTGCTCGTCCGGTCAAATGGATATTAAAGCCGGGGTCCCTCAGGGGTCGGTACTCTCGGCAACACTGTTCTTGCTGCACATAAATGATCTACTTAAACCCGGTACCTTTGGGCATGCAGACCACAACACTGTTGCCAAGAGATACGTGTCTGACACACAGATCCAGTCTTTCCGAGAGACTATGGTTGAACGCTTAAACGCGTGCACTAGCTTCTGACGTTTTATAAGTGCCCATGTAGGCCTATGTGAAATAAAAAACTTTTGACTTTGACTTTGAACTGGTCCTAAGGCAGTATCTGATTGGGACGATGCCGATCTGGTCAAGTTCAATGCTGCTAAAACCCAGGCGTGTCTTTTTAGGGTTCCGTAGCCAAATGGCAAAAAACGGAACCCTTATAGATTCGTCATGTCTGTCTGTCTGTCTGTCTGTCTGTCTGTCTGTCTGTCTGTCCGTCTGTCCGTCCGTATGTCACAGCCACTTTTTTCCGAAACTATAAGAGCTATACTGTTGAAACTTTGTATGTAGATGTATTCTGTGAACCGCATTAAGATTTTCATACAAAAATAGAAAAAAAGCAATAAATTTTGGGGGTCCCCATACTTAGAACTGAAACTCAAAATTTTTTTTTTCATCAAACCCATGCGTGTGGGGTATCTATGGATAGGTCTTCAAAAATAATACTGAGGTTTCTAATATCATTTTTTTCTAAACTGAATAGTTTGCGCGAGAGACACTTCCAAAGTGGTAAAATGTGTGTCCCCCCCCCTCTAACTTCTAAAATAAGAGAATGATAAAACTAAAAAAAATATATGATGTACATTACTATAAAAACTGCCAACGAAAATTGGTTTGAACGAGATCTGGTCAGTAGTTTTTTTTTAGTACGTCATAAATCGTAAACCGCATTTTACCTTTCATTCAATCAACTCAAATATAAAAAAAAAACATTTAATTTACTTGCTGCTACGGAACCCTCCATGGGCGAGTCCGACTCGCACTTGGCCGGTTTTTTTCTGCTAAACGGAGGCAATTTCGCACGGCTCCATATTTCCGGGGTGTAACCGTGCCGATAACCGACCACCTTGACGTTGTCGTCTACCCTCAACTTCGGCTCTTATATCAAGGCAAAAGCTCAGCAGGCTGCCAAAAAATTGAAGATCTTAGCTGAGGCAATTCGGTACTTTACACCGGAACAGACAGCCGCTCCACCTTTATCAAGCACAAGTTCGATCGTGTATAGAGCTGTACTGATCTCATCTTTTAAATTAAAAATATATATATATATATCTGTTTTTAAAAATATGGTGATGTTCTTATTTATTTTGTTTGCTTTCCTTTTTATTCCGATATTTTGGGTTCAATTGGAATACTTGGCATTGATGAATATATTTTTTATGCAATAAAGTTTGTGAAATGTATTATTTTTATTTTTAGGTCTTTTTATTTCCTTTTTTACGTAGTTTTTAACGATGACCTCAACTTGGTATTGTTTTGTCAATTAATTAATTTCTGAGTTGAGCTATACGGTTACTGACAAATGCTTGCACTGACTGAACAGGTCCACTCTAATCTGTATGGTTCTATCCTCAAAAGAACATCTCAGACACTAGTATACACTGTCCGCATACACCTTTACCGAGATTACATATCTGAATTTTAAAAGAGACATCTCGTAAACTTAATTTTTTTTTGACGCATGGAAAGTGTTTTTTTACAACTCATCATCTTCCTGCCCTTGTCCCATCTTATTTGGGGTCGGCACAACATGTTTTTTTCTTCCATTCTATCCTGTCAACCGTCATGCTATCACTAACTTCCTTTTCTTTCATATCACTGTTCACACAATCCATCCATCTTTTCTTTGGCCTCCCTCTCCCTCTCCACCCATCCACATGTATACTCATAACTCTTTTAGTAACATGCGTTTCATCTCTCCTCTTTACATGACCATACCAAGACAAACGATTCCCTTTCAACTTTTCAGTCACTGGCGCCACTTTCAAACTTCCTCTAATATACTCATTTCTCACTTTATCCATTCTCGTCACACCACACATCCATCTCAACATTCTCATCTCCGCTACATGCAATCTTTTTTCATCCGCGTTTTTTTACAACTATTTTACTTAAATAAATATCATTGTATCATCGTTTTGTATTTATCATTTACTTAATTGTCTAAATGTATCAACATCCATCTAACACAAAATTGAATAATTTTGGTGTGAATTGTGACAAATATAAAATATATACACGTTCCAGATTTTTATTTACAAACCATACTTACTTAATAATTTTGTAACTCAGAAAAATATCTTATAGAGGATCAAAATTGTTTAAGCGGCCACCAAGCTCGATTTTTACGCGTGTGTGCGTGTAGCTGCATGCACGATGCACACAAACATAACATTGCAGCGAATTTGCCTAAACTCTAGCGAGTGAATTTTCTGCACGGCCTCTTAAAACGGGACCGTATTGGTATCACTTAGTATTAGTATTAGTAGCAAATGACTCACCAGGGTGTGCATTGTAGTCCCCTAACATAAACACCGACTCCACATTGTGACTTTCAATTATGGCTGTCATTTCACTGAGACACTCTGTGAACTCCACTAGGTTTTCATTGGACTCAGTAGGCATGTATACAGAAAATATTAAAATGGAACGATCACTGAGCTCGATTTTAACCTTTTGAGTAGCGACACAATAGTAAGACAATGGCGCACGAACGCCGGCGTTCGTGCGGGGATCAACAGCCGCGGCGAGACGCACACTATTGCACTTCACTACGGTTACCGTCGTCGGGAACGCAACCTTTCTCCAGAGTAAGGCAACTCCGCCGTAGGGCCTACCGCGTAAGACCCCCGCTGCGGTATCCACTGCAGAGGTACCCGTGCAGGCGAAGTCGTCGTCTATCGCGGCCAGATACCCGATGTCGTGCGGCAGTAGCCACGTCTCCTGCAGCGCCACAACGTCAGCCGAGCGACAAAGTTTTCGCACACATTCCATTGATCTCATCACGTTTTTACAATTAAAGCTTATCAGATTTTTTGTTATTCATAATTTAGAACTGTCAATATTCTCGCAAGTCACACGGACATTTTCCTTATCACGTCTAATGATGTTTATAAATCGACGATAGGCCTACTCCCTTTGGCCAAAAATCATCACTCAGGAAAGTTATCAACGAATGTTGAACAAATAATCACGTAATCCTTTGCTAACTTCATGTTCATTTTTTCAATTTTAACATCAGTGTTGGTTTTCTTCATAATGTATGTACTAATGTCACACACAGAGACGCCCTTTGCTACATTATAAATGTACATGGGAACCTTAGTTTCCGCTGCCATAAAATTAGTTCCAGGCTCAGGAATCGCTTTTCCTCGCTTCCCAATGAAACAATTTCGTGATCTATTGTTTTGGACACGAATCCATTGGTCACTCGGGGCCTGTGTCTTCCATTTTCCTTCTCGGAGATTAAGTAGTTACTTTTTATTTTATTGTTGTTTGTCCTGTGCGAGTCTCAAATAAATGTTTTCTTTCTTTCTTTCTTTCTTTCTCGGACAATCTCCGCCAACGATTTCTGCTTTGGTACGATAGGGCTGGATCTATTTTTGTTGACCGTGTGTACGACGGCTGAGTTGGGTGATGGTGGTAGCGGTGCAGCACAGGTGGCCGGACCAGATAGCAGTGGCAGCGGGTCAGGGGGCAGGGGACCATGGCCGCCGGTCGCCACGGGGGATGGCGGGGGCAAAGCCCTGTCGGCCGCACAGCGCACCAAAGGGGGAGCGGCCGCGGACTGCGCGGGAAGAGACGCGAGCGATTCGACCAGCTGACTCGCGACGTGAGTCATCGCAGCCGCGTCTCGTAGTTCAACGGTGGGATCGAATTGCTTATTTTGCGGCGTTGATTCACTACTACCCTCTAATATCCGACGCTCCAAGATATTGTGAATACTGGATTTCAGTGTAGATTCTAATGATGTCTGCTCATTACACTGTAGCGGCAATCCCATGGGACCACTATCGCACTCATAGCTTGTACGTGGGATATGCACCTCTTCTGGGGTTTACGTTGCTCCACCCTGATGAAAGATGCTGCACCTCACTTTTTAACTGGTCTACCTGCTTAACAGTAGCATAGTCTTCTTTCATCATGTCGAGAACTTGCCGTAGCTTTACAATGTCTTTCAATAACCTCGTCACGTCGACATGGTCGTACAGAACTGGGGGTAACTTCTCGAGGTCGCGGGCTACGAAGACTGGGATATTCTCGGAGTCGGTATCGCGGATCAGACAGATGCTGTCGTCTATGTCTCGAACATTTTTCCCCGCCTTCCTCCGCGTTATCTTACGTTTCGTTGTCGGTAGGGATTCGAACAGCAACTTCTTCGCCGTTACAATATCACTTTCAGAGAAAGCGCTCGCACAGATTCTGCTTGTACTTTCATCGTCCATCACGGATATTTTGTTATGCACGAAGGCTAAAACTTCGTTAATCACTACATTGCAATTAGCACATTTTACCACTGAGGATATTTTTAAATCCCCGATACACACCGTCACGCACAATATTCAACCGATCGCTTGCGCGCTGATAAAAAAAAATGAATTAAATATTGAATTGTAGAGATAATAAATTAAATATTTAATAAATAAATTAAATATTGAATTGTAGAAATATAATTCAAATGCATATGAACAGCTATTCAGTTCTATTATAAATAAATCACAAAAATAATTTATTCTAACCGGGGACACAGATTACTGAATAGTTACTACCGGGGATCGAACTCGGCATCTTTAGCGTAGTGCGCAACAATGTTCACGGAAAGGACCCTTATGCGACTCAAAAGGGATGGTGGGCACCCATTCATCATAAAAAAGCATACTGAACAATACCGTCCTGCATCTCGCAATCAACATTTTCTTGCAAAGTTTCACGAGTACAATGTGTCGCTCCATAGACTCGGGGAGTCCGTGTCTGCACAGGAGAGTGGTCAGAACAGGGCTTCGCCGAGCGTGCCCTTGTCCTGACCACTGTTGATTTTCTCAAGTGACGAGGCAGACCAACCAGCCACACATTAATCATGATGGTGTTAGCCCATGTGAGATCCCCGGACATTTAAATATAGAGCAAAGCATCTCTGTAGTCTGTGACGGAACCACATTTCGAGAGGTGAAATTCCTCCGCCCCACTGATGTAGAAAACTTGACTCCCTTTTTTAAAATACATAATATCGCACCTCCGCTCAAATAGTGTTACTCAAAAATTATTAATACTCAAAAAAAATTGCTATTCATTTTTATTTCTATTTATTTTTAATTTCAGAATTCATCATACTTTAAGCTCAGATATTGTCATATTTGTAATTCAATTATTTGCCCACAGGTGAACCATTTTTTTTTAATGTTAAGTATAAACTAATGTAACTGCGATCCCACCTGATGGTAAGTAGTGATGCAATCATTGATGGTGAGGCGCACTAGTTGTTCCAGTGATGATTTATTTATTTGTAGCGTCACATCCCTGATTTTTTAGAATTTACAGGCCTTTTTCTTAACAATTTGATTTTTGAGTTGTGACACTATTTGAGCGGAGGTGCGATTATATAGAAAATTAAGTTACAATTATAATTCAAGCACTGAAATTTTACTTATTATAAACGCACTTAGGTAGTACTTTTTAGGGTTCCGTACCCAAACGGAAAAAAACGGGACCCTATTACTAAACTCTGCTGTCCGACCGTCTGTATATCCGTCTGTCACAAGGCTGTATCTCATAAACCGTGATAGCAGAACAGTTGAAATTTTCACAGATGATGTATTTTATTCTGTTTTTTGTTATAGCGCAACATACAATATACTAAAAATAGAATACAATAAATATTTAAGTGTTTTGTTTTTTTATGCTTTTATAAATCTATACGGTCTGAGAAATGGGTTATTATTATTCTATTAATAAAATAATGTACGTGTCTTCCAGGCTAGAGTGAATAGACTCTTAATAATCGAGTGCGCCCAGTGGAGCTCCCATAAAACAAACATGATTTTTTTACCGTTTTTTTGCTACGTACGGTACGAAACCCTTCGTGCCCGAGTCCGACTCGCAATTGACCGGTTTTTTAAGAATAAAATTAATATCCTTTTAGACTTATGTAAAAATGTGGTTTAGGTACTTTGATCATGAAGATTGATCGTGACTGACGCAGTTATCAATCTTGGAGTTCGTGTCGTGGTCAATAACCCTACAACACCCACCAATATGTTTTTTTTTTTTTTTGGGTGGGAAAATAATCTTATGACATCCCCCGCTCTTGGGCGAGGCGGGAGATAGTATCAGACTTTTACTGACTAAAAACCCACTCCTGTTCCTTCGTTGCCTTTCGTACCAGGGCCGAGTCTTCCTTTCAGAATCAGACCCTTGGCCCCGGTAGGCTTCGACCCTGCTGGGCCCCTACAGTACCCACCCAAAGGTACTACCAACCTGAATTTGTAATGTTTTTATATACATAATATGTATAGTATATGTAGTATGGTATTTCTTTACTATTCTAACTCAGTTTTATACACTGTCTCTACATCTCTCATCCAACTCTCCTGTCGCAAGTCTGCTGTAAAGACATTTCATTTGAAATATCAGTACCTTTATGCTTTTCTGTCTGTATTTGTTCTTTTAATTTTTAAGTATTTATTTGTACATAAATAAATAAATAAATGTCAATTATGTTTATAGTATATTTGGAGAAAATCCGATATTGGCCAATTTTATATGAAAAAAGCTAATTAAAAAAGCTAATCAAAAGAAATTTCATTAGTTATTTGCATTGCTGTACCTTTGTACCAATTTTTATAATGATATGTCTCCTTATGTTATATTATGTGTGTACATAAATTATAAATTAAATATTGAATTGTACAAATATAATTCACATGCATATGAAACAGCTATTCGAGCAATCAATAAATCACAAAAATAATTCATTCTAGCCGAGGATCGAACTCGGCAACTTTAGCGTAGCGCGCAACAATGTTCACGGAAAGGATCTTTATTTCTGCGACTCAAAAGGGATGGTGTGGGCACCCATTCATCATAAAAAAGCATACTGAACAATACCGTCCTGCATCTCGCAATCAACATTTTCTTGCAAAGTTTCACGAGTACAATGTGTCGCTCCATAGACTCGGGGAGTCCGTGTCTGCACAGGAGGGTGGTCAGAACAGGGCTTCGCCGAGCGTACCCTTGTCCTGACCACTGTTGATTTTCTCAAGTGACGAGGCAGACCAACCAGCCACACATTAATCATGATGGTGTTAGCCCATGTGAGATCCCCGGACATTTAAATATAGAGCAAAGCATCTCTGTAGTCTGTGACGGAACCACATTTCGAGAGGTGAAATTCCTCCGCCCCACTGATGTAGAAAACTTGACTCCCTTTTTTAAAATACATAATATCGCACCTCCGCTCAAATAGTGTTACTCAAAAATTATTAATACTCAAAAAAAATTACTATTCATTTTTATTTCTATTTATTTTTAATTTCAGAATTCATCATACTTTAAGCTCAGTTATTGTCATATTTGTAATTCAATTATTTGCCCACAGGTGAACCATTTTTTTTTAAATGTTATAAACCGATCCCACCTGATGGTAAGTAGTGATGCAATCATTGATGGTGAGGCGCACTAACTAGTTGTTCCAGTGATGATTTATTTATTTGTAGCGTCACATCCCTGATTTTTTAGAATTTAAAGGCCTTTTTCTCAAAAATTTGATTTTTGAGTTGTGACACTATTTGAGCGGAGGTGCGATTATATAGAAAATTAAGTTACAATTATAATTCAAGCACTGAAATTTTACTTATTATAAACGCACTTAGGTAGTACTTTTTAGGGTTCCGTACCCAAACGGAAAAAACGGGACCCTATTACTAAAACTCTGCTGTCCGACCGTCTGTATATCCGTCTGTCACAAGGCTGTATCTCATAAACCGTGATAGCAGAACAGTTGAAAATTTCACAGATAATGTATTTTATTCTGTTTTTTGTTATAGCGCAACATACAATATACTAAAAATAGAATACAATAAATATTTAAGTGTTTTGTTTTTTTATGCTTTTATAAATCTATACGGTCTGAGCAATGGGTTATTATTATTCTATTAATAAAATAATTTAGGTTTCTTCAAGGCTAGAGTGAACAGACTCTTAATAAACGCGCCTCACCATCAACGATTGCATCACTGCTTACCATCAGGTGGGATCGCAGTCAAGCACTAGTTTACTTTAAATAAATAAAATAAATATTTCAGTGGGGCTCCCATACAACAAACATGACTTTTTAACCATTTTTTTTGCTACGTACGCTACGGAACCCTTCGTGCCGAGTCCGACTCGCAGTTGGCCGGTTTTTAAGAATAAAATTAATATCCTTTTAGATTTATGTAAAAATGTGATTTAGGTACTTTGATCATGAAGATTGATCGTGACTGACGCAGTTATCAATCTTGGAGTTCGTGTCGTGGTCAATAACCCTACAACACCCACCCATAGGTTTTTTTTTTTTTGGGTGGGAAAATAATCTGACATCCCCCGCTCTTGGGCGAGGCGGGATGTAGTATCAGACTTTTACTGACTAAAAACCCACTCCTGTTCCTTCGTTGCCTTTCGTACCAGGGCCGAGTCTTCCTTTCAGAATCAGACCCTTGGCCCCGGTAGACTTCGACCCTGCTGGGCCCCTACAGTACCCACCCAAAGGTACTACCAACCTGAATTTGTAATGTTTTTATATACATAATATGTATAGTATATGTAGTATGGTATTTCTTTACTATTCTAACCTAGTTTTAAACACTGTCTCTACATCTCTCATCCAACTCTCCTGTCGCAGGTCTGCTGTAAGACATTTCATTTGAAATATCAGTACCTTTATGCTTTTCTGTCTGTATTTGTTCTTTTAATTTTTAAGTATTTATTTGTACATAAATAAATAAATGTCAATTATGTTTATAGTACCTATATTTGGAGAAAATCCGATATTGGCCATTTTTATATGAAAAAAGCTAATTAAAACAACTAATGAAATGGCTTTTAAAATGAGCATATTTCAAAAGAAACATTAGTTATTTGCATTGCTGTACCTTTGTACCAATTTTTATAATGATATGTCTCCTTATGTTATATTATGTGTGTACATAAATTATAAATTAAATATTGAATTGTACAAATATAATTCACATGCATATGAAACAGCTATTCAAGTAATGGATAAATCACAAAAATAATTCATTCTAGCCGGGGATCGAACTCGGCATCTTTAGCGTAGCGCGCAACAATGTTCACGGAAAGGATCTTTATTTCTGCGACTCAAAAGGGATGGTGTGGGCACCCATTCATCATAAAAAAATCATACTGAACAATACCGTCCTGCATCTCGCAATCAACATTTTCTTGCAAAGTTTCACGAGTACAATGTGTCGCTCCATAGACTCGGGGAGTCCGTGTCTGCACAGGAGAGTGGTCAGAAGTGAACAGGGCTTCGCCGAGCGTACCCTTGTCCTGACCACTGTTGATTTTCTCAAGTGACGAGGCAGACCAACCAGCCGTACATTAATCATGATGGTGTTAGCCCATGTGAGATCCCCGGACATTCAAGTATAGAGCAAAGCATCTCTGTAGTCTGTGACGGAACCACATTTCGAGAGGTGAAATTCCTCCGCCCCACTGATGTAGAAAACTTGACTCCCTTTTTTAAAATACATTGTAGAAAATTAAGTTGCAATCATAATTCAAGCACTGAAATTTTACTTAAATGCACTTAGGTAGTACTTTTTAGGGTTCCGTACTCAAAGGGAAAAAGGGGACTCTATTACTAAAACTCCGCTGTCCTCCTCATGAACCGTGATATCTAGACAGTTGAAATGATTGACAAATCCCGCTCTTGGGCAGGCCCATACATAAAATACCTACACAAATAATCTTACAAAATAATAAACTAATACATGTAAAAGAAACTATATAAAAATATATCGAAAATGATTTTGGTAATCATTTATATATATATATATATATATATATATATATAGTTTAACCGGCATGTCCTAGAACCAAAAATTCGAAGACATGTGACATCCACCAACCCGTACTGGGCCCGCGTGGTGGATTATGGCCCATTCCCTCTCCTAGAGAGGAGGCCTGAGGCCCAGCAGTGGGAACATTATACGGCCGACTATGCTATGCTATGCTATAATTTAAAATGACGAAAAAAAAATTGACGTGTAAAAGTGTTTTTTAAACTATTTGCAAAACAAATATCATTTATCATTTAAATGATTCCATGGAATTAGTACATGCTCAATGTCCATATCAAGTTATGATCTTATCGTTTTGTTTTACGACGTGCTTAGTTCGCAAATGGCTGAATCAATTGTCTGTTTTTGTATTATATTTTTTTCTTTTTGTGTTTGGGTGCTTCAGTCTTTTCTTCTTCTTCTTTGTCCGTCCCTCCCATTATTTGGGGTCGGGTTTGGGTACTTCGGTATAACCGTTTTTTTTTTGTTGGCACATGTTTTAGTAATTGTGTTTATGTTTACCTAAATTTGAGAACTGTGATTCTTTAATTCACTAATTTCAGTCTTGGGTCTACATCTATACCATTCACACGTATGCACGATTAGCACCCTAGTCATTCTGTTTTTAGCAAAGACATTAAATATATACAACCAGCAATAGATTTTTTCTAGTCGGCTAAAAAGCTTTTTTCTATTCGGAAAAATCTTCGAGACTCGATTCGGGAATTGAAATATTTACATAAGATAGTTTGTACGGAACTCTCATTATGCGAGTCCGACTCGCACTTGTCCAGGTTTTTTTAGAGAACACGCTCCTCGAGCCTTTAACTTTCACCTGTAATTTATAAAGTTTGTAATTCCAAGCCAATCTCTTCAGATTGGCTGTCATCATCATCATCATCATCATCATCATCATCATCATTTCAGCCGAAAGACGTCCACTGCTGGACATAGGCCTCCCCCAAGTGTCGCCACAATGAACGGTCCTGTGCGTCTCGCATCCATCGGACTCCCGCAACCGTTACCAAGTCATCGGTCCACCTTGTAGAAGGCCTTCCGACGCTACGTCTTCCGGTACGTGGCCGCCATTCCAGAACCTTTCGGCCCCAACGGCCATCTGTTCTGCGAGCAATGTGCCCTGCCCATTGCCACTTTAGTTTGGCGTTTCTTCGTCAGATTGGCTGTGAACTGTGACTCTTCATAACACGATTCATGCAGTTTTCTTTTTTTTTTTTCATACATAAAGACCCAATATCAAGACAATTACAGAGTAGGATTTGAGTTCGTCGCTAGCTGACAACAATTTCATAATCCGAAACCAATTTACGCCTAGTCATAGTCATGCAAAATTCACTAGTCATGCAAATTGAAATGAGATCAATAGAGCCATAGACAAAACTGTCTCGCCGTTTACGCTTGGCTTGCACAAACGCGCGGCGTAACAATGTCAATGCTGAACTGTTTTATATTACGGATTTGGAAGTTACATTTCCGTAATTGACGGATAGTTTTTTAGACCGTAAAAAGAACGGAAGTTTTTTTGGTAATCATTATTTAATAGGGTGGATTCGTGTTCGTGACAATGAACAAGGTCGTAAGACGCAAAGGCTGTTTGGTTTTTATGGGGGGGAAATCATCATATATGCTCTTTGGGTGAAGCGAGAGGGCGTAAATTTTTACTGAATAAAATCCGCCCGTGTTCCTTCAGAGCGGGATAACTCTTTCGAACAAGAACACAGGTAGGCATCGGCCCTAGTGGGGCCTAATAAAAAAAAACCTTGTAAGTTCTGGGAAGGAAGTCTGAGGACTTCAGATGCTAAAACATATGTAACAGTCAAATATGCAGGTACTGTTGTTATCCATACTTAATATTATAAATATGAAAGTAACTCTGTCTGTCAGTTTGTTTGTCTGTTACACTTTCACAGTTAAACTACTGAACCGATTTTGATAAAATTTGGTACGAAAGAAGCTTTTTTCTTTTTATCCGTCTTCGACTTCGACTTCGCTAACGCAATGACATTCACGCGGACGAAGCCGCTGCTGGCAGAAGCTAGCTTAGTTAGAAATAAGTTAATAACAACTAATCGACTAAAAATAAACATAGTATGTTAATACAATTCTAAGAGCAATAATTGACTGTTATATTTTTCAACATTCACGCCCCAGACGCTGGAGGAAAATATCCAAAGTTACAAAAAGAAAGTGATTGCTTTTATTCTTTGCCACATGGCCGTGAAAGTGAAATTAAAAGTGTTACTTATTCTCAACTGTTTGCAGTATGAAAACGAAATTACGAAGTCCCACATACCATAATTGTTAGATCTGAGGCTCTAACACGAGCCTTGAAGCCCTAGACAAGCTCTTAACGCGATCCATTTGACGACGTAAACTGGATTGCTAAAGGTATGGAGCTATATATTATTATGGTATACCTATAGCACAGTATCAGTACGGAAACTACCTACAAATATTCGAAACGGCCCACTCACACAAACATACGCATCGACGAGACTCCTAAGCGTTTCTCGCGGTCCTGTCAGTAGCGAATGCCGCTTAGGTGTCTCGTCGATGCGTATGTTTGTGTGAGTGAGCCGTTTCGAACATTTGTAGGTAGTTTCCGTACTGTTCCATATATCTATACTGTGCCTATAGCTCCGTCCCTCCTTCTCATTCCTACGCTGGTCATTTGAACACGTCATGATAAGACACCTGGAATGGTGTATTTTACAATGAGTTCCAAATAAGAATAGGATCGATTGCAATGTTGTGACGTCACGTCATACTGTCAAATCGAAAGAAATTGGCCAAAATTAAAGAACTAAGAGATGAGCAAAATTGAAGAACTGGAATCTCATTATACTTTTTTCGTTCACAGTTCGTAAATAAATTAAATTTAAAAAATGTCTTGTTTTGCTCACCCACCCTTCGATTTGACTGTATGACGTGACTAATTATGCATCTAGAACGAATTCATAGGCTAGGTGGGGTAACAGTAATCGTGGGATGAATTGTATCAGATGAATCATAGTTTCCGAACCTCTAAATTAGTGGTACCTATGTTATTTGAGAAGTCTATGTCCAGTGAAGTGCTGAAGATAGATGATGATGAGACCATTTAAAGTACTCCCAAAACAAGTCCGATTATCTTGTACGAAAAAAATGTTCACCACAGCATTGAGGTATTACTGTCACATTGTATCGAATTATCGATAGACCGCAGTCCGCAGACTACGTAGTTGCATCGCAACTGTACCTACTTGTGTAGATCAAGCCGATGCGAGAGAAAATCAATAGCTCGGGAACACTACCTACATAAATTGCACCCCTATAGAATGAAAGTGATATGACTCAAAAAATGCAATTTATGTGAAATAAAAATGAAAAAATGCAATATCTATACATATAATAACAAATCTGTAGAAGTTTTTAGTTGTGCGCGCATCACGTATGAAATGGATGTAGATAACTTTTATACATTAAAATTGTGTGTAACTCGTTATATTACTAAGGCTTTGTTTCATCACAATCGGTTGACTATATCCAAAGATATATAAATTTTCGCAAGGTCACCTAGTTTATGAATAAATGCGAGATAGTGTGTTCAAATATTATATTTTAGACACACTATTCTGAAAAATAACGTAAATATATTTTTCTGATCCGGTGTACAGCATACTTTTGCGTATTATAAAAATCGCGATTAATTCCTATTATAGTCCTCTAAATTTCTGTTGATTTCTATGTAATTCAACACTGATTTTAAACGCTTTTATTTTTGGCGTACTTCTTCTTCCCTTCCAATTATTTATTTATTTATTAAAATTTCATGCAACACAAAGGTACCAAGGCGGACTTAATTAGGCATTCTCTACCAGTCAACCAAGGGTGGTGAAGAGAAAACATGGCATGGATTATAATTATTAGTGTCCTCACCATCAACGATGCATCACTGCTTACCATCCGGTGGGACCGCAATCAAGCACTAATTTATATCAGATTAAAAAAAAAAATATTTTGTTTGATAACGGTATTATAGCTTCTGCAACAAACACTACTATACCTACTTATTTCATCCACTTCCCCAGAACAGGCAGAGCAAAACAGATTACACCACTTCACATACTCGAAATCTTCATTATGAGATCTGTCGCAACCATTACTTATGATAGATACTTCAACATAACAGCTTTTTGATCATACTATCTTGCAAAACTTACATACATTATTTATTTAACATAAATAGAAGCACTTAACTAATTAAAACCACATGTATATCTACTAAACAAAATAACTCCAACCTAAAATATGGCGTCGAAAAATTCCTTCGCATCACCGTCGACTGGAAGTGTGTCCGAAAGACTGGCAGCATTGCCACGTTGAATAGCATGCTTAATCTCTGACCGAGGTAAAATCCAGCCCTTGGGTCACGCGAAGTGTCAACTAGGCGTAAGAATGTCGACACAGGTAGCGTCCCACACTAAAAGCCTACCCATTTTTCACGGAAATAAAGTCAAACCGTCCGGTCTCTTATCATCGTCGCGTGCCAGGCCATGAGGTTCAGCCGAACGCCGACGGTGACAAGGGCTCATCGGATGATGTCGCTAATATTCGCGTGCCGCGCTTCGACTGCATGACAGGCCGTATGACCGAGGCTGTTGACAACTTCGCCACAGTGGCTGCGATGACGAGAACAGCAAGGAGCGCCTAGGCGTAAGGAAACAGCTATGCGGAAAGTTGTATCGTCGAACAAGGTGCCTATGTTCGACGACGGTAGTGCGTGAAGCCACTTTCCCGCAGCCAGCAGGCACGCACGCTCTGCAGTAGTAGCAGATGTCAAGATAAGGTTTTCCTGAACTACTTTGCAGAGCGGCTCATCCCACCGACTCTGGAAAGAGGGGTTTTCGGGCGAATATGTATTCGGGCAAGCAAGTCTCCAGGCATCCATAGCCTCGGTGAAGCACGGCATATCAAAAGGAATGAGTGTGGAAGTTGAAATGTTCGTGATTAATTTATCAGTGCCGTGGACTGAAGATATGAATGCCGGTAAACTAATACTGGTAATTTTGCGGACGCTGAGGCCTCCCATATGGATGGGAAGAGTAACTTGAGCCTAAGCTCGATTATCCAAGGTCATATTTAAAATTAATGTAGGTATAATTTGGTCCAATTTTTTCTAAAAGGTGAGCGTACTTCCATAAGTGGGAAGCAGTGGGAAGCACGAAGCAAAAATTGCTAAACTAGAAATCATTGCTAATAAATTATTGTGACATTTCCAATGTTGAATTAGTCGGTATAGAGGCCGCTATTTTTATTTTTATAACCTGTTTGCAAAATAAATTAGTATAATTTATGGTTTAAGTAGACAATCTTTTTTGTAAATTGTTTCATTATTTTGGTTTAATTTATTTATTTAAGTTTCTTTGTGTATAACCCGTAGCCACCGTAGCGGCTCGTAGTTGTCTGAGTGAATAAATTATTATTATGTTAATAAAGAGTGATCCGATTCGTTGTTTTTACTTTTGAACCACTGTAATTTAAACAGCTATCAATAACTACGGGGGATTAATACGACAAATGTTAATTTAAGACAGCCCTTCTCCACTCGTCTATCATAAACGTGGTAAAAAAGCTTGTTGATTCATCCAACGTAATCCTACGCAATGTTTGATGAAGGGGCAATACGAAAAAAGAGAGTTAACACCTGAAAACTCTGTTGGTATTCGGTAATTCCGTCTTTTATTTTATAATTATAGACAAATATTTCACAAAATTTATACGTATTTTTATAACTAGAGGCGTAGTTTTTTGTTGTAAATATTTTCGTCATTCAGAATCTCGATTAAATGTGTAAGGTTTTTATAGATACATTTTATATTTTTAATTTATGTGTAGGCCTGTATATTATGAAGGGCCAAGTTCAAACAAAATAGTAGATTTTCAGAGGACTTTACTGGATTAGTTCTAGGTACACAAATTTATGTTTTGATTTCAATAGAAACGTAGATAATATCCACAAGATATCTGTGTTTCCAAAATATCTGGAGAAAGATGTGTAATAACGTCATAATCAAGTAATAGAACTTTTTTATGGAAATGTATCTCGGAGATTCTGAAACTACCGCACAAAGCGTTATTGTTCAATTATTTCGTGTAAAAAAGAAAAACACCATATCACATATCGTGTCGATTTTTTAGCAAAATTACGGTCAGTAACTTTTTTATGTGTTTCTGTTGGTCTATATTATAAAAAAAGAACCTGTTACATTGGAGTATGAACATAACGTCAAAAAAATCTTTGAGCGACGCGAGCCTAAAAAAAAATTAATTTATATTCTTGTAGCATGACATTAGGTAGTAAGAATTTCTTATATACATACGTAACGAAGGCGATTACCTTGAAGGATTGTGTTTACCTATTGAGTGTATATGTCTGATCTATTTAATTTTTTTTTTTTTCATTTATTAAAATACAATTAAGCAAACATAGTTACGTTTTACATTTTTTTTTTACGTGAAATGTAGGTAGGTATCCCCGAAAGTAGTTTAAGTGTGAAAGTGTGTAGGTATAGAAAGTTTTATTATATTGCTGTTTTCTTGGGTGCCAATAACCGATAATAGTACTAATTCATGAGACTGGCCTCTTCTTCAACTCGCCGACAAGGTAGGGTTGCCAACTTTTATTAGAAGAAATAGAGTAATATATCTGATTTCAAAGGAAGTAAATAAAAAATACGGACTTATAAAAAAGAGTATCATAGAATAGAATAGAATAGAATAAAACTTTATTGTACACCAAAATATTAACAAAACTTTAAACTAACTTAATCTTTGAGTACAATGGCGGTCTTATCGTTAACAGCGATATCTACCAGACCACCTACCTAATAATTTCATAATTTTAATAAGATATTTTTTGGAACTTTTTGCAGCACATAACCATTTTTTATTGTTTTTAAAAGAATTGTACGACTTCAAACAGTCTAAATCTAAGTCAACGTAGATCAGAAGTTCATTTTTAATCAATTTAAAAGAAGCCCTGTTCCTCTCTTCCCTCCTCTTCACATTCATGACCGAAAAGACTCTCAGTAATGTCGACTTTTTTTGGTTACGGTAATAAGTATGCATCATAAATATGCATGACTGGCACTAGTATAGTGAGTTACACAATGTAAAAAAGAGTATTTTGGCGTCCTCTGTTAGTGTTATAGATTATAGAGTACGCCTACATGATATAGCGTACAATACTCTATTTTAGAGTACGGTTGGCAACCCTAATCTTAGGTTTCCGGGGTAGCGAAATCGTAGGGGCAGGGAACTGTCTATCGCCTGCCCTGCGGATTTGTTCGAAAGAATTACCGTGGCACTCGCAAACGGCAACTGAATTCAGTAAAAGTCTGACACTCCCACTCACTCCACCCTCCGGGAGATCACGGGTAGTGTGAAAGCGAAGCCCGGGGTCCCGGGATGAAGGCAAAGAAGGAACAGGAGTGGGTTTTTAGTCAGTAAAAGTCTGACACTATCTCTCGTTCCGCCCAAGAGCGGGATTTATCATTAGATGATTTTCCCACCTAAAAAAAAAACCCTGCGGGAGATGTCATTTAGTATTCAGAAGTATAAATAATGATGCCTTCTTGTAGAGTAGTCAGAGACAGAACAACATGGACCGACTATAGGAGGCTTTTACCGTTGTTGCTAGCGGTCGAGCGGTCCTTGTACACATTGTATTAAACAAGAGATATATTTCAGAGCAGTGGTGGCCGAGTAGAGCAGTGGTGGCCGAGTGGTAACGGCCCCGACTTACGAGTTGTAGGTCGCGGGTTCAAACCCAGCCAGGCGCATTACTTTGTGTAATTTATTTCATCACCACTGCTCTCAAAACGGTGAAGGAAAACATCGTGAGGAAACCGGCATGTCCTAGAACCAAAAATTCGAAGACATGTGACATCCACCAACCCGCACTGGGCCCGCGTGGTGGATTACGGCCCATTCCCTCTCCTAGAGAGGAGGCCTGAGTCCCAACAGTGGGAACATTATAAGGCCGACTATGCTAAGTGTAGAAAGTTTTTTTTTATTAGTCTTGTTTTTTAGGGTTCCGTACCTCAAAAGGAAAAAAAACGGAACCCTTATAGGATCACTTTGTTGTCCGTCCGTCAGTCAGTCTGTCTGTCAAGACCCTTTATCTTGGGAACGCATGGAGGTATCGAGTTGAAATTAAAAATATATATTTAGGTATGCGGTTCTTAGCAGCTGTGATAAAATCGAACTTCTTAGTTAGCGAAAAAAAAAAGATACGACCGTTTATGTCGCAAAAAACGTGTATTTCGATTCGACACTCTCAAGGGAATCAAAATTCATAGGGTGCTTCCCATTGACTTAGAATCTTGAAATTTAGCATGAAGCCAGGTCTCATAGCACAAGTAGGTATAGGAAATAATCTGAAAACAGTAAATTTGTAATTACGTCACAAAAAAAAAACCATTTTTTGCGATTCAGAAAAACTTCGTAACTCAATTCGAGAATTGAACTGTTTTCAAAGGACCAGTAGATACGCGAGTCCGACTCGCACGTGTTTTTTTTCAAGGACATGCCGGTTTCCTTACGTTGTTCCACGATAAATGTTTTTAATGTTTTTTCCTTGGCATAAATACGGACGGCACTCTTCACTCTTTGTAGCTAATGCGAAATGTTACTGATAAAGTATCGGGTTAGTATGGGTAAACCAAACCGCATCTTTCTACAAGTTATAATCAGATAGTTGTTGTCAGCCGGCTTTTAGAAAACCTCATGGGTGCTCATGCTCATTTGATGACTCGAAAAAGTGGCGAAGTGTGAGAAGAGAAATGCACACTGATCGACCGACAAATAAATAAATGTCCTACTTACATACTGCGTACTTAATTACATATTATGTTTGATAAAATGTGTGGGAATCGAACCCGCGACCCTTGCGTCTGAACGGGTCGTCGGGTAATGAAAAAACGCCCATCCCTAAAAGGCGATTACTGATCTGTTTCTTGATGTCTATTTTCAGGGGTGCACGACACCCACTGTTTATTTCTCATGGGTGCTCGAGCACCCACGGAGGCGGCGCCTCTGGTTGTTGCGCATAAATCACGACTACTAAAACTATTTCTAGTTGACTAACAAGAAAGGCGTAAACGCGAAACCGTAAGCTGTAGTTTGCGGTCTTCAGTTTAAATTGGAAGGTACAAAAATGGTTTGTTGCTAACAAGTCGCCTTGAAGACGTAAATACGGTTCCAGTCACCTTCCTGTCACTGACGCTGCATGACTAAAACAATTTAGTTTTTCGGTTATTTTCAATTATATATCTTAATGTTACGTAACTTGTATTAAGGCGTCTAAAGAGGTCGCACTTGCAAACTGGGAAGGTACCTACCAAGGCAAGGTATACGTATAACTTTTTAAGGTTTATAGTAAAAATAGCATAGGTGTTCATACTTTGATGGAAGATTGTTTTTAAAAATGTCAAAGAAGTAAAAATAGTAATTATAGGAAATATTTTCTTGATATTGCATAAATCACGCTTCTAACAATATAAACTAATAAGTTATAACCGAGTGGTAACGCCCCCGACTTACGAATTGTAGGTCGCGGGTTCAAAGGTTCAAACCCAGCCAGGCGCATTACTTTGGGTAATTTATTTCATCACCACTGCTCTCAAAACGGTGAAGGAAAACATCGTGAGGAAACCGGCATGTCCTAGAACCAAAAATTCGAAGATATGTGACATCCACCAACCCGCACTAGGCCCGCGTGGTGGATTACAGCCCATTCCCTTTCCTAGAGAGGAGGCCTGAGTACCAACAGTGGGAACATTATAAGGCCGACTATGCTATACTATGTTAAGTTATAAAACATAGAAGCGTTTCATTGCGTCTCCGCCCCCGACAGTATCATACGTCGTTGGGTATTATGAATTACTTCTAGGTTAGTAAAAAAAAATCATTAAAGAATTATGTACAACATTATCAACATAATATGATTTTTTCGTAAGACTAATATTTTAGCCAAAAAAAAATTGACATGATAATTGATAAGCAGGTGCTATATACTTTCATGACATTTAATTTAGCGACATGTTTATTATTATTACATGACATTTAAATTTTGGTTCTCATCGGTTCTCATGCTATTTTTTGACATTTGAATTTTTAATCAATGACATTTTATTTAGTGACATTTTTAAAGTATTTAATCTCTGACATTTAATTTATTGACCATCGTAATTTGAATTTAATAATTATGAAATTTGTTTTATGGGAAGAATACCAAATAGAGATTGTAGATTAGGTACCTGATTTATTTAATTTATTTTTGTGTAATTTGAATTGTATAGCTACTAACATAATTTTAAGTAAATATTGTTACTAACCCTTAAATGAGTGCAAACTTAAAATAAACGATATAATAATATTATAATTTTTCGCTTATTTTCCCTACTCCTTTCAAACGGCTTTGATCTTTAGCATGATATGTTTACACAAAAATATTGCTAGTTAAGTGTTCTTCAGAATGTACATAGCATATGTATATTATATGGATTTAAATGTCAGCAGGGCTCTATCTCGGGCCGCCTAGGCCGAATGGTATGGTAGTACGAATGCATTTAATTCCGGCCAGATGTTCAAGGGACTATACTTATACATCTTAATGATACATGGATATTTTGAATTACTTTTTGGATTGATCGAATCGAAACTTATAATTTTATTATAAGTAATATAAACCTGTAACCTACCTAATAATTCTTCCAGTCACCTTCCTGTCACCTTCCTGTCGTCGACCCCACGAGAAACAAGATTTTCGAGTATTTTGATTTTAATGTTTTTCCTGTTTTTGATTATTTGCAGAGAGATTGGTAGGTAGGTATTAATTTTTGACATTTGTTACGACGACCAGTATAATAGTATTTTATGTAATGCTCACTAGAAGATCGCACTAATATTATAATGGCTTAAATTTGACTTCAGATTTTGGCAACAGGAATAGAGATATTCGCAGGAGAACCAAGGTTATCAACTTAGCCCGAAGAATAAGAAAGAAAGAAAGAAGAAAAGAAAAGAATCGCCAAACTTAAGTAGCAGTGGGCAGGGCACAATGCTCGCAGAACAGGTGGTCGATGGGGACGAAAGGTTCTGGAGTGGCGACCACGTACCGGAAGCTGCAGTTAGAAGGTCTCAGGTGGACCGATGACCTGGTTAAGGTCGCGGAAATCTGATGGATGCGAGACGCACAAGACCGGTCGTTATGGCGACACTTAGAGAAGGCCATGTCCAACAGTGGACGTCTTTCGGCTGAAATGATGATGATGATGAAAGTTAGATATAGCAGAGGTTTCGCACTTATCCAGGACCCACTGAACCAAGTATCATTGTATTTCGAGAAGAGGACGACCCGACGTACGGCGAGTATCCATCTAACGTTGTTGAAACCTTTACGGTCCGGACTAAGCGTTTCGTCTCGTCGTTTATACCGCGTACATCGAAGGACTAGAACAATTTGCCTGCTGCGGTCTTTCCGTCCGATTATGATTTAGGTGTCTTCAAGGCTAGAGTGAATAGGCTCTTAATAGTGTGCCTCACCATCAACGATTGCATCACTGCTTACCATCAGATGGGATCGCAGTTATGCACTATGTTTATATCTATTAAAAAAAAAAAACGGGTAAGCCTCGCACACTGAGGGTTCCGTACAAACTTACCTATGAAAACAGTTCAATTCCCGAATCGAGTTACGAAGATTTTTCCGAATCTCTTGCTCGTGCTCTTCTATAGGTCGATTTACATCAGACGAGCGAATGCTCATTCTATCCCCACTATATCAAATTCTTTTAGTGTAAACAGGCGTAGAGCATTCTTTCGTTGTTCTTAGTGCGTTCGCAAAGATTCTATGGAATATTCTAAGAATATTCGCTCGCTCGATGTAAACGGCGGTAGAGTGCGCGAACAGTTGCTTAGAGCGTTCTTGCGTGTTCGGACGTGCTCGCGCCTCTGAGCGGTCTCTTCAAAGCGTTCTTGTGTTCTAGCGATTGTATACATATCTTATCGATTAAATTATGGATTGGTCTCAAGAAAAGATAGATCAGAGATAGTAAATGATCAAAATCCTCTGGCGCCAATCTACAAAAGTTTTGGAATTGACCACTTTCTTCTTGTTTTTGCATATCCGGCATTGTTTCACCTACATTATCCAGTGTCCGTCGTTGCATTAAATTTGTAACCTACCAACGTCTCTTCCTTCTTTTATTTTTGAGTTTTTGCGACAAAATAATAAATGCAGCACTTGCAATTATGATATCGCTGTCAGAGTCAGACATAGCGAAGCACTACCAATACCAACCACAGAATTGACACGAACGAGCAAAAAGAATATTCGTTCAGATGATCTAGCATCGTTTACACTAAAAGATTACGAAATAATGTTCTTGTTCTAAGCTCTAGCTCTTTGTTCGTTTGATGTAAATCGACCTTATCTGCTTTTGTTCTATTCTTTTTTTTAAATGTTTGTGTGTTCATAAACAAATAGAATATTTTTGTGACGTAACTTCAAATTTAGTTTTCAGATTTTTTCTTTTTTCTTACTTGTTTTTTTCTTTGTATTGTCTTGTGTGTTGTACCTTGCTTCATGCAAAATTAAAAAAAACACGTGCGAGTTGGACTTGCGCACTGAGGGTTCCGTACAAACTTACCTTTGAAAACTGTTCAATTCCCGAATTGTGTTACGAAGTTTTTCCGAATCGCAAAAAATGTTTTTTTTAGTGACGTAATTACAAATTTACTGTTTTCAGATTATTTCCTATACTTTTGCTATGAGACCTGGCTTCATGCTAAATTTCAAGATTCTAGGTTAATGGGAAGTACCCTATGAATTTTGATTCCCTTGAGTGTCGAAATACACGTTTTTTGCGACATAAACGGTCGTATCTTTTGTTTTCGTAAACTTAGAAGTTTGATTTTTTTCACAGCTTCAAGGGACCGCAGACCTGAGTACATGGTTGTAATTTCAACTCGATACCTCCACGCGTTCCCGAGATAAAGGGTCTTGACAGACTGACGGACAACAAAGTGATCCTATAAGGGTTCAGTTTTTTCCTCTAGAGGTACGAAACCCTAAAAAAAGAGGAATTCCAGATGACTTGGAAAATTATGTAGGTAAAACGCTTCATCACGAGTACAAAGCGACAGTTAATGAGCCCTCCCAGTTGTGCAACGTGGTTGTGCAAGACAACTCTCACAAAACAAGACACTATGTACTCGTATGTTCACATCTTAGCTTCGGTAAGATTAGCGTAGGCAATGCTGCCTGCATCTAGGAACACAGAGACGTATCGGTGCAAACATTTGACGGTACCTAAGTTACTATCTATAAAATGAACGTGTCAGTAAGTGACAATTCTTATGGTTTTATTTTTTAATCGCCTAATAGTAAGGATAACGCCATCTACTGGCATTACCAGAACAGCATACTTAATTCATTTTATAATGACATTTTAATCAGAGATGGCGTATGTGCTCGGTAGCGGTACCCACTGTTTATTTCTCATGAGTGCTCGAGCCCCCGAGCACCCATGGAGTCGGCGCCCCTGCTCGTATTGATGCAATGAGAAATTCTATATTTTATTTAAAATTCTGTAAGGCAGTAAGCATACCTCTGCCATCTCTACGAATTAAATTACTGAGCATTTTAACGATTATCACTTATCACATTCAGTTTCAGCATTAACCCTTTAACAGCCTGCGTCGGATTGGTCCGACAAGTGTTTTCGCGTCCTATTCGCCAGGGTCGTGTGTTTGCGACTGGGTACTCCATCTCGTTAAGATCTTCAATCCCCATAGGTGACAGAAGATCTGACGAGATGGAATATTTGGTCGTGAATGTGCGACCCAGGCGGAATAAACGCCGTGTTTGTCGGATATATTCGACGAAGATGGTTAAATTGTTAATAACCAATAGTCGTGACAAAATGAAATGCGCGCCGAATGCGACCACGTTAAAACACATCAACACGCATGCGTTGGTGAAGAAGTGATGATGCGATGTTTTCGCATTACTGATGAAACAATGACTCGCATACAAAGAACTTTATTAATGTAACTCTAGTGTTCCTGATGGCTACTGCGAATAATAAAATATCAAAGCAAACTGTTTTTTTTTTTCAATAAGTATCTACACTTCGTCGAAAACTGGCTAAGTATTAAAAACTTTTTCCGGGTGCGTGTTTAAATAGGTAAATAAGATAGGCGACTGTGATCTCACATTTTCTTAAAAATATTTATTTTTAAGCACAATATTGTTTCAGTCATTTCCTTGTTGGTTTGGTTCACAGATTAATTATTTACCAAAATGATTTGAACGTCATTGGTTTTTCTATCCGTATAGACGTTTATTTACCTCAAAAATTCGAGCCAAAAACATTTGTTTCAAATAAACCATCACTTTGTCAAAATGTCGATCAGTCAAAAATGTGAAGCTAAATTGCACGTTTCAAAGCGTAAATCTCTGTGGATAAAATACTTTTTACAAAAAAAATAACCGACTTCACTAAAGATACACTAAAAAAAAGGATCAAAATAACTTTAATTTCGGAAGTCGGTGTTAAATAAGAAACAAACAATACCGAGAAACACCGACATCCGAAATTAAAGTTATTTTGATCCTCTTAGTGTTTTTTTTTTTAGTGAAGTCGATATTTATTTTTTGTAAAAGGCGCGTCGGTCACTGTGCGAAAGCGTTTCACTACCTAATTTTCACTCGCGCTCGCGACATATACGAGCTTTATTTTATATAACTTCTATTTTTACATTGTACCTAATATGTAGACTCCGCAGTCTCATTGATGCACGTTTTTTGTAACATGTTGACTGGTCTAATATCCTCTCATAAATATTCAAATTATTGAATGGAAAAATTAAAAAACTATTTTGTTTTTTTTAAATAGAGTACCCAATCTATAAGTTTTTTATCTGTTATGGAGGAATCGACTAATTGGAACAGTGCACTAGCTTGTTATTTTTTAAGTTCTCGTATTGAATGGAATAAAATGTGAAGGCCAGATATGCTGCCGCTCCATGTAAAATACTGGTTTTAAGCTGCATTTCTGCGGTTAGATTAGAAGCCGACCCCTCTATTCCTCATAGATCCCATCATTAGAACAGGATTTTGAAAAAAAATGGGACTAATCTGGAAGCATATCCTTTTAGGGAAAACAAAATTTTGCAAATCTGTTCATAGACGACGGAGTTCTGAGATAACAAACATTTAAAAAAAATAAGGATAAAAACAAATACAACCGAATTGAGAACCTCCTCCTTTTTTTGAAGTCGGTTAAAAAGAACGTGCAAGAAACTTTACGGACACTCTTTTATTTTATATTATGAGTTACAAAAATCTTGGTTACATATTTCTTGTCACTCCTATTATGTGAGCACAATGTAAATAAATAAGGAAAAAAAAAGTAATTAAAAAATATAAATTGAAATAAGCCACTGGCAGTTAAGAGGTGACCAGTCTCAACTGACGGCGTCCGTTCACGAGCATGACGCGTGCATCAGCCCCACTCAGCTCAATCATTTTGAAGGGAACCGAATGACCCAACAACACGACTACTATAACATACTTTAAACGATGTCGTATAACAAACGCTTGATTTTAAGTGGTATCTATAAACCACACTTACATGGATGGTTATCATTGTCGAACTGTTACACAAGTGGCCGCTAATGGTCAGTGTTGACATATGTCATAACTTTATAAGTTGAGTGGCCAGTGTTGCCACATCACTAAAGTGTGGGATGACATGGTGTGGCGTTATGCAACCATGGTGTACCGTTTCAAAGTACTTAATGCTTTACTGGTTGGTTACCACAGTGTAAAAATAATAATATTTCACAACTATCACACAACGCCGTCTAATCCCAAAAGCTAAGCAGAGCTTGTGTTATGAGTACTAGACAACTGATAACCATACTAATATATTTCTAAATACATACTAGTCCGGTCAATCTAGACCAAAAAATTAGAGTGAAGGTACATAAATAAAGTGTGTACAAAAATGATAAAATAAATAAATAAAATCCCAACAAGCTGAAAATCAGTAAAATTGTTCAAAACATAATTATAAATAATATTTAAAAGTTCCCCATCATTCCCGTTTATGGAAATTTTTTTATTCAAGGTCAATGTTTTATCATAAAAGTACCTTAGACAAAAATTGTAGATCATAAAATTATGTATAAAAAATGTATCTTTACTTTTTTCCTACGAGCCACCGTTTCTGAGATATAACTATTCAAAAAGTTATAAAAGTTGTTATCGTCATAATATGCACACGTTTCCACGCCACCTATGAGGTAGTACTTAGCGCGTTTTTTTTAACTTGGTTTCCCCAGTAGGCCAACTCCACGGGTCAGTTGTGATCCTGTTAAATGTGAAACTATTGCAAAATAACGAAAATTTTCAAAGATTGGAATCGCAGTAACAAAACGTCGATTTAACATGGCGTTATAGATACGTCGTTGAAAGGTTTTCCAAGAAACAAAATTCGATGATACCTACGGCTTTCGCACTCATGTAGGTATTCCAATTACCATTGGAACGAGTTTAAAATGACAAAAAAAAAATTGACGTGTAAAAGTATTTTTTTAAACCTATTTACAAAATAAATATCATTTATCATCTTATCATTTATCATTAATATTACAATTCACTTGATATAATAATTACTTACACCAATTTTACATCGCAATATCAAGCCCATAATTAGAACAGATCAGTAATTCCCGCAAAAAAATCCGCTAAAAAAACTCGCCAATCAAATTCAAATCGTATTCAAAATTTTGCAAACCCGTTATAAGTAAATAATATTCGACCAACCAGCCTGCTTGGTAACCAATTATGTTAATATATCAAATCTAATGAGATCAAAATACCTACACGAAAAATTAATTCTGATTGGCATACCAATTCGGGCATAACTTTTTTGTTTATGGACCCATCTTGATGATTATAATAGTTTGTGTTGTTTGTAAAATATATTTTTTTTTTTTTGCCTATACGGCTATACCAAAAGCAATGGCCACGTTTCAGAGCCACATGTCATCACTGGCAACACGCACTGGTCATAGACTGTCATATTTATTCATTTATAGCTTCCACAATGCAGATAAGATGTATCCTTGTAGACTTTGTTAGAGCATCATACTTCTAGGTACTTAGGTCTTGAGAAACTGTGGCTCGCAGAACAGATGGTCGTTCGGGCCGAAAGGTTCTGGAGTGACGACCGCGTGGTACCGCAAGATGCAGCGTTGGAAGGCCTCCCACAAAGTGGACCGATGACTTGGTGAGGGTCGCGGGAATCCGATTCATGCGAAACGCACAGGACCGTTCGTTGTGGTGACACTTGGAGAAGGCCTATGTCCAACAGTGGACGTCTTTCGACTAAAATGGTGATGATGATAAGTGCTATATAAAGAAAAAAAAACTAAAAATGGTAGCTATTAAGGTATTTCAACATACTGAATTGATTAATAAATAATATAGCCTTTTATTTAGTTGCAATCAATTTCATCAATGACTATTAACCCAGTTTCTAAAATTAGACATACTCGTGTTATACATATTTATGCATAAATCTTTATTTTTCTATTAATACACGTACTTATTGCAAAATTTTCTTACAATTTATCTATATGTATATGTAAAAGGAGAAACTGACTGACTGATATCAAACACAGCCAAAACTACTAGGACATGACTAGGACTAGGAGTGTGAAATGGTGTGAAATAAACAAATGCTTTGACTTTGACTTTGACATTTTGCACAAGGCTTCCTTTTATGACGTAGGCGAGCACTAAAGAATGTTCCAAAATTCAGCCCTAAAGTTTGTATGGAGAATACCACTTTCACGCGGGCGAAACCGCTGACAAAAGCTAGTTCTTCATAAACACTTTCAGAAGTTGCCTATTACATCAATTTGCATCTAAAGCGATTTGATTTGCCCTTTTATAATTTTATCCGATCTAAAATGTGATGCGTTGAAAATATCTCATGTTTCTACGACTCTTGCATCCAAATTAAGTATCTGATTTTCGAATTTACATGGTAATACCTACTTAGGAAAACGGGACATCTAAGATGTTATTTTATTATAGAAACTCTAGTGGTCCCGACGGACGTTGTCCTGCCCGAAAGCTGGTTTTCCGTTAGAAAAAAGAAATGAGAACCCTACTGCAGCGTGTACTTTTAAACCACCTAGGAACCCACTCAAATATACTCACAAAATTATTTAAAAGCTCACCACCTTACCGTGAAGAGAACCAAGATACAGGATATCATTAAAAATGCCAACATTATAGCTTAATGTTTTGGTTAAGCTACGTTTACTGAGGTCAGTCCGTTGATTGGTAACCATCTAATAACTCATTTATCTTAGCAAAACTCAGCACCCGGCCATAAGGTAGGTACGCACTAACCAGGCTTGGTTTTTTTAGGTGGGAAATCATCCAATGACATCTCTCGCAATTAGGCAGAGTGTGTCAGACTTTTACTGACTAAAACCAACTCCTAGTTCCTTCGTTGCCTTGTATTCCAGGGCCGGGTTTTCCTTTCAGAAGCGAACCAATGGCCCCAGTAGACTTCGACCCTGTTGGGCCCCTGCGGTAACCCAGGCCTGGCTTGCCAATGTTCCGGAATTCATTAAGGCTGACTTTTGGCCTCAACCCCCTGGACTACGAATTGTCTGTGTTAGAGGACATGGCCTGTGTTGGGGTCGGTTTCCAATCTAACTGAATGCAGCTGAAAACCAGTATTTTACATTTAGAACTTATCTACCTAGATAGAATCTATTGAATTGAATTAAATGTGAAGGCCAGATGGCCTTCACATTTAATTCAATTCAATACAAGGACTTAAAAAATATCAGAAGCTAGTGTACTGTTCTAATTAGTCGATTCCTCCAAAACAGGCAAAAACTTATAGATTGGGTACTCTATTTAAAAAACAATACAGTTTTTGTATTTTTCCATTTTAAAATATGAAAGGAGAAAGACCTGTCCAGACACAGTACATAAAACCTGCTTCGAAATAATAATGTGTTTGCGGAGTCTACAATATTACAATGTAAAAATAGAAGCTTTAAAAAAATAAACCTATTAATAAAAGATACGAGATAAACACTAATTTTGTACAGTTTATAGGTCTTATAAATAATACGAGGTGGCCACATGATTTGCCATTTACGGCGTACCTATAAAATTAATTGCACCTGACAAACAATGAAAAAAGAACAGAAAAATTACAAATTGAAATCAAAATGTCCCCATGGGGGAGATCGGCGGCAGCGATCTCTCACGCCGGGCCTTGGTACAGGCGGAGGAGGAGTGGCAGGCGGTCGCCTCCTTCTGCGAAGCAGTAATGTTAGCAAAGGAGGAGGCCGCACATGCACGCGCGAGGGCGCGGCCTTCACGCCCCAGCCGTCGGGATCCCGATCCCGATTTCCGGCCACCGTAGGCGCGAGCTTGCGGACGGCGAGCAATGGGTGGCTCGCCGTCCGACCGTCCGGTAACCGTCCGGACCGAGCCCAAGTCGTTCCACGCGCGCCTCAGGGAGACGTCAGCAAATCGTAGGGGCCCAGCAGGGTCTCTTAACTCAGAAGTTTGATTTTTTCACAGCTTCAAGGGACCGCAGACCTGAGTTTATGGTTTTAATTTCAACTTGATAGGTCCTCACGTTCCCGAGATAAAGGGTCTTGACAGACCGACATACAGACAGACCGACAGACATAATAATAATAAATTAATAATAAATAATAATAACCCCATCGCCGTATCTCTACGTTGACGTCGTGGTGGGGCTTGCGTGCTCCAATATACCCTAGGTCTGTATCGGTAAAGTTTGCTTTGCCGTAATATGCCTAGGGTGAGGGGCCAGACTAAGAGAGATACAATCCGCAGCGCAGTTTTGTGGCGAACTGTTGGGCATTAGCGACCCCACGGACCCGATCTCCCGGGAGAATTCTTGTTATTCATCTCCGGCTTGCCTTTATTGGCCGGCCGTAGTGAACACTGACGAGGAACTGAGCTCCCACCTCTCTCTTGCCTTTATTGGCTGGCTTGAGTGGAGATTCGCAAGAGCAAACGTGCTCGGGAGAAGAATGTATTCCAGTAAGGTGCTGGTAGGGATCTTGACCGTACTTCCGGGATTGTCCTGATAGCCGTGGTATACCTCTCCACTCCTCAAGCACCTCAGGATATGTTGCCCTCTTGTTGCTACGTCACTTCGTGCTAGCGGCCGTTTATTGGGCCGTTTTTAGGGGCCCATTTATTGAGTGTGCAAGTCACCCCCTGCCTTTTTTCGATGCATATTAATAACGTTGTTCAGGCAGGGGCCATAGTCTTGACATAGTTCCATGTTACCAGTCCACTTAAGATTCCAAAAACCATAGCCCTATTATCTTTGTTCTCCATATGTCGCAACAGTTTTTCAATAACCGGGGGTTGTCCTTGGGTGCACTAGCATAGCGCGTACAGGGATAATCGTCGGTTGGTATCATGTTCCATTATAATTATCTAAAGGGCCTCTGCGAGTTGGCTTCGGCTCCTTGTACGCCTCCCAAAGGTCCAGGACCTCAGGGTCCTGAGATAAATAAAATATATAATAATATAATAATAAATTCTTTATTGCAAATTAACGTTTTACAAAAATAGTGAAGCCCCGACGTCTGCGCTAGGCATAGTGCCTGTGTTACAGGAGCCAGTGTCTTCTACCGAGACAGACAGAATGATAGACGGTCGGACAACAAAGTGATCCTATAAGGGTTCCGTTTTTCCTTTTGAGGTACGGAACTCTAAAAATAGTACAAACGAGCGTTTTTAATATTACAGTTGTACCTATGTTGGCACTGACCTTTACTATTTACCATGGTCATATTGGCGGCCGTAATACCTACGTATTCATTTACGGAAGCTTAATCATTAAAATCATCACAATACTCTCAGTTCGTCTTACTCATGTCTTACTCTATTGAATGACTTTTTTGAAAGATACAACTTGACACTGTTCTGCAAAAGGCAAGAAACTTAAGAAAATTTGAACTTAACGGGCTATGCTGGTGTTTTCACTATCTACATAAATACCCGCCTACCTGATAAACATTGATTAAACGAGATGTTATTTAATTTTATGGTAGGACGGATTGTCTGAAGAGTGATATAAAGAAAAGGGAGTTAGAAACAGCATGACGGGTGACGGGACAGAATGGAAGAAAAAAACGTGTTGCGCCAACCCAATAACACGGGACAAAGGCAAGAAAATAACGATAATTTTCTTTAAAGATAAACTACTCAATACCTACAATTTTTAGCTTATTATTATTTAATGTTTTCAGCCAACTACGCATAGAAAAAACACGGTTTTACTACATATCCTTCATTAAAACCACTAATCAGTATTTACAACCGTTCAATTTATATTGGTGATCGAGTAATCACAGGATTTGGTGGCCGTACCGCACTTCCTCAACAGAAACGTTTGGTTGAAGGCCAGCGATGTTAATATCCACTAACTCAACGTTATAGAAAAACTTGTTTGAATTCTAATTTAACAAATAATCTACTTAATAAATATTAATATATATTTATATAAATTATTCCGCGTTTTGGAAGATGCAGCGTTGGAAGTCCTCTCACAAAATGGACTGATGACGTCGGTTGATGTTATTCAAATGTGTCTTTTTTAAGAAGTTTTTATAAATGCAAAATTATTGTGTATAGAATATGGTTAAATCATCATCTTCCTGCCCTTGTCCCATCTTATTTGGGGTCGGCACAACATGTTTTTTTCTTCCATTCTATCCTGTCAACCGTCATGCTATCACTAACTTCCTTTTCTTTCATATCACTGTTCACACAATCCATCCATCTTTTCTTTGGCCTCCCTCTCCCTCTCCACCCATCCACATGTATACTCATAACTCTTTTAGTAACATGCGTTTCATCTCTCCTCTTTACATGACCATACCAAGACAAACGATTCCCTTTCAACTTATAGAATATGGTTATATAATAATTATAAATAAATCGACTGGGCACGCGAAGATGTCTACGGGAGGATGTGAACTGAACAGTGATTAGTGTTTATTGTATCAATGATAGTCATGTCAGCGAGGAGCCTCGACAAACACCTTAGAAGGACCTCGTTCAAATGCTAGATTCTGAAAGCGGTACTTCTGGACATCTGGCTCATTAGGTACTAAAAGAGTATCTCTGGACTCTGGAGATTTCCAGCCTGTAGTTTGCACCTCGTTCCCGATGCCGCGCCGGTCGCGATTTTTTATATTTCATTTTTTCATTCAAAAATGTGAAGAATGAACAACATTATTATTATGTAATTGTATTGAGTTTAAGTGGCTGCTAACCGGCATTCGTCGAGATGTCCATATTTTCCCACAACCCCCTCTTATCTCAATGAACGTTTTAAGTTCCTTCATGATACACATTCTAGACTCTTGCAGTCATCGGAAAATTTGAAACTTTTAATCCCCTTGATTCTACCAAGTTTTGCGAC
Source organism: Mythimna impura (assembly GCA_905147345.3). Taxonomy (NCBI): domain Eukaryota; kingdom Metazoa; phylum Arthropoda; class Insecta; order Lepidoptera; family Noctuidae; genus Mythimna; species Mythimna impura. The sequence continues at coordinate 28,625,139 of LR990348.1, read as the reverse complement.
GAATCGTTCACGGTCCACGCGGTGCGATTGTGGAACGCGTTGCCGATGCCATTATGGTAGTCTCTAACTTTATAAGAAATCGGTGTTACCGATTTCTTTTAAAAATCTAGTTAAATACCATTTCCTTTCTCTCTAATGCCATCTTTGTTCTTTTATTCGCTTCCTTCTTTATAATTATGTAACAATTATCTACTTACTAAGTATATAAAAAACTCGTGTCACTGTGTTTGTTTTCAAAATCCTCCGATTTTTATGAAATTGTTTGTGTATATGTATTTATTAGGTCTGAGACAAGGTCGTAGGTTATTTTTTAACATTCTACGCCCACTCTCCATTTTTTTCTTTGATAATTTATATTTTATTTCAGTTTTTGTACTGTCTTTCCTTGCGTGATCACCAGAGGTCGGAATTAGGTAGTTACTTATGTACTTGCATCGAAATGTTGATACCTATTAATATGGATGTTCCCGGGATTTCTAATGAAAAATCCCGTGTGGCCAACAATATTACAAATAAATAATAATAAAAACCTCAGAGATAATTAACATACATTTTTTATTAGTATTTTTAATTAAAAAAACATCTCTCTTCTTCAACTGAGGTGAGGTTAACAAATTTATACACTTTCTCCTTCTCGTCGGCAGGAAGATTTTTTTTCTGCCAGGTATATTTCTGATAGTGTCATAAAAAAATTGCTGCTCGTTAATATTAATCTCGGGATTTGAGGCATATCCACTTTATTCTTTCGCTGTATGAAATCAGTACTTATAAGTACTCCGATAACTCTACCTAATTCCGACCTCTGGTGATCATATCAGAAATGAAGATATCCGCAGTAGAACCAAGGTTACCGACATAGCTCGAAGAAACGCCAAACTTAAGTGGCAATAGGCAGGGCACATTGCACGCAGAACAGATGGTCGATGGGATGAAAGGTTAGGTTGGTCGGTGGTTGATGGTTTAGGCCTCCTACAATTGGCCTCCTCCTCCTCGTACGGCGTTGCGCCACCGGTACATGGTGGACATCCCACCCATACGCACAAAACGTTTTGAGAACACATTTATTATGCGTACAGCCAAGGAGTGGAATTCCTTGCCGGAGTCTGTGTTTCCTGATAGCTACAACCTAGGGGTCTTTAAGTCAAGAGTGAATAGGCTACTTCTAGGCAAGCGTGCTCCATCGTCGACCACATCATCGCTTACCATCAGGTGAGATGGTGGTCAAACGCGAGCCTATCATTAATAAAAAAAAAAAAAAACAGTGTGGACCGATGACCTGATGAGGGTCGCGGGAATCCGATGGATGCGAGACGCGCAGGCCCGGTCGTTGTGGCGACGCTTGGGGGAGGCCTACGTCCAACAGTGGACGTCTTTCGACTGAAATGATAATGATGATGATGATTGTTTTTCATATAGCTTAGCTAACAGCACATTTATCTATCTTTATATGTATATTTTTAATGTAAAAATTAATGTTTTATTCAATTAAATCGCAGACTACCTTTTTGTTTTCCCCTCTCTTTTTTTCAGTTCATCTAAAGGTGGTCTGGAAGTTATTATTGTCAGCGATAAGACCGCCACTGTACCTTTGAAATTTAAGATTGTTTTTATTTTATTTTTTAACTATTTTCAGCTACAATAAAGTTTAATCTATTCTATTGTACCTATATATTTCAATGAATAAGAGAGCAGTGGTGGTAGTCGAGTGGTAACGGCCCCGACTTACGAGTTGTAGGTCGCGGGTTCAAAACTTCAAACCCAGCCAGGCGCATTACTTTGTGTAATTTATTTCATCACCATTGCTCTCAAAACGGTGAAGGAAAACATCGTGAGGAAACCGGCTTGTCCTAGAACTAATAAATCGAAGACATGTGACATTCACCAACCCGCACTGGGCCCGCGTGGTGGATTACGACCCATTCCCTCTCTTAGAGAGGAGGCCTGAGTCCCAGCAGTGGGAACATTAAAAGGCTGATTATGCTATGTTTTATGCAATGAATAAAAGATTTCGATAATGTAAAAGTTGCGGAATATACGATCTATTTAAATTCTGATAATAGAAACTGTCGCATCATCGACATATTCGATTTTGTCATTGACCTATAGCCATTTTTAGAAGGTGTTTCTTTATTTTACTTGGTAATTTGAACATTGCAACACATTAGTTAAGATCACGGTTCCTCCAACGTGAAGTCAGCTTGAAGATGAATCGTCATCAGTTCATATCCTTGGCTTGGTAAAGCGCGCGCATTATAGACTTTGTGTTTGGGATAAGCTAATTCGATCAGATCATTCAGAAAGTAACTAAGCCTACACCCCTTTTATTCGGCGGGAAATCAGCAAATAGCTTCTCCCGCTCTGGGTGGGGCGAAAGGGGCTGTCAAACTTATACTGTCTAAACCCAACTGTTTTCCTTCAGTTGCCCTCTGTGTTCCATATCCACGGTAACTCTTTCGAACATCCCCATAGCCCTAAAGACCACAGAGGTCTGCATAAAGAATTCCAATTTGAGTAACTTTGCTTAACTCAAGTTTAAAGCACCTGAAAACCTGTCTCAAATTGGTATTAAACTAGGATTTAACACGCTTTAAACTCCAAATACTCGATTCTAAAACCGGTTTTAATTATAATATCTTGAAAAAAAATGAGGGATTATATAGGTGTAAACGTAGATCGAATGGCCTGTTGGTCTAGTGGTTAGTGGCCCTGACTGCTATGCCGAAGGTCGTGGGTTCGATTCCCACCCAGGACAAATGTTTGTGTGATGAGCACGATCATTTGTTCTGTATCTGGGTGTAATTTATCTATATGTATATGTATGTATTTAGAAATATATAAGTATGATAACAGTTGTAATACCCATAACACAAGCTCTGCTTAGCTTGGGACTAGACGGCGTTGTGTGATAGTTGATCTCTCATGCAATTTTTCCATCAAGTGAGGCTAGCATAAAAATAAAACGCGACCTGCTATAATTATAATACTTATTTTCTATGTTTAGGTCCACGTGTTAGGAGCATACCTAAACGTGCGTCTACGTCAGTACGTAAATATTTCCGAATTAATTTTCCCAAACAGAACAAAAGAAAACATTATATAAGTATAACAGACCAGTCAAAAAAAAATTGCATTGAATCTACTAAGTCACACGTAAAATCTGCAAACATTAATAAAATTAAATAATTAACATAAAATAAATGACTAGTTAAATATTTATTTTATAAAGTGATTATCTAAAGCACCTAATTAAAATTAAAAAAAACGTCAGTTCGTTCAGTTTCAGCGATCACTTGCTTAAAAAACTTAACTGCGTAACAAATAGTAGGAGTAAAAAGTTATTTTTGAAGCAGTCGGGTGTTTTTTTTGTATTTTACAGTTTTTAGTTACCATTGTAATTTTAAAATATGGCTTTGATATAGGGACCATTTTAAAATCACCATGATGAGCTCTTTAATTTGATACCAAATTAATTGGCTAATTAAAATAAAACCATGGGTATCAAATTAAATTGCATTGAATCTACTAAGTCACACGTAAAATCTGCAAACATTAATAAAATTAAATAATTACCATAAAATAAATTACTAGTTAAATATTTATTTTATAAAGTGATTATCTAAAGCACCTAATTAAAATTAAAAAAACGTCAGTTCGTTCAGTTTCAGCGATCACTTGCTTAAAAAACTTAACTGTGTAAAAAATAGTAGGAGTAAAAAGTTATTTTTAAAGCATTCGGGTTTTTTTTTATTTTACAGTTTTTAGTTACCATTGTAATTTTAAAATATGGCTTTGATATAGGGACCATTTCAAAATCATCATGATGAGCCCTTTCATTTAATACCCAATTGGGTATCAAATTAAAGGGCAAATAGCAGTATCCAAAAAAAAAACCTTAAAACTATAGAGCCTCACAGTCGTTATATTGGTTTTTAGGGTTCCGTACCCAAAGGGTAAAAAGGGACCCTATTACTCAGACTCAGCTGTCTGTCAGTCTGTGACCAGCACATGAACCGTGATACCTAGATAGTTGAAATTTTCACAAATGTTGTATTTCTGTTGCCGCTATAACAACAAGCATAAGCATAAGCATAATCAGTCTTTTAATGTTCCCACTGTTGGGATCCGGCCTCCTCTCTTTAGGAGAGGGAATGGGCCGTAATCCACCACGCGGGCCCAGTGCGGGTTGGTGGATGTCACATGTCTTCGAATTTTTGGTTCTAGGACATGCCGGTTTCCTCACGATGTTTTCCTTCACTGTTTTGAGAGCAGTGGTGATGAAATAAATTACAAAAAGTAATGCGCCTGGCTGGGTTTGAACCCGCAACCTACAACTCGTAAGTCGGGGCCGTTACCACTCGGCCACCACTGCTCCGTAGGTGCTAGCTCCATAGGTTAATATATTGTGATCGTAGTGTTTTACTTGATGAATGTAGAAGCCTTTACACGTGCTCTTAACACGATCCATTTTACGACATAAACTGCACTGTTAAAGGGATGGAGTCATATAGGATGTACAGCTCCATTCTCACTCGCACGCCTGACATTTTAACATCATAGTAAGGCCCCTGTTCAAAGGATGCTTAAAGGTTTCGCCGCTGTCGAATACAAAGGATAAACAAACATTTTTAACCTAAAGTTGCCTTCATCTAAAAATAACCTACCACAACGGAGGCGACGAAGCCGCTCTGCCTCACCTAGGGGACACAAGGAAATATACACAACCTTAGCAACGTGAGTATAGGCATCTACTTTCTATGTTAGTTCTGGTAATTTCACTAAAAGTTTTAGATGGCGTTACCTTTTGAGAGTTCAGCTAAAAGGTATCACAACCAAGAATCTTTTATACTATCTGGATTGATTACGTCAACCTCAAAAACCTATCGAAGAGTATGATACAAAAGGGTATGTTATCTCTTTCTACTAGTGTGTCCATAGACTAGTTCGTACTACGGGACATTCTGTTCTAAAGAAGTTCAAGAAAACCAACATGACGACTTATTAATTAATTACAATGGTAAATAAAAAGTGTAAAATAAAAAAAAAAACTCGACTGCTTTAAAAATAACTTTTTACTACTAGGTACTGTTTTATTATATTTTATTTATGTTAATTGTTTATTTAATTTTATTCATGTTTGCTAATGTTAGCAGATTTTACACGTGACTTTGTAGATTCAACGCAAATTTGTTTTTTGGTTGGTCTATAATGATTTTTTATTGTTCTGTCTGAAAAAATTAATTCGGAATTATGTACGCACGGACGCGAACGCACGTTTAGGTATGCTCCTAACACGTGGACGTAGAAATAGGAAAGAAGTATGAGTATATATAACAGGGAGTACTCACTTGATGGAAAAAATTGCATGAGTTTATCTACGTTTACACCTAATCCCTAATTTTCAAAGTATTAAAGTAGAACCGGTTTTAGAATTGAGTATTTGGAGTTTAAAGCGTGTTAAATCCTAGTTTAACACCAATTTGTGACAGGTTTTCAGGCTAAACTAGAGTCAAGCAAAGTTACTCAAATTGAAATTCTATATGCAGAACTCTGGGGCTGTAGTCTTTAGGGCTATGGGGAAGTTCGAAAGAGTTACCGTGGATATGGAACACAGGGGGCAACTGAAGGAAAACAGTTGGGTTTAGACAGTATAAGTCTGACAGCCCCTTTCACCCCAGCCAGAGTGGAAGAAGCTATTTGCTGATTTCCCACCGAATAAAAGGGGTGTAGTCTTAGTTACTTTCTGAATGATCGGATCGAATTCGCTTATTTCATGAATATGCATCACTTAGATAGGTCAGAAAGGTCAGATTAATTTATTATAGGTGAAGTGCTAGGGAATGCTAAATCCTACTTGATAAATAATGTTACGTTGGGTGATTGGGTCACTGTGAATTACGGGCTACAGTGGATTATTCAGTATAACCACGTAGTATATAACTCAGTGCGTGATAAGCCTACTATCCACGAACGAGGAGCTTCATAGACGCATATTCGTACGACACGAGTGACGTCACGATCACGTTGCCGCTTCGTTGACAATATTTCATAGTTTTTAACCGACTAGGCGACTTCAAAAAAAAGGAGGAGGTTATCAATTCGGTTGTATTTTTTTTAATGTCATTATTTTTTTTTTATTTTTTTTTATGTTTGTTACCTCAGAACTCCGTCGTTTATGGACCGATTTGCAAAATAAATAACTTCAATTTCGGAAGTCGGTGCTAAATAAGAAACAAACAATACTGAGAAACACCGACTTCCGAAATTAAAGATATTTTGATCCTTTTAGTGTTTTTTTTTTAGTAAAGTCGGCTATTTTTTTTTTTTTTTGTAAAAATGTATTTTTGTATGTAAGCTGTAAACACGTGTACACCAAGCGTATAATGACGAATACGCGTCTATGAAGCTACGCGTACGTAGACAGTAGGCCTAACTGCTTACGAAACACATTCAAACAAAAACTTGTCTTGGTTGTCGCTCATCCATACCTCTCCACATTAGTCATCAACGCATTATCAGAACGAGATTTAACCACTGTCATAAGTTCGGTCAATAGCAATTAATGAAACATTTTTATCTCACTTGATTTTAAGATTTCTTGAAATGTAAATGATTGTATATTGTTTTTTTTACGCTTGTTATTCCTTAAACTCAATAAACAATGTTTTTTAGTCTTTGAGATAAGTAGATTTCAAAGTGCAATGATTTTGAGTTCGACGGTTCGTGAGTTACTCATTCCGAGTACCTACATTGTTAAAAAAAAACTGGGCAAGTGCGATTCGGGCTCGCACCGTGAGGGCTCCGTACAAACTTACGTAAACAGTTCAAATCCCGAATGAAGTCTTGAAGATTTTTCCGAATCGCAAATAAGTTTTTTTTTTTGTGACGTAACTACAAATTTACAGTTTTCAGATTTTTTCCTATGCTTGTGCTATGACCTTGCTTAATGCCAAATTTCAGGATTCTTGGTGAACGGGAAGTACCCTATGAATTTTGATTCCCTTGAGAGTGTCGAAATATACGTTTTTTGCGTCATAAACGGCCGTATTTTTTTTCAGTTAACTTATAAATCTGATTTGAATTTTTTTACAGTTTCAAGAGACCGCAGACTGTATATGGTTTTAATTTCTCTCGATACCTCCACACGTTCCCGAGATAAAGGGGCTTGACAGATTGATAGACAGACAGACGGACAGATAATAAAGCGATCGTTTAAGGTTTCCGTTTTTCCCTTTTGAGGTACGGAACTCTAAAAACTACTTTAACTTTATGTAAAATATTATAAAGGAAGTTAATATTATTTGACAATGTTCGTATTATAATGTTATTAAATGCAAACTAAAAGTTTAACTCTATTTATGTAATACCAGAATCAAAACTAAATTTATTGACAAGGTCTGAGGTTGACTGTGAGATGCCATAATAAAGAGCAAACTTTGTTACTGCAATATGGGTATCAAATTAAAGGGGTAAGTAATATAATGTTATACTCGCTCCATCAAAGCAAGCAGAATTATTAAAATTTGATGATTCTCTAGCTCAAATTAAAAACGAGGATATAACGTATTAGATAACAATTTAATTGATTTAACATATTACATAACTGTTTGTAAAAAAAAATATGGATTATCTGTCTGCATAAAAAAACGAAAATTGTTTTTAAAGTTCTTTATTGCTTTGTTTTTAATTTAAGCACATGCATAATCAATTCGTACTATGCGAGATTTACATCTACTTTATGATTTACTATGTGGACTAAGGGTGTTATTAATATCGTGTTTTGATCAAGCATGCGGGATTGCTCCGCACGCGTAACCCCCCCAAACAAATGTCCATTTTATACAAGTACTTATTGTAATGCGTGGAATACGCAAGCGGGACGCGTTTTATTTTCGCATTTTGAATTTATTGCGTTTTTTCGTTTCGTTTTCATGCGGAGCTAACCCGCATAGTTATACGATAATTTCTCAGTTTATAAATAACGGATCCCCGTTTTTTATGAAACTACTGACGTTTATCCAAACGTCAGTCTAAATGGCAATATTGCTAAGCAGCAGGTGAAAGACGGCATGCAGTTAGTGACTGCAATCGACCGACGAATATCGACCTATATATAAGTCCCCCAAGTTCGTATGAACAATCCATACGATTAAAAATATTTTCATCAATTTTCCGTCCTCAAAAATTTTTGCAAGTTACCGATTAATTTTCCGCACCAAGTAGATGTGTAGGAAACATCTGAAAGCAGCTGTCGCGGCGACTGGGGTGTAAGGATAACCATTCCGTCAGGCGTGAGACCGTCTCCTTTGCTAAGGTAGGTGCCAGATAAACATGGAATAACGGTCCAATGACCGTTATTCCATGTTTATCTGGCTGGTTTTTGTTTGTTTTCTTTTTGTTGTTTTTTTTTTATTTTTTTTTGTTTTGTTTGGTTTATAATATGATTTTTTTTTTTGTAGGAGGGTCACATTGATACTCCTACATTTGTTGACATTCATAATTTCAAAAACGGAAATAAAGACATAGAGCTGTCTTGAATCTACATTTATTGTAATCCTTTACATGATCAGTACATAATGAAAAACTGCATTGTATGTTTTTCGGGTAGGTACCTACGCACAGATAATAGGAAAGGTGAATGTACTTTATTCTACGTTTATCTGGCAGCTTCTGTAGCTTCACAGAAAGAGATGATGCAGTACTACTTAATTTGTTTCCAGATGCTGAAATTTTGTCACAGAAAAATGCGGATCTTTGCTTTTTGCAGGTCATTATCAAGTTGTACATAAGCTTGATTATATGTCATAATCAAAGGTTGTAAGGTGATTAAAATTTTATTTGCGACCAAAACAAGTTCCTATTTATTTATGGAAATATAATAATCATAGACGAACTGAGAAACTTTTATTGATGATTTTTATAATTATAAACCAGTAAAGCCTTTTTTGTTTTGAACATAGAACCTGACACTAACCTTCAAAAGATGCAAAAAACGTACGCAATCGCTTCCTCCTTTAAAAGCAGAAGCGTAACTACCGGAGGCTAGGCGGGACAGTGCCCCGGGACCCCAATCTAGGGGGCCCCAAAACTCGATTAGTAAACCTCTTATTGAAATAGCGAAAAATTTTTCCACCTTCGAAACGTAATAAAATAGGTCGCGACACTAGGTACTTTAATCCCCTAAGGCAACTCGTTTACAATGCGTTCCAAATAAGAATAGGATCGATTGCCAGGTAGTGACGTCACGTCATACTGTCAAATCGAAGAATTATTATGGTGATCAAAACAAGAAATTTTTAAAATTTAATTTCTTTACGAACTGTGAACGAAAATAGTAGAATTTAGTTCTTCAATTTTGCTCATCTCTGAGTTCTTCAATTTTGCCCAATTTCTTGCGATTTGACAGTATGACGTGACGTCACAACATGGGAATCGATCCTATTCTTATTTGGAACGCATTGTAAGTCAGTAAAAGTCTGACAGTCTCTCCTGCTCTGAGTGGAGCGAAGTTATTCTATGATTTAAAAGCCTCAGATTTTTTTTTGTCCCAGTACCTTCAGTCACCCAGGTACGCCACTGCCTAAAGGCATAAAACTATAAAATGTAGCCAAGTAGTACAGTACCATTTCAACACCTTTAGATCTAGAACAACAGTGATGAATCTATTTAAAATGAATTTTATAGACTCTAAGAATCTAATAAAGACTGCTTCGGAGAATGTCAACACATCATCAGTGAGCAATTAAAATTAGAATGTTAATTAAACATGTCAGTACCCACATTAAATTGCTATTAAATACCGAACAACTTGTTAAAAATGTTTACGACTGAGGTAGGACGACGGTAGTAAAAGATTCAATGATATTTTTTTAACTGACTGCAAACAAAAGGGTTCTCAATTCGATTGTATTTTGTTAGAGTTTCATACCCAAAGCAGGCCTCCGTCACTCCATGTACTTGCGCGCTATAAGTGCCTACCGCCCAGCCGAGCGGTCTCGGTCCGCCGGCGGATCAAATTCAGTGCGGTTTTCGCAAGCGAAGCGCGCGCACGCCGTTCAATTTTAATAGTGCTGTTCGTTCCAAGCACCAATATATAAAACAAAACAAACTTACAAATATAATAAAACAAACTTTAAAAAAGAGAACCGACTTCAAAACACTAAACCGTAAGAAATAATTTCTTCTTTGATGTCAGTGCTTTTTCGATTCGTAATTACCAGCTGTTAGCACTAACATAAAAAAAAAAAACAAATTATTTCTTACGGCTTAGTGCTTTATTTGAAGTCGGTTCTCTTTTTTTAAGGCTTTTTTTTTCATTTCTAGTGAACATCTCCGAAGATCATCATCAAACTAAGAAGTATTATACTTATTTTAAAACGTTCTCCTAAATGTAACAAATCCTTTTCTGAAAACCGCATCGATATCGGTTTAGCCAAACGCGAGATTATCGCGTACAAACATACATACCTACAAACCATACAAGTCAAACTGAGATAGTTTGGCCTGTATGTCTGATCACCTCCTTTTTTTTAAGTTGGTTAAATATTTTTTAAATGATAAAATTTTTAACTGCCACATAAAAGTTAGAACATATTCACAGTTCTCAATAACATAGATAAAAAGTTATGTTAATTTAATTTTATCGAAGAGGCAGCCCTGCGATTACTGTGGAATCGCGCGGTGCGAAGCAATCACTGCTGTACGCTTGAGCATTTAGGCGCATTTTAGCATACAGTGGTTGTTGACGCGAGGGAGTAGGCAATTATCGTAATAGGTATTGGAAATTTTCTACTGAGTGAAGTATCTGTTACGTAGTAACTATTCAGTAATCTGTGCCCAAAGGGTAAAATCGGGACCCTATTGCTAAGACTCTGCTGTCCGTCTGTCGGTCACCAAGCTATATCTCATGAACCGTGATAGTTAGACAGTTGCAGTTTCTTTTTAAATGTTTCAAAATTAAAACATAAATTTCTGTTGCCGCTTTATCAACAATGCTAATAACAGAATAAAATAAATAATATGTAAGTGGGGCTCCCATATAACAAACGTGATTTATTTCAACTTCCAAAAAAAAAAAAAACGAAAAATTACAAAATAACTTTAGTTTTGGAAGACATGTCAAAAAAAAAAAGTAGAAATAAAACCAGAAACACCGTCTAAGTACATTTTTCTAATTCTATCTTTGAAAAAATAATTAGGTAATCAATTAATTAATTGATAACGTTTATCATTTGCGCAACTAACCAAGAGGCTCCAACTATCTATTCATGAATTCTAAATTAAAATAGAATAATCGATCAAGGTCATGAAGAATTTCTCTTTCTATACCGCTTAAATCAGGACAAAACCTGCTTTTTAGAATCGAAGGACGCAGGGCGCAGGCGCCAACTTATCTCAATGTAAACAACATCAAAACATGCAAGAAAATGTTAAAAAACAACAATCTACTCACCAGCCCAAGGTCCGAACCTCTTAGACAGATCCTGCTCCTCAGAAGGCAGGAAGTAAGGCATCAAATACGAAGATATAAGCTCCAATACACTCCATAGGGAATCTATTAGCATAAAACAGAGGGCAATAGACCCAACTAACGCTAAAACTAGTAACAAAAACATTGTTTCTATTATAAATGCACTGACGCGGTTAAATTGTGGTGGACGTCGAAAAATTGGCGCGATTTTTTCGAATTCGGAATGCTTATTTTTGGTGGGAAAGCGCACGACGCGCCAACATGACGGTGCAAACCAAACTGACGGAGCGACCGAGTGTTGCCCACATTCAAGTTACGATACAACGATTGACCTATAAACCTCTCTTATGTCACGCTTATCATCAATTTCTATGGCTGTAATGGCTGCTAACCGGAAGATATGCAGAGAAAGGCTTGATAATCTGCGATTTTTCCTTTCACTTCGAGATAAGCGTTAACTAATCGAGTTATCTACTTTATTTATCGTCTTCTTAATCTAATATAAATACATAATAATATGATATTTTATTAGTACTTAAAATCAAAACGCCTGCAATTTAGATACATGCAACATTATCGAAATAGGTGTATGAATAGTTCAGCAGGCGGTGCCTTGCACGGTAGCAGCTATTTATCTAAGTAAGTAACCCTTATTTACGTAGAAGAAGTCATCAAATGACGCCTACTGCTGTGAATGAAGCAAGAGGGAGGGTTAGACTGTTACTGGCTAAAACCCACCTGTGTTCCTTCAATTTTCTTTGCGGTCCCCGGGGCCGCGATAACATTTTCTAACAATCTCGTAATGTATACTTACGCCCAAGAATACCCAAGTTCATCTTGACTAAAGGCAGTCGATATTGTATCTTATCCCAATACTCTAAATTAAGTCAAAACGACTTGCTACTTATGCACCCATATACATTATACTTACCTACACAACAATTAACGATACACGACATAGATGTCAGGCAATCCTGGTCTTACAGCCTGGTTTTTTATTCATTGGATAAATGATCGTATTAAGACAGCGACCTTTCTCAATCCAGCGCTGGGCATGCCACATTCGAGGCGGTAAGTCTCATCTTTGTGAAGTGGCTAGAGAGCCGCCACGGCATCCTCACCTTCCGCCTGGCACAATATACTTAGCAGACATGAACAGTTCGGAAGATTTCTGTTTCAGATTCAGGCGGAAGAAACATTTTAAAGACTGACAGTACTCACAGACATCTGACTCTTCCAAAATTCAATATGCAATAGCTCCTGCAATCAAAATTATCGATAAAACTTCTCTTCGTCTCCTTGGGTCTCCAATCTTTGAGGATTCCTTTCCCAGTTTGTGGAGGAAAAAAATACAAAATTTCAATGACGTTTCGGAAAGATTGCTCCAAATTAACATGCATTCGGCCATTACCCTAGTTCGTTATTGTTGTTTCGGTCCTAAATTAATATATTTCCTTCGTGCTTCCCACTTATGGAAGCACCTTTTGGAAAAAATGGACCAAATTATCCGCTTAATTATACACTTACTTTAATTTTGAATGACCTTGGACGATCGAGCTTGGGATCAAGTTACTCTTCCCATCCATATGGGAGGCCTCGGCGTCCGCAAAATTACCAGCATTTGTTTACGCCGGTAAACTAATGCTGGTAATATTTTGGTTTACAGCACTGATAAATTAATCAGGAACATTCTAACTTCCACACTGATTCCTTTTTAACCGACTTCAAAAAGGAGGAGGTTATATGTTCGGTTGAATGTATGTTTTTTATTTTTTTTTTTTATGTATGTTCACCGATTTCTCGGTCAATTGTAGACCGATTTTGAAAATTTTTTTTTTGATTGAAAGGTTATGCTTCCAAGTTGGTCCCATAGAAATATTGTTATGATCTGATCATGAACTTTGTAGATATGGAACAGAACTCCTCATGGGATCACAGCAGAACTGTCGTAACAAGTAAAATTGCTTTGTTTATACGTGTAGTCGATGACTGACTGAAAGAAGAGGGGTAATATATCGAACTGATCTGATGATGAAGCCTGAAATTAGGCACCGGAACTCTGTAATAAATTAATTTAATCTAACCGTGTTTGGTATTATTAGAATTGTCATAAGATGCACTCTGGCTATAAGGTATTTAAGTATGGCTGAGGGGTACTTTTTAGTGGTGGTACCATAACTAAAAAGTGAAAAATAAAAAACTTTTTACAAAAAAAAATACAACCGACTTCAATGTAAAAAAACACTGAAAAGTGCAAAATAACTTTAATTTCGGAAGTCGGTGTTAAATAACGAAGAGACAAAACTATTATAGAAACACCGACTTCCGAAATTAAAGTTATTTTGCACTTTTCAGTGTTTTTTTACATTGAAGTCGGTTGTATTTTTTTTTGTAAAAAGTTTTTTATTTTGAAGTGCCGTGCTTCGCCGAGGCTATGGATGCCTGGAGATTCGCTTGCCCGAATACAAATCAGCCTGACATCCCAACTTCCCAGAGACGGTGGGATGAGCCGCTCTGCAAAGTAGCCTAATCCTAACATCTGCTACTATTGCGGAGCGTGCGCGCCTGCTGACTGTGGGAAATTGGGAGGCAGGTCTTTGGCTTCACGCACTGCAGTCGGGGAATATTGGCACTTTGTTCGACGATACTACTTTCCGCCTAGCTGTTGCCCTACGCCATGGGCGATCCTTGCTGATCTCCTCATCGCTGCCACTGTGGCGAAGTTGTCAACAGCCACGGCCTGCCATGCAGTCGAAGCGCGGGACGGATAGCACAGCACGCGAATTATAACAACATCATCTGATGAGCCCTTGTCACCGTCGGCGTTCCGGCTGTTTTGGAACCTCATGGCCTAGCACGCGACGATGGTAAGAGACCGGACGGTATGTCTTTATTTCCGTGGAATTTAGGCCTTTAGTGTGGGACGCTACCTGTGTCGCACTCTTGCGCCATCCCATCTTCCCAGCTCTTCGTGCTGTGCTGGTGCTGGAACTCTTAGTTGACATTTCGCTTGACCCAAAGGCTGGCTTTTACCTCGGTCAGAGATTAAGCATTGCCATACAACGTGGCCAGCCTTTTGGACACACTTCCAGTCGACAGCAATGCGGAGGAGTTTTATGAAGCTATATTTTAGCTAGTAGTAGTTTTTCCCTTTAGTGTATATATAGTTTTAATTAGTTCAGTGTTTTTATTGAATTAAATAAAATTTTAAAGACTTATAAGTTCAAAAAAATTAATTAATATGTCGATACATCCAGATTTGGTTAAGTCCAATCTATAAAGCCTGGAACACCGGGGTAGGTTAGCCAGCCTTTCTATATTTTACAGGATTCATGTTGGAGAGTGTGCGCGGGAATTGCATGACTTGATTCAGACATCTCCTTTCTACCATCGAACAACCCAACGTACGACAGGCACCTTTACGTTGTTGAAACCTCTACGGTCCGGATCCGGATTAAGGGCCGAAACTTCGTAAAGCGGTCCCATACAAAAGTGCTCCGTTGCGGTGACCCGCGCGTGCAGCTTCTTTCTTTCTTTCAGATATATCAAATTACAGGCCCATGTCTATAAGGTATTTTCAAAAATTATATTGTCAAGAATTACCAACACTCTTGAAGAAAATCAGCCCAAAGAGCAAGCTGGGTTTCGTCGAAATTTTTCCACCATATACCACATCCATGCCCTTTTAGACAAATATTGCAAAAATATAAAGAATATAAGAAGTTGTTCAGTTTCCATCACTGTAACGAACAAGCAAAGATTTAGATCTTTTCACTCTGTTCTATATAAGCGACTCGTTTAAGGTGATGTTATGATGAGTAAAAACCTCATGATACGCGACAGCGATCTAGCGAGTGGGTATTTCATCTACAAATAAGATTTTTTGTGTCCTGGGATTTTAATTCTGGCCCTGACAGCATTCACTGCCTGTTGAGTTCTCATAACACGCGGCCGGCCTGTGATCGTGAACTGAAGAAGTGTACAGTTGGTGTAGCTATCTATGGCACGATAAACAAACCTACGACTGATACCAAGCCATAGCAGCATTTTAAAACAATGTTTGCTAAAAAAAATTGTTGAAATCATTTGAAAGTAATAAAACAACTCGAAAAAATCGGAAACTTGAAAATAAAACCCGGTTGCATTCACTACTCCATGCAGACTTTGGACCCCGTTTTTAATTAATTTTGGAAAATCCTTTTTTAGTGCTCGCCTATAACTAAACTTATCGAAATATGTTTTTTCAGTTTTATCTGTTACAGCAGCAGTTTCGGATTCAGTTACGGCCGAAACTGCAAGAGGAGCCGAACATTCTGTTACGGATTGATTACTAATTAAAACAGACTATAAAGGAGACAATTTTTTTTGTTTGGGGAATAGGCCCACCACAAATTGTGGCGTATAGCAATGAAATGCACGTTAGTTTATTCCTTATAATCTCTAGATTACATTGGTAATATTGGCAAAACTTTATCTAACTGGAGTACCGTGAAATACGACAGTCAAAACAGTCATGACTCTCATAATAACCTAAAATCTCACAAGAGCGATTGTCTAATGAGTGGATAGGTCTCCTTGGTATTTTAAGTTAAAATAGTGCACTGTTCAATAATATACAGTATAAAACAAAGTCACGTCTGTACTACGTGACAGACTTTGATGTGATTTACACGATTTGATAGACTTATTCATGAAAATGCGTAGATGTATTCATTTCGAAATAGCGTGGCTTTTGTCAGCCATTGACTGTAGATCTAAAATAATAAGATGATGTGTTTTATGCTGGTTGTGTAAGGAGAAAAAAACCACATTATAGCAGCACCACAGTATTTATTACTGTTCATCATCATCATTTTCAAAGTCATCTCTTAAAAGCAGTATTTCATCTAAAAAAGATGCAGGTGGCTCAACCTCACCTTGATGCCGCGCCCAAGATAAAAACCACACTATACACATCACATATGCACAGCAGCCAACAGTGCGTCTGCCCACTAAACAATTACAACAGTATCCAGCAAGAGCAGTATTCAACATTCCGTTGAAATCGTGCTGCACAATTGATACAACGGCTTTGTGGATTATGCATGTATCTACAGATGCCATTTTCATAAAATCTTTCGAATAAAAATACGAAAAGAACAGAAGAAACATGCTATCTAGTAATCGGAAACAATAATAATGTTGTCTGTAGCGGTGGGGGTTTCAACAACGAACAGTTTTCAAAGACCGTTTTTTGTTCTGCAACGTAACAACCGTTTTCCATCCTGAGACCAAACAGTCTTCGTTGCATAAACCAGTCTTCGAATTACTGTATGCGAATTGTTATCTTACTGTTAAGAATATAAGGTCGAAAATCCATTGCTTCAACTATCACACTCGTCGCGTCGTCGTTTTTAAAACCAGTTATTGCAATGAAAAATGAATTTTATGTTTATTGTCATAAAGTTCATTTTTCATTGTAATAACTGGTTTTGAAACGACGACGCGACGAGTACAGAATTTATTACCGTCCTCAAACTAGTTGCGACAACGAACGTTTTCTGCAACTACTTCACTCAACCATAGTTTCGTCTTCAAACCAGTTGCGACGACGACCGTTTTCTGCAACCGTTTTTGTCGTCGCCAAAACGGTTCCGTCTCGTCCGTCTAAAATTCGACAACGACCCACCACTAGTTGTCTGTCAGTGTCAAACTGATTGAAACTGGACCACAGAGCATCTGCAACGGGCTATTAATTACGTTTCGTTCCACGTTGATTTTTAAAGTACGTTACTTGATATTTGTGTTAACCGTTAATAACAGCATTAAAAACACGTTCGCTGGACCAATTAATTATTATCTCTTGAAACGCATTTAAATCCGATGTCACCGCTGCGCACTATAGTAACATTTTTTTTTTCACGTTAAAATAAACTTGAAAACGCTCCTAAACAAGCATTTTTTGCCGTAACACTTTTTTACTATTATTTCATTATTCCGGTTAGATTTCTATATAATTTTTGGTCTGCTAAATATAATAAGATGATCGCTTTTTCCATGTGTAATATTATTAATAAACGTAACCGTTTAATAGTGGGCCCAAAAAAAATTGTCTCCTTTGCTTTCGATGTTTTTTTTATTATTTAACCTATACTTTCCCGCTGCAGGGCAAAGGCCACCCCCAACTTCGTCCAAGTATTCTTTTCTTGAGCCACCTCGAACCAGCCCTTGCGATAGGCGTGTAGGTCCTCTCGCCACCAAGAGGTGGCCAGCGGGGCTATTGCGTAACTCTGTTGACAGTTCAACTGTTCAAGTGATGATCACTTGTTAACAATGTGCATCATTGAACTGTCAAACAGCTAGTTTCGTATTGCCTATCTTCAGTGACCAACTGCAGTGACGTCATTAGCCACTGGTGCCTTTGATAGCCACCGTAACACGTTTTGACAGATGTTATTGTATCGATACTTTTAAAATTGCGATTGTGTAAGCTTTTGAAGGGGAACACCCAAATACTCCGAAATATTTTATTCCGAATTTCGATGTTCCGATTTTCAAAAGTCCGAATTTCATAATACCTAAGAATTATAATGTCTATTATTCAAAATCACGAAATTTATTTTACCGAAAGTCGTAATTGCGATTTGTTAGTTTTCCGATTTTCATACGTTCGAAGAATCAAATGCTCGAAAGGTTCTCGGTCCGAAAAACGATATTCCAATTTTCAATACTTTGAATAACTGCAAAACCGACTTCACGCTGTCTTCTCTGCCCTACCCCTAGAGTGTAATTTAAACCCGCGTAGGCGCGGAGGGGTGGGGCGGCCCGCGAGTTGAGGAGCAGGCGGTTTGAAGGCCCGCCGCCGCGGCTGAGGCTGCCGAAGGGAGCCGAAGCTGTGGTGGTGAGCGTTAAAACCATCTGCGACGATCAGCTCGCGTGGGGCCGCCCAAACCCCGCAGCGCCGGAGCCGTGACAGAAACAATGCTTGCTGCATGTTGCATGCTGCATGCCTGCTTGCATGCTGCATGCCTGTTTGCATGTTGCATGCCTGCTTGCATGTTGCATGCCTGCTTGCATGTTGCATGCCTGCTTGCATGCATGCTAGAAAACGCATCTGTCATTAGTTTTTTAATTCTACCCCCTCCTACTATAGATAATATGATACATCTCTCTGACGAGCAATTATGTGTTTATTTGTCTTGCTATACAGTTTTACAAGGCGTTTTTATTTCGGAATTGTATTAATCGGTATTTTAATAATCGGAATTCGTATTTTTGATGTTTCGAATTATCATTCAGTCGGACTTTTTGTTATTCGATCTATTGAAACTCGGTATTTTGATAATAGTAATTATAAACGATAGGAATATTGAAATTTAGGAATTATAAAAATAGGAGTAATGATAAGTCGGAGTTGTTATATTCGGAATTTTGAACCATTCGGAATTATGAAAATCGGTATTTTGAAATTCGTATTTGTGACTATCGGAATAAAGTTTTTCGTATTTATGTAGTGTACCCCTTTTGAAGCTGTATAATAGTCAATAAAATTTTAGAGTGGTCACAATTAATAACCGTAACTTTTTTTATAATTCACCACATTTCCACCGTAGTTTGTTAGTCACTTGTGTGATACGTAATACCAATTTTATGTAATTGTCAGTTGACAACTAAGTTTAGTGTGCAACGAATGCTAGTTGTCAACTATTAATGAAAAAGTTAGCCAATAGCCCCCAGGTCGGACTCGGCGGCGTCGTCCATCCTCAGGTACGCACTATGCGGAGACTCTTGCCCAGCGGTGAGTGTGCACGCGGCTGATGTGACCCTTTTATTATTCGACCATTTTACCCTGGCAGCCTTTTTTCCTGAAGTTCTTTTTCCGTTTCCTACTTCGAAGTTTTAGTCAAGTAATAATTTAATTGACCTAGCTTTTGCCAGCGGCTTCGAGTGAAAGTCGGACATTGTTTTGACTGGCCTGTTGGTCTAGTGGTCAGTGGACCTGACTGCTATGCCGGAGGTCGTTAATTTCCAACCAGGACAAATGTTTGTGTGATGAGCATGGTCATTTGTTATGTGTCTGGGTGTAATTTATCTATATTATGTATGTATTTAGATATATATAAGTATGTTATCAGTTGTCTAGTACCCATAACACAAGCTCTGCTTAGCTTGGGACCAGACGGCGTTGTGTGATAGTTGTGGAATATCATTATTATTATATTATTTGTTGTGTCTGGGTGTTATTTATCTACAGGGTGTTTGGTGCATCGTGTGCTAAATTGAAATGGTCGACGGCAGGGGTCATCGGCTATCCTTTCAGACCCCTAAAAACTTCTCATGCCATGTGGATTTTTTATAGCCATGTAAATAGCTTAACATATGGACAGCTTTAATTTAAGTCCAAAACTTTTCGAGTAAATTAAAAAAAAAAACTAGATTGCTAATGTCACTAATTTTAATTTTAATAGTACATTATGATACAAGTGTGTAATGTTAGTGATTACCGTCGAGGCGGTATTTAGACCCGAGCCGTGGCGAGGGTCTTAAGAGAGCCAAGAATGGTAATCATTAATTACTCACGTGTGTCATACGACGTTTTTCAATACACTTGTGAAGAATAACAGTAAAACTAGTAAAATTTTCTATGACATGGCGGTAAAAATCTGTTTTCATAAGGGCACGCATCTTTTTTTTTATTTACCCCTAGAGGAAGGCTAAGGTATTTTGATCATACTGCCTAGTCTTACGTTTATGTTTTCTTGCGTGAAAAGTTTTTACGATAATGTCTTTCGTAGTGACAATAGAATACGGATGTAACATTTTCCAATGATTTTGTAGTAAGTATTTAATTTTATTTAATTAATACAGCCACTGAACTTCACTGGAATAAAAAAAAAATCACGCCAAAAACCGCGCGTGTAAAATGGCGGCCATAGACCATAAAAAAAAAAAACAAATTTTATTTGAATGTAAGATTTATTTACTAAATGTTTTTTATTAATTGAAACGTTTGTACAAGTTAAATTTGTCCATTTTAACTTTGAAATTGGTTGAAATAAGTAGGTAAGTAAGACACTAATTTATCTAATATTGAATGCATTCGAATTCAAAATTTGTTTTGCGAATAAAGAGGTTGAACAAAAAGGTTTTAACTACATTATAGCACTAGTGCGTAATGGTAATCAAAATGTCACAGTTTGGTAACGAGTGCCATTATATACCTAAGTGCAGTGCAATAAGAGCCACTTTCTGAGCAAGTGTGTTGAAAAAGTACTTTAATACAATACACATATGTAAATAAAATAAAAATGTAGAGTCTAGACCTTATGCATTTTTTTAAATTCGTATTTGAATGAAAAATTTAAGTCTTATTTTAATAAAACAATAAAAAGTCTATGAAAAAAAATCCACATGGCATGAGCAGTGTTTAGGGGTCTGAAAGGATAGCCGATGACCCCTGCCGTCGACCATTTCAATTCGGCACACGATGCACCAAACATCCTGTATAATATTATTATATGGATATGTATTTAGAATATAAGTACCTATGTTTGTCAGTTGTCTAGTACTCAAAGCACAAGCTCTTCTTAGTTTGGAACTAGATGGCGTTGTGTGAAAGTTATGGAATATTATTATTATGTTGACCTTTTTCTACATTTTATCGAAATGGAGGTCGAATTTCAAAGCTGTTTATTGAATATTAAAACTTTATATATGACCTCCATTCCGACCATTTTAAAAATGTTGCAACTTGAAACCAAGTAGGTAACTGTAGCATAGTATAGCATAGTCCGCCTTATAATGTTCCCACTGCTGGGACTCAGGCCTCCTCTCTAGGAGAGAGACGAGAGGGAGAGGTAACTGTACCTAACATAAAATTATCTTGAATTTAAATTGATAATTCTTAAAATAAAACTGACAAAAACTTAATAAACATGTACATATTTATTAATTAATATTAGTTAGATTCATTGTAAAATTGTTGTAAACAAAAGTGATAAACTATCACTGACTACGTTGACAGGCTCTGATTTTTCGAAATGGTAAGTAGGATTATTTATTTATGAGGATTTTGAGGATAAGATTTCTATTTAAGTAGGTAACGATTTATACACGCAAAGTTCGTGATTGGACGGATTGGTTTTATCCCTTATAGTAATATAATAACAAACGACCTTAAATCTACTTATTTCTAACTATTACTATCAATGACAAAAGTATTGCTCGTAAATCAAACTGTCTCCGAAATGCTGTATGGCTTCGAGTCAGGGCAAGCTGGAGGAACCTCTTCCTTCAAAGTCTTCATGCCTTTGAGTGTGTTCTTCACCACATCATAAGGAGCTGAAACAAAATTATTGCTAGGATTTATTTTACGCTAGTAACAAGTAAGCGATTTGAATACAAAGAATACCTGTGTGAAAAAAAAACAAAATTAAAAAAAATAGTTTAAAAAAAAGTTCGTGATCTCAGGTTTGGGGTACAGAAGATTTAATTTCGTATGCTATGGCATCTCGAGTAATTATTATTATTATTCATTTTTGCTTCAGATACCTACAAGATCCATATTTTATCTTAGAAAGTAGGTACCTACTTAAAATTATGTTAATAACAAAATGTATAGATACAAATACAAACATTACATAGATACCAAAAAAAAACCATGATAAAAAACAATTAAACTACCTACACATAAATTGTCTAGATTTAAATTAAGTAAAAAGTAATCTCGACATCTTTAGGGTAACGGAATCGCTAACATTAATGGTGTTCGGGGTTCACAAGGGTCTATCTTAGAGGCACGACTCGCTTGCTAGTCTTCTTAATTTTCTTTGTATGCTATAAAGACTTATATTATACGTCATTCTCTCTTTCATCCAAAATTAAGTTACATAGATTTCACGGCTCTCTCACTATTTGCCTAACTATTGAAATGTCAATCAAGACAGTCCTCTAATACAAAAATAAAAATGAAAGAATAATTTGTCAAGCTTGTCACCTATTTACCTACTTAGCTATGCTGTTTATGCTAGAACTGCTAGACTTGTTTTTGAGATGGGAAATCCAAGAATCTTGTAGAGTATACAAAATCCTTGGGGAAATCATCGAGACTAGAGTATTGATCTGTGAGGTCATCTCTAAATAGGTACCTAGTTACTTCCTCGAAATACACAAATATTTTTACGATAGAAAAATCTTTTTTTAAATTGTTATAAACTAGTTTATTTATCTTTTATCTACCTTCATCATCATCTTCCTATCCTTGTACCACATTACTTGGGGTCGGCGCAACACGTTTTTTATTTCCATTCTGTCCTGTCACCCGTCACGTCTCTCTTTTCTTTCATAACACTCCTCACACAATCCATCCATCTTTTCTTTGACCTCCCTCTCCGTCTCCATCCATCTACATGTATACTTATAATTCTTCGAAAAGTGTCTTCCAGCTTACATAACTACCTATTATTTATAAAAAAAAGTCCCCCGCGTCTGTATGTCTGTATCACAGCGATAAACTAAAGTGTTTCATGCAGTTTTCACCAGTAGACAGAATGTTTTACCAGGAAGGTTTAGGTGTATAATACATGCATATTATTGTAGAGAAAAACCGAGAATTTCAAAGATTTATAACATCTGTGCGAAGTTAGGGCGGGTCACTATAGTAGATAGTCGACTCAAAAAAGCTAAGTTAGCTACAGATACCGGCACAGAGCTTAAGCGCTGCCTTCCACTTCCAGTTCAAGTAAAATATCGGGTCTCTTTAGTGGTATGAAGTGAGACGCGGGGGCGGGGACTGGAATCCTTGTACAGTGATTGGCTCGCCGATGTGTACGATGCGCAAAGCGATCCCCAATCTTTCGCCGAGCGCTCAAGATTCGTGCCGGTGCCGTGACGAACTGTAAGCTAATTTTTTGTTTCAGTCGAATCACAGACCGCAGAGGGATACTACGTAGTCGTATCTATAAGGTTGTAGCACTAGAGCCTCTACGGTTAAAGAACTCGATGATCCTGGGGTCATCGTGTGCTCATGGAGTTCTCCTGGACCCTACCTAGTGATTGGTCGACTGTTCTCGTGATCAGAACGGTGGTCAATTTTTCAACCAAGGATCAGTACCTACTGCCATTTAGCGCGGCAAAGCCAATATTTTGGGCAGTACTCCCACTGACAGTAGTGCGGACAAATTGTTGACGCTATAAGCTTTCTTTTCATTGCGACTTCCAGAAAAAAAGGAGAATCGTCTGTTATTTTTTTTTTTTTTGTATCTTGTTCAGAAAAAAAGAAATAACTTATGTAGAAACTTATAATTAAATAAAATAAAGAAACAACAACATTGTGTATCTCACAGCTGTGCAAAATAGGTCCAATTCAGCATAATGCCCGACAACTACGTAGCAACTGCCTGACGCTAGTTTTCAGCGATAACTTCGCCAAATGTGAACCGATTTCGACGATTACTTTTTGTATCAAAGAGTTTGTCTGCCAGGAGTGCCAGGTAGTCCAAATTTTTACCAAATTTAAATAATTTTGGTGAAAATTTGATGACAAACTTCGGAGATAGACCGAGGGCAGGCCTTAGGAGTCACAGGGCGATTCCCGGCCACCGTAGGCGCGGGCTTGCGGACGACGAGCAATGGGTAGCTCGCCGTTTGGCCGTCCGGTAAGGATCAAGCCCGGGTCGACGGCGCATAGTGTTCCTCGCGAGCCTCATAGAGATATCAGCAAATCTAAAGAGGCCCAGTAGGGCAGATGCCTGCTAGAGCCGCGGAACTCTTTCAACCTGGTGCTGTAGAACACAAAAGGCAAATGAAGGAAAATAGACAAGTTATTTAGTCAGTCAAAGTCTGACACGCGCTCTCTCTACATCCTAGAGCGGAAGAAATCATTTAATGATTTCTCACCACAAAAAAGCGAACCAGAAAACTTGCTCACTATTAGGTTTTGGCTGTGGAATACCACAACTAAAAGTGAAAAAAAAACCTTTTCTATTTGGCAGTCGGTGTCAAAAAAATGAAGAAACTAAACTAGGAACACCACAAAACAAGATAGTTGGCATTTTTTTTAGTTTGTTGTATTTTTTTTTTTTTTTTTAAATTTTGTCTTTGACTTTCTGGCTACACCCTAGTTTATCTCAGTAACTTATCCTTAACTCAGCTCCATGCAAGCGTGAAGTGCGCGAATTTTTTACAATGTAAGACTTAGATATTAATATTGCAATATCAAACAATTCCGAACTTTGAGAACGTGCATACATTGAATTGCATCACTTTAATATCAGCCACCAAAATGCTTTCGCAATGACGTAACGAAATTCGACTGGCTCCTCAAGGCTCTCTCTAGCCTAATAAATTAACAATCTATATAGCATAGCATAGCATATTCAGCCTTTTAATGTTCCCACTGCTGGGACTCAGGCCTCCTCTATCTAGGAGAGGGAACAATCTATATATATAAAAGAAAGTCGTGTTAGTTACTTCACTTATAACTCAAGAACGGCTGAACCGATTTAGCTGAAAATTGGCAGGGAGGTAGCTTAGAACCAGGAGACGGACATAGGATACTTTACTTTACTTTTTTTTTTTTTTTTTTTTTTAGAGTAGGGTAGAGTAGGGTAGAGTAGGGTAGAGTAGGGTAGAGTAGGGTAGAGTAGGGTAGAGTAGGGTAGAGTAGGGTAGAGTAGGGTAGAGTAGGGTAGAGTAGGGTAGAGTAGGGTAGAGTAGGGTAGAGTAGGGTAGAGTAGTGTAGAGTAGGGTAGAGTAGGGTAGAGTAGGGTAGAGTAGGGTAGAGTAGGGTAGAGTAGGGTAGAGTAGGGTAGAGTAGGGTAGAGTAGGGTAGAGTAGGGTAGAGTAGGGTAGAGTAGGGTAGAGTAGGGTAGAGTAGGGTAGAGTAGGGTAGAGTAGGGTAGAGTAGGGTAGAGTAGGGTAGAGTAGGGTAGTGTAGGGTAGAGTTGGGTAGAGTTGGATATAGTAGTCAGTTGACGGGAGCGAAGCCGCGGGCAAAAGCTAGTTTTATATATATTAAGGCAGTTTTTTTAGTTGCGCATTTGCATTTCAGTTGAATTGTCGTTGGTACCAAGTAAGTATAAATATAGTCTAAACAAGTGTGTAACTCTGTTTAGATCATGAAATTGACTGATTAGATAACCAGCAATTTTATCTGTTCATATAATTTTATTACTCAAAAACATCGAGCTAGCTAGAGCTATCGACTATAGGTCTGGCGGGCAACAAGGTGGCTCACAGGTTAGCAAAATTAGTAATTACAGAAGGCAAAGCAATAACCATATCGCCCGACTACAAAGAATTGCTGTCAAAATCTGACCAATACTTACTTCCAAGACTTATGTCTTGTAAAGTCAAAGGGATTTAGTACAAGATCATACCTACATTAACCCCTCGTACTCCTTGGTTTGTGGATACTAAAATGAGGAGAACACTCATAGTAGCGCCTTTAAGACTAGACTTCGTTCGACAAAAGGTCACCTGATAAAAAAATATAATAATATGTGGAGTTATTGATCCAGCATTTTTTGGTGGAATGTGTTCAGAATCAGAAGGGTACAGAGCTATTGAAAGATTGCGAAAGATCAATAAAATCGATATACCTAAGCACATTTTTTGAAATCCTAGCTGATCCAAGAAGAGAAGCTATGAAATAAGTCTCTAAAAATAAAGATTAAAAAGAAGTCTATGTAAGTATACCTATTTTTAAAAACTACGTATTTCTAATAAATGGTGTCAAGAAACTACACGCATCTTAACAAGAAGCATGTAATCGCATGAGAACAATTAAATTACAATAACAATGTCCCAATAGTTACTACCTCAATCGCTGTGCGCGATCGTAAAGATAAACTTCCAATTTTCTTTCACATAACTAACAATTTCATTTATGCGACTAAGTAAGTATTTATTAGAAATATGTGTTATAAATAAAAAGGAACCCAGAATGCGACCCTGCAGGACACCCTCGGAATAATCCGTTATGTGTTCTGTAAATATGAAACAGTGTCAATAGCTTATAAGCAATTGACTCAAAGGTGACCTTTAAATAATTACTTCACGCTGAGTGTTTGACGCAATGTTCTAAGTTTCTTCTCACTGATTGACAAATCTGAGAAAGGGGACTCCGATTTGTTAATCAAGTGAGAAGAGCTCTTAACTATACAATATTTCAATATAGGTCTAAATGAAAAGAGAAGATGTTGGTAGCATTCGGTGGTAACTTGATAGAAGTATGCAAGGACTTGGTAAAATAACAGACAGTAAAAGAGACTAGATGCCCCATAGATACCTCCTCCAGCGACCGTAAGACCGCAGTCAAACTAAAGCCGAGATTTGCCGTCAAAAATAAATGAAATGCCATGTTATTTAGTCGCAAATAAATTAATTGGATGCAAAGACAAATGATTCCAAACTGGTTAAATGTTGTTTGAATAAAAGTGGCTATACATGTTTTTATTCTAGCCCGTTTCTATTTTTGTTCCTTAGATGTGTGTTTCTATTTAATGCCACGTCCTCTTAGTCGACAATAAGGCGTATGTTCCATTCACCCCGTCCTTCAATGTTCTTCCCCAGCGACGCCCTAAGCCTAGGTCCGGACCTTACAGGAGGTGCCCTTAGCGCGCAGTTGCTTTGATTTAGTTTTTTTATAAGTCCTGCTGAAGGCTTTATTTAGGTTGCCACATACAAGTCTGGTTAACCAGACGACAATCTCATAGCAAAGAAAGTTTATGTATCGAATAAAATCTGAGTTTCTTGATTTCCTGTGTACTTATTTGCCCCATGGCGCATTGGGTTGAGGGCAGATTGAATATCCTCTGCAGCGGTATCCATTCCAAGAAGGTGCCAGGCGAAAGCATTTTCAATAACCTTTACGGTGTTATGACGTGGTAAACATTTGTTTAAATAAATTATAGCATGAATTAATATTTATGAGTCTGGACCTGTTCTACGTTCATAAATAATAGGTTAGCAGTGTTAAAAGAAAAAAAAACCTAATTATATTGCTTTCGTGGTTGCTTATGCCAACGCAACGAAAAATCTTATTTTCAAGGAAAAAATAGTCTTTGTCGTGTAAATAAATACACTTAGTTACTTACTAAGACAATTCATGGGAGTTACATACCAGACCACATTTTCAGCCTCCTTTTGGATGCCTCAGTATCATACGCACAAAGTCTTATTACATCGAATACTGCTAGACAAGTTAAGAATATAAGTAAACTGTACACAATTAGTTGTAACATGGCAACTGCGGTAAATACTACGGCACGAGCTGCCCCGTTGACGATAGTAATACTACTAAAAACAGAAGGTATGGTAAGATACTGGTTTTTAAAGACCAAAATACATCAACTTGAACTTGAAATTTTAGCAGCCTTAATGAATTTTAAACTTTAAAGTAATGTAGTCATGGATTAAATTTACATATAACTGTCATATCCAGTGGTGGCAAACGACCGTGATTTTACTCTTCTTTTAATATTCTGAATAAAAAAATATGGTCATACATATACCTATCTACAGTCCGTGCACATAACGTAGATAATATTTATGTAAGTGTGAATCAGTGCGATATAAAGCGAGTTAAACTACTAAATAGAATAGACAATGTTGTACAAACATCGTTATTAACTTCCCGCCCGCCAATCCACTTCCTAACATACCTTAAGTTAAGATGGGTTGGCTGAATTAAATACTAGATAAATATACGAACTTTAGGCGCAGTCATTATTAGGTAGATACATTATTTTTGGGTAGTATTAGCCGATATGTAGGCCAATGTCAATTGCATAAAACGATTCACTTATGGTTGTGGTTTATAAGAGTAATAATGAGACTTAGCCCCTATGACCTTGTTATGGTGTTACGACTCCATTTCCGGTGTGACTAGACATGATGTAACTATGTACCTAGGTAAGGTAATCTATACAAATATGACGGACTGACAGAATATCCATGAGTTAGGTCAGTTGGCTGACTTATCCATGAGTTAGGTCAGGTGGCTGACTTATCCATGAGTAGGTGGTGATATACCTTTAAACTTAAAAAAAAGATGAAATCCATTTAAAGTTTCGTCTGGTTTTGCTCTGCAGCCTAATAATATGAACGAATCATTTTCTATTTATCTGTCATTTCTGAACGTATGTTTTTTGACATTTCATACGTGCGTTCCATGGACTTGAACTTGGTGGTTGAACTCGAATGCCAATAATGCCATCCATATGAAAAGTCTCATTCCTAGAGAGAGACTGATGTGTATTAACTCATCATCATCTCTTCCTGCCCTTGTCCCATGTTATTTGGGGTCACCGCGACGGTCGGCACAAAACCCGTTACGCGCGCTATCCGCCGCTGATGACGTCATTAGAGTTAACTCTCTTGTACTATTTCTTATTCTGTGCTCTAACATCATTTTTGAACGCAGGGCAGGGTAGGTACTCTACGCTCGCATTTTTGAACGCGAACGTAGAGTTCAACTGTCAATGCCAAGCAAGTACCTATTATTTATGGCCACCTACACCAACCTACTCTGCTCGGAGTTAGAGTTAGTTGGGTTAACTTTAGGGTAGCTACTCGAGTTATAAAAGAACGACCCTAGGTTGCAACTCTTCAAAACAAGAAGCATGTTCAAAACATGCTTCTTGTTTTGAACGGTTGTAGTAGCGACTCTACTTTACTCTCGTTATTTTTGAACGCAGGGCAGTATGAAAATTACGAACATGACAGATGACAGGCATGACATGACAGTTCAAGTAATTTCATTACACCCCCTTATATTTACTATACTCTTTGCGACGATCTTTGAAAACGTAAACAAAAACATCCAATTTTTGTTCGTATCGGCTTGTAGAAGTTAATCTATCATGGAGAAGGAATTGGACCGAGTAGTTGAGGAGATAATGTCGACGCCTAACGTGAGTGGTTGTCTGGTAGCTGACCACCAAGGCCTGTGTTTAGCTGCAAAGGGAACAGCGCACGTTGACTCGGCGGGGATTGTTGTCGCGATATCGGAACAAGCGTGTAAGATTCAGCCTAATCTGAAGCCGCCCACAGTCTGCCTGGAAACGGACAAGAAGCAATGCTTGATTCAGCGACACGGGACGATCACTGGAGCGATTATTAAACAGAAGTCATAGTAAGTGAGCTTGCTAATTTGGACAGTACCTACCTACCAATATAAATTAGATAGTGGCCTCCTTTGGTTAGGGAGGCGCCATGGCATCCTCACTTTCCGCCTGACGAAGGTCCTCACCAGGCACCGGACGCCTTGGATGTCGTGAGTCGCAGGGCGATTTCCGGCCACCATAGGCGCGGATTTGCGTCGTGACTCGATAAGACCACAGCTCAACAGCACAATGTGCCCCGTGTGCACCCTAATGAGCTATCAGCATAATTGACGGGATGCACTAGGGCTGCGGGATTGTTCGAAATAGTCACCACGGCCCAGGATTCTAGTTAGTGAAAGTTTGACACTCCCTCTTACTCACCCCAGAGCAAGAGAAGACATTTGAAGATTTCCCAACCTGACAAAAAAAGATTTCCTTGTGATGGTCTCATTTCTGAGGATAACAACCACATTCTAAGTAGGATTGCTAATTGTCTGACAATACAGTATGTAGAAAAATACCTCCCACAGAGGCTTTCACCTGGCCTCAGAGTCAGCCGCTGGGCAGACAGGGACCAAGAAAAGTTTTTGTTGTGTTGTGTTGTGATATAATTTTATTATATTTTGTGAAATAGGTTGATTGAGTCACTTCTTCTGAGTCGCGACCTCTCGGACGGAGGAACCATCGGACCGGGGACCCGTGGCATTTTGCCAGCCTTGCTACCCTATAATTCCGCCACTGCTCAGAGTGCTACTTTAAATATGATACTTACTTAGCCTACTAATCTGGAATCACCCGAATACTTGTCAACATTATTGTGTCATTAACTCTTTTGTTTTTCTTTTTCAGAATTTGAACAAAAAAGTAAGAAATACTGATAAACTTATAAGAAGACTATGGAAATATTCCTTGAAATACAAGAAAAAAAAGCCATCTATTAATATTATGCTAAATAATTATAAAAATGTTCTAAAAGTAACTTTAATTAAGTGTATTTTATGTAAATAAAGGAAAAGTATATTATAATTTTTCTTGCTGTTTGTCAATAGCCACCCAACCTTGTAATTGTGTTGAAAGGTACCATCATAGCTTACATCCTGGATTAAATTTAAATTAAATTATAGCTCACTATTTTAACCTGCATAAAATTAGTACTTCCCACTTTTATAATAAATTGTAACCTATGTGTTGCTAAATCTAAGCTATCCTCGTCCTAATTTTCATCTGAATAAATTCAGCCATTTGAGTATGAGTAGCAAACATTCAGAGACACACATACAAACTTGTGCCTTTATAATATATAATTATATATATTATTATTATTATAAATAAATAATATAATACACAAGCTGCCACCCGCGGCTCCGCCTCCTTTAACTCCTTGAGTAGCGTAATTAGAGACACAATAGTAAGACAATAGCGCACGACCGCCGGCGCTCGTGCGGGGATCAACAGCTTAATTGATTAGTTAGTTACTTCCCACCTTTTATTCAATTTTAAAACCCCTATAGCGAACAAGTAAATAAAATATATTAAAATCAGTCAAGCCATTTTTGGGTAGGGTAAAAATGGAACCCTATAACTAAGACTCCACTGTCCGTCTGTCTGTCACCAGGCTGTGTGTCACAAACCATGATAGACAGTTGAAGTTTTCACAGATGTTTTTCCATTGCTACTATAACACCAAATACTAAGAACAGAATAAAATAAATTGTGTAAAAAAAAAGTTGTATACATAATGGTACAGAACTCTTCATGAGCGATGCCGACTCGCACTTGGCTGGTTTTTGAGTTAAAGTGAGTACCTTTGTACTATTCTTCTGTTTCCTTCTTCTTTTTTTTATACATAAATTGTTAAATAAATAAATAAGATGTGTCACACACTGTAATTTCAAATGTGAGAGCAGTTGATACTAATTCCATGCGAGTGAAACTGCTCGCCGAAGCTATAAGTAGGTACCTAAATAATTCCACCTGATAGCCTCAGTGAAGCACAAAGGAACAACAAATAATAATAATAATTTTATTTCGGACACCAAAAATATAACAAAGCCCGGCCAGCCTTTCCTATTTCTTCTCAGCTTGATCTTGAACCAGTTGCTCCGGTCCTGTCAATAGAAATTAGGCTTCCCGTGCCATCTGAGCCTGGGACTATTGTGATTTTTTTGGAAAGTCTCTGGGACCCGCTCATTACTGCTTCGCAGGAGGCGACCACCTGCGATTTCCATGCCAACATGTTTGCAATAAACTGATTTTATTTGTGATCTCCTCCGGCCCGAAGCGAGAGGTCGTTGCCACCGATCGCCCTCACGGGGACACGGCGGTGCTCCGCCCAAGTTGGACATACCTCCACCGTGTCCTCCGGGCCGTCCACACTATGGGGACACCCGGGCCACAGTATAGATATGGAACAGTACGGAAACTAGCGTTTCTCGCGGTTCTGTCAGTAGCAAGAAACGCTTAGGATTCGAGTCTCGTCGATGCGTATGTTTGTGCGAGTGTTCCGTTTCGAACATTTGTACGTAGTTTCCGCACTGTTCCATATCTATACTGTGCCCGGGCGTTTATTTGCGCTCGAATCTAGCTTTCCCAGTACTGGGTTGCGACATTCGCTGTCGCCATTCCATCATGAGATCCCGCCGGAACTCTGTCCGCCATGCCGCGACTTATCGCAGCAGCGAAAATCCAGCCCCATGACATTGATAAATGAGATCAATATAAAAACAAAATTTGCTTTCTGCGTCTGACTTGCTGCTTCATCTAACTCCTAAAAAATGTAATAGGTTACAGTTATCTATATAGGGTGACTGGCAATTAGTGTACGATACTTAAACACGTGATTGTGCAGTGTGCTCATGATAACCAACAACTTTTACTATGGGAACAAACCTGAAATCGCGAAAAAAAATCAGCTGTTCAGTACATTTACGTTTGCCTAATGTACTGAACAGCTGATATTTTTTTCGCGATTTCGGCTTTGCTCCCATAATAAAAATTGTTTGTTATCATGAGCACAATCACGTGTTTAAGTATCGTACACTAATTGCCAGTCACCCTATATGTATAAAAGGAGAAACTGACTGACCGACATATCAAGGCACAGCCGAAATTACTGGGACTAGGAGCGTGAAATTTTGCTCAAGGTTTCCTTTTATGACGTAGGCGAGCACTAAGAGAGGATTTTGTTAAATTCACCCGAGGAAATGGGGGTTCAAAGTTTGCATGGAGAACGTATCATACGTACGTACTGTCACGCGGGCAAAGCCAGAAGCTAGTCATAATAGAAAATGGGACCAGATGAAGTCGGGATGGGTCGCTAGCAAAGATACAAAATAAAACATCAACTTCAATATACACACATTTATTACAGATATGCTTTCCTAAATATAACATTAACTTGACGAGAAACAACTGCAACCGCTTACACTATACAACTATGCACACTCTTACTGTAGTTACAAACAATTTTTACTATTTATTACTTGATTTCAGTGCAGGGATAAATACTATACGCCTTTGTCACTCCATATTGACGATTAGGATTGTCTGGACACAGTGCATGGCAAAAAAAGTACGCAAAGGGCGACTGAAGGACACAGGTGTGGTTTTAGTCAGTAAAAATCTGACAATCCCTCTCCTCCCACCCTAGAGCTGGTGTCATTGGAGCATTATCCAAAAATGGCAATTAATCAAATGACAACATTGATTATTTTGTTTGGAAGAAAAATAGTGATGCAGACTTATTTATCGGAGGATTTTATTTTGAATATTTAAACCAGACAAGGTGTTAACTTTTATAACCCATTGTTATAATCAATCAATCAAAATATTTATTTGCTAGAATATGGTACATAAGGTGTTAGAGTATATTTGTTTCAGCATATCCTGCCATAACATGGCGTGCAAATATATTCACAGTCAAGTGTTGTCAATTACGTTAACTATAGAACGTTAATAATAATTTAAAAATGTAATTTTATGTAGTTTGCTCTTTTAGTTCACTCATTTGATGCTCAAACAAGGTCATCGTGCCTTTACATCATACGATCGCCATGAAGAGAGAGAATTCTTTAAGTCGGACAGTAGCACCATTAACCCATTAACACTGAAGGCAGGTTCTAGCCACAGCAACGTCGTCACTCTGTCTATGAAAACTTAGTAAAAAGAGGTGCCAACTATATACTGTTATTTTCTTTATTCGACAAACAATATTGTCTAAACCTAAACTCCATTCGCATTAAGATTACACATTTTTACAAACCTTTTTTTTTACTGTCCGTTCAACCGATCTTGACTTCTATTGCGTAGGCCATACCAAAAAATTACTGCAGCCGTCATTAATCATGCCAACAACGCAATAAAAGTCTAAAAGTCTAAATCGGTTGAACGGACAGTAAAAAGGTATGTTTAAATGTGTAATCTTAACGCGAATGGAGTAGTTTTTTTTTAGGTGGGAAAATCGTCTAATGACATCCCCCACGCTTGGGCGGAGCGAGAAGGCGTGTCAGACTTTTACTGACTAAAAACCCACTTCTGTTCCTTCTTTGCCATTGTTTCAGGGCCCCGGGGATCTCTTTTGCATCATCCATGGCCCTAGTAGGCTTCGACCCTGCTGGGCCCCTACGGTTTACTTCAACTACCTTCATTATTTCACCAATCCATGTTGTAAAAACCACTTGCCAAACAGGTTGTCCAAACACTTGACTACACAATGCAATCTTAAGCAGTTCTAATTTATCTCTGCACTAATTCTAAGTGTACATGCAACATATTTTATAACTAACCATCTCAATAACTTTGTAACTAAACTTTCAATTAAACAAGTTGCAAGTGTTTTGGGCTAAGCTAGAATGTTTATCAACTTAAAAAATTCAATCATAGCATATTCTATATACAATCTCAACGTAAATTCTAATTATAACAATTAATTCGCTTAATATACATAAATAAATCGATGCATGTAAAAATCATGATGTAATTAATTTAAAAAAAATTCTATGTAAATAAGGAAGCACATGCCACAATCATTCCAATCAGTGTTGCAAGTTTATAAATTAATTTTACATATTCCTGTTTTCCAAACTGGCAACACTGCATACAAAATCAAATAAAAAAAGTCGTACACTACAATATTGGCTGTGTGTGAGCAAAATTGTTAAAACTAGCAAAATATTACCTAAGACTAGGGCCTTTCTTATACACAATAATACTTACGCAGTCAATGTGTCGCTTTAAATTGTTATTTTACAAAAATATCTTGCATTACAGTAACAGTGATAATTTGATCTATTCTTAATGTTGCAGAACAATTTTCTACTGGCTATGTGTTATTTTCAAAAGTTTATCCATTAAAATATTAAGTTGATTCCACCAATCCTTGTACTTAGCATAATAGCTGAAGCTGCAACTCAGCTCCAATCATTTTCTAAGCACTATTAAAGATCTGTCTATTCAACTGTTGATAAATATACTATTCAATACTGACCTAAAACATGTATTATTAGATAAGATTTGTAGTAAGTAATGTTTCAACCTCCAACCTCACACATATCTGGCTAGGAATTGCTTCGTGTAGTTCTCAAGAGCGACCCACTACACGTTAACATTATCTAAACATAACACATTTCAACAAATTGTTGTAACAATGTTTTAGACCACCAACAGCAGGAACTACGTACTCGAGAATATTGAATATTGCAAGATATACATTAACATTAGAAAATAAGGACTGGAAGGAAAGACCCATAAATTCAGTACGATTTCGGAATGCATGCGTTAGTTATTAGGATTCCAGTGCCTTGTTAAGACAGTTTAATGGTTTCATGGGTCAACGCGCAACAGCATCCAGAGTGCCTAATGCGAGCTTGTTTTACGTAAACGTAGTCCGCACGTTAATGACGTTCGACGCTCCGATTGGCCCGCTCCAAGTTCTTAACCAATCACAGAGCCAAACGCTGTAAATGTATCGATCGCATTCGGCGCATAGATGTACGAATTTATTTTAATACTAAGATGAAGTAAACCATCATTGCACAGCAAAAGAATCCTTTACTAATGTCTCTAAAAAACATAGCTTCAAAAAAATGCTCCCGAAAAAAATCACAAGGTCATAAGACATACGATATGCTGAAATATCAGTAACTCTATCACGAATGGAGGCGCAGCTATACAATTAATTATATATTAATAAACACTTTACTTCAATGTCAAGAAAAATTTCGCTAACTATTATGCTACTTAGTATCATTAATTTGAATCGAACTAGTTTGAAACACGACGTATGTATGGCCACACAATCGTATCCGTTCAATTTTAAATTTAATAAAATAACTGCCTATGATCAATATGGACGAAAATAAGATAAAATATGAGCAATAATACAATACATTACAAGACAAATATTATAACAATTTACTAATGAAAAGAAGACTTTTAGTAAATCTATGCCCGTACATGACGTCTTGAAATCGTCATAATTTAGGTGTGAGAGAGAGACGGAGCTATACAAGATGAATAGCACTCCTCGTGTCTCTTTCTAACATCGGAATTATGATAATTTTAAGGGGTGAACTACATCTGATGGCAACGAATCGCACTTTTGTAGGCTTCTATCCTCTTGAGAGCGTGTTGCCGAGCGCCTCGTCGATTACGCCGCTTGTTGTCGCACTCTCGCTATCTTTCTCGCTCCAGTAAATGACGGTTCTAATTGCCAGAAAAAGGCAGAGCATAGGAAAGTGCGATTCAGTGCTGACAGATGTAGGTCAGCCCTAAAACGCTATGATAAGGCCACTGGTTTCTGTGAAGATATGTATGATTAACAGACGCTAGAATATTTCATCTGAGGTTAAAAATGAGTTGGCAATTTCACCCGTGAATGATCAATCGGATTCGGTACTTATTTACCTAAAGTTTCTTGAAAAAAAATATAAAATAGAATTGATAACGATCAACAGGACGATATAAACTAGTGCTTGACTGCGATCCCACGAGAGCAGTGATGCATTCGTTGATGGTGAGGCGCACTAGTTTAGCCTAGTTAGAATCTGTGGTGAACTTTAGGAAAATTGCTTACATATTTCTATCCTCAGAGAATTTAATAGCGTCAAAGAACCTAAATATAAGCCATCGGACACCGTTCGCTTAAAAAAATTAACATTAAACAATTAATTACACTATTAACAGCCCTCGACTACGTTACGATTACAACTTGCTAACCAACGAATAAATATGGAGTTACCGAGAAGGGATACATCTTAGCTCAAGGTAAAAGATTTTCTGCTAACTTTTATATTAGATATTATAATATAGTACAGGCTGACTTCAAATTCTTTGGCCGTCTTTCAGTGGGTGTACGAATGAATATGAATAACTTTCACTATGGTATCATCATCATCATTAAAGCTGAAAGACGTCCACTGTTGGACATAGGCCTCCCCCAAGTGTCGCCATAACGACCGGTCCTGTGCGTCTCGAATCCATCGGATTCCCCTCACTAGGTCATCGGTCCACCTTGTGGGAGGCCTTCCAGCGCTTCTTTACTATGGCGTATGAAAACTAATTTGATAAAAGATTTCTTGAAACCCGTTTTCTTTTTAATTTTCTACGTTGGTCACACTGTGAAAGCATTCAATATTCATGAGTACTTTGACCAGAAATATTGCCAATTAATTTAAAATTCACTCTGTATAAACGCCGTGACTTCAAAATTGACATAGCGATTAACATTGATTCCATAATATAATATGACGAGACAAAACCGTCAGTAACTTTACTCTTTTTATCAACTTTACTTTGCAACCACTTTACAGATATCTGATTGGCCATAAAAAAATCATCATAAATAAATTATTCTCCTAAAAAGTTTCTCTTTAATAGATTTCAAATGCATTGGTCCTTTATTATGAACATGTTATTATTTAAAAGACCACTTATTGCAAAACAGCCTCTATTGCAACCAATATAATATCTATTTTAGTTTAATCTCCTTTCTTGGGCCAAGCGATATGGTACAATACGTCTAGGCTAATGTGCTTAGTTCATAAACCTCTATAAATATAACAGATTAATTGAATATTATTATACATGCTGAATATTATATCAAACAAGAATATTAACTATCTACAAGCAGACTCAAATAAAAAATGTTGGCAATCCTATTATTTTGTATGGAGGACACGGTTTTTTTAATTGGCAACTCTAAACTAAGAAGTTTAAAAGTGATTATTACTGAACGTCTCGAATGGAGTTGTTTCTGAATGGTTTAATTTTCACCATTAATTACAAACGCCATTAAAGTCTTTGTAGCGAATCCTATGCGCTCCATAGTACCCGGTACGAAGCTTATATCCTAGTAGAAACCGCAGTCATTATAATATGTGCCAAAAATATACATATAAAAATTTGGTATTTAAGAGCTCCTCCAGTTAACTATTGGTTAAGTTACAAACTATGAATAACATTACACTCACCATTCAGAAACCGACTAATTCTTCACATATTAGAAGCTTATCATGAACTCGAAAAAATCACTTACAAATTATGTGTTATTTTGTTCGAATAATGTGAATTATATTTTATTCAAACACCGTTTTTGAAATCATGCTTACATGCAAGGGTCATTATTTCCTCTCTTTCTATCGCTTAAACGTACCATTCGCTAGAAAGAGAAGTCTACTTGTGCGCATACGTATTGATTCGCATCGAAAGCTATGTAAGTATGAATAAATTTCACTTAATCATCAGTGACAGAAAGAAACGTTTTGATTTCACCTTTATGGTAAGTACTAGCAGTTCACAACACTGCCTTTATTAAAAAATATAGATAAGATTCGAGTTCATGAAAAGCCTCTGTGTCCGCTACAAGGTACCAGGAGCGCATATAGTGTAGGAAGCTCAACACGCTGATTGGCGCGATCGCTAGCGCCCAGGAACGCCGGTGAAGCTGATTGGCTGTTCGTTCGTGACGAGGTTGGCACGAGGAGCGCTCGTTGGACCACCTGCGCCCGCCTCCAAGTTAGCCGCCGACGTCCTCATATCATCTATTGATCCTCTGTGAAGATTAATCCGATTTTTATTATTTTTGTTCTTAAATAATGACATTTGCTGTGATCATAGAATGATAAGAAAATATAAAACAATTTATTTCTAGCAGAGAAAACCAGCCAACGAACGAAACGAGTTGTTTAAAAAAAAAATGAAAAAATATGCAGTACGAAGAATAAAACAAAAAGGTGCTCCAGAGTGCTGAAAAAAGAAAATCTGTGCAGAAACAAAAAAATAAAACAAA
This sequence comes from Mythimna impura, assembly GCA_905147345.3. Lineage (NCBI taxonomy): Eukaryota > Metazoa > Arthropoda > Insecta > Lepidoptera > Noctuidae > Mythimna > Mythimna impura. The sequence goes on along the minus strand of LR990348.1, from coordinate 28,586,300 downwards.
GACAAATAAAGAGGAAATTATTCGAAGCAGGAACATGCCACAAATATAAGGAACGAGTCATCGTTAATTTTAATAAAGTCATCCATACTTCAGAATAGATACTAATTCCATTCGAAATAAGATTAGACACAAAAAACTTTTTTAATGTTAATGTCCGTTCAACCGAATTTGACCTCTATTCCGTTGGTATAAGAATGGCATTAAAAGCAAAATAGTGGTTACAACACACACTATTTACTGCAGCCGCTATTTATCATGCCACCAACGCAATAAAAATCAAAATCGGTTGAACGGACAGTAAATAAGGTTTGTATTAATCTTATTGCGAATGGAGTATACGTACATATTATGTGTTTGGTCGAAGGGTTAAGTATAAACCGAAACAACGTTTACACTTACCCCGTTAGAGAACACGCTACTATATTTCTAGCTGGAAATTTTATTAAAATTGACCATGACACCCACCACAATGCAATCCCGAGCGTAGACAGCAAGCATAGTGGACTAGGAACACTACGGATACTTGAATTAATAATTCGAAATAATTTCAATGCATTACCACCAACGTATCCACAATTCTTTCAATGTGTATTTTAAGTTGATTTTTCAGTGACCATTTATATTAAAAAGGCCTTAAAAAAAGTTGCAATAGAATTTAAACTTTATCATTTAAAACATAGAATTTGTTAAAAAAAAAAAACTTATTTGCACGGTTTGTGCATTTAGCCAATGTCACGTTTAGAAATTGATAATTATCTCGAATTGTGAATTCAAATATTGGCATGTTAGGTAGTTGCGTGCCTCGTTTAGTTGGGGCGCCACACGTCGGGGTCCTCCATGAGCGTGACGTTGTGGTCGTGCGAGCCGGACAGCGGAGCGCCCGGGGGCGTGGTGCCGCCCGCCGCCATCGCCGCCATGTCGTCGCGCGACCCCCTGCACCCCGCACGCAACACACATCACACATAGGATAAGTGACACACTACACGCCTCACACCCAGTTAATGACACAACAACAAGCTTGTCTATGCTCAAAGAGTTTAATAGTAAAGATAGGGCCGCGTTCAATATACAAGAAAAACGGCATTTTCAATACACATAAACAAAAACCCTCTCCTATCCCTACCGCTTTTAGGCACGCAATTTACTGTTTTCCGCACTAGTGTGGAAAAGTGCGCGAGCTCGTCTCCGCCACAATTTATTGTATTTATCGTACCAGGCAAGGCGTCGTGCAGCCCCCACGAGTCACCAGGCGGCGTTAGATACACGTGGAAATTTGTCACTACAGCACTCAGCTCCATAACACTCATCTGCGGCTCAGGCGAATTTCGCTTTGGTCGCAATGACAAATTTTCTCTACTTGTATCAAAATGTAATATTTTAATGTCTCGCGCACACGACCGCTTCGAAAGATAGCCGAACGCATGCCAAGCTAGCTTCGGTCGAGTCAAGTCTAACTTCCGATATCCTTACTATAATAGGTCAATAACTATGGTACTTTTTTAATATATTGGTATTCTATGACAAAACTGAAACTTCTCATGCCCCTGTAAGCCACTCATCCCCTTAAGCTGGAAGTGGAACTCGCCAGGAAGGTGGCTAGTGGCTACTTCCGCGGACTAAATAACCAGCTTTAATATAATTTTTTTCTTAAGTTATTTTCAACCCACTTACTTATTCGAAAACTGGCTTTTACCTCACTACTTTTAGACACGCAATAAAGCATATTTCGCACTAGTGCGGAAACAGACTCCGGTTAGCCCCCAAGCCTATTCAATTTATGATGCATATTATAATGCCAGGTTGGTCGCCGGGCAATCCGCACATTGGGCAGCCCCACGAAAATTGACCTTGTCACTCCGATAAGAATCCGCGAACTATTTCGCAAAACATTTTATTACTAAATAGTATCTATGTTTATAATTTTGTTTCGAGTGTGGTGAGGCGCACTAGTTTATTAAGAGCCTATTCACTCTAGTTTTGAAGACACCCAAATTATAGTTGGAGTTTAAATTCTTTCACCAATACAACAGAGAAGAAAACCAGTAGAAAAAACTAACAACAAGAAAAATAGATGTACTTTGAAATTCAACATGGAAGCACATCAATTGAAACTTAGTTCCAGTCAAGATTCACAATTTCACTGAAAAAAAAAAATGCAAAAGACCAACATGAAGGTAACATTATCAGACCCAGTCTAGTAAGACAGGCATTAGATGCTGACATACTGAAGATTGGCAACAATAAGCAAGATTTAGACAAAAACACCATCACCGAACAAGAGTTAGTTAGGTACATTGTATAATTTATCAAAAGTGAGGGAATAACTTTAACAAACCGATTTTACATCAATAAGTAAGAACAAAGATCTTTTTGTTAAAATTACTCCCTTTGATTTCAAGTAATCGGTAAAGGAGGATGTATGATAAAGAAAAATATCAGTTGTTGGTGAAACTTAATAATGGTCATAGAGCCAGATTTTTTTTTTTAACTTTGTTCTTTTAAGATGGGTCTACGTTAGAAGAGCCGAGCACGAGCGACACAACACGAATTTGAGCTCGGCTCGTGCTCCTCTAGCGTAGACCCACCTTTATACTGAATACCTATGCATCTATTCCATATTCAAATCCTTGTTTCCAAATTGAAGTAATTTTCACTCAATGAAAAATCAACTTTATGATGTTGTATAATTTAGTTGACTTCAGATTGGTTAGTAGTAGTGTATTCGTGCGAAGAAAATAGTGACTCATCGTTGTCACGCAGCCACGGCTTAGCCACGTCCCTTGACCAATTAGATCACAGTAAATAAAACCGCCATAAATATTTTTTAATAATCTTAATGAATTGTTTTTACTATAAATCATTTTTAATGCTATTCAACAATTTTTATTATGCAAATAATTCTATATTTTAATCAATTGAAACAGTATTAATTAAGTTATTTAATTTATGTTGAATGTGATTGAATGTATGCTATGCTATGCTAAATAAAACCGCCATGTTCACATTGATCAGTTGAAGTAAGCCCTTCAGACAGTACGGACGCATCTTTTTTTAACTTTAAAAATGAATAGCTCACCTATTCTTAAAAATAAAAGTTAAAATTCTGGCGATTCTGAAATTTTTAAATAATTACTTAATGATTATTTTTGAAAATACTGTGTATTAAAAAGTTTGTTTCGATATTAATAGTTTTAATTTTTTCCCCAGTATGAATAAGTCTCTATTTTGTAGTTGCACTGATGACGTCACTATGTTCTTAGGATGAATAGACTAGCTATAGTAGAAACCGAAATTTATTTGTGAATGTTTAAAGATTGTTTTCGAAATTCGCAGAAAAATATTAGTTAACACGTTTACAGTACGGCCGTTATATTTTGGCGAGCCCGAACTTTGCGCAGAAGGCTGCGCACGAACGTTTTTTAGGAACAAAATGGTGGCATGAGGCGACGTGCGCGGGGCGGAGGTCTAGGCTAGAGATTGACTCCATGTAAACAAAATCGACCCTTTATTCAATCAAATATCGCAATCGATTTTTATCGATTTGGAATTTATTAATTTTTGTTTCTATGAGATATTGAACGGAATAGATTTATAAACATAGTGAATGTTGTTGTTAGTAAACGAAATTTCGACTTTAATGAAAAAAAAAACTAATAAAATTTTATTTTCTTGGTTGAAAGACATGATGAAGAATATGAGACATTAGTTAAATATCAGTTATTTATAAACAACTACTAGAATAACGATTGTTTGAGAATATTTTAAACCTCCATAGAAAATTGAATATAAATATATTTTTATAACTTAATTTAAATCGATTTGAAAAAAAATCGATTAAACAACACCATCAGACACGCGTATTGGACATCTCTCTTCGGTAACTTCGTAAAGCTTCCTACTTATTCGGCAATGTTCGGTACGTAGTAATATGTCTCACTCACACGTTAGCATTGGTGTTATTTTCGTGTCGCTGTCTCTGTCTTGAGCACAGGCGGTGACAAAAGTTTTCGTTGGTTGTTATTATTATATTGTTAAGTTTTTTGTGTAGTGTTAGGTTTGTTTCTTTAATTTATAAGTTATTTTTGTAGCTTTCTGTCTCAAAGTGTTTTAATATTTATTTTATTTGTACTTGGTCCCTGTATTAGTAAATTTTTATTCGTAATTTGGTTTAAAAAAATTAATGTCAATAACAGTTTTTTTACGAGTGTACATGCGCGAAAGTTCGCAGAGCCTATGTTCAGGGCCGTCAAGTTACAACGGCCGTACTATACAAACGTAGGAAACAGATGATAGCTAATATTACACTTTTCCATAACATATCAAACTACCCTCCGTCTTACCAAATTACTTGAGATTATTATGTTAGCAGCTCAGCCGTACTATGACGTTTTAATGCCATCACGAATGAGGGGTATACATGATTGATAGCCTCATTCGACTTTCGTATGGCATGACTCATAATAACTATATTATATAGGTACTTACTTAATTTATAAATTGAGATAAATTTAATCCATCGCCACCAACCCAAATATCGAATTTAGCCTTATCTATTTTAAGTTGATTTTGAAGTGGTATAAAAGAGGCTCTTAAAAAATATGGGTCTAAATGTGCAATTGAATTTGAGATTTGGCTTGTATGACAATGAGTTGGTTCAAAAATTTAACAATCTCGGATTCTAAATTCAAATATAAGTGAAATTATACTGACTTTTTGCCAAGGGCCATCGCTAAGTAGACGATGCCGGTAGCGAAGATGAGTCCGCTGCCGAACCACGTACTCAAGCTTAGGAAGCACATGAAGAATGGTGGGACTGCTAGCCTGAAAATGCGAAAAAAAAACACATTAACACACTGTACTGACAGCCAGCCAGCTAAACGACGCGCCATGACGTCACGTCCTACAGATACCGGCACGAATCTTGAGCATTTCATCACAGTACAAGCATTGCATTCCTCGCCCCCGTGTCTTCCTTCATATCACTAAAGTGACACGAAATTTTACTTCTGCGCAAGTGGAAGTCAGCGCTCAAGATCCGTGCCGGTATCTGTACCACGTGATCGAAGTGAGGTGTGACAGTTGCCGTCAGTCAAGTCAAGTCAGCCAGCCATTATAAAAGCGAGTAGTGCCGGTATTCCCTTGTAAGTGGTTTATTATTATTTTGAAAATTCCAGAAACATAGGTACTTTTTATTTGTGCCACGCCTACCTTAACACACAGGTTAATTAATGTGACTGGCGAATAAGCAGACCTTAGTGTCAGTTTATCAGCTAACATTGATATGCGTAACACCAGACCGCTTTTGCATTTTGCGTGTGGTCACGGCATTATGCTGAGCGTTCGGCCGTTTTGCGCGAATGTGGCGCGTATTTTTCACAAAGTATACTTATAATTTGTTAGTCCTAAATTTGCGCCTTTTTACGCAAAATAAAATGTTTTTCTTTCTTTCTTCTTTCTTTTTTACGTGGGAAATGATCAAATGACCCCGCTTTCGGTGGATCGGGAAGGAGTATCTGACTATTACCGACTAAAACTCTCTGTGTTCAGTGTTCCTTCAGTTGCCCTTTGCGGGGGCCACAGTCACTCTGTCGGATAATCCCTCAGCCCTAGCAACGACGGGACGCAGCGTGTTTTTTTTTAATATAGCGATACAATATATAACTTTACGTAGACATTTCAGTTACTTAAGACTATGTTCATTTAACTTTACTCCATTAATTCACACTTTTTATATAAAATTTCTGTGGCCGACTAATAAAGCTATTTTTAACACGCAACATAAAACAATAACGCCAATCTGCAAAAAAATTTAATATGCAATAACGCCAATCTGCAATAATTTTATTTGTAACTAGCACTCAGTGAAAAAGTAGCATTTTATTGGCGAAAGAATTTTTAAAATCACTTCTGTTTTTTTTTTAAATTTATTGATTACAAACAAAAATACAAATCTTTCATCTATATAATATTAGTGTAGAAGTACTAGCGGTCCCGATGAGAACCCGATTGCAGCGCCACCTACCGAGTTCAATTGCGTTTTCGAACCATCCAGGGACCCACTTAAATATACATACAAAGTTTCATCCATATCGGTCAAGCCGTTTAGGAGGAATTAACAAACACACGTACAGAAGCATTATATACATATATTATACTAGCGCCAGCGGCTTCGCTCGCGTGGAAGTAGGTTTCTCCATACAAACTTTGGACCCCCGTTTCATCTCCTTAGGGGGTGAATTTTAGAAAATCCTCTCTAAGTGCTCACCTACCTCATAAAAGGAAACCTTGAGCAAAATTTCACACTCTTAGTTTCAGTAATTTCGACTGTGCGTTGATATGTCACTCAGTCAGTTTCTCCTTTTATATATAGAAGATAGAAATAGTATAGATAAGGTAGACGTTCAGAAGGAACACGGAGATAGAAGCAAATCTTCCAGTTTGAATATATTCAATCTCCCACTTTTCCAATCATAATGCACAGAACTTATCTCCTGCGGTAAAACGAGTTGTTTTAATGTATTTACTGAACAATAACAAGAGTGAAGGCATTGAGTCACATGTTTTTAATATACAAGCATAACTATATTATGTAACAACGGCTTTACAATGCCTTGCAGAGAGCATTCAATCCATCCGTGACGTTGCATACAATTTGCAAAGCATGCGATGAAATTTTATTGCTTCATTATTACTATGATTCAGATTAGATACCGCGGTTTTATGTCTATGTCGTGGTCAGATCGTTTTGAACGTTAAAGTTTGATGATATGTCAATCCTCGTTTGAAAGTCAAAGTTAAAAGTTTTTATTTCACATAGGCCTACATGGACACTTATAAAACGTCAGAAGCTAGTGCACGGTTCCAAATTGGTCGTTTCCTATGGAGAAGAACCGGCAAGAAACTCCATGGTTAATCTTTTTAAAAAAGTGGTTGTTTACAATATTTTCACATTGCAGTATTAATAGATAATAAGTAAGAACAGTGTAGACCGGTCAATATTGTACCCAAAAGCACAATAAAAATAATAACATAAAAAAAGTGAGTCGTAATAGGAAGCAACCTAAGTTAGTTTGATGACATGTCAATCCTCGTTTGGTCTAATTTCTTTAAACCTTTTATTATCATAGAAATCCTACTTCAATGGTATGGCCAAACGAGGATTGACATTTGATCTGTCTACCAACATACCGCAGCAACATTCGTGTATCATGCTCAGTCCATGACTGAGTATGATACCAAGGACCGCAGCGGTCCTCCCACAGACGGACATTGGCCGACGGACCCGGAGCAGGTACGGCTCCACAGTTCAGTTATCATGGGACAGCGAGCTACCTATTGCTCGCCGTCCGCAAACCCGCGCCGAGGGCGTTCCATGCATCGGCCGGGGCGTGAGAGCTTTCCGCCACATCAGAAAGAGATGACTGCTTCCCATGCCCTCTCGCTCCGTACTATAACTGATCACGAGAGTTCGCCGCCGACACTGCAGGCCTAAGCGGAGCACACCTCCAGCGAAGTAGTAAAGAGTATGAGGTGTCGAAAAATATATTTTTTTAATAAACACAGGCTAGCCGTAAGTACTGTTAAAATATTATTTTGTGCGGTTGTGCCTCATTGATTTGCCAAAACTAATTAAATGTGGTTTTAAATTTGAGGAAATTGTCAATTGGGGTAAAAACTCAAATATGTGTTATGACTGTGATTACTAGGCAGTAGATTTACTGGAATTACAATAACATGTTTTAAACAAATTATTATGAACCAACATTTTTTTAAATTTTTTTTTGACTGGCCTGTTGGTCTAGTGGTTAGTGGCCCTTACTGCTATGCCGGAGGTCGTGGGTTCGATTCCCACCCAGGACAAATGTTTGTGTGATGAGCGCGATCATTTGTTCTGTGTCTGGGTGTAATTTATCTATATATGTATGTATTTAGAAATATATAAGTATGTTTATCAGTTGTCTAGTACTCATAACTCAAGCTCTGCTTAGTTTGGGACTAGACGGCGTTGTGTGATAGTTGTGGAATATTATATTATATTATATTATATTATATTATATTATATTATATTATATTATATTATATTATATTATATTATATTATATTATATTATATTATATTATATTATATTATATTATATTATATTATATTATATTATATTATATTATATTATATTATATTATATTATATATTTTCATTAAAAATTATGGAAATTCACAATCGGAAAATTAAATAGCTAAGGCTACTCTAGACAACCGTACTCTAATCCTTCACCACAGCATCTCTTATCATCAGGTAAGATATTAGTCAAACGTGACCACGACAATAATAAAAACAGCATTATCAAAACACCTAATTAGATTCAATCAACAATAACTTCCTATTGAAATGACTACAAATAACACAATAAATTACCCGATAAACATCACATAAGCGTACATTAAATTCGTCAGAAACTATATATTATTATATCAGCCTGTTATCTTTATGTGACTGATAAAAACGATGAATCAGTTTTGGCGACGTGACGTATTTAAGAACTGATATAGATACCTTGTACGTCACTAGTATTGTCGATTTACACGAGCGTCACCGCACAGCCCTAAGCCACGGTAATATTATCTATATAAGCTCAATAAAGTACTAATCAATCGGCCAATGACAACTAACATACACCACGCATATATAATACTAATACTACCATTTAATCTATATATATCTTCTATATATATAAAAGAAAGTCGTGTTAGTTACACTATTTATAACTCAAGAACGGCTGAACCGATTTAGCTGAAAGTTGGTGGGGAGGTAGCTTAGAACCAGGAGAGAGTAGGGTAGAGTAAGGTAGAGTAGGATAGAGTTGGGTAGAGTAGGATATAGTAGTCAGTTGACGGGAGCGAAGCCGCGGGCAAAAGCTAGTATATATATATAAAAGGAGAAACTGACTGACTGACATATCAACGCACAGCCAAAACTACTCGGACTAGGAGCGTGAAATTTTGCACAAGGTTTCCTTTTATGACGTAGGCGAGCACTAAGAGAGGATTTTCCAAAATTCACACCCTAGGGGGATGAAACGGGGGTTCAAAGTTTGTAATAGAGAAACCTATTTTCACGCGGACGAAGCTGCTGGCAGAAGCTAGTTTAAAATAGAAACATTTTATCTTTATGCAGTTGTTGTGTACCTTACTACGATGTCAGTGCGTTAGTAGTACACAATCTAGAATATGTAAAAATTACAAAGTGGGAAACTGGTGTCCTGAATCACAGGGCTAGCCTGGCTTAGGCACCAGTCTCCTACAATATGTTATTACTGATTTTTTTGTATACTTATTAAACAGTTTGATATAAACTGTATAATGTAGTGTGAAAATAAAAAAATATTATTAACATAAATGCTGCTGGCCGCTCTAGAATACGGCACCCTAACCCTGACGGCACGGTTGGAGACTTGGAGCAGTGGTTGAACGATTGGCTGCAGCGTCACGTGTCGCCGGTTCGATTCACACACGGTACAAATATTGCCAGCAGATAGATGTAACGGGTCTGGGTGTCTTGTGTATGTCAGTTTAAATGTTTGTGACCGCCCCGCCCCCACGACCCAAGATGCATTTCTAGTGCGAAGCAACGTTTTAAAAAAAACCTGGGTACAATAGGATTTCTTTTTAATTTTGCTTCCCTGCTTTTGAATCTTTCAATATTTATAGACATTTTGTGAAAAGATCTATCTCTCTCTCTCTCTCTCTCTCTAGAACTATCTTTTTTACTGCCCGTACATGACCTTGCCGCTGTGAGCAGAAGCTAAGCGCGGGGCGTCGAGCGGTAAGATCAAAAGTATGAAAATGTTTGAAGCACGCCACGAGACGCCGCTCATAGCGCCCCGCGTCCGCTTACCGATGCCGCCCCGCTCGCCGCTAAGACCGAGTTCTTAGCTACCGCTCACAGCGGCAAGGTCGTGAACGGGCCGTTAGGGCCATGCCTCACTGAGACGCCCGCGCCATGGCGGTATACTTAGCTACTAACGCCAAAAACATGTATTGTTGACTGCGTGACTAACAGATGCCAGGTGAAAAACTGCATGCATTTTATTGGCTGCGCTCCTAGCGAGGCACGGGCCAAGTTTACCTTAATTTTGTATAATTAAAAAATAAAACGTATAAAAATACCCGCTGCCAAGATAACATATGAAGGTTAACAGGTTGCGATAAGGGACACTTAAAAGGCAATGTTTTGTGTATACAATTTACATGTCATGATAATCATTTGTTTATGATGATTCATTGTCTGAGCACCAATTTTATTTCAGTCTGGACATTCCAGATACAGATAAAATAATAAATAGATTATTAGACACGATGCGACGAATATCCCTCAAGTTGGCATCAGTCTAATTCTTGACGGCAAAAAACTTGATGTAATTACGGAAACTGTGTTCTTAGGTATAACTATCGATTCTAAACTGCAGTGGGGCGCTCATATTAGAACTCTCTCGGGAAGATTAAGCTCAGCTGCTTATGCAGTAAGAAAAATAAGGCAATTGACAGATGTAGCCACAGCTAGATTAGTTTACTATGTTTATTTCCACAGTATTGTCTTATGGCATTTTACTGTGGGGATCTGCAGCTGATGTAGACTAAATTTTCACATAACAAAAAAAAGCAATTCGGGCTATTTATAAAATGGGTTCTCGCGAGTCCCTCAGAAATCAATCAATCAATCAAAGAAATCGATATACTGACTCGGCCTTCTCTTTATATCTTAGAAAGCATTTTGTATGTTCGTAAAAACTTAGGACTCTTTAAAATTAGAAACGATTTTCACAACAAAAATACGCGTAGTAAACACGAAATTTTATTACCCAAATGGAGATTAGCTAAGACCAGCAAGTCATTCTTATTAAACAGCATACGCTTTTATAACAAGCTGCCAAAGGCGGTAACTGAACTTAGCGAGGGAAAATTCAAATCTCATAATTATTAAGCGTGTCCTAACAAAAAAAGCGTATTATAAGGTTAAAGACTATGTCGAAGACACGCTTGTTTGGCAATGACTACTTCTGCACATGTGGCCGCCTGTTAACTCATTAATATTGTGTCTATTAACTGCTCCATCTTTGTTTTAATATATACTTTTTTTTTTCTAACACATTGCTTTTGCAACATTTTTTAAATTATTTAGACCAACTACCTTAAATTCGTTAATAATTTATTTTGTTAACATCTCATTTATTGATAGTTGTAATTATTCATATTTTTCTTGCTTTTTTTTTATATAGCCTCTTTTTTATAATGTAAATGTGAGAACACTGTAGACTCCATGAATTTTTAGATTACTTCAAGTTCATATTATGACTTACTTTTTTTAATATGATTATTTTTATTGTGCTTTTGGGTACAATATTGACTTGTCTGCACTGTTCTTACATAATATCTATTAATAATGTAATATGGAAATATTGTAACACCAACCACTTTTTTTTAAAGAGTAACCATGGAGTTTCTTGCCGGTTCTTCTCCAAAGGAAACGACTAATTTGAAACCGTGCACTAGCTTCTGACGTTTTATAAGTGCCCATGTAGGCCCTATGTGAAATAAAAATATTTGAATAAGTACATTTATTTATTTATTTATTTAAGGATCACCAACGAGTGTTACAAAATAAAAAAACTTAGAAATTAAAATTGGTACACGTAACCTTGTCCTATAATGCACACTCAATTATAGGTAACCACAGCTTATGCATAAACGAGTGAACATGGCTCTAAATACTTATGAAAATATTAAATAAAAGTATTAAGCATGATATGACGCATAGAAAAAAAAAAAAAAATTTTTACACAATTACATATTAAATATGATGTAACACTACAATGCCTATCTATAACTTTGTGTAATTAAACTGCTTACTTATGTTTAACAGACATATTTAAGTGTAATCCTAATCAGAAAGGAAAATTACGCGTTTTCCTCTCTAAACCACCGCATAAATTTATTATATAAATCTGATAATAATTAACTTTTATAATTAAATTCGTACACAATTAAAGCAGGAGAAATATTTGGGTGATACAGAATGAAGGAAAGTTTAGATTTTATCAATAGAAGGATCTTTGGGAGACATTAACGAAACTTACCCGGTACCTATAACAATGCAAATGTGCCGATTTAAAATATAAAAATAACTTTTTCAGGGCTTGTCTATATCTCTTTTTTTAATTTTACACTCACTTTATCAAGTTAGGCATCAAAAGTAACTGTTTGTTACTTGACTTTGACTACTGAGTAACTTTTGCATTTATCTTTATTAATAGTAAGTTATATATATATATATTATATAATTCTTCTGTACGTGTCCTTGTGACCTAACTTCTCCTAAATGGCTTGACCGATTTGAATGAAACTTTGTGTGTAAGTACATATCTATAATATGTATGTATTTAGAATTATTTAAGTATGTTTATCAGTTGTCTAGTACTCATAACACAAGCTCTGCTTAGCTTGGGACTAGACGGCGTTGTGTGATAGTTGTGTGAATTTTATATTATTATTATATTATATATTTGTAATCGGGTTCCCAATTTCTTTTCTGAAGAAAAGTCAGTTTTCGTACAAGACAACGTCTGTCAGGACCGCCAGTAATATTATATTATAGTACTAGTTGTCCCCGGCAGTTTCTCTCGCTTCTTTGTTTACTGCTCCGCTCGTGTGTCGTAACCTGATGTTATGCCTATTGTCTTCCTCAATAAATGGGCTATGCAAAACTAAAATAATTTTTCAATTCAAACCAGTAGTTAAATTTTGAAATAACCCACATTTTGTTTGTTATTATTTTAAAAACAAATAACAAACAACGCCTTTAAAAAATTATGACTACCCTCAATTGTTTTGCGGTACACAGTTGAGTACAGCGACGCTAAATGGGTCATTTCAGTTTATTGACGTGGTGTATCAATTTGAACACATTATGACATTTACCCTGACTGACTAATTGGCTAATTCATACTAATATTATAAATGAGAAAGTAGCATAGTCGGCCTTATAATGTTCCCACTGCTGGGACTCAGGCCTCCTCTCTAGGAGAGGGAATGGACCGTAATCCACCACGCGGGCCCAGTGCGGGTTGGTGGATGTCACATGTCTTCGAATTTTTGGTACTAGGACATGCCGGTTTCCTCACGATGTTTTACTTCACCGTTTTGAGAGCAGTGGTGATGAAATAATGCGCCTGGCTAGGTTTGAACCCGCGACCTACAATCCGTAAGTCGGGAGCCGTTACCACTCGGCCACCACTGCTCTATATAATGAGAAAGTAACTCTGCCTCTAAGTTTGTTATGCTTTAAACCTGTGAACCAATTTTAATGTTAATTGGTCATTCTACACATTCAAGCACTGGTGTAGCTGCCATAGGCCTAGGCGGGGTAGTGCCCCGGAGCCCGAGCTCGAGGGGGCTCAATACCTGAATAATAAACCACTCATTGACCTCCAAAAGAGCAGTGGTTCCCTGATAGCTACAACCTAGGGGTCTTTAAGTCAAGAGTGAATAGGTTACTTCTAGGCAAGCGTGCTCCATCGTCGGCCACATCATCGCTTACCATCAGGTGAGATGGTGGTCAAACGCGAGCCTATCAATAATAATAAAAAAAAAGAAAAAAAAAGTGGTGGCCGAGTGGTAACGGCCCCGACTTACGAGTTGTAGGTTGCGGGTTCAAACCCAGCCAGGCGCATTACTTTGTGTAATTTATTTCATCACCACTGCTCTCAAAACGTTGAAGGAAAACATCGTGAGGAAACCGGCATGTTCTAGAACCAAAAAATTCGAAGATATGTGACAGCCACCAACCCGCACTGGGCCCGCGTGGTGGATTACGGCCCATTCCCTCTCCTAGAGAGGAGGCCTAAGTCCCAACAGTGGGAACATAATACCTACCTTCGAAATGTAAATAAAATAGCTAGCAACACTACTTTAATGATGGGAACTCGTTTTAAACACTCCTTCACGCTCCAGCCTGGGCTGGAGAAGTTTTTCGATGATTTCTACGTAAAAAACCGGACAAGTGCGAGTCGGACTCACGCACCGAGGGATCCGTACAAACTTACCTATGAAAACAGTTCAGTTCCCGAATTGAGTTACGAAGATCTTTCCGAATCGCAAAAAGGGTTTTTTTTTGTGACGTACGAGTAACAACAAATTTACAGTTTTCAGATTTTGCTTCATGCCAAATTTCAGGATTCTAGGTCAACGGGAAGTACCCTATGAATTTTGATTCCCTTGAGAGTGTCGAAATATACGTTTTTATGACATAAAACGGCCGTATATTTTTTTTTCGAGTTTGATTTTTTCACAGCTTCAAGGGAACGCAGACCTAAGTATATGGTTTTAATTTCAACTTGAACCTCCACGCGTTCCCGAGATAAAGGGTCATGACAAACAGACAGACAGACGGACAACAAAGTGATCCTATAAGGGTTCCGTTTTTTCCTTTTGAGCTACGGAACCCTAAAAAAGGATCCCCAGTTATTTTTCGCCCCAGGACCGTTAGTCACGCCGCCGCTTTTAAGCGAGAAAACCGATGGCAGAAGCTTGTATTGTCACATTTCCCTGAAAATGGCTTCCATCAACTTACCCAATATAAAGAGCAGCTTTATTCCAGTAGGGCCTGGTCTCCACCTTATCGCTGAGGGTCTGGACATAGTCTATGAAGAAGCAACAACACGGGGCTTCGCACACTATCACTATGAATCCGGCCAGCATCTGCCAGATGCCTGCGATCAGGCAGGTCACATTCAGCACCACGATACTGATGCAGTTGATCAGGCCCAGGACTATGGCAACTGAAATAAAAATAAAGTTTTTGTGAAGATATGAAGACTGCACTAAACTGTTGAAGAGATCAATAGTTGGAAGATATTTATAGGACTTTCACAGCGTAATATACTAAGGCTTACGCTGGGATCGCAGATCTCAGCCGCATGGACTAATTATAGAATAAAATATAAAAATGGTTTTATTAGCTTCGCATCCATTTTTAACCGACTTCAAAAAGGAGGAGGTTATATGTTCGTCTGAATGTATGTTTTTTATTTTTATTTTTTATGTATGTTCACCGATTTCTCAGTCAATTGTAGACCGATTTTAATTTTTTTTTTTTATTGAAATGTTATGCTTCCGAGTTGGTCCCATAGAAATATTGTTATGATCTGATCATGAACTTCGAAGATATGGAACAGAACTCCTCATAGAATCACAGCAGAACCGTCGTAACAAGTATAATTGCTTTGTTTATACGAGTTGTTGATGACTGCCCGAAAGAAGAGGGGGAATATATCGACCTGATCTGATGATGAAGCCCAAAGTTAGGCACCGGAACTCTGTAATAAATTAATGTAATCTAACCATGTTTGGGATTATTAGAATTGTCATGAGATGCACTCTGGCTATAAGGTATTTAAGTTTGGCTGAGGGGTACTTTTTAGTGGTGGTACCATAACTAAAACGTGTAAAATAAAAAACTTTTTACAAAAAAAATTCAACCGACTTCAAAGTAAAAAAAAAAAAACACTGAAAAGTGCAAAATAACTTTAATTTCGGAAGTCGGTGTTAAAAAACGAAGGCACAAAACTATTATAGAAACACCGACTTCCGAAATTAAAGTTATTTTGCACTTTTCAGTGTTTTTTTTTTACTTTGAAGTCGGTTGAATTTTTTTTGTAAAAAGTTTTTTATAATTAACATACAATGTCGATGACTTGTGAAGTTTATGACGTAATATCGAACTAAACTAAAATGATTCCTAGTCCTTGCAGACAGACATGCACGACTTGCGCATGGAGATGGAAAGATGCGCACGCGGCGCGCTGGGGCGGAATCTCATGGTGGTTTGGAGACAGCAAACTGTAACAACCTAGCACTGCGCATGCTACAATCAGGGCGGTAAGTCCCCTTTTTGAGGAGTGGCTGGAGAGGCGTCACGGCGTTCTTGCCTTCCGCCTGACGAAGGTCCGCGCCAGACATGGCCAGTTAGGAAATTTCTTGTTTCGGATTCGGGAAGAACATATCCCATACAGAAAGATTGTTCCAATCTGACTGGTAGTTCCGGAGATTACTACGTTAATTTAAACAAAAAACTGTACCGCTTTCTTGTATTAGTATAGATAAAACTACTATGTAGGCAAACGAAGGACGTCTTCAGACTTTTATTAATCTTTAAATGTGCTTCTGAACCAGTTACTGCAGCGAGATCTACAGAATTTAAGCCGTATTACTAGATAGCCCGGCTATCTATGATATTCTCTAAAAATAACCCGTTACAATTTTGGTTAACGACCTTCCTACACACGCGACAATTGGTCACAATGCCCGAATGGTCGAGAGAGACCTGTTGACCATAAATGCCCAATCTGCCTTACAATAATAAAAGAATACTAAGGCCAGGTCATCATTTCTACTTTGCTACAATCCCATTTGTATTAATAAAGGCTTATAAAAACAATGGGATTAACGTCTTTTGTGTACGCGTGACGATTACAATGCAAGACAGAAGTTTATTTTAAATAAACCATTTACAGGCACTTTTGAATTGTCAAAATGTCGGTCAGTAAAAAAAAAATATCTAAAATTCCAACCAATCAAGTGTGTATGCTAATGTATCCAACGAATTATTTTTCTAACGTAAGTAGGTAGATTACGGATTAACTATATTGTTTCACTGCTCAATTTTGGAGTTGTCGTCTTCTAAATTTTATATTTATTTATATGAGTACATGAGAATGCTTCTAGAGTCGATTTTTATTGGAACAAAGTTTACTGCTAGCGGTAGGTGTGATTGAAAGCGTTTAAATTTTTTATTTTACGTTATACCCCCACATATAGGGTGATTGGCAATTAGTGTACGATACTTAAACACGTGATTGTGCTCATGATAACAAACAATTTTTATTATGGGAACAAAGCCGAAATCGCGAAAAAAATATCAGCTGTTCAGTACATTAGGCAAACATAAATGTACTGAACAGCTGATTTTTTTTCGCGATGTCAGGTTTGTTCCCATAGTAAAAGTTGTTGGTTATCATGTGCACAATCACGTGTTTAAGTATCGTACACTAATTACCAGTCACCCTATATACATTTCTCCATATCTCTGTTTTCCATATCTACGAACATGTTTTTTTTTGAGGTTGGAAATCTTCAAATGACTTCTCGTGCTTTAAGGTGGAGCGAGAAGGCGTGTCAGAATTTTACGGACTAAAACGTCATGGATATCAGAAATTCCCGCGAATCGACAGTATACGGCAAACAGTTTCTTGCTAAGGGTACAATTTGTGCGACTATAAGACAGCGGGAATTTTTGATTTTAGAATTGAAGAGTTAAGTACCGTGGCCATGGAACGCACAGAGCAACAAAAGGATATAGGTGGGTTTTTTGTCATCAGTAAAAACGCCTTCTCGCCCCACCCTAAACGTAAAAAAAAATTGACAGCTACCCACACCAAAAAAAAGAATACAAAACAATCAAATAATCTTTCGAATACCGTAATTAGAGACACAATAGAAAGACAATGAGAGAGCGAACGCCGGCGTTCACTTGGGGTTTAATGAATTGAATCATACAGTTACTATGTTTCTAACATTCTAGTACCTTGTGTTAATGCTATACACTCTTGCTGATACAATTTACTTTTGACGTTGGCAGAATATTCGTCATCGGCTTTATTTGCCATAAAAAATAGAATAGAAACCTGTTTGGTCCCACTGTAGGGTAAAGGGGTTGTTTTTCTCCCTCCATTTTTCCCAGTTTAAAGTGTCATCATCATCATCATCATCATTTCAGCTGAAAGACGTCCACTGCTGGACATAGGCCTCCCCCAAGTGTCGCCACAATGAACGGTCCTGTGCGTCTCGCATCCATCGGACTCCCGCAACCGTTACCAAGTCATCGGTCCACCTTGTAGGAGGCCTTCCAACGCTACGTCTTCCGGTACGTGGTCGCCATTCCAGAACCTTTCGGCCCCAACGGCCATCTGTTCTGCGAGCAATGTGCCCTGCCCATTGCCAGTTTAGTTTGGCGATTCTTCGTGCTATGTCGGTAACCTTGGTTCTCCTGCGGATATCCTCATTCCTGATTCGATCACGCAAGGAAACTCCAAGCATAGCCCTTTCCGTGCATAGCCCTTTCCTTTCCTTTCCGAGCATAGCCGTTTAAAGTGTGTCTACACTTTAAACTGGGAAATTACCTATTTTTATTATGATTAACTTCATAAATTAGAGTAATAAAAAGTTATTTGGGAGTAGTTGACCTCTCCTATTGTAATACATTAATAGGCAAACCAGTCATGATGGCCATATCTGGCTGCAAAAACCAATGCCAACATTCAAAGAAGCATCATGAAATGCTCCACATTTTATTATGAATGAACATAAAAACTTAATTTCGATGTTATCAGTTGTTATCTTGTTTTTTATACAAATTGAAGTAACTAATTCCATTTAGCGATTATAATGTTTATTTTGATAGTGGAGGTAGCCGGCTGGAAAAACTTCTTCGTTTTTTAGGGTTCTGTACTCAAAGGGTAAAAACGGTACCCTATTGCTATCACTCCTCTGTCCGTCTGTCTGTCACCAAGCTGTATCTCATAAACCGTGATAACTAGACAGTTGCAATTTTTACAGATGATGTGATTCTGTTGCCGCTATAACAACAAATACTAAAAAAACAGAATAAAACAAATATTTAAGTGGGGCTCCCATACAACAAACGTGATTTTTTGCCGTTTTATGCTACGGACAGTACGGAACCCTTCATGCAAGAGTCCGACTCGCACTTGGCCTTAGTTTTTTTTTTTTTGACGCCGCGTCTTTGTTAATGTAATAGAGAGGTAAAACTTTTAAGTTTGTATGTAGGGGATAATCTCTGAAACTACAGAAAATTCTTTCACAAACATGTAGCTACTCTATCACCGAGAGCTCTCATCATCATCTTCCTGCCCTTGTCCCGTGTTATTTGGGGGCGGCGCAATACGTTTTTAACCGACTTCAAAAAAAAGGAGGAGGTTATCAATTCGGTTGTATTTTTTTTTTTTTATCATTTTTTTTTTTTTTATGTTTGTTACCTCAGAACTCCGTCGTTTGCAAAATTTTTTTTTCCCTTTATAGGATATGCTTCCAGATTGGTCCCATTTTTTTCAAAATCCAGTTCTGATGATGGAATCCATGAGGAATCGAGGGAACTCCTCAAAAATTATAGGCAACCCTATGGTAATTTTAGTATTTTCATCAAGAACTTAAGCATTTACAGTCAAAAAGTAACATTTGATGAAGTGGAACTGATGAAGAAGACCAGAAATGGTCAACGGAACTTCATACTCAAATAGATATCGCAATGAAGATAGTTAAGCGACTATGACAATACAAATAAATGAATGATTCTGAATAGTTACGTTGAAAATGGGATCATCGAAGTGATCTGATGATGATGATGGAGCCGGAAGGTAGGCACTGGAACTCCGTAATTAATCAATGTAACCTAGCCGTGTTTGGACTCATTAGAATTGTCATGAGATGCACTTTGGCTATAAGGTACTATCGAACTGAACTGATCTGATGATGGAGCCGGAAGGTAGGCACAGGAACTCCGTAATTAATCAATGTATCCTAGCCGTGTTTGGGCTTATTAGAATTGTCGTGAGATGCTCTTTGGCTATAAGGTACTATCGAACTGATCTGATGATGGAGCCGGAAGGAGGAAGGTAGGCACAGCAACTTTATAATAAAACAATGTAACCTAGCAGTATTTGGGTTAATTGGAATTGTCATTAGAAATATGCACTCTGTTTATAAGTGTATCGCAACTAAAAAGTGTGAAATAAAAACTTTTTAGAAAAAAAAAATAACCGACTTCACTAAAAAAAACACTAAAAGGATCAAAATAACTTTAATTTCGGAAGTCGGTGTTAAATAAGAAACAAACAATACCGAGAAACACCGACATCCGAAATTAAAGTTATTTTGATCCTTTTAGTGTTTTTTTTAGTGAAGTCGGTTATTTTTTTTTTTCTAAAAAGTTTTTTTTTCTTCCATTCTGCCCTGTCACTCGTCACCGAGAGCTCTAAGCTATAAAATATATTCAAGTGAAGACGGTGGTAGAAACTATGCTATACTTATATGTATTAATATGATAAAGCTGAAGAGTTTGTATGTTTGTTTGAACGTGCTAATTTCGGTAAATACTGATTCGAATTGAAAAAAATATTTTAGTGTTGGTTAAGCCCATTTTTTTTAAATTGATATAAACCAGTGCTTGACTGCGAACCCACCTGATGGTAATCGTATCGTATCGTATGCAGCCTTTTAATGTTCCCACTGCTGGGACTCAGGCCTCCTCTCTCTAGGAGAGGGAATGGGCCGTAATCCACCACGCGGGCCCAGTGCGGATTGGTGAATGTCACATCACATGTCTTTGAATTTTTCGTTCTAGGACATGCCGGTTTCCTCACGATGTTTTCCTTCACCGTTTTGAGAGCAGTGGTGATGAAATAAATTACAGAAAGTAATGCGCCTGGCTGGGGTACGTTACCACTCGGCCACCACTGCTCTGTGCCTGACGGTAAGCACTGATGCAATCATTGATGGTGAGGCGCACTAGTTAATTAAGAGCCTATTCACTGTAGCCTTGAAGACACCTACATTATAGTTGGGCGGGAAGACCGCAGCAGACAAATTGTTCCAGTCCTTCGATGTACGCGGTATAAACGACATTATTTATCGAGGACGGCTATAGGCAACTAACTTCATGCTTTGAACTACGGGAGCGGAGCAGTAACCAAAGAAGCGACGAAACTGCGGACGACAACTAGTTTTTAAGATTGAGTTTTTGTTTTAACTGTATAATATAGGTTTTATGTATAATTTTTTTTTAACTCTTAACTATAAGTACCATATATTATATGGTATGGTAAGACAAGTTTTTTTTTTTAATAACATTTAATTATTTATAAGTATATTGAAGATATAATCTGCTGTAAATACTTAAAATTTTAAAAAATATGTTAATAGATGATAAAAATTGTAAGATTGATTCTGTGTGGTCCTCATCTTTAATTTATATTGAGTAGTAATTTAATGCAAACAAAATACTGACTGCTTGACCAATATAAATGTATTTATTTATTCAAACTATTTATTTATTCAAACTATTTATTTATTAAAGCTTTAAATACAGTAAACTCGTTAAAAAATAAAAGGGCCGTTTTGAAATTTGAGAAATACCTTAGAATGTAACTTGGAACGAAACTGAAAGAAACAATAAAATAATAATTAATTACATAGTGTTTAATAAAATACATAATTTTTTTTGGCGCGTTAATTAATACGATGGAATATATTGCGAGTATTCTTTTTGCGTATTTAAGTACAATGCGTTCCAAATAAGAATAGGATCGATTGCCATGTTGTGATGTCACGTCATACTGTCAAATCGCAAGAAATTGGTCAAATTGAAGAACTCGGAGATGAGCAAAATTGAAGAACTGGATTCTGATTAAACTTTTTCCGTTCACAGTTCGTAAATAAATTAAATTTTAAAAATTTATTGTTTTGCTCACCATAATAATTCTTCGATTTGACAGTATAACGTGACGTCACAACATGGCAATCGATCCTATTCTTATTGGGAACGCATTGTATTCGTTTTGACAGATGTCAAAACGGGCCTTTCGTTTTTTGACAACTTTAGTGGTACAATTTTTTTTACACCTACCCATGAAATGGTTTTGATAATAAAACCTGGGGCCTTACCATAACGTGTTAAAATGTCAAGCGTGCGAGCGAGAAAGAGTGATGGAGCTATCCACCCTATATAGCTCCATCCCTTTAACAGTTCAGTTTAGGTCGTTGAATGGATCGCGTTAAGAGCTTGCGGTAGGGCCTCAGCTCTTTTTATTTTACCTTTAGAGTATGCAATTATTTTAACCTGATTGCAGTTTACAAATCACCATCATTTTTTTTTATGGACATACACATAAACTAAGGTTGTCTTTTTAATTAAGGTTTTAAATATTTACATTACCTTTTTATTACAATTACAAGTAAATGCATTTAGTGAGATACTGATTATCTGATATATGTTTGACATTTGATATTATCAGTCTAACACTGTTCAGAGAACTGGTTCTACCATTTTTGTCACTAACTAATATATAGCTACATAAAAAAAAACCTGCTTGATTCTGGTTCTCTCTCTTGTGAAAAATACTTTTCAATCAAGACTAGGAAATCTTTATAATTGAATGGCAAAGGAATTATGTTGGCCAGTTTTCTAAACTGCTCATTCTCAATTGGTAAACCACAAACTAAAAAGCGGCCAAGTGCGAGTCGGACTCGCGCATGAAGGGTTTCATACCGACCATAGCAAAAAACGGCAATTAAAATCACATATTTTGTTGTATGGGAGCCCAACTTAATTATTTATTTTATTCTGTTTTAAGTATTTGTTGATATAGTGGTAACAGAAATATATAATCTGTGAAAATTTCAACTGTCTAGCTGTCATTGTTCATGAGATACAGCCTGGTGACAGATGGACAAACAGACAGACAGACAGACATTGTAGTAGTGTCAGGCTTTTACTGACTAAAATCCACCCAAGTTACCTTATCCTCTGTGTTTCAGGAGTGCAGTGACTGTCTCAAACAAACCTGCAGTATTGCCAGGGAAAATTAGTGACCACATTATCATTGATATTATTCAATGCTAGAAGTTACTATAAGATAAAAGAAAAACTGAGTTTCAAGACCTTCTTGTTACTGTTATTATAACCAGTTAGACAGCTGACCTAGTAGGTCATTATTGTTAATGTGCATTTACAATATACTTGCAAATAGTAATATGCAATATATTATGTAACTGGCAATCTGCCCCAACTTCACACAGGTGTTTGAAATGTTAGGAATTCTCGGATTTTCTCTACTATAATATGCATGTATTATACACCAAAACCTTTCTCAGAAATTAGCCTGTCTATTGCTGTTCAGGAGTCATTGGGTTTATTGTATTCATACAAACAGATGTTGTGGTGGACTTTGTTTTACAATATGTAAGGATAAGTCTGTGTAGGCCTGAAACTAAGCACATGAGACAAATGTATTTTTGATTGAGTTCGGACAGTCATTACTAATTAATTATATGAGTAGGTCAAAAATCAACAAAAAAAAAGAAAAAAAAGGTCAATAACAAGGTGATTGACCAAACTTTGATCTGTGTAGGTGTTTCAATTGCATTGTTGTAATCAATAAATATTAGGTCTGAATGCAATATAGTAGTTATAGTAGATAGTTTTTTTCTTTCTAATTGGATAATATTCTTTTTGAACAAACTTAACAATTATGGAAGAATTAAGTGGTTTCCTTTATAAAATAATTCAAGAAATTTATCTTAAATTGCAAAATTAGATAATCTAAGCTTCGAGTTCAATAATGTTACCATAATTAATGTAAACATACATTAATAAAATTAATTGTGTAAGATTAATGCTCCAATTATCTTTTGGAACACTTTCTAAATAAATATGCACAGGCAATTACCCCTTGACCGGAGAAATTAAGACGCAATTCGTAAGAGCGCATAACTGTTTTGTCATTTCAGGACCATTGTCTAAAATCAAGGGTGGTACTGTAGATTTGGGTTCGCAAGATAAGATAATACTGTTGATCTATTGGTCAACTCCACTAAAATGATGGCGCACAAAAGATTTTGTACTGCTCACGTCAAAGTGGCATGTGTATCATATATAATTTAAAGCAAAATAATACGAACTGAAGCCGCCAACTGTTCCAAGTCCCCGACCAGCGTAGCGCATCCACCAAGGCACGTCATCTTTCTGAGCATTGTCGCCGCCCGGTCGGGCCATAAGCATAGTAAGCTTGTCTGTTAACGACTGAAACAATTATTAGCATGATTATCATGATTTCCTTACGATATTATAGCGAATTATTTAATATTTACGATTAATTCTTACCATTTTCGAAAAAATCAATTCACTGCCCTGTCTGTCACCTGTCAAGTTAGAACTAAAAGTTGGCTTGTTCTCTTTGTTCGATTTATGGCAAAATGCTTCTGTTATATTAAATGGGGCTGTCCACATTTCTAATTACAATAGTCATGTATGTAATATTTAAATAATATTTTCTATAGAAAAGATAAACAAGATACATGAAATTACAATTATTTCATCATGGAAAATTATACATTGGCTTTTCAAGTTATAAATTGTTTATGTCTTCTTGGTAATTGAAAACTGACTTCTGATTCCCACAGTTTTCGTTTCGTTATTCCTATCATTCACAATTTAAAAAAAAAGATTTATCATAATCGAGGTATTTGTGCCTGTTTATTGTATTTTATTGCAGTAATTGTGATGATTAATTATAAATAAATTAATAAATGGTAACCATTTTTTAATTATTGTTAAAAAAATATTTAAAGACCTAGTACGCGAAATGTCGAAACAAAACGCATTCTCATGTCGGTCGGCATCAGCGGTTTGCAACTTTGCTGTTGTAATATTTGCATGATTTTTTGCAGTTACGATTCAATTGTGAATTTGCGTTAAAGTTTCCGAAATTCATGTGGAAAGTGGAAGATTAGCTCAACTATGGCACCACCAACAATGCTTCCAAAGCTATCGGATGCCACTCAAACGATGTAAGTGACATTAATCTGAAACTGAATTTTGCTTTTGATTTATTGCTTACGCAAATAAATACTAGGTACTAAGTGGGCCCTGTCTAGTAAAGGCAGTATTAAGTGATGTCTCTGCATATTTTTGTTTTTCTAAACCTAAATTGCTGTAACCTGTTGCCTAAACGTCCGCATAACATGCCCAAATATCACGTAGACAATCATCCCTTATTGGGCTCTTCCGATACAGTAAAAAGTTTGTACAATAACCTATCAAACGGTGTTGTTTTATCACAGACACAATTTACATTCGTTTAAAAATCCAATAGGATTACTGCAAGAATTTCATCACTGAGAATTTTTACTAAATTGTAGGTACTTATATCTAAGTTTTTTGTATTGAAAGCTTATCATGTCATTATAAGGTAATTATGTTACACCAGTCTGAAGTATTGAACATCTTCTTAATGACATTTACATGTTAATAATTTGGTAATTGAAATGAAAATGTAGTAACTAAAATACTTACACAATCATGTTGTTTTTATTTCACCCAAAGCACTGCACTTCAAATCAAACATAATGTTTCCTAGAAAACAAGTTGAGGCACCAATATTGTCAGTTTGTAACACTTTCGGTGCCAAGGACCTGGGAGTCAGTTTGAACAACAATAAATTGAAAAATCTAAGTAGACTCATAAGTCGGATACTTGGCACAATTACAAGTCAATAATAGCTACAGTATGGCCGGTATATGTTAACCTCTCCAAACTTCAAACAAATATCTTTGCAGCAGTTCTTTTTAAACAATTATATAGCGAGCGCATATTTGGAAAGCCTAACTCAGAGCAGCCAACATATTTTGACCATATAAATGACTCAGGAGGCAGGTTGTGGACACACAAATTATTGTAAGTTCTTGAAACTGAAAGTGTTAATGGAGCTGCTCTGTTCCAGATCATTCTCAGATGGAGATGGAGTGTGCAGTGCAGAGGTGTTCTCCACCAACGTAATGGTAAACACCAATGCGGGCAACCATGACCACGGCAGCTCCAAGGTGAAGCTCAAGAACCTGGTGGACTACAACTGGGAGCCTAAGTTCTATGCTGGGCAGTTACTGGCTATACACACCAGTGGGAAGTACTTGGCATACTCTATCAAAGGTATGATATTGATTCTATCTGGCACATCATTTGTGTATTATTCAATTATTGTGACTCAACTGCTTTATGTGCTATCCAATAGCAATAAGAAAGAAAATGAAAATGTGTATTTTCACAAATGTGTGGAGTTGAGATAACCATTACTGATTGACTGATTTTATTAGAAAGGATTTTACAAAAATTCACCTGATGTCTTACTAGCTTTTACCAGCACAAAATCTAGTAAGAGGGTCCTGGATTAATAGCCCTACTGCCAACCAACTAACTGACCAAGGTTGTTTAACCATCTTCAAAAAAAGGAGGAGGTTCTGAATTCGGTTGTATTTTTTTTTAAATGTGTTATCTCAGAACTCTTTTGTTTATGGACTGTTTTGCGAATAAAAAATCCCCTTAATGGCTTCCAGATTGGTCCCATTTTTTTCAAAATCTAGTTCTGATGATGGAGTTGAGTTGAGAAAACTCTTCAAATATTATAGGCAACTATATGGTGATTTTGGTATTTTCATCAAGAACTTAATTAAGCATTTATTGTGAAAGAGCTGCTTCCAGATTAGTCCCAATTTTTTAAAAATCCAGTTCTGATGATGGAATCCATGAGGAATCAAGGGAACTCCTCAAATATTATGCATTTACAGTCAAAAAGTAACATTTGATGAAGTGGAACTGATGAAGAAGATCAGAAATGGCCAATGGAACTTTACTCACATAGATATCACAATGAAGATAGTTAAGCGACTATGACAATACAAATAAATAAATGGTTCTAAATAGTTATGTTGAAAATGATATCATCGAAGTGACCTGATGATGATAGAGCTGGAAGATAGGCACCAGAACTCCGTAATTAATCAATGTATCCTAGCCATGTTTGGGCTTATTAGAATTGTCATGAGATGCACTTCAGCTATAAGGTACTATCAACAGATCTGATGATGGACCCGTAAGGTGAAAGGGAGACACGGGAACTTTATAATAAAACAATGTATCCTAGCAGTGTGTGGTTATAAGTATATCGCAACTAAAGAGTGTGAAATAAAAAATTTTTTACAAAAAAGAAATAACCAACTTAAAAAAGCACTAAAAGTATCAAAATAACTTTAATTTCGGAAATCGGTGTTAAATAAGAAACAAACAATACCGAGAAACATCGTCTTCCGAAATTAAAATTATTTCGATCCTTTTAGTGAAGACGGTTATTTTTTTTTTGTAAAAATTATTTTAACATAACATAAACAATTTTTTTTTATCCTTGCAAACAAGATAGAAGAGGAAAAAGCTTTTATTGTATTCGAAAATGCGTTTATTTTATTGGAAAAACTTTTATTGTAGCGCTTTACAGTGCTCATTCACATGTGAGTAGTCAGCAAAGCTCTAAAGTCTAAACAGTTATGACTGCTGAATCAAATCGGATGTGATAGCAAGTTGTTATCTGAGCTATTTAGTAAATGTTTCAAAACATTAAATTCAGCAATATATGAATGGATTAGTACCTTATAGGAATGTGATCACAAAGTTTTACTGAATTATCTGTGGTCGAGCATGGTTTAAGAAAGTTATCATTGAGTAAAAGGATGAGGATATATTTAATTTAAAACTATTAGTTTCAAAATAACGAATATGTTTGAAAAAAAAAATTGTTATCAGTAAAAATACAAAAATAGAATATTGACAGTGAAAACAATATAAATATTGGTAGAAAAACAAACGAGATATATCATCATCTTCCTGCCCTTGTCCCGTGTTATTTGGGGTCGGCGCAACACGTTTTTTTTTCTTCCATTCTGCCCTGTCATTCTGAGATTTATAACAATTTTAAATAAATATATCTGCCTCGTCAAAACGTCCGTTTTCTATGGCGGCCGTATGGGCGTGATGAACGTTGACATCAAAGACCACGTCGGACTTCTCTTTCTTATAAGCAGCTTTGAAGCTTTATAACTTCATTGTTGATGAAGATATTTTAAAAACACTTTCATATTTGTTTATTATGTAATTTGCAATAAGATCGCATTTAAACAACCTTTTTTACTGTACGTTCAACTGATTTTGACTTCTATTACGTAGGCATAAGGATGGCATTAAAAGCAAAAAGTAGAAACTACTGGGACTAGGAGTAGGTATATAATTTTGCACAAGGTTTTCTTGTATGGCGTAGGCGAGCACTAATAGATGATTTTCCAAAATTCTACTCCCTAAAGGGATGAAAAGGAGATCCAAAGTTTACATGGAGTACCCTACATTCACGTAGGCGAAGCCGCTGGCTGAAGCTATTCCTTAGCATAGCATAGCATAGTCGGCCTTATAATGTTCCCACTGCTGGGACTCAGGCCTCCTCTCTAGGAGAGGGAATAGGCCGTAATCCACCACGCGTGCCCAGTGCGGGTTGGTGGATGTCACATGTCTTCGAATTTTAGGGTCTAGGACATGCCGGTTTCCTCAAGATGATTTCCTTCACCATTTTGAGCGGTGGTGATGAAATAAATTACACAAAGTAATGCACCTGGCTGAGTTTGAAGGCGATAAACTCAAAAGTGTTTCATGCAGTTTTCACCAATAGACAGAGTGATTCTTGAGGAAGATTTAGGTGTATAATATATTCATACTATAGTAGTAAAAAGCCGAGATTTTCTAAGATTTCTAACACCTGTGGGAAATTGGGGCGCGTCACTAGTTTTATACAAGACCAAGTTCAAATTCAATTACAATACATACTTTTTTGGGGCTTTTATAATACAAATTATCAACTTAAAATAAACTAAAAATATAAAAAACTTTTTACAAAAAAATAATTAGTACTACCAACTTCAATGTTTTTGTGTTTTTCTGAAGGTATTTTCCCTAAATGCTTGAAAAAAGCAGTTGTGGTCCCTATCTTTAAATCCGGAAACAAAGATTTAGTTAATAATTATAGGCCAATATCGTTACTTCCATCTATATCTAAAATACTAGAGAAAATTGTTAACAGCAGACTAGTTAACTATTTAGAGAAAAATAATTTTCTATCATCTTCGCAATTTGGTTTTCGTGCCAAGCTATCCATAGCCGACGCGGTGCACAACTTGACCAATCATGTCTCCGTGGAACTAAAGGAAACTAGACCCTAGGTGCCTTCCTTGACCTCGTGAAGGCCTTCGACACGGTATCTGTTTCTATATTCCTAAACAAGTTAGAGGCAATGGGAATTAGGGGAACGCCGCTAAAATTTTTAGGCGACTACTTAGACGATCGTTACCAATGTGTTAGAATTGACGATACCACAAGCGATGAACAAAAAAGCACTAGTTTTGGTGTTCCCCAGGGAAGCATTCTGGGCCCAACCCTATTCTTGATTTATATTAATGATTTATGTAATTTGAACATTAAACAAGGCAAAATTATTTCATATGCTAACGCACAGCCTTAATTTTTTCCGCTAAAACCAGCAATGAATTATACGAATACGCTCAATTAGGTTTAAACAATGTGACTAATTGACTTCAAAGCAATTTACTAACATTGAATGCTGACAAGACTAAATATATTCACTTCTCCATGCGCGACCTTCAATCTAACACTACTAATTCTCATCTTTATGCCCACAAATGTGGATACCGCTCAGTCAGTACATGTAATTGTCCTTTAATCCTTAAAACATGCGACATTAAATATCTCGGGGTTATAATTGACAAAACACTCTCCTTTAAACCTCATATTGAAAGTTTAGTTAAAAGAGTGCGAAAATTAATCTATATTTTTTTTAAATTGCGAGCAATTGCAGACTCAAAATTGATCACCCAATTTTATCTGGCACTCGGACAATCTATAATTCAATACTGTAATACCTCGTCGGGTGGAGTACCAAAAACTTATTTGTTACCTCTTGAAAGAGCTCAGAGAGCCATTTTTAAAGTAGCCAATTTACATCCATTCCTCTATCCCACAGATTTGCTATACAAGTCCTGCAACGTACTGACTGTTCGCCAGCTTTTCATTATGCGTCTGGTATTAAAACAGCACACCATGCTTCCCTTCTACCCTGAAATTACTAATAAGAGATGGAATTATATTGTATGCAATTCCAATACTTTTTCAAAATATGTCTTTGTAAAAAGGTATTTCACATTTTTAGGCCCATTTTTGTACAATAGTTCAAATAGAAAAGGTTTGTATAAATTAAATTATTATAGCTGTAAAAAGATTATTGTGCAATACTTACTCGGCATCTCTTACGGAGAGACAAGATCTCCTTTTAGTTTGTAAATTAAACATGCTTTGCTTTTAGTTAATTAAAAGGTTATTTAATATAATGAATTTAATTATTGTTAATTTATTATTTCTTAGGTTCTTAGTACTTTTTAGCCTGACATACAGGTCCAACCTAGTTCAGGCAAAAATGCAATGTATGCGTTATAATTGTTTTTATGTATCATAATTTAAATGTGCTACTTTTATTAAATAAACGATATTCTATTCTAATGTAAAAAAAACACTAAAAAGTGCAAAATAACTTTAATTTCGGAAGTCGGTGTTTTTACAATAGTTTTGTCTGATCTTTATTTAACACCGACTTCCGAAATTAAACTTATTTTACACTTTTTAGTGTTTTTTTTTTGTTTTTTACATTAAAGCCGGTTGTATATTTTTTGTTAAAAGTTTTTTATTTTACACTTTTTATATGCGCGCGTATGCGATACCACAACTAAAAAGTACCCCTCAGTCAAACTTAGTCATCGCATATACTATAAACAAAGCAATTTTACTTGTTACATCAGTTCTGCTGTGATCCTATGAAGAATTCCGTTCCATATCCTCGAAGTTCATCATGAGATCATAACAATATTTCTATGGGACCAACTCGGAAGTATAACCTTTCAATCAAAAAACTTTTTCTAATAAAAAAAAACACTAAAAGGATCAAATTATGTAACTTTAATTTCGGAAGTCGGTGTTTCTCGGTATTGTTTGTTTCTTATATAACACCGACTTCCGAAATTAAAGTTATTTTGATCCTTTTAGTGTTTTTTTTTTTTTAGTGAAGTCGGTTATTTTTTTTTGGAAAAAGTTTTTATTTCACACTTTTTAGTTGCGATACACTTATAAACAGAGTGCCTATTTCTCATGACAATTCCAATTAACCCAAATACTGCTAGGTTACATTGTTTTATTATAAAGTTCCTGTGTCTACCTTCCTCCTTCCGGCTCCATCATCAGATCAGTTCGATAGTACTTTATAGCCAAAGAGCATCTCACGACAATTCTAATAAGCCCAAACACGGCTAGGATACATTGATTAATTACGGAGTTCCTGTGTCTACCTTCCGGCTCCATCATCAGATCAGTTCGATAGTACCTTATAGCCAAAGTGTATCTCATGACAGATCTAATAAGTCCAAACACGGCTAGGTTACATTGATTAATTACGGAGTTCCAGTGCCTACCTTCCGGCTCCATCATCATCATCAGATCACTTCGATGATACCATTTTCAACGTAACTATTCAGAATCATTCATTTATTTGTATTGTCATAGTCGCTTAACTATCTTCATTGTGATATCTATTTGAGTATGAAGTTCCGTTGACCATTTCTGGTCTTCTTCATCAGTTCCACTTCATCAAATGTTACTTTTTGACTGTAAATGCTTAAGTTCTTGATGAAAATACCAAAATTACCATAGGATTGCCTATAATTTTTGAGGAGTTCCCTCGATTCCTCATGGATTCCATCATCAGAACTGGATTTTGAAAAAAATGGGACCAATCTGGAAGCATATCCTATGAAGGGAAAAAAAATTTTTGCAAATGGGTCCATAAACGACGGAGTTCTGTGGTAACAAACATAAAAAAAAAAACGATAAAACAAAATACAACCGAATTGAATAACCTCCTCCTTTTTTTGAAGTCGGTTAAAAAAAAACAATTGACTGAGAAATCGGTCAACATTAAAAAAAAAAACATATAGCCGAACATAGAAGCTCCTTCTTTTTGAAGTCGGTTAAAAATAGATAGTACTTGAGTTTGTGGTGATGGATTATCTCGTATTATATCGATTTGTGCTGGACCCTGACTGACGATACTTTCGCTTTGCCCCCAGCTCCCAATGCGGTAAACCCTGGCACGTGGAGCGGCATGGTGCGTGTGGTGTACAACCCGGAGCCGGGCACCGACAGGCGCGCGCTCATCAAGGGCATGAAGGGCGAGGTAATAACTCTGACTGGCTTGTTGGTCTAGTGGTCAGTGGCTCTGACTGCTATGCCGGAGGTCGAGGGTTCGATTCCCACCCAGGACAAATGTTTGTGCGATAAGCACGATCATTTGTTCTGTGTCTGGGTGTAATTTATCTATAATATGTATGCATTTAGAAATATATAAGTATGTTTATCAGTTGTCTAGTACTCATAACACAAGCACTGCTTAGCTTGGGGCTAGAGGGCGTTGTGTGATAGTTGTGGAATATTATTATTTATTATTATTAACTACACTTGTTTTCTACATGCGTAATCATCAAATGACTCCTCCCGCTCTGGATGGAGCGAGAGGAGAGTGTCGAGACTTTTACTGATCAAAACCCTCCTGAGGCCATAACATGACGTGTTAAAATGTCAGGTGGCGTCTAGCGAGAAAGAAGGATGGAGCTATACACCCTATAAAGGGTGTCTTTGTCATCGACGCACAAACGAATACCACGGATCCAGTACATGATTCTGAACCCCCCAGTGGTGTAATTTTTCGTCGGTTTTTTCCCAATTTAGAAAACAAAAACTGTACTTTTTTAAATTTAAACTGTGTAAAATCATTATTTTAATCAAACCCAATGATATTTTTAATAAAAAAAAAAAATATTTATATATCTTCTAGAAAAAAACTTAAATATTAACTAACCTATATTAAAACCTAACTATGTACATAAATATAATACAAAAACACAAAGTACACTCAGGCGTCGAAGTACTCCTCCACATCACTGTCATCCGGTCATGTCATGTCATCAAAATTAATTAATTAAAAAGTCATCGGGGTAGATCCAATCGTTATTCTAATCAACCCCGATAACATTTTTAATTTTAAAAGTAATTCATTAATTTTATTCACTAAAAATGTTAGAATAACGATTTTATACAGTTTAAATTAAAAAGCGCAAAGATTAAAAAAAAAAATAGGAAACAACCGACGAAAAATTCCACCACTGTGGGGTCCAGAATCATGTACTGAATCCATCCATGGTTCCCTTGAGTGTCGGAAAAATACGTTTTTTGCGACAAAAACGGCCATATCTTTTTTTTCGTTAACTTAGGAGTTTGGTTTTTTCACAGCTTCAAGGGACCGCAGACCTGAGTATATGGTTTTAATTTTCAACTCGATACCTCCACGCGTTCCCGAGATAAAGGGTCTTGACAGACGGTCGGACAACAAAGTGACCCTATAAGGGTTCCGTTTTTCCTTTTGAGGTATGGAACCCTAAAAAACTACTTGATTTGCAAGTTTCAACTTCAACATGAACTAATATTTTGTTGATGCCGTTCACAGGTGCAAGACTTGGCGTTCGCTTACATCCAAAGCCAGGTAGTGCTGGCATGTATTGACGAACAAGGCAACTTCTATGTGCACGAGATCGAAGTCACGGACAGCGGTCTGAGGTATGCACAGTCGAGTTACACTACATACTTTTTTTAAATTAATATATACTAGTGCTTGACTGCAATCCCACCTGATGGTAAGCAGTGATACAATCGTTGATGGTCAGCGCATTAGTTTGTTAAGTGTCAATACACTGTAGCTTTGAAGACACCTAAATTGAACTTTTTTCCTCTACTTTGATGTACCATTTATGATGCCGAGGGATACTATACTGCTAACATCCGACTATACTCAAGGTGTATAGTTGGATGTTTTAGGTATTTTTGACGGATTAGGTGGATTTTAAACGAAAATGTTGAGTTCAGCTTCTTCTAGCGGAACCCAGACCTCGTATTTGTAGCTTTTACCTTAAGAAACCTCCACTGGCGAGTGTCTCCCGGCGATATTATCGTCCTGCTACTTCATATCGCATATCGTGGTGATTGGACGAGAGATATTGATGTGCAAAGCTTTAAGGTGGTGATTTTAGGCCCCTCGCCCACGGCGACTTTTTGTAGCGATGCTGTGGCGCGTTTCGTAAGCGCGCGACAGCATCGCTACAAACGCGCGTTAGTCGCATTTGCAAGCGCTATAGAAAATATGCCTACGCGCTACAGCATGCGACTGTATCGATGCGAGGCCGCTGTGGCCTTAGGCCTACTGTCCACGAACTCGTAGCTTCATAGACGCGTATTCGTTCTTATTATACTCTTGGTTTACGCCTGCGTGAAGCTTACATACAAAACTATAAAACTATGTCGACGAACGCGTCCGTAGACAGCAGGCCTTACTACCTTACTCAAACTCTTCAGTAACTTCTTAACCCTTCAGATGTACACTACTGGCGGAGGTTCGCGAAGACACAGGCGCGGTGGGCTCGTCACACCGGGTCGTGTGGTGCCCCTACATACCCGACGACGAGGACGAGAGCACGGACGATGACGTCGCGCGCCTGCTGCTAACCACGCACGATAATATCGGTAAGAGTTTGGAGGTAGGCGGAACAGAGTGTAAAGTCCCGCAAACCTCCGTTGAAAAGGGAGGATCCTCCGGCCAAACGGGTGTTATGTCTGGTGGGCAACTGCCCGATAGATGATTTCGGGCTGTTCTATATGTTCTAATCGCGCGGAGAACTTTAATTGATGCAGGATTAGTTCTTATGTGACGCCATAGATGTCGCTACAAGAGTAGCAGAGTAAGGAGTCTATTCACATTCGGTCGTTTTTGTGCGTAAAGGTCCAGGATAACATGGCCCAGCTCCGCCCAGAAGGACAGTTTCTGGGAGCTACACAGACTGAAGCGACCTTACTGGAGCCTTACCATGACGTGTTGCAATGTCGCCCTTTTACAGTTCAGTTTAGTTCTTCAAATGAATCGCGTTAAAAGGTCGCGGTAGGACCTCTGTTCAAGTCTTGGAGTGCAAAATTTGTACTCGTTTAGTTTGACATTCCGCTACATCCGAGAACGACTGTCGCGTCATCTAGCGGTCCACACCAAACTGTAACTTCGCTTCAAGAAGAATACTAGGCTTTTATTGAAACCTAATCCTACAAGTTACAAACGACTTTCAACCCTCACTTAAATATTGTTTGTCAAATAGTTGAGCTTAACCCTTTAAGCGTTTGTGTCGGATTGGCCCGACGAGTGTTCTCGTGTCCTATTCGCCAGGGTCGTGTGTTTGCGACTGGGTACTCGCATCTCGTTTAGCTCTTCAATCCCCATAGGTGACAGAAGAGCTGATGAGATGGAGTATTTGGTCGTGGATGTGCGACCCTGGCGGAATAAACGCGAGAGTGGTTGTCGGATATTATATAGATCCGACGTAGGCGGTTATAGGGTTAATTGTTTATTTGTGTGTAAATAAAGTAGCTCCAAGCGTTACATGTTGTGTGTGTGGTGCAGCGCGCATGTGGAACACGTGCGCGCTCCCGGGCGTGGCGGGGTCGGGCGCGGCGGGCGCGCTGTGCGCGGCGGAGCACGCGGGCGCCATCCGCGACGCCGCCTTCTCGCCCGACGGCTCGGCGCTCGCCACCGCCTCGGCCGACGGATACGTCATGTTCTTCCAGGTGAGTAGCTCCAAGCGTTACATGTGTGTGTGGTGCAGCGCGCATGTGGAACACGTGCGCGCTCCCGGGCGTGGCGGGGTCGGGCGCGGCGGGCGCGCTGTGCGCGGCGGAGCACGCGGGCGCCATCCGCGACGCCGCCTTCTCGCCCGACGGCTCGGCGCTCGCCACCGCCTCGGCCGACGGATACGTCATGTTCTTCCAGGTGAGTAGCTCCAAGCGTTACATGTTGTGTGTGTGGTGCAGCGCGCATGTGGAACACGTGCGCGCTCCTGCACCGCACAGCGCCCCGCGTCTCCTTGAATGCAACTACATATTACCTTGTGTTTGTCTTTGCGCGTGCAACACCGCGGGCCCCACCTGCCGCTTCACGTGCCGCTTCTCCGTGAACGGAATAAGCACTCGACGCGGCGCGCTACGCGACTCCCAACGCGCTTCGCAACGCCCCGCTTTCCCTAAACGAGGCCTCATTAATTATTTTTCATAGTTTGTGATATTGCTCGGAAAGCTCTAAAGCTAGTGGCCTCGGCGGTCTTTTTTGAACCTTGGCATTCCTTACGGGTCAGAAAAACTGTCAATAGTTTTGCCCACGATTATCGTGTTACCGTGAACTGAATTGTGGAGGTCTGAGTGCGTATTGCGAGTTGTTTTTACTAGAATGCGATATTTATTTTGCCAATAGGTTTTTAAAAACACTTTTACACGTGAATTTAAACTAGATGAAGTCGGATTATTCTTATATAAGCCATGAATACTCTATATTATGTATCATGTTACGGAGTTCGATTCCGATTTCGAAAGATCGGAACTTCCGATTGATTTTGCACCTCCGATTCCGATTTCGGTAACGATAAACAAGTTTATACTTGTCACGCGGGAAATCTCTCACCCCCATGCCTTCTGTTGATTACTCTTTCACTTGATAGGATTCGTATTTGGAATGTTGTGAATTCGCTCTTCATTTATACTTATCCGGATGTTTTATTAATTTTAATAACGTTTCATTCAACGCTTCTGCCTCCACCTCCGCCTCCGATTATAGTTCGGATTTCGGTTTCGACAATAAAATTTAAAAAAATCTGTTCCGAATTCAGTTCCGATATAACCACTTCCATCACATACCAATTATGTATCATTTGCTATTAGACACTCTTTGTTATAATATACTCCTGTGTTGCAGGTGTACATGCACACAGACAGCAGTCCACGCTGCTTGCACAAATGGCAGCCTCACGGCGGAAAACCTCTCAGCTGTCTATTCTTCTTGGACAACCACAAGAACTATAATACTGAGTAAGTACACGCACACCACACTTTCGTACTCGGTCTCGTGGCCAGATGACAACGAATGCGTCCATCGCAGAAAAGAAAGAAAGAAAAAAGATTTATTTCGTGACTTGCACAGAACAAACAACAAAATATTTAAATTATCAACTCCAAGCTTCTGCCAGCGGCTTCACCCGCGTAAAAGTAGAAAATATATAACCTATGTCACTCAGTGATAAAGTAGCGTTATACTGGTGAAACAAAATTTAGAAATCAATCCGGTAACTTTATTTATTACAAACTAAAATACAAATGTTTTCTGTTTATAATATTAGTATAAACAGAAGTAACTATAAATAAATCAGTGGTGGCCCAGTGCAAAGACATAATGAGTAGATCTTGCTGACTTGTATTCTACACATATACACCAGCCCCCCTAGCCAAGTTACAACTGTTTCGTTTCGATTCTCTTTTCGTTGATTGCCTCGAGTCGGCCACGCATCCTATTCCTTTGTTCTGACCACAATCGAAGCGAAACGGTTGTAATTTGGCTAGGGGGGCAGTAATCTCATATGCGTATGGAACTTAATAATGTGGGTAGTACAATAAGAGCCGCGTGCATGACACGCAACGCCATCTGTCGGAACAAAGCTACTACTACTTACTAAAATGCAAGTAACAGTAAGGTTAAGAGTCTCTTAATCCTAAAGATATAAGGTAAGTACTTATAGCAAAATTAATTCATTAACGCTCAGGCGGTAGCCGGCGCCCGCAAGCCATTGTCTTACTATTGTGTCTCTAATTACGCACGTCAAAAGGTTAAGCTATGATGGCAAATATTATTTTATAAAATTTTCCTTTTTATAATTGTGAAGATAAATATATATGTAGCACGTTTTAAAAAGATTTAATTTATGGAATAGTAACTATACAAAAACAATGTTTCATCAATATTATCACAATCCATTGAACTCCTAAGTGCATCGTAAGGTTTTTTGTTATGAAATATTGTAGTACAGGAGTACTCGCCAGAAATCGTTTCTATAACTTTTGCATTTGCGGGAATGCATAAATACTTTTTAGCCATCATATGAAACTCACTGTACTTATACATACGATTAAAGTCTTCCCAGAATTGAAAAGGGTTTTCGTCGAACTGTAAGTCAGGGGCATTAACATAGTTTGCCATCATAGCTTTTGCACGTGAATGTGCATCAGCCTTATTTTGACGTTTATCCGTCAAATAGTCTAATATGTTGACATTTTCTTCGGATTGAGTGTTGGTAGTAGATGGAACTGGATTTTGTTGGTTGTACGCTTTAATGCATTCTTTTAATTCCGTCTCCAACTCTCGCTGTAAGTTCTCTGATCCATAATAATATTTTAAAATTGTCTTTTTAAATCGGGGATCTAAAAATGTCGCCTTTAGTGTATTTATATTTGAATTAGTATTATTTTGAAAAAAAGAAAGTCTTTTAAAAAACTGTTCTAATCTCATTTGAATTTCTTTTGCGAGAGAAGAAGATGGATACCATTTATTTATTTTTAGCTTTAAACCCAAAAATAGGGGATACACACAAGACGCAGTTATATATTGCTGACTAGACAGCTTGTTGTTCAAATCGGCAACTATTTTTAATATTTCAAAACATTCATTGTATGCTTTTCTTTGATCGTCAGTAAAGGAGCCAGCGTTGTCTTCACTTATATGCCTTAACGCAAGATACAGGCTATGCCATTGATAACAAGAGTATTCATTATCTACCATCAAGTTGCACCTAACTGCTAATTCGTGCAAACATATATCATACTCAATAATCTCAATGAGATTTTCTAAGGCATCAGTTACACAAACAATTTTAGATATTTTCAAAATATCTTCGTCAAATTCTTTTAGAGCGCCAGACATGATAATTTTCTGACTTGCAGTTAAACTCGTCACTTTGTGCAAGACCTCCCATATGAACAATTCGTCTTTTATCACATTGTGAATAATTTCTGTTGTCCACTCATGTATCTCTTTTGTAAACAAAGTCCGCGATATGAATTTTGATTGATGAACAAAATGTGCGGTCGCAGTTAACATTTCACTTTCATCGATCCCCCACTTCCACATTTCTATGGAGATGGCCACGTGATGGACCGACTTCAAGGTTTCCATCAAATCCAATCTTGCTCTGTTAAACACTTCAGGAAGTAGTTCTTCAGTGAATTCTCGCTTCGACGGCAAGGTGTATGTATTCTTTATAAATTCTAGCAAGCTTCTATCTTCTAAATATTCAAGAATGTCACATGATCGTAAACCAATGCAAAAAATTTTCACCAGCTCTTCTTTGTCCACTTGTTGCTGGGATGAAGCTGAGGCCGTGTCTGTGATGACGACAGGGCCTTTAGCTGGAGTTAGAGCATCTTCACTATTTTGTGCCATGACGTTGTTACCAATCGTATTTTGTAGTGATTACGGTCTGTTGAAATGTTTTACGTTAGCACTAAATATTTCTTTGTTCACAACTTGACTACAGTCGACAACTAAGCTATTATGAAGTGAGAACTGTGAGAAGTGACAAAGTCGACTATACCTACGTTGCGACTAAATAATAATCGATAAGGAACTCGGCCTTCAATATTATCACTATTGATAGCACACCGATCAGTTTTTAACAAATCAAAAAGTAGTTTTTAGTTTATTTATAGAATCACTGATTAGATTTGCATTGTATTAAATTGTTTTGTGGTAATAGCAAGTGCACTGTCCTCTCCTTCATTTAATAGATCACGTTGCATGACAAAAAAAAATCCTCATAAACACAAATATTTTACCACAAGTGCCACAAAAAAAAACTCACAAATGTCAAAATAATTACACTAATATTATAAAGGCGGAAGTTTTTGTACGAAAGTGTGTGTATGTTTGTTACTCCTCCCTCCTTCCTTTTGACACACGGGTAGACCATGTACTAGAATGGCACATAGGATGCTTTTTAGGGTTCCGTACCTCAAAAGGAAAAATCTGTACCCTTATAGGATCACTTTGTTGTCCGTCCGTCTGTCTGTCTGTCAAGACCTTTTATCTCGGGAACGCGTGGACGTATCGAGTTGCAATTAAAACTATATACTGAAGTCTGCGGTCCCTTGAAGCTGTGAAAAAATCAAACTTATAGGTAAACGAAAAAATAAATTCAGCCGTTTATGTCGCAAAAAACATATTTCAACACTCTCAAAGAAATCAAAATTCATAGGGTACTTCCCGTTGACCCAGAATCCTGAAATTTGGCATAAAGCAAGGTCTCATAGCACAGGTATAGGAATAAATCTGAAAACAGTAAATTTGTTGTAACATCCCGAAAAAAAAAACTTTTTTTGCGATTCGGAAAAATCTTCGTAACTTAATACGGGAATTCAACTGTTTTCATAGGTACTTTACGGAACCCTCAGTACGCGAGTCCGACACGCACTTGCCCAGTTTTTCACACTTTTTAGTTGTGATACACTTATAGCCAGAGTACCAACATCCCTAACAATTCCAATAAGCCCAAACACTGCTAGGACACATTGTTTTTTTACGAAGTTCCCGTGCCTGTCTGGTGATACTATCACGAGGGCGATGCCGCTGGATGCAGCTAGTTCTAAATAAATATTCAATTGTTCCAGCGTCCAATTTTGGAAATTCGCCGTAACCGGTGCTGATAACAACACTACAATCAAGATCTGGTCGTGCAAGTCTTGGACCTGCCTGCAAACCATCACGTTTACCCCTATTGTCGGTACGGAAGCCACGCTGGGCTTGAAGGCCATGCTGGACACTAGTGCCAGCTACCTGCTGCTCTCAGACTTTAAGTCCAGGAGTTTGTACGTCTTGAACATAGCTCGGGACCCTGAAGACAGCATGGCGTATTGTAAGAGTATCTCGGAGTTCCTGCTGCCTTATCCTGTGTTGAGCTTCTGTATTGTAGACGCTGGTGAGTCTCGTATAGCATAATAACATAGCGTAATCAGCCTTATAATGTTCCCACTGTTGGGACTCAGGCCTCCTCTCTAGGAAAGGGAATGGGCCGTAATCCACCACGCGGGCTCAGTGCGGATTGGTGGATGTCACATGTCTTCGAATTTTTAGTTCTAGGATATGCCGGTTTCCTCATGGTGTTTTCCTTCACCGTTATGTGAGCAGTGGTGATGAAAATAAATTACACGTACAAAGTAATGCGCCTGGCTGGGTTTGAACCTGCGACTTACAACTCATAAGTCAAGGCCGTTACCACTCGGCCACCACTGCTCCTCTCGTAGTAGAGAGTCTCGTATATCCTTACATAATTATAAAACGCCAAATCTCCCTTCTGTCTGTTGGCTTGCAATTTGAAAACCACTTATTGACGGCACGGTTTGCGCAGCGATCGAGCGATTGGCTCGATGTCGCATGGAACAAATATTTGCATGGCCTAAAGATAGATGTTCCGGGTCTGGGTGTCTTGTGTATGTGAGCGCACCCACGAGACAGGAGTTATACCTAGTGTAAGACAACGACTAAAAAAAAAAATTCAAGAAAGTACTTTGAATACCGGGCATAACTGTGCTGCACTATAGACACTAGACAATAAACACAGTTGACTGATGTCTACATAGTCTGTGGTTGTCTACACAAAACACAGTCTGTTCTTATTTGAGTGTATTATCTATGTTTCCGTTCGATTACTTTTCGCTTTTATGTTCATAGCAATAAGGTTGATAAGTGGCGAACTGGTGACTATAATAGCAAGATCCTCTTTATTGGTCTTCCACAGAGGAACAGCAAAGCAAGTGTGAGCCGAGCTGCGACGAGCCATTATACCGGAACGGTTCGAGTGGCGACGCCGACTCCCCCGTACATTATGAACTGCATCACGATGTGAGTGAATATATTTCTAAGTTTTTTTTTATGTTTCCCTGGAACGTCCCTCTGCTGGTCTCTAAATCCCGGGAACAGCACTGCCTACACCGACCACTAGTTGAGTTATTCATGTACTTGCATCGAAATGTTGATATTAATATGGATCTTCCCGGGATTTATAATGAAAAATCACGTGTGACCAACAATATTACAAATTAATAATAATAAAAACCTCAGAGATAGATGAGTCAAATAACACAAAGATAATGTTATTGAAAAATATCTCTCTATTTCAACTGAGGTGAGATTAACAAATTTATAAATTTCCTCCTCCTCGTCAGTAATGCAGGAAGATTTTTTTTCTGCTATATTTCTGAGTGTCATAAAAAAAATCTGCTCTTTAAAATTAATCTCGGGATTTGAGGCATATATCCACTTTATTCTTTCGCTGTACGAAATCAGTCAAGTACATAAATAACTACCTAATTCCGACCTCTGGTGATGATGATTGTTGTTCGTCGTGCAGGACGAGGGCTCGGGTGGCGAGGGCAGCGAGGAGGGGCGGCGCGTGTGCGTGCGCCTGTACATCGTGCAGCCCAAGGGGCTGCAGGAGGGCCGCCTCGTCTACACGCCACCACGCCCTCCCATACACGGAGACCTCATGCACGGTAATACTACTTCATTTTTTTAAACTTTATGTACAGTTAACAAAGAAGATGGGGAGTTTTTGGCGGGATTTTTTCGAGTGTAGTTCAGCGGCTGTTTTAATTGTAGTCTGGCACACCCTCGTGCTCCCTAGAGTGAAGGAAGTCATTCGATGATTTCCCACTTTAAAAAAAAAGTCACAGATGAAAATAATAAACACTATAATTATAATAAATGATACTTAATTACCTATCCGTAAGTTGGTCCCCCAGGCCTATCGGAGCTGGCGCTGGAGGACAGCTCGTCGGAGTCGGCGCCCGCCACCATCGCTTCCAGCATCCTGCAGCAGCAGAGTCAGCAGCTCAAAAACTTGCTCATGCGCTCCCAGGTACTGGCATCCCATACTATTCAATTCTAGGCACATTACTGCACGTATTCTTAATAAACTATAAGCTGATTTTTTAATAGTCAGTATTCCAAGGGTAAGTTTGAGTAGGAAATTTGTTAAATCGCCATATCGAAGATCTTGTTTCTCATATGATTTGACCATTACATGTTTACTGTGTAAAACTGAAGTTTTGATCCGACGGATGCGAGACGTGCAGAACCGTTCATTGTGGCGACATTTGGGGGAGGCCTATGTCCAGCAGTGGACGTCTATCGGCTGAAATGATATCGAATGATATTTACTGTATCAACTTTGAAAGAGACCTCTGAGTTTGTTTCGGTGTTTCTTCTCTAGAGAAGTCAGCTAGAAAACACCGGCCTCGTCTAGTTTAAATTGATGTGTAAAAGTGTGTGAACCATTTGCAAAATAAATATCATTTGCCATTTTATTTTTTTGTTGTATGTTCGTGTCCACACTGTATATGTCGGAATATGTTGTGTCAGACGCAGCCCGGCAGCCTCATCAGCACGCGGCCGGAGTCGCCGACCGTCGCGCCGCAGCTCAACCTCATGACGCCTGACGCTTTTAGGTAAACCTACATTAATTTAACTTAAATTACTATGTCGTAAATCGTGCGAGATTATAATTATATTAACTCTAGATATGTTGTGAGCAAGATAATTGGGTATGAACCTGCATTTAGGCTTAACAAATAACACTAAAAATTAATTTTATTCTGAAATCTGCATCAAAATTAGTTATTAAATGATGCAGCAATTAGCATTTCTAATATTAGTATGAGGAAGAATGGGGGCGTGGTGGGAACATCTCGCTATCTCTTTTTTACACACGTAACGTAATGGCGGTGACGTCACATTTTATTCTGTTACTTGATTGTTTCCCCTTACTTATGATTTGAAAGGTTTCTAATTTCCTTCATGATCAGATTTGAAATAATCTTTCTATTTGCTATTTTGGAAAAAGTAAGTTAAGTACCCAAATACATCACAATTGTCTGTCAATTCAAATATCCAGTCATCTACCCAATTTTGCTAGTATTTTTGTTTAATTTAGTACTGTCGTGTCCACTATGTGCTAGAACGACTTCCCTCCTCCCTGACCCATGTACTTGTGCGCAGCTCGCCAGGCAAGCGCGAGGAGGACGACCCTCCCCTGTCCGCGACGCCCGACGTGGGCAGCAAGGCGCGCAGCTCCACCGGAGGTAACAACACTCCCCCACACTAAACACACCCCACCAACTAGTACTAAACGTGAACCTCGATCTTTATACGCACAAACATATTATACAAACAAATATTAGATAGTTTTTGGGGGGATTTTTTCTAGAAAAAGTTATTTTGCTGTATTGTCATGTAAAATCGGTGTTACATTTTTATCTCAAGTGTACACAAATGTACAATATGTAGTTTCATTGAAACGCGATCATGCGCGATCTCGGTAAAATGAACAGACTCGAAACATTCACTGCCAAATGCTGCAAAAGCATTAGAATGTGTTACATCCACATGCTAATAGAAAACAAAGTGACTGTATTATATGAAACATGGTTTAAAGGGCTTAGTATCCAAGCCAAAAATATTATTAATAAAAAAGATAGCCTTCAAAGCAAAAGTGAACAATCATGTTCTGTACCTGCTCCATGGCTTACCATCAATTGAAGTGTTTGTCAGAGTGGGTCAATCCGGAAATAAAAAACAACCACTCCCGAAGGTCAATTCTCATACTTCAATAACGTTCAAAATCTATAGCAATTTATGTCAAAACCTTTAAAAAAAAATTACTAATATTAGAACGCAAACGCTCTTAGAATTACGAGAGTTGACTATCAATTTCTACCACCAAGGGAAAATTCAACTTGCTTTCGTCTAAAAATGTCCTATACAATTCCCGTAGAAAGCAGGCAGCT
This sequence comes from Mythimna impura, assembly GCA_905147345.3. Lineage (NCBI taxonomy): Eukaryota > Metazoa > Arthropoda > Insecta > Lepidoptera > Noctuidae > Mythimna > Mythimna impura. The sequence continues at coordinate 28,541,723 of LR990348.1, read as the reverse complement.
GACGCCCCTCTATTTCGTTGCGGAAAAGGGACACTGCTATCGGGCATGTGTAGCTTTCGTCTTTATCTTGCACTGGTGTCATGATGTTAAGACGGCACCTAAATCAGATCTGAGGCCCTACCACGAGCTCTTGAAGCGATTCATTATTCCCGTTACTGATCACATTTTGTAGTCAAAAGTAAAAAAAAAAACGAAATCCCAAAATTGTCCAGTCATAATTGGTAAAATCATAATAGAATCAATCATTCATTACAATTGCTACTAGAAAATACTACGCGCAGTGTTTTTCTATTTTGATCGTCATTTATTCATTCATAATCCCGTACAATAGTTCCATAAATTGAGTGACATTTTGGGATACGAGTATAAACAAACGCTAATAACTTTGCTGTTTAAGAATATTATTTATTGAGACTTTACTTAAATAATCACAAGAGCTTTTCTAATGAGCCCTTTAAGTATTTGTATTAATTAAAAATTAGTGGTGTATAGTAGAGATGAAAACAAAATGGTTTGACCGGATATCGGATATTCGGCAAGCTACGAGGCCGGAGCGCCGGATATCCGGCTACTGGATATTGAGCTCTTTATCGCGTTTTATGACGCGATTAGTTTGATTTATTTTTCTAGAATTTATTTTTCAGCATCGCAGTAGCATTTACAGTACTGCAGTAGCATTTACAGCGAACGAAAGGCTATTTTCAGAAGCTGGTCTAGTTTACAAAGCCAATTACCAAAAAATGCGGAAAATTTGGTATTTATTCACCATAATTTGCCAATTGTTAATTTTGAATACTAAACTAATAAAATAAAAAAAACTTTTTTGACGTTCGATTATAAAAATACACGGTCTCCATAACCTATTGTGATATGATTTACCTTGTGTAAAATAATGAGGATTGTTTGAATTTTATCATCCGGAATCCGGCCGGATACTGAATTACTATCCGGTATCCGGCCGGATAGTCAAAACAAGGCCGAATAGGTCGGATACCGGATATTCGTTTCATCTCTAGTGTATACTGTGTATAGCTCCATCTCTTTAACAGTTCAGTTTAAGTCGTCAAGTGAATCGCGTTAAGAGCTCGTGGTAGAGCCTTTGAGCTTGTCGGCGTTGGGAAGCTGGCATCAGCTACCTGCTTACAAAAAATCGACAAGGACCTACATTCGCAGTAGAATTAAAGGAACAATTAATTAGCGCCGTTTAAGTGGAATTAATTTAACAGTTTTCATATCCAAGGGTCAGCGCAGATACAGCTGCAAACTGCTGGAACAGTGTTCATTGATAATGGATATTGACCATCCATGTCATCGCCATGGACGCGTCTGTAAAGGTGTTATAGTATAATTTTAGTAAATAAATAAATAAATGTATGGGAGTTGGGCCAAGTGCTGCCCAGAATGGACACATAATGCACTATGTTCCTTGGGCTTGTACTAGTATGTAAACCAAAGCTCTTCGCTTTTGATGAGCTGATATATCTGAGGAGTTTTGAGAGAAAGAGATCAAACTACATGAATAATAGTTATATTATGCGTGTACATGTAGTTATTTTTTAGTTCTTTTTTTTTTTAACATTTGGAACTCGCTTCATATCTGTCGACCGCCTGACAATTCTATTTCTCCATTTTTAAATTCAATTCTTATTTCTCATAAAACTTTAAAAGCAGCTAGAAGTATTTATCTGTTTAACATGGAATTAAAAATATTCGATATTATTGTGAGTAAACACTTTAAGAAATTATAATAAATTATTTAAAATTGAGGCCTATGTCCAACAGTGGACGTCTTTCGGCTGAAATGATGATGATGATTTAAAATTACCAGAATACTCTAAAAGTTGTTTGTATTAAGTTTGTCTGTGTCTGAGCAACATTTAATCTAGTTATGGTAATATTTTTTTTATTTGTCTTCATGATAATTTTAATGAAATATGAAAAAAAAAACCTTCAGCGTTTTGAGACTAGTGGTGATGTAATAAATTACACAAAGTAATGCGTCTGGCTGGGTTTGAAACCGCGACCTAAAACTCGTAAGTCGGGGCCGTTACCACTCGGCCACCACTGCTCTATCATCGTGAGGAAACCGGCATAGCCTAGAAACAAAAATTCGAAGACATGTGACATCTACCAACACACACTGGGCTCGCGTGGTGGATTACGGCCCAATCCCTCTCCTAGAGAGGAGGCCTGAGTCCCAGCAGTGGGAACATTAAAAAGACTGAATATGCTTATGCTTATGAAAAAATCACGTGACACAGGTGACTTACCGATAACCTCCAAAAAATATCTATTTTAAACTTTTATATTCAGTAGCCATTTGATTTACTATCGAGTAGTTTGGATTTGTTTCTGCGATGACCCTTATATGACATGAATGTAGTAATGGCGTAAGCAATCAGAACTTTCCGTTGCGTAATTTACTATAGTTATGTAGGTAGACTAAGCATTGCTATGTTCCGGATTGAGGAGTGTTAGTTCCCGTGTAATAGGGTTGCCACCTCTATTACATTATCTTTTATCTTCTTCCTGCCCTTGTCCCGTATTATCTAAGGTCAGTATGACATGTTTTTTCTTCCATTCGGTCCTGTCACCCGTCATGCCATCATTAACTCTCTTTTCTTTCATATCACTCCTCGCACCATCCAACTATATAGGGTGACTGGTAATTAGTGTACGATACTTAAATACGTGATTGTGCTCATGATAACCAACAACTTTTACTATGGGAACAAACCTGAAATCGCGAAAAAAAAATCAGCTGTTCAGTACATTTATGTTTGCCTAATGTACTAAACAGCTGATATTTTTTTCGCGATTTCGGCTTTGCTCCCATAATAAAAATTGTTTGTTATCATGAGCACAATCACGTGTTTAAGTATCGTACACTAATTGCCAGTCTCCCTATATACAGGGTGTCTTTGACATCGACGCACAGACGAATACCACGGATCCAGTACATGATTCTGGAACCCCCAGTGGTGGATTTTTTGTCGGCTTTTTCCTATTTAAAAAAAAAAAACCGGACTTTTTTTAATTTGAACTGTGTAAAATCGTTATTCTAACCAACCCCTATGATATTTTTAATAAAAAACAAAAAAAAAATTGAATTAAAAATTAATTAATTAAAAAGTCATCGGGGTAGATACAATCGTTATTCTAATCAACCCCGATAACATTTTTAATTTTGAAAGTAATTCATTAATTTTTTTCACTAAAAATATTAGAATAACGATTTTATACAGTTTAAATTAAAACACGTAGAGATTTAAAACATCATATCATAGTGGGCCCTAACAGAATACCAGCGCTGCGTTATTTATCGTTTTAAAATAACGCAGCATAATTATGCTGAGTTAGGCGCCTTTTTGGTCTCGCACTGATTATACCTTTCTTTTTTTATTGTGTATCTTTAGTTTATACGATTGTGTGAGTCACGAATAAACGTTTTTTCTTTCCTTCTTTCTTTCTTTCTAAAAAAAAAAAAATTGGAAAAAAAACCGACGAAAAATTCCACCACTGGGGTCTCCAAAATCATGTACTGGATCCGTGGTATTCGTTTGTCCGTCTATCTCAAAGACACCCTGTATTATGATACTAGCTGACCCGTGCTCGCTTCGCCGCGCGTGAAATGTTTTTGCGGTTAAAAATATTATTTATTGCAATCAAATATAGCCTATGTCATTTTGGAATAATGTAGCTCGATACTCGTGAAAGAGTTTTCAAAATCGGTTCAGTAGTTCCAGAGATTACAATGCGTTCCAAATAAGAATAGGAATGACGCCATGTTGTGACGTCACGTCATACCTACTGTCAAATCGCAAGAAATTGGGCAAAATTGAAGAACTCAGAGATGAGCAAAATTGAAGAACTGGATTCTGATTAAACTATTTTCGTTCACAGTTCGCAAATAAATTAAATTTTAAAATTTTCTTGTTTTGCTCACCATAATAATTCTTCGATTTGACAGTATGACGTGACGTCACTACCTGTCAATCGATCCTATTCTTATTTGGAACGCATTGTACTTCCTACAAACTTTACCTCTTTATAATATTAGTGTAGATATATTCATGTATTATATAGTATCGTACTGTATTTTAGTCAAATGTACTACATATCTTCAATATAATTATATAAAACTAAATAACTGTTCGTTAGTCTCGCTAAAACTCGAGAACGGCTGGACCGATTTGGCTAATTTTGGTCTTGAAATATTCGAGATATTTAGGGAATGTTTAAACGGTGAGAAAATATGGAAATTTTACGAAAAAAAATATTCTAATACAACGCCATTTTTAATTAACCTGTCATTTTAAAATGAATTATGCTGTTCTGGTAATGCCAGTAGATGGCGTTATCCTTACTATTAGGCGGGACGAAGTTCGCCGGGTCAGCTGGTTACTAATAAAAAAAAGTACTCAAAATACTATATTTTCTTGGTTATCTCAAATATCAAGATTTATACTACACAAGGCCAAAATATGCCTAGTATAACGCAGTTTGGTGGGGCGGCAACAATTTACAAGCTACTCCTACACTTTCATTTTTCTCGAACTTTTTAGCATGAGTCCACGACTTAATTCCTATTTCTGTATGCAACCCAGTTACGCACGGGTGTTAGAAATTCGCGGTTTTTCTTTACTATAATATCCATTTATTACTGTAAATCCTTCCTCATGAATCATTCTGTCTATTGTTTTGGAAACCGCATGAAAATCCGTCGTTAGTTTCTGAGTTTATCGCGAACAAACAGACGCGTTGGGGGCCTTAGTTTTATAATATGTTTCTTTAGTTATGTATTATAGTTACTAGCTGTTACCCGTGACTTTCATTATGTTGAGTTTATTATTGAAAATCCCGCCAGAATTTTCTTCTCCATTTCAGAAATGACCTCTACCCTTAAGTATTAAATGCCGTTCCTGCGGGAAAATCACAAGTAACTTAAGTTACCCATTATAACATTTGCTATATCTTAGTAACTTTTTAGAAGACGTATTTTATAGTTTGAAATCCAGTTCCCGCGGGAAAATTAAAAGCAAACTTGATTTACTCCTTGTAAAATCATATATCCGGCAGTGAAGTCCAGTAAAAATTAGTCCAGCCGTTTCAAAGATAGCCGGAACAAACAGACAGACAACAATTAAAAAAATTGCATTTTTGGTAGAGATATCAAATAGACTCATCTGAATTTAGTTAAAAAAACATTACTATCATATTATAAGTACAATTGTATTCATTACTTGCTTCAATTTTCCAAATATGGCCTTATAGATCAAATAGTATTAAAATATACTTCAATGTATGATTGAAACTCTACTTAGGGCCTGGTCACGACTTCGGTCTTAGCGGCGAGCGGGGCGGCATCGGTAAGCGGGCGTGCGGAGCTATGAGCGGCGTCTCGTGGCGTCCGTCCTTCAAACATTTTCATACTTTTGATCGCCTCGCCGACCCACGCTTAGTTGCCGCCAAATTACTTCACTTATCCTCAAAAATGTTATTTTATTAACCATTAAATTATTTCACTTTTCCTCCCATCATATTCCCTATCCCAACTAAAGGGTGGCAACCCTACCGTGTAAGTACAGGCACATGAGACATTAACACTTTGTCTCTAGGGTGGACAACAAACCTTCGATGCCACTGGTATTGCAGAAACCCCACAGGCGGCGGTGACCACTCACCATCAGGTGGGCCGCCAGCTTTATTGCCAATCAATAAAAAAAAAAACACTTTTTTTTATCACTGCCGTAGCACGCTTTCGAACATAATGTAACCTTAGTGGCACGCGACGAGAGATGAAAGGACGCTTACAAAATGCGATAGCGCTATTTTTGTCGTTATTTTTATTAGTATAAAAATAAACGATACAATTGCAGTTTGTAATGTTTATGTTTGCACGTTATTTTGTTACAAATAAATATGAAATGTGTAATTTACTCAGCTTAAAGGTAAGAACACACATCAGTCACGTTACTGTCAAGTCGCTGATCAGTCACGTCAAAAAAATAGTTTTATAGAAGTCGTAATACAGCTTAAAACGTCAGTTATGGCCCAACGTCCACGAACGCGTAGCTTCGTAGACGCGTATTCGTCATTATACGCTTGGTGCTGGTAGTGCTTGGTGGTGATCGTCAGAGTTTTATTGTTTTGTGTGAAGCTATGAGTAGGCGTACACCAAGCGTATAATGACGAATACGCGTCTATGAAGCTACGCGTCCGTGCAGTAGTCCTTAGATTGGCGCGTCTCTGTCACAAATAAAATTAACTAAAGTGCATTAATGTTACGAAAATAGTGACGTCATCAGTGCAACTGCAAAGTAAACGCTTATCCATACTGAGATATAAATTAGATCTTGCAAATAATAATATGAAGTGATTATTTTAAAATTTAATTATAATTGTCAGAATTTTCACTTTTATTTACGAATAGGTAAAGTATTCATTTTTAAAATTGACAAAGCCGCATCCGTACTGTCTGAAGGGCTTACTTCAACTCGTAATTGTGAACACCTAATTTCTATTTTACTATGATGTTATTGGTCAAGGGGCGTGGCTAAGCTGAGTGGAAACGATGAGTCACTATTGTCTTAACGTGAAAACGCTATAGTGAGTGATCGAGTGATCGGTGCCCTGACAGTGATGTGACTGATGTATGTGTATTGTATGAACATTTGTAATGTACTTTAGGAGCTTGCGCGGACGAGTCGATAGCCGAAGCTGCCAGCAAGCTCGCGTCGGCAGGTTCGAGCCCCAGTCGCGAAGTGCAGCAGATCATGTCGCACAACGACCATCCCTTCTTCAAGGTACGTGCGATCACAACACGTGGTGATAGTTACAGTGCCACATATGATGAATCATTGATTTCATACTAGAATAATAAGGATTCGAGGTAAACCAAGGCAAAAACACTATTATCCCACTACATACCCATTGCCGAATCATTCTAAAAAACTTTGGCCGGGGCGGCCTCTAAATATGAAACATCTATTTTAGTATAAGCAATTTAGACGCAAAAGGTACCTTTCGCAAAATGTCTACTGGTTGTAAAATATCTCTTTTTCATAATGTCTGTTTGGCTTTCTAGTGATTGTTTTCCTTTTTTTGTCTAGTTTTATTAGCTGCAAGTCTTCCATGTACTAAATAAATAAATAATATCATCTTTGCATAATAACTTTTGTTGTTTTTTTAATTGATATAAACTAGTGTTTGACTGCGATCCCAACTGATGGTAAGCAGTGATGCAATCGTTTATCGTTATCTCAATATGTTGCTTTTTCACTATGACATGTCTCTTTCGCAGAATGGATTTTGTGCAAAATGACGCAATAGTAACTTTGAATAAAATTTAGTCAGGTTTAAAACAAAATTGTTCTTTCCAATTTTAATGAGGCTTTATGAGGAAGCGACCTTTTGAGAGAGAGTCTTTCTGCGAAAGAGATATTTTGCGCTTAAGCCGTATACACACACGCACACACAAGGAAGTCGAGAGCGGATTTTTTGCCGTCACGGCATTCGAATTGGTTTTACTGCCAAGGCGTGTCAATAGATGTTTCACACGAAAACGATACTTATACAGGAAGAAGAACCAGAGGCGAGTGACGCCGTGGCCCAGGCCGTGGTGGCGAACGGCGCGTCTCCGATGTTCAGCGCGGAGCCGCTGTTCGCGCACGACGACGTGTTCGTGCCCGCGCCCGCGCCGCCCGAGCCGCAGCCGCTGCCGCCGCCGCCGCCGCCGCCGCAGCAGCACAAGCTGGCCCACACCAGTTAGTTCCTTTATATTTGTAAGCTCGCATTTGACCACTACCAACGCAGGTAAGCGATGATGTGGTCGATGATGAAATAAATCTATTCACTCTTGACTTAAACATCTCCAGGTTGTATCTATCAAGAAACACAGACTTCGGCAGAAAATTCCACTTCTCAACTGAACGCACAATGAATGTGTTTCAAAAACATTTTGTCCGTATGGATAAGATGTCCACTATGTACTGATGTCATGTCACCGTATTTCCAGTGGTTCAATGATTGAACAGACTTGACGGAATTCAATTATGCAATGTCAACGCATACTACCGACATGACAGCCATAACCCTGTATATCACTGAGACTCCAATAACGCTTATCAGCATAGAGTTGCGCCAAAATAGCGCATACTATTTACATAAACATATAATTTCTTCATTTTTCCACCGAACTGACCCCAACTGCGTTAAACATTAAAAACAACGTCTTTCACAGACAGCGAAACCTGGCCTCAAATCTCGATCCCTCAAATAACGGAGGCACCCCAACGCAAGTCTTCGAGCGACAAGTCCAGCAGTCAGTCATCGAACACTATCATCAACGTGAACAACGTGGAGCGAGCCGCCAGCGAGGATATGCGCTGTGCCGGCCTCGCGGCCGCAGACCGCAGCCGCCTTGAGGCGCTGGAGCACAAGCTGGACAAACTGACAGGTGAGGGCTCCATACACAACGTGGAGCGAGCCGCCAGCGAGGACATGCGCTGTGCTGGCCTCGCGGCCGCAGACCGCAGCCGCCTTGAGGCGCTGGAGCACAAGCTGGACAAACTGACAGGTGAGGGCTCCATACACAACGTGGAGCGAGCCGCCAGCGAGGATATGCGCTGTGCCGGCCTCGCGGCCGCAGACCGCAGCCGCCTTGAGGCGCTGGAGCACAAGCTGGACAAACTGACAGGTGAGGGCTCCATACACAACGTGGAGCGAGCCGCCAGCGAGGACATGCGCTGTGCTGGCCTCGCGGCCGCAGACCGCAGCCGCCTTGAGGCGCTGGAGCACAAGCTGGACAAACTGACAGGTGAGGGCTCCATACACAACGTGGAGCGAGCCGCCAGCGAGGACATGCGCTGTGCCGGCCTCGCGGCCGCAGACCGCAGCCGCCTCGAGGCGCTGGAGCACAAGCTGGACAAACTGACAGGTGAGGGCTCCATACACAACGTGGAGCGAGCCGCCAGCGAGGACATGCGCTGTGCCGGCCTCGCGGCCGCAGACCGCAGCCGCCTCGAGGCGCTGGAGCACAAGCTGGACAAACTGACAGGTGAGGGCTCCATACACAACGTGGAGCGAGCCGCCAGCGAGGACATGCGCTGTGCCGGCCTCGCGGCCGCAGACCGCAGCCGCCTCGAGGCGCTGGAGCACAAGCTGGACAAACTGACAGGTGAGGGCTCCATACACAACGTGGAGCGAGCCGCCAGCGAGGACATGCGCTGTGCCGGCCTCGCGGCCGCAGACCGCAGCCGCCTCGAGGCGCTGGAGCACAAGCTGGACAAACTGACAGGTGAGGGCTCCATACACAACGTGGAGCGAGCCGCCAGCGAGGACATGCGCTGTGCCGGCCTCGCGGCCGCAGACCGCAGCCGCCTCGAGGCGCTGGAGCACAAGCTGGACAAACTGACAGGTGAGGGCTCCATACACAACGTGGAGCGAGCCGCCAGCGAGGACATGCGCTGTGCCGGCCTCGCGGCCGCAGACCGCAGCCGCCTCGAGGCGCTGGAGCACAAGCTGGACAAACTGACAGGTGAGGGCTCCATACACAACGTGGAGCGAGCCGCCAGCGAGGACATGCGCTGTGCCGGCCTCGCGGCCGCAGACCGCAGCCGCCTCGAGGCGCTGGAGCACAAGCTGGACAAACTGACAGGTGAGGGCTCCATACACAACGTGGAGCGAGCCGCCAGCGAGGACATGCGCTGTGCCGGCCTCGCGGCCGCAGACCGCAGCCGCCTCGAGGCGCTGGAGCACAAGCTGGACAAACTGACAGGTGAGGGCTCCATACACAACGTGGAGCGAGCCGCCAGCGAGGACATGCGCTGTGCTGGCCTCGCGGCCGCAGACCGCAGCCGCCTCGAGGCGCTGGAGCACAAGCTGGACAAACTGACAGGTGAGGGCTCCATACACAACGTGGAGCGAGCCGCCAGCGAGGACATGCGCTGTGCCGGCCTCGCGGCCGCAGACCGCAGCCGCCTCGAGGCGCTGGAGCACAAGCTGGACAAACTCACAGGTGAAAAACCCTATCAAAACAATATGCAGTGACGTCAGATGAACTACACGCAAATCGCATTCTTTCAAATCACTTGACACATCACAGGATCTTCAACTTTTAGTGAAATACTAGCTAACTCGGCAAACGTTCTACCACATAAATTATCAAAGAAAAAATGGGGGATTTCTAGCACTTCTCAGTAATGTTCCTGTTAATTCTCATAAAATATAATCACCATAGATAAACACCACATAATAATTATTACAAAAAAAAAATAGGCAACACGATTGAGACACTTCACCGAACGCGTAGCCCGTATATGCGTATCCGACCAAGGCTCTCATCATACTGCCAGTCCGTCGTGGACTTATACCGCACTCGCGCTCGGTGTTGCGTCAGTGTCGTGTGCCAGTCACGTGACACACATCATCGACACTAGCGCCATATCTGATATGAAAGCTAATTTAAATACGAAAGCGCCGTCATATGTATTAGATTGATGTGTTATTATTAGAGAGAAGATTGTGGCTACATAATAAGCTTGTCAAGGTGTAGGATATAGATTGGTGACCATCTTAACATACCTAGATTTCTCCGTGCCTTGGAAAGCACGTTAATTTGTTGGTTGCCGGCTGTTCTTTTAAGTCCTACAGATCTTTGAGGTTAGTCAGGAAATCTTACACTAAAGTCAAAGTTTTTTATTTCACATAGGCCTACATGGGCACTTGTAAAACGTCAGAAGCAGTGCACGGTTCCAAATTGTTCGTTTCCTATGGAGAAGAACCGGCAAGAAACTCCATGGTTACTCTTTTAAAAAAATTGTGGTTCTTATAATACTTCCATATTACAGTATAAGTAGATATTATGTAAAGACAGTGTAGACCAGTCAATATTGTACTAAAAAGTACAATAAAAATTGAGTCGTAATAGGAAGTAACCTAAGAATTCGCGGAGTCTACAATGTTCTCACATTCACATTATAAAAAAAGAGACTATATAAAAAAAAGCAAGAAAAATAAATAATTACAATTATCAATAAATGACATGTTAACAAAATAAATTTAGTAATTTATGGTGGATGGATTCTAATAATATAAAACTAGTCTTAGCAAGGGGGCCTATTGCCTAGAGATACTGAGTTGTGTAGATAGGCAGTCTTTCTATGTAAAATACTGGTATAGTTATTCTATCTCACGAAGGTGCTTTGGTCTAGGATGTGTGTTTGCATGTTCACGTAAACTTTTTTTATCTTTTTTTTCTTTTTTGTGATAAATCATCAAATAACTTCTCCAGTTCTAGGCGGAAAGATAGGACGTGTCAGATTTTTTCTCATTATAACTCACCTCTGTTCCTTCCTCCAGTTACCCTTTGCGTTCCAGGGTCGAGGTAACTCTTTCGAATAATCCCGCAGCCTAGCTCAGAGCTTTTTATAACATAGAAAATAGTACACGCACACAGATGAAAATACACGAAGAAACATTGTGCACATCTGCACCGACCCGCCTTTCGGTAAGATTGAAACCGACCCCAAGATAGTAGGAAAAGGCTAAGATTTATTGCTGTGATATTGGAGTGTATTGATTGTGTTGCAGAGATGATGAGCGCGCAGACGCGGGAGCTGCGCGGGCTGCGCGGCGCGGTGACATCCCCGCGCGAGATGGTGGACGAGGCGCTGCGGGCGCACGCGCAGCGCACCGCGCAGGCCGTCGAGAGCGCGCTCGCCGACGGGTACGTATTGCAAACCGACAACGTGGCGCTAAATCCAAGTTTCCAGGGTTAAAAAACTAAAAATATCATGAGATTATGATTAAATAGGTGTAATTTTCAGTGTTTTCTTTAGCGCTGAGACAATGGCGAGGCCAAAATCTTAGTCCAAGATGACAGCGACGAAAATATGCTTATATTTCAGCACGGGTCTCATTTTCATTCTTTTCGAGAGTGCTGAAAACTACAATGAGGTCTTAATCAAAATCCAAGATACTGTTTCGAAAATTTGGTTTTGTCATTTTCATATAGAAACAACTATTTTTCATTGAACAATCTTAGATTTTGATGTAAAGTTGTTGGTAAATTGTTAATACAGTAACCAAATTCGTTGTGAAAGTGACTGTTTTTGTGCATGCGTGTAAAAATATAACCATCTTATCAACCCACTAAAGTTGAGTTAGATGATTTTATTGCCGAGTCCCTACCACCTTCCGACTCTATTGTTACATACACTGCACTATCATTGAACTCACCTAATTTATGTGTGTACATAATTTCAGATCAATTGAATACCATGATAAGGTCAAAAAAAAAGTTTAAAAGTTTTCAGAACTCGATTACAACCAAAAAAAAAAATCTATTTCTTCCATCGATTTGTGAACAATAACGAACTTTTGCGCCGCACCGATTTTAGGTCTAAAACACAAAACTGCGATGCAACGTTGCATCGTAAAAATCTTTGAGCTCGCACGAGACATCGCAAGAATTTGCGAATTGATTCGCATCGCACATTGTATGGTTATCTGAACCGATGCAAGAAAGGAAACCCTTATGTGCACATCTATCTATCTATCTATATATATAAAAGAAAGTTGTGTTAGTTACACTATTTATAACTCAAGAACGGCTGAACCGATTTGGCTGAAAGTTGGTGGGGAGGTAGCTTAGAAGCAGGAGACGGACGTAGGATACTTTTTTTTTTTGAGTAAGGTAGAGTAGGTAGGAAAAGCTAGTTTAGAATAAACTAACTAACCTAACCTAATCTAAATAAACAAACTGATTCTACCCGATAATTACTTTTGTATCAACCCATGTAGTTGTAAAATCTTTTGCGTTACGATTTATAACGATTTTTTAGGGTTTCGTACCTCAAAAGGAAAAAACGGAACCCTTATGGGATCACTTTGTTGTCCGTCCGTATGTCTGACCCTTTATCTCAGGAACGCGTGGAGGTATCGAGTTGAAATTAAAATACTCAGGTCTGCGGTCCCTTGAAGCTGTGAAAAAATGAAACTTCTGAGTTAACGAAAAAAAAAAGATATAGAATAAAAATAGATAAGCTGTTTATGTCGCAAAAAATGTATATTTCGACATTCTCAAAGGAATTAAAATTCATAGGGTATTTCCCGTTGACCTAGAATCGTGAAATTTGGCAAGAGTATAGGAAAAAATCAGAAAACTGTAAATTTGTAGTTACGCCACAAAAAAAAAAAAAAAACAAATTTTTACGATTCGTAAAATTTTTCGTAACTCAATTCGGGAATTGAACTGTTTTCATAGGTATTTATACGGAACCGTCAGTGCGCGAGTCTGACTCGCACTTGCCCGGTTTTTTAGTGTTTGTTTTAGTATTTGTTTTAGTATTTACTATCGATAATTTAAAGATGGTTTTCAATTTAGTATTGTTACAATGTAAACTTATTTTAGTTGGGAGCGCATATCGCGTGTGGGCGAGGCGGCGAGTGCGCGCGCGGCCACGGCAGCCGGCGTGGGGGCCGCGCGCGCGCTGGAGCCGCTGGCGGCCGCGCTGCAGCACGAGCTGGCCAGCAAGCTCACCGCCACCGACGCGCTGCTGCGCGACAACATCGACAAACTGGCCAACAGCAAGGTCATCGTCATCTTCTTGCTCTTGCCCCTTTTTATTTGCGCCGAGCAACACGTTTTTTTCTTCTATTCTGTCCAGTCACCCGACACGCTATCACTAACTCCCTTTTCTTTCATATCACTCTTCACACAATCCATCCATCTTTTCTTTGACCTCCCTCTCCATCCATCCACATGTATAACTCCTTTATTAACATACATTTCATCCCTCGTCTTCAATCGAATTGAAAAATATCACTGTAATGTAATGCGGCTACCTCACGTTCAACCGGATTGTGATGGCGATACGTTCTACAAAGCGACTTCCAGCGTTAAACTTTATTTTCAGTGTAGCGTGATTTTTAATTATGAACAACCAATCCAAAAAGGCTTAAATAGAATCGAGAAAAGCCTCCTTTGGGGGCCTCCTGTTTCTGTCTGTGGGGTTTAAAGTAACCTAACACGAAGAGGACAACGTGGTCTTGGGTTGTGGACAATTGGGTCTGCTTCCAGTCTAACGGATACAGCCGAGAGTATTTTACATTGACCAACTCATCATCATCTTCCTGCCCTTGTCCCGTTTTATTTGAGGTCGGCGCAACACGTTTTTTTCTTCCATTCTGTCCTGTCACTTCTCACGCCATCACTAACTCCGTTTTCTTTCATATCACTTCTCACACAATCTATCCATCTTTTCTTTGGCCTCCCTCTCCCTCTCCATCCATCAACATGTAAATTCATAACTCTTTTAGCAACATGCGCTTCATCCCTCCTCTTCACATGACCATACCAAGATAAACGATTCCCTTTCAACTTTTCAGTCACTGGCGCCACTTTCAAACTTCCCCTAATATACTCATTTCTCACTTTATCCATTCTTGTCACACCACACATCCATCTTAACATTCTCATCTGCGCTACGTGCAATCTTTTTTCATCCGTCTTTTTCACAGCCCAACATTCTGATCCATACAGTATGACAGGCCTTATCACGGACTTAAAGATTTTACCCTTCAATTTGAGGGGCATCCGTGGGTCACAAGTTGTTCCCGTGACCTGTCCCCATTTCATCCATCCTGCGTTGATCCGATGTGTTGACATTGACCAACTGCTAGATGGTAAATTATTGTTTTATTTATGAACAGACGATTATGGAGCGCCTCAGCACGTCCATAGCAAAGTCCCTGTCGGACATGGTGCGTGAGTCCTTCCGCCAGGCGCTCTTCGACAGCGTCGTGCCCGTCATGGAGAAGACGCACGCGCAGATCTTCAAGCAGATCAACCAGGCCTTCCAGAACGGGACCAAGGAGTGTGAGTATTTCTTAGTATATTTAAACTAAAAATTCGAAATTATTATCAAACCATGGAACAACAATCTATATGGTATGCAAAACAAAGTTCAAGTTTCATTGCGTTTCAGTACTTAGTTAGAGCCTACGAAAGCACTAATACAAATATCTATTCACAACATTAAGTCGATTGAGTTTATAGTCTTGAATTCATAGCGATAGATTAAAATTGTCTCGAATTAAGGTGAATGCGTAACCCGCAATATTCAAAAGAGAAATCAAAAATTGGCCTTTATTTCAAAGAAATTTGAACACAAATGTGCTAAACCATGTAAGAAAGCTTATTTATTACGTTACTCGATCATGATTACAATTTTTCAGGCCCCCGTTTTTGTAAAAAGCTGTAAAATGTTTCAGTAAAAACAAAAAGTTTTTTTTTAATGTATTTTTTCATATGCATTTTTTTTTTTTTAATGTAGCTAAAATTGCCATACCTATTAAATAATTTAGCATTTTACCAACCTATTAGATTTTATGGTGCCTGATCCTGAAGAAGATATGATATATTCTTCAGGATTAGGTGTATCATCATTTTCTTCTCCAAAAGAAGCTTCTCGCAAACGTGGTTCTAGGGATGACTTGATTCGCGGTAGAACACTAAGAGACATATTAGTGGATAGGATTAATAAATTTCACAATGTAAATAATTAATTTCGGTTTTTGTCTAACCATTAGAGAATTAGTGAATAAGAACTCTTTAATAAAGGTAGCATTAGAGAATAAAAAATGAAATTAAAAGATTTGAAAATCAAATATGACCTAAGTTATTTATTTAACAGTATTAAGTATCTTTTAGTTAAAACTTTCATGAATATAGTTTGAGCAAAATAAACTTTATTCTAAAATATACAAAAAAAGAAAAAGAAGTAAATAGTGTAAGTAAAGTCTGTTAATAAGCCTTAATAAATAAAACAAAAAGTCTGACACTATTCATTTCTTTTCCCCAAATACGCAACTAATACTTTTAAAGCCTCTTTCATTAAATCCAGCCATTGAGCTTGCAACTGCAGCTCTACATCACGCTGTCGAATCCTCTCTCTTTCCAATTCTTCTGCAATTCGGTCACGCTCCCTTTCATACTCCCTAGCAGTCCCCTCACACTCCTTAAATAATTTTAAAATCTGGTCTTCGGTTTTCTTCTTTTTTTTCGGCGGTTTCCAATGTGTGTCCACTGGAGCTGCTGTAGCTATTGGCTGCGCGGGAGCAGGAGGTGGCACGACTGTAGGTTGACTACTCGTTCCTGGAGTATTCCATGTATCTGGAAAAATTATGGTTCAACATAAATACTGTTACGCCGTGAAACTTGAACACGCCATATCTTCGATGAAATCAAGAGTAGCGTCAAATAATTAAAACGCATTGCTGTACGTACTTCTAGAATGGAAGTACGTACCCAGGCCTGGCAAGTTCTAGAATAGTCCGACATTAAGTTGTAGGTACTTAATGTCGGATCACTATTATTATTAAATAAGGTTTAGTAGGTACCTATTTTATTATTTAGTAGGTATTTTATTATTTCCCGCGATTCGACGACAATTTTCTGGAATGGCCTTGAAACGTCGGTATCTAGAATGTTCCTGGCTTCGCATATAAATACGAGCTCTCGACCGGAAGTGAGTTTTTTTTTATTTTCGACTGCGAAACGAGTGCAATACCTAAGTGTGTGAAGTGATAATTCCTAACGACCTAAGCGATACTAAAACGAAACTCTAGTTGTACATTGTGATTTGAATTATTGTTGATTGGACAAATTTATTATTCTTTGTGATGAATAAAGTTCTCTGCTAGTAAACCGGCATTTAATTACTCACGTTCGTAACGATACTATTCGGCTAGCTTTAGTTATCTGGACTTGACTAGCTTTTGTATTAGATTTTATTTTTAAGTATTCAATTATATTTGATTTAGCAGTAGTTATTTCAAATTGAAGAGGTACGCGTTATAGTTAGTACCTAAAGTCAATGATAGATATACCAACCTTCAATAATTGGTGTACATTCTATTTGAACCACGTCGACAATCAATTCATCTACAGTTTCTGTAGTTGGTACTTGTAGATGAACACCTGACAAGCTATCTTCATCCCCACCACCAACCTGTTTTAATTAAAAACAATAATTTAGCATTAGTGCTTACATACAATTTGTGATTTAACCTTTTGAGTGCGTAATTAGAGACACAATAGTAAGACAATGGCGCGTGAACGCCGGCGTTAATGCGGGGATCAACAGCTTAAAGCCGCGTCTACTGTTTTTTATACCATGTGTTTTTTTTTTCTTATCAAAAATCTGCACTAGATTATAATGCTCCTAGATAACATCAAATTTCAGAGACATTGTATATTAACAAGAATCATAATTAAAATACATTATGTGGCTATATTATCAATATTAATAATGATGACTAAAAATAAGCATGAAATGAACTCGAACATCATCCACAAAAGAATTTTAAGTGTTACAATACTAACAAAAAAGAGCTTAAGTGGTGACCCTTTTTTATAACTTCAGGGATTGTCAGTAGGTAGGTAAGTTGTAGACAAAGAAAACTTTTGACCATATTCTGTCCCATTAAGAAATTAAATATTCAGATAATTTTAAAATGATTACTACTACTAAGCTCTTTATTATATTTCCCTGAAAATATACCGATAACAGTAAAAAAAAATATATATATAAATAAAATGACATTATCACACCTGTATGAATCCAGCTTCTTGTATGGGCATTCCAGTAGCAGCCTGCACCCCAATTATATTCATAACCCTGTTTTCTAGGTCTGTTAATGTTAATTGAAGCGCTGGCCCACCGCCTGTACCCTGAGCTGACCTATTTATTTTGGCCCACTTTTGCTTGACATTATTTTTGAAATCACTCCAAACCTTAATAAACATAAACAAACACCACACCGATAAAAAGGGAAGGATGCCCAGCACCAACATAATATGCATGCATGTAATTTCCACTTGTGTGAACTGAAAGTCTATTTCCTTAAACATGCCTAAAGATTTAATTGACATACCTTTTGCCACTTTTCCTCTGTTCGAGAGTCCCCCGTGCCATCACTATTGAGCATATCCGTCAACTCCTTCCATTTTTGCTGCAAATAGTGTCTACCACGAGGCCTCCCGCTGGGTTTGGACAAGTCTCCATGCCTATAATAATTTTAACATTTAAAGGATATTCCAATATCTATTCTAATAATATGTTGCCTTCCTATTATAGACCTACATAATTATCAAAAATTAAGCACATACCTCATCAAAATTTATTTCAATTTAATCCAAATTTGTTTACAAATTAACAAGCTTATTGCCTACTATTTTTAAATGACTCGAGTATACAAATAAACTGTAGCATTTTTATCCTTAACAAAAAACAGAATCCTAATATCCCATTAAAACACTGACAATCAACAGATATGTTTACAATAAAAATCTTAAATGAAATTTACTTACTTTTCCATAAATTCTACCATAATGGTGTATTGCGGGTGGCTGGTACTCATTTTGGAAACGTTTTATTGCTGCGAGAGTTAAGTTTTAGAACTTTTAGATGTAAAGAAATACAAGTTTACTTCAAAACAAAGTTAACCTTGAATGAGCTTCGCGTCAAAAAATGTCACGTGTTACGCGTCGTTCGTTTAGGAACACAGTCTCACTAAACACAAAGTTTTAATAATAAATTAAATAATTATACCATTTATCTTAACTGAATATTAAGTTTTACTGCAGTTTCTTCGTATTGCATCAAAATTTGAACAGTTTTAATGTTTTAAAGGCCCTGAAATCACTAAGAACTAAATACGTATATAGTTTTTGAACGAAACGTTCAATCAATTTTAAGATCTTTTGTTCAATTTTGTACATCCTTTACTTACATTAGTATGACGTCACTAACGTAATCGTATCGAAGTCTCGATACTATAACGAAAGAGCTTCGTGCTCTCGACTTTAGTTGTATTCCGTTATCGTATTGGCAACTCGATAAGTTTACGATACGAAACCTACAAAATTCGCGCTAGACGTACTGGTCAGTGTCAGGTTTATATTTACTATACTCTTTGGTCAGGTTGTTCATTGAAATATTATTTACGATCATAAAAAAATATGGATTTGCTGAGTTATAAGCATTAAAATCGTCAATACAAACCACTCAGATTGTCTTACCCTGTTAAGTAGCTATTTCATGAAAAAAAGAAAACATTCAGTAGGGTTAGCTGAACTTGGTTGTAGTGACGATAGTAGTAAAAGGACCTCAGTGAGTACGTCAATACGGCTTTCATCGAAATCGGTCAACTGGTGATCTTCTAACCTATGCCATCTACATCTGGAATGATGCCATCGAGAAGCACGGGGAAGGGCTTGCCGTCCCCCTCGATATCTCATAGGCTGTCGATAGGGTCTGGCACGAAAGCCTTATTAGTAAGCTCTTTCGGTTTACCTGTTGGATTGTGTACTTGGATCGCAGACTTCCTGAGTGACCGGTCCATCCGAGTGGTCATCGATGGCTGCTCGTCCGGTCAAATGGCCATTAATGCCGGGGCCCCTCAGGGGTCAGCACTCTCGGCAACATTGTTCTTGCTGCACATAAACGATCTGCTTACGCCCGGTACCTTGGGGTATGCAGACGACAGCACTGTTGCTGAGAGTTACATACCCAGTGCGCGAGCTAGTGGGTCACAGATCCAGTCTCTCCAAGAGGCTATGGTCGAGCGCTTGAACTTGGCTATGGAGGCAGTCTCTGAATGGGGCGATGCCAATTTGGTCAAGTTCAATGCAGCTAAAACTCAGGTGGGTCTATTTTCCGCTAAAAGGAGCTAATTCGGGGAGTGTGCTTCGGAATTGCATAACCTAATTCCGCCTAGCCCGTCCCATCATCGGACCACCAGGCGTACGGCGATGCGCCACCGGTACATGATGGACATCCCACCTATACGCACAAAACGTTTTGGGAACACATTCATTGTGCGTACAGCTAAGGAGTGGAATTCCTTGCCGGAATTTGTGTTTCCTGATGGCTGCAACCCGGGAATCTTTAAGTCAAGAGTGAATAGGTTACTTCTAGGTAAGCGTCGTCGTCATCGTCGACCGCATCGTCGCTTTCCAACAAGTGAGATAGGTGAGGTTAAAATAGCTGGCATCAGCATAATCAAGGATGGGTAGAAGAAGAGATTGACCAAATGCAATCTTAGTGGAAGTCGGTAGAAGTCTTCTCAAAGATGCGAATAATTTGCGGCTGACTTCCTTGTAGCTGGGAAGTCGAAG
Source organism: Mythimna impura (assembly GCA_905147345.3). NCBI lineage: Eukaryota > Metazoa > Arthropoda > Insecta > Lepidoptera > Noctuidae > Mythimna > Mythimna impura. The sequence continues at coordinate 28,521,538 of LR990348.1, read as the reverse complement.
AGAAGTTCTTTTTTATGGTCAAGATAGTAGTTTGTATGTTGCCGTGAAGATGCGGTACAGAAGACAGTCCATCTCAAATGTTGTTTTGGATACTAAGTTCTTTAAGCCATGTTTTCGTATGAATAGTTAATTTGTCCACTAGAATGTGGATGTACACATTCTAATGTTTTTGTAGTATTTGGCAGGAAATGTATCAAACCTTTTCGGCAAACTTCACTAAGGTAGTCAACACTACAACAAAATTCTCACCTTCATTTTATCAGTAATGCTAGCAAGGGAGGAGGCTGACCGCGCGAGGCAACGGTCCTCTCGCCCCAGCCGCTGGGATTCCGATCCTGATTACCGGCCACCGTAGGCGCGGGCTTGCGGACAGCGAGCAATGGGTAGCTCACTGTCCGACCGTCCGGTAACAGTCCGGACCGAGCCTAAGTCGTCGACGGCGCGTATTGTTCCACGCGCGCCTCAGGGAGATGTCAGCAAATCGTAGGGGCTCAGCAGGGCCGAAGCCTACTGGGGCCACGGGTAGTGTAAAAGCGAAACCCTGGGACGAAGGCAAAAAAGGAACAGGAGTGGGTTTTTAGTCAGTAAAAGTCTGACACTTTTCCCATTCTCGCGCTCCGCCCAAGTGCGGGATTTGTCATTAAATGATTTTCCCACCTTAAAAAAAGATCTTCATTTTACTGAGATCGCGCCTGACACTTGAGACACAAAACTACACCAATTATACATCACAATATCGACTAGGAATCAATTTGCGAATAATTAAAATAACCACTGAACTTCACTCGAAGAAATAACTGTAATATTATTGTTTGTGTAGTCACAGCTAACACGGAAGCAGCTGCTCGCGCGGCTGCGGAGCGTGGCGGCGCGGCGGCGTGCGCGGGGCTGCGCGCGGCGCTGGAGCGGCACGCCGAGCTGCTCAGCGCGGCGCAGAACAACGACAGCCACAAGCACATCGCTGACGTCATTCGCGACACTACACACAGGTACTATTCATGTTTCCATTGATGCCAATTTACATCCATACATTGTCGGCGATTTCAGGCTGTTATAATGTAAACCTTTTTTTTATCTTTCTCACTTCAATTTCAGTAACTTGACGGTTCAAAGCAAAATATTGTTACGAATCACACGGCATCCGAACCGAATCCAAGAATTTGAATAATAAAAAACTTTTGTGAGAAGAAGAAATGAGACCTTATTTTTTATCGATTGGGGGACGCAGGGATTTCTCTAGACTATTAATGACAAAAACGACGTAATGCGGCTACAAATGTTGTGTGCTTACGCATTTCGTTACGCTCCCCCGATCAAATATATGAATTCATGCAGTCCCCGTCACCCTCTGCGACTACGTACGGTCGTAATTCTTCTAGAGAAACCGCTGTCTCGGAACTTTCACTGTTCAGGCAACAGGCTTCCCAGGTCAATTACCTGCAGACCTAATGACGGTCAGAGATCGTTCTACGCCCCGATGTAACATCAAATCTATTTTTTTAATAACGGAAAAGGATTCTTCAATTTAGATCAATATTTGTGTGACAGCGTTCTGGAAAAGGAGCTATGCTGGTGGCGCGAGCAGGCGCGCACGGCCGCGCTGGCGTCGCGCGCGCACTCGCCCTCCACGCCGCACTCGCACCACGCGCAGGACCGACAGGTAACTATAGTGTGCTTATATTATACGTCAATGGGCAACTCACACTGTGACAAGTGACGCGACGATACTTGAAGAGACCAAAAGCTTTACTATGACGTGCCGGTGCGATCATGATTCGGCTGTAAGAGAGAGAACGATACGTGACGGATAACTTTTTTTTACATCGGATGCATTATGTCAATGACGCGTCATTCGGGAACTGTTGTTTTGTGCAGCGCACAGTGATTCGTCCGGAACAAACTAGCTGAACAATATTATTTACATCGCTTTTGTAGCCTATGTTAACATAATTTGTTACAGTTGTTTTACTTTACGGGTTGGTTTTGTAATTTCTTAATGAAATTTCCCTTAACTGAGTCACATATACCAGTAAAATAAAATTAGAAAATCTTAGATTGTTTCGGATAGATATTCTAATCCTCTCAGTAAAATATGTATAACTTGGTGCAGTAATTAGGTTCTTTATTGTATTTACTACCCTAAAAGCTCCTCGTCACGTCGCACCTAGGTTTGAGCTGACCCTTACAAAACATAAAAACAATCTTTATATCTTGCCCAACTTCCACTAAAACATTCCATGTTTACCACCAGATAGATATTTCTTAATTTATGTTTTAACCGACTTAAAAAAGGGATGATTATCAGTTCGACCCGAATGAAAACGCCAGGGTAACCCGCCAAATTCAAAGAACATGGAACTAAACGTACCCACCCTTGTAGCAAATTGAAATTGATACCATTAGAAAGGTAAATATATTTATTTGTTGTATGAGGGCAACTTTGTAACTCGCGGGTGAAAAAAAGATATTCGACGTTGAAAATGCCGAAAATCCTTAGTAAAATCGACCCATGCAGATTCGACGTTTTTGCGATTTTATCCGTTAGGTACCTCGAAATATTATACGCTAGCGTCGGTGTGTTGTAATTGGCGTTCAGTATGCAACCGTATAGCCACATTCGGTGAGTGAGTAGTACAGCAGAGCCGACGTACACATAAGCACATAAGTGAGAGTGAAACAGATAGCGTGTAGTCGGCGCCACGCGCCGACTTGATAGTAGTGGGTTGGTATTGAATTTTTACGGACGAAACGCAACCGTTCTTCCGATGACGAAAACGGTCGTCGTCGCAACTGGTTGGAAGACGAAACTATCATTGAGTGAGGTTGTTGCAGTTTGCGGAAAATGATCGCCATCGCAACTGGTTTGAAGATGGTTAAAAATATTAAACTATTGTTGAGTGAGATAGTTGCAGTTTGTAGACAACGTTCGCCGTCGCAACTGGTTTGAACACGGTTTAAAAAACTAAACCATCGTTGAGTGAAGTAGCTACAACCTAAAAAAAAAACCGTTTCTACAATTGACAAAGAAAGACGTTATTCTATTCAGTTTAGGAACACCACTTAAAGCTCGCTAGATCATAAATATGTTGCCGAGCATTTGCGAGATGAAGATGGTGTATAAATATAATATTGTAGTATCTTCTGGCCGTAGCCTTAGTATGTCGCAGCATGGGCTAGTAACCGAAAACTGCTCGTTATCAAGGCACGTATCGAATAAAATATATTACACATATATTTTGATCAAAGTGAATGTCCAGAGTAGAGGCCATCGGGGCCTATTATTGCTCCTGCATGACGGGTATGAGAACTCTGGGTGCCTGTGCCCTTACTGTTAGCATAATATGATACTTAGATGTTGGCAGGCATCTAGGTAACTTCGTAGGACCGGCAAGTGCCTGGAACGATGTTATCATTGAGAGTAACAACACAAAAACTGTGCTTTTTAAGATTGATGGTTTTTATATAATAGTTTTCTGTACCAAAAACGAACGTTAGGAAGCTAAGTCGGTCTCTCTTTAGACAGAAAAAAATGATTGGTTATTTATTTGGTTTACAGAACTTAAAAAGATGTGATTGTTATAACACTTTGCAATTAAAAATGTAATAAAGAAGTTATCATAACTTTGTCCTCCCCCCATCCATTCATTAATTCGTTCTTTTATTTTTGAGTTAGTCAATGAAGCCTCTTCTAAATGACACCTAGTCTTAAATGCTGCAAAGGTGGGTACGGGTTCCATAGTAAATTACCCATTGTTATTTTCTTAAGGTTTTTGCATATTGCAATTCAGAGGTAGGGTTGTATATTGATTAAAATATGATTGGCGGGCTTAATAGTATTTAGTTACGGAATAATAAGCATTAAAATGATCAATTAAATACAAGCCTCTCGCCTAACCCTGTGGAATGGCTATTTCATGAAAAGAACCTAAGAAAATAAAATAATTTCGCGGGTTACGTTGAACATCCCCTTCAATAAAAAATAATAAAAAAATGTTTCAGACTAATTTCAATGTCCATATTATGTTAGTGACTGAAACTTAAAACTACGTTAGTATAATATTCAAATGCATTAAATTAGTCAATTAGTTCACAAGAAATTAAATTAATATCTGAATTTATTTCTGATAAATCTTTTATCTTAGAGATATTTACTTTAAAATAATTTTTCCAGAGACCACATCGTAATGTTCCAAGAAATTGTGTTCAAGAATCCTTGCCTTTTCTCTTACAAGTATAATATTCTATTACTGACTGTATTTTGTTTTCACTAACATCATAATTCAGTTCTTTTCGTACTTGTAATTCTTTTATTGCACAGTAATTCATTACTTTGTAATTTTTTACACATTTTATTGGATCATCAGTAGTGTTTACTCTCTCGTATACATAAACGTAAGTAGGTAGGTCTGGTTTTCCAGTTAATAACGAAAGGCACCACATCAAATTCCAAAAATAAAATCCCACCCACCAACAGTGACACCACTACAGCAAGAATCGAATAATGGTGAAGTCAGGCAGTGCCAGACATAATAAATGATTGGTTAGACCACACCTGAATTTGTTAATTTAACATCAGTTCAAGTCAACATCAATAAATTCAATTCAAAATGTTCTATTTCACTATTCCTTTGGAGAAGAACTACCAAAAAATTGCATGGACACTTTATAAACACATTTTTACAATATTCCCATAATACAGTATTTACAGCAAAAAATACGTGTTCTATATCGTATTTTTATTCTATTAACAAAGTACATAGTTTCTCTAGCATGGACAGCTTCTTGCGGATAACATCACTCCACCTCCATCTTCTACAGTAATTATTAACGCTTATACCTTTATATGTTTTTTGCTCTACTCGACACACTCTTGCGAAGTTCATGATAATGTGCTTAAAACTCGACAGTGCCCGTGGTTGGAACAAAATTCCAGTTAAATTTCTTAAAGTCTTACATGAGCAAATTCTTTCAATCAAATCCGTGCTTCGAACAGGATTTTTTCTTGAATGCCTTGAAAATAGCTCTAACTACACACTGTGTGCAAGTGTGGAGATAGGTCAAACTATAGACCGATTTCAGTACTTCTATATCTCGGAAATCATAGAAAAACTCTTAAACTGACGCTTAATTAAATAACTTTCTAAGAATAACATTCTGTCGCCTTCTCAGTTTGGGTTTAGGCAGGGAAGGTTTACTGAGGATGCGGTCTTGTCACTAACTTCAACTTTAGTTGACAAATTGGATAAGGTGACAAATGTCCCATTACCTTAAAAAGGCCTTTGATACAGTATCAGTCCCCATACTTCTGCGCAGACTCGAAAACATTGGCATAAGGCAATGTAAACATTAGCTTTTAAGCTATTCAAATCCTACCTGAATAAACGTATACAAATAGTCAAAATAGGGGAGTTTACTAACTTAAAAAAAAACAATTTCGTACGGCGTTGGACAGGGGAGCGTACTGAGTCCAACGTTGTTGCTTATTTATATTAATAGCCTATGCAATACGAGTATTGACGGGGGACGCATTTTCTCATACGCGGTTATTACCGCTATAGTTTTGGCCGATAAGACTCGGGAAAAAGTTAGAAGGTCAGCTGATAGGCCTGTCAAAGATTGCTGATTGGTTCAACCGTAACCTCCTCATACTAAATGCCTTCAAATCCGCCAACATATGTTTTACCGAGTATTTACAGACTCAATCATCTCACAAATTCCTAATAAAGATTCCAAAGAAAGACTTTTAAAGCCTCAAACAACTGCAGAAAGTCTATGTATCCAATCAATTCTTACTTACTGTTTACCATGCTGGGGTGAAGCAACAATTTTTTTTTATCTCGTTTGGGCGCAGCGATCGCTGCTTAAGGTTATGCTTTTTAAACTCTGTAGATTCCCAACCCAAAGCCTTTACCTTACCTCTGACCTGTCTGTAAGAAAATTTTATTTACTCCATATTATCCTGAGAAAACAGAAATCGCTTCCATAATTATGGTCCTCCCACTTTTATAACCTTTTGAATAAAGAACTACTAATCTATTCTTTAAAACTGTGATTGTAAATTAGCTGTAACTGATTGGCTTAAGACTAAAACCTACAACGACACTAACACTATGGTATCATAGCTTACATCTAAGTAGTGAAATCGTTAGTGGAAGAAACTGTGCTAGCTTCTTCCTATCCCAGGTCGCCGGGCTAACCGAAATCTAAACCTAGCTTATATATTTACGCAAGTTATCAAAATAAACCACACACACACACACTCACGCACACACCCATTCACACCGCATTTTTGTATTATTTATTTTTTTGTACTCGTATTTAGATAATATATATAATATTCACACAACTATCACACAACGCCGTCTAGTCCCAAGCTAAACAGAGCTTGTGTTATGAGTACTAGACAACTGATAAACATACTTAAATATTTCTAAATACATACATATTATAGATAAATTACACCCAGACACAGCACAAATGATTGTGCTCATCACACAAACATTTGTCCTGGGTGGGAATCGAACCCACGACCTCCGGTATAGCAGTCAGGGCCACTAACCACTAGACCAACAGGCCCTAGGCAACAGAGGCACTAGGCAACAGATTTCAATTGCATACATTCTATAATGTTAAATGGCAAGCCTTGGAGGCATCATCAACAGCCACTACCACTCTGACAAGAATGCCGACTAAGAAGAAGAATATATATATTTTTTTTAACTTAATTGACTCGACTACTTATGATTTACTTCAGTTCGATCATCGTATTACTTGCAATTCAGGATTGCAGCTTATACTTTAAAACAGATTCAAGATTCAAAGTTTATTTCAAATAAACCATTTACAGGCACTTTTGAAATGTTAAGAAGTCAGTCAGTCAGAAAAATGATGCTAATTGCACATTAGATTGTAGATATCTATGGAGAAGAATGTGCAAGAAACTCCATGGACACTCTTTTCAATCATGTTATGTATTACAAAAATATCTCGGTTACATGTTTCTTGTCGCTACTATTATTTGAGGACAATATAAATAAAGTAAAAATATTAACTAAATATAGATATTAAAATAGCCACCGGCAGCTAAGAGATGACCAGTCTCAACTGACAGCACCCGTTCACGGACATACGCGAATATTAGCACCACTCAGCTCAACTATTTTGAAGGGAAACGAATGATCCAACACACGCGCAACCATCAGTGAGACATTTGAGTGAGCATGAAAAACTCAACTGCCATGCTCATTTATGTCAAACAAGTCAAATATAAACCTAAAAACCATAAATAGCTCCATCATACTCACAATTACAAACTTAAAAAAAAAAATGCTTCTGTATTATACAATATTATAAAATTTTCAAATTTCAACAACATACTTTCGTTGTTAACTGGACCAATCGAAATTATCAAAAATGGTTTGATAGTATGTCATATATTAAACTGCATAAGGCTCCGTACGCACTGACACTTGGTTTGGTTTGAGTCTAGCTAGTAACAAGATTAAACGAATGTTCTTGAATCCCCATAACCGATCGCACAGCGTGCCTAACGCCTTCAAGAGTCAACTAACCAAATAAGTTCTAAAAGCGCGCCGTATACCAGTGCTTACGTAGCCTTAGCTAATTCCCCTATGATATACCTGTATATTTCACATGCAAATCTATTTCCTGTTCAGATGCAGTTCGCCCAAATCCAGTCGCTGATAGCCCACGGTGACGTGAACGGCGCCTTCCAGCAGGCGCTGTCCGCGTCCGACCTGGCGCTCGTCATGTGTGCGTGCCGCGCCGCCGACCCCGTGCTGGTGTTCGGGCCGCCCTGCAAGCTCAAGCAGCACGTCCTACTATCGCTCGTGCAGCAGTTGGCTGCCGACATGCAGAGGGACACGCCACTCAAGCACAGGTACGATGTGCCGCTGCTCTGCAAGCTCAGGCAGACAAAACATTACCATGGAAAAAAAAATGTTCTCAAATATCAATCCATCTGCTTAACCTTTTCATATATTGATGTCAGTTTCCAGTCCAATTGAATGCAGCTAAATAGTTAGATGTCCCTGCAGTTTCACTCGAATCTTTTGTTACTATTCCGCTTCCGTAAGTCGTGATGTCATGTTGGTTATATAATATGACGTTACGACTCACGGAAACGACAAGCTTTCTCGATAATGAATGGACTATCTAAATCTAAAAGAATTTTTTGATTCGAACCGCTAGTTTGTAAGATTAGCGCGTTCAAACGAACTATTCAGCTTCATAATACCTACTACTTGTAATGGGTCATTTTTGTATATATTTTATTGAAATGATGTGTTTTTATTTTCCATTACAGATACTTAGAAGAAGCAGTAATGAACTTGGACACTTCGAACCCGGTGACGCGTGAGCACCTGCCGGGCGTGGTGCGCGAGCTGCAGAAGCAGCTGATGTCGTTCCTGCAGGCGGCGCCCACGCACGCGCTGGCGCGCCAGCTGCGCATGCTGCTCATGGCCACCGAGGCGCTCGTCAAGGCCGCGGCCTGACGCTAGCGGCACTGACTGTGTGTGTGCGTGCCGGCACTCTGGACTGTGACGTGTATGTGAGTGAGAACTACAGTGGAATGCGTGCTAGGTGAGACTGGCCCTGTGTCGTACTCTCCTCTTCTTCTCTAGCCCTTTCCCCACTTTGAATGGGGTCGGCTCTGTTTATTTGACGGCGCTAAAACGATCGTTTCGGGATATTTCTATCGGCATACATTTTATTGTACTCAAAAAGCATGTTGCCGTAGCGCCAACGACTGGACAATCATCGCAAACACTGTAAAAGCCGAATTACACATACCTTTATCCTTACAAAAGTATTCAAGTAGCTTGCATGCCAGTAAACCATAACAAGTTTTGATTGGTGGATGTCATAATGATATGTTAGCTACTTGCATTTTTTGTGCCAGCAAGCATGTATTTTTCGGCTTTAAAATTGATGATTTCCTTATTAACTCTTAATTATAATCATCTTTAGAATTATAGAGACCTATAAAACAGCAATTAAAAATTCGTAGTTCACGACATTTTAAAGAAAATTGATGACAATTTGGATATTGCTCAAAAATAAATATTACTTGAAGGCTATGTTTTATTAAAAGTCGATTATTAAAATTTTGGGTTAGGTCTCTATAATTCTAAAGGTGCGAACCCCTCTAAATTATTTAGTTGACAAATTGTCAATGACAATACATCCGTATCTTGTAAAAAAACGATTATATTGATTTTTTGTTAGTATTAAAAAAGCTCCAAAATAAGAAAGGATTGAATGAAAATTGAAAGTGTTGTGTGTCATATTAAGTTTGTTGTTTTAAAATTTGCTGATTATCTGGATATTTGAATCACAGCTGTTACAGACAGAATTGTCAGTTTGTCCATCAATTTCTATGGTAATCATTTACTGTCAAGTTTTGCAGCAGTCACTAAGGTACTACCTTACTCTGCGATTGTTCCCATGAAAATGATTGTGTGTTTAAAGACCGCGAAGATATTCACTGCAAAACTTCCCGTTTTTTATTTCGAAATAAACATCATCAATAGTTCTACTTTTACAGTCATTTTAATTCTTCTGCACTTTAACATTCCATTGATTTACTGATTCATGATTAGTTTATCACGACAAAATCCATGATTGTAGTGAGAATTACTTTTTTTTTGTGTCATTAGCTTAAAAAAACAGTAATTTTTAGAAAATGATTGGTTCTAAATCAAACATAAATAACTCCTGTGACAGAATTACCTTAAATTAGAATTATGAGCCATGAGGTATGCTGTCACTGTCCCCTAAACTAAATACAAAAACAAATCTAAGTGATATTACTTGGTACACATCACTTATTGAGTTATTAAGTAGAAATTGGAAAGACAAATAAATGTCATCTAAGGGTCAATTCGTACAATATACAACTTTATAAACTATATAAAAAGATAGACATTTCAATAAGAAAATCCGAACTTACGTCATGGGATTTTGATTAAAAATGATTTATGTTGGATTCTCTCAGTGAAAACCTACCATTATGATAAGTATATAGTGTTGTATATTGTATTTCGAAGAGTTAGCGCTTCGTTGCGTCTTGCTTTGTACTTAATCCTTGTATCCCATTGTTATATACATATCGGTTTAGACAATATTCGACAAAGAAGATACTACGGGTCCTGAAGGTTTGAAAATTTGCCAATTACCTCGACCAGTATTTATAAGTTCTAAAAAAGCTGTTGCTAGTGAACTCTCAGAATTTTCATAGTATTTTTGGACTCAAGTCTAAAGCCTAAAGTACCTACGTATCTTTAAAACAAACTCCTGAACCACTCATAATTATGAACAATTTTTGTCATGAAACCAACAAACTAAAATCCTATGCGAAAAAAAAAATGCTGTTCCATAATTTTTTTTTTTTTCATGATAAAATTCAAGTAACTATGATGTGTCAAAAATCTCGGTATAAGTAAACAGCTCTACCATGACTTGGACATAAATATATGGAGTCGACACTTACTAATTTTTTTTTGTCCCTTGCAGAAATTGATCACAATGATGAGTGCAGTCATAGACTGACTTCTTTTTTCTTTAAGTTCAAGTTCATATCTTAGGCCATTTTCTAACCGCCATTACTCTGTAACCTTGAGTATAGTTCGACACAGTGGTTATATGTGATATTATAAGGACTACGTGTTAAGATTACTGTTATCTATATCTGTTATATCGTTCTGAAAGAAGATCTATCATTTCTGAGTTGGACGATTCTTTTAGTTTTTTTTTTTTATCTAGGAGCGTAATCTCCGAGGAGCTTATGATATTTATAATTGCTGACAGTTCGTTCGTAGTTATTAATGTAGGATTTTATTCGTTCTAGTGTACAATAGTCAATGGCTGGCGTTGATATTAATACCTCCTTACAACTATGAAAAATTAACTTAAAGCCAAAGATATATTAGGGGACAAAACGTCCCCCAACATGGAATGCAAAGCTCAATCTACATGACGCTAAAACATTGCCCCTCAAGATTTTACTGTTGGACAATTTGACAGCGTTGCGCGTCATGTTGGGGGACAATTTGTCCCCTAATGCATCTTAGCCCTAAGGCTTAAATCTCTCACAGAACAAATTCATTGACCATTGACAATTCTATATTAGAACTGTCATGTATAAAAATGCCAATCATTACGTCATTAGTCATAGAACCTCGCGCGATTCAGATAGCTGTAATATATTATCGTGAAGACTGTCTCCAGTTTATTATGTAAGCTCATATAGATAACGAAACACCAATGGGTGCTAGTCCACAGTGTGTTGACATGACTGAGTGTATGACAAAACAATAGAATAGTGACTAAATGTACTTCCCAATATAATTATGTGTAAGAGTGGGTTGCACCAATACCTATCTACGTTAATTTTTCCGTCAAAATTAATTTTATCATTTCAATCGCTTGCGTCGGATTATTCCGACAAGTGTTTTCGTTCATTTGCGACTGGGTACTCAATCTCGTTTAGCTCTTCAATCCCCATAGGTGGCAGAAGAGCTGACGAGATGGAGTATTTGGTCGTGGATATGCGACCCCGGCGGAATAAACGCAACACTGTCGGATATTTCCGACATAGACGGTTAAAAAGTTTAAGATAAACGCAGTTCTATCTCACAAAACATTTCATTACAACTTGAAAAGTCAGAAAAAGTACAATATCCAAAAAAAAAAAAGTAAATACGCGTAATTCTCTGTCTTATGGTCAATGATGTTAGTGCGGGGGCGATGAGACGCGGCGACCATAGGGATGCGCTCATTCATCGACTTTTAGTCTAATAGTATGTTTGTCTGTCATGGTCTTCACAGTACAGGTCGCCAGTGCATGTAGGTGAGAATCGAACTGAATTGCTAACTTGACTGTTACCTCAGTCATTATAGTGAAATAACAATCTGTGCCACCTTTAAATAGTAAATAGAAAAACCAGACTAAATATACGATACGCTCGCCTCGCTTAGCCATACACATGCGTATATGTCATCCGGTCAAATGGCCGGCTGGCTGTTGATCCCCGCATTAACGCCGGCGTTCACGCGCCATTGTCTTACTATTGTGTCTCTAATTACGCACTCAAAAGGCTAAAACCGAAAATTCAATAGTTCTTGTTGAGGAAATCTATAAGTTTTGGTATTACCGTAGTTGACTTGTACGATAAGGTCAAAATATGTTGAACACTCTGAAGTTAGACGTTCCGAGTGCCTAGTGCGAGTTAGTTCTACTCAAACTCCAAGCGAACAGCCCGGCGTTCGCGTGTGATTTCACGCCATTTCGGTTAAACGCGTCACATAATTGTAAAAATACGCAATACGCGTTCGCTAAATGTTTATTAAAAAGAATTACTACGCAACCAATTTTTCGAAGTGGTCAAGATATTAGGCAAGACATCTGGCTTCGAAACGTGGTCGCTCATAATAGGCTTCTCAGAAGGCTTAAAGTCACCCAAAGGGCAATGGAAAGGGCTATGCTCGGAGTTTCCTTGCGTGATCGAATTAGGAATGAGGATATCCGCAGGAGAACCAAGGTTACCGACACAGCACGAAGAATCGCCAAACTTAAGTGTCAATGGGCAGGGCACATTGCTCGCAGAACAGATGACCGTTGGGGCCGAAAGGTTCTGGAGTGGCGACCGCGTACCGGAAAACGCAGTGTTGGAAGGCCTCCTACAAGGTGGACCGATATCCTAGCAAGGGTTGCGGGAATCCGATGGATTCGAGACGCATAGAACCGTTCATTGTGGTGACACTTGGGGAAGGCCTCTGCCCAACGACATGATGATGGTCAAGATATTTTGGCCGTACTGACCACGAAAACTGCACTGTCAATATGCGCATATATTAAAAGTCACGGACGTAATTTTTTCCAAGGTTCTTAATTTAAAAATGTGTATTTGGCTAAAGCTGGGTCGAGCGTATCGGCAAAGTTCATGGGCGCCAAAGACAATGTTTCGAGGTTGAGTCGTCCAAATTCAAAAGCTCTAAATAATATCTATACTCCATTCGAAATAAGATTAGACAAAACAAACGGACCATCAGGCGTACGGCAATGCGCCACCGGTACATGGTGGTCATCCCACCTGTAGGCACGAAACATTTTGGGAACACATTCATTGTGCATACAGCTAAGGAGTGGAATTCCTTGTCGGAATCTGTGTTTCCTAATGGCTGCAACCCGGGAATCTTTAAGTCGAGAGTGAATAGGTTATTTCTAGGTAAGCGCGCTCCATCGTCGACCACATTTCGTAGGCTTAGGAATGGCATTAAAAGCAAGAAAATAGTTAGAATACACACTATTTACTGCAGCCGCCATTTATCATGCCACCAACGCAATAAAAGTCAAAATCGGTTGAACAGACGGTAAAAAAGTTTTGTTTAAATGTCTAATGTTATTGCGAATGAAGTATAGACCTGAGAACTATAACGTGGTCTTCAGAACTATATATAGCACGAACCAATTTTTGCAAACCGGCCTAGCAATGTATTTGGAAACTATTCTCGAAACAATCGTATTTACGCCTATTTTTGACATGCTAAAATTGTATTTTTCTTCTTCTGTATTCCCCATAGGTCATGAGATGTAGACTCCCCGTTTATCGATCATAGCCACTTTTAACCGACTTCAAAATTAAAGAGGTTGTGTGTTTTCGTCTTAAGTCACTTTACTGGTCTGCCCACTGAAAATTATACATAATGTATATAGATCGCTTTAAACAGACATAGGTGGTCATATTTTTAATACTGTTTATTCCCATAGAAATAAACAACTTTGTTAACAGCCCGCGTCGGATTAATCCGACGAGTATTTTGTTGTGTCCTATTCGCCAGGGTCGTGTGTTTGCGACTGGGTACTCCATCTTGTTTAGCTCTTCAATCCCCATAGGTGACAGAAGAGCTGACGAGATGGAGTATAGAGTTAGAGTGTTTGTCGGATATTTCCGACATAGGCGATTAACGGATTAAAGAAGGTAAAAAAATAAATTCTCAAAATCATAATCATATCATCCCTTCTATACTTATTTAGATAAACTGATAGTAATTTTTGGAAATTGACTGAATTCTTTGAAGAAAGTTTTCATTTCTACGGTCAGATGCAGTATTTAAAATATGATCATTCATTCACCCTGTTTAAGTTTAATATAATATGTCAGATTGTTTGAAAGTTGGTTGATTGAGGTAAAATAAATAGCTTATGTTTGGAAATTATGTTAGTTTTACAGATAAATTAGTTGACTTGATCAGTAGCCTCGATTGTGACTACCGAGCGTGCAGTCCCTTCTTCGAACCCTGGTCGAACTCATGACCTGGTCGTCCAATGTTATGAGTTAGGAGTATGAAGTTACTAAACTAACGAAATTTGGATGTATACACACTTCTGTTCGTACCTACCCTTTTGCGAACTATTTTTCTTAAATATAACAACAGGTATTTTGCAAGTTATCCTGCGTCGCAGGCAATGTAAGACTGAAAAATGGTCGACTAGGAACTTTCCTGGTCAATGTATGTAAACTAGAAATATTATTATCTGTAAAACTAATAATGATGTTAAACTAGTTGATACAAGGTGCAGTTATAAATCTAAATTTCCGGAGGTTGTTATAAAACTCGTAAATAATCATATAAAAGTACGATTCCTGGTCAATAATCAGTAATACTTGTTTTTTTATTTTTTATTTCTAGTGTTATTCAGATTAACTCTCTTAAAAAAACTATTAAAAAAAAATAACTCGCCCATTGCGGTTTAGCGCGCGTCATGTCACTGTGTGCGTGAGTGTGACAGCCTGTACGAAGCTCCGCCCACTTATTCTACGAAACGCTTTGACAATTTCCGTAAATAAAAATAAAATTTAAAATAAAAACTACACATTTTATTGTTGATGCAGCTCGAGAGTTACTAATAATTGTCTCCTGACATTTTTTTTGCAGATTAAAAACTGCACCTTGTATAATGTGATCAATGTTATTGTTAATGAAGACTGGAACACTAAGGTAATGTTACAACGTCGATGCCTATATTACTCAGTAATGCGTACGTGTACAAATGCAGAACCTCACAAATTGTATAATATAGATTATATTACTAAGCGTTAATAGCCTCTGAATGGTAGGTTCATTAATGCTAAGTCGTAGAAAAAAAACTTTTCTTCGTACGCTATTTTGAATCACCTGATTTTAATATTTTTTTTCTTAAATCAGAAATGTCTTTATTTTGATTTGGGGGAAAACTATTTTCTGTATGACATGAGTAATTAAACAATCAATTCCTTCCTCGTGACGATCCCAGTCAAAACATGCGGAAAAGAAAAATAATAAACAGTTTTTCTGAATAACGTACGAAGCCTTGTGTATGAAACGGCTAAAGATTTAGACTGAGTTCAAACAACGATAGCGCTTCGTTAACATAAAATATTTGAGTAAATTTTGTACTTTGAGAACCAAATAACATTCCGGTAAAATAAAAGAGGCGACCTTTATTATTCTTAGTATATGCGAAACCTGAATATAGTTGTTCAGAATCAGTGACTGAATCGATTCCAATAATTTTTACACCAAGTTATTTTTTTTTTCCAAAAATATTTAAAAAGGGTCACAAGTTGGACACCACCGACACTAAGTACAACACAGGTCACGGCAGTCGCCCGGATGGCCCGGTGACCATGTATTTTTGTGGACAACCAGGGGACCAAATCTGCTATTTTTATAAATTCGTCATTCTAACACGATCCCATTGTCATTTTGCTAAAAGTTCGTAATCCGCTAATTCATAATGATCGATCATTGATCGAATGGTCTCGTAATAGAGTTGTGGTAGAATGACAATATCGAGCTTATTAAAATGGCAATGGCTGCACAATGACGTTCTAATGGTAGGTCACTGATCAAAGGAACTGTCAAAATTTTAGCAGATTACCGCATACGTCAGACATTCATCTCTCATTATGTACGAGATTACTATTTTATGCCGTTTCTTTTATTGGAGTGTCAGTGGCTGACCATTGGAAAGTCATAATGACGCCATTAAATTAGTAGATTACCAAACTTGTCAAAACAAACAATTTTGAAATCAATGAATGACCATTCTGACACTATTGTAATAGCAGACTTGAGGCCCAGGTTAACATAACAAGCTTATAACTTTGTGATTTTTCATGATACAGTTATGAAATCTTGTACATAGATTCTTTACATAGAAATACTAGACACGTGTTTCGAGTTTTGCATAAACTAAAATTTATGTTGTATATTGCTCAATTAAGACCAGTTTTAACAAAGTCTAAATCTATAGCGATATGGCAGCCTTTTCGCTTATTGTTGATATTGTTAATTTTAATTTCTTTAGTGTTCGATAGAATGCGCTGTGTATATTTAGGGCTCCTCACTCTGTCCTCAAAACGTTGAACGTTTCTAAGGGACTAAAGATAAGACAATTTTTAAGGGTTATCTTTATTATTCGATGCAGTTTTCTATTCATTAATTTGTAATGAACGGTATTTATTAGTACTTTAATTGTATGTCTTTAGGGTTCTTTGGTACTCATGCTGTGGTTACGCAGACTGAATTTCGGTTAGTCGCCATTTTAAATAATAAACCAGTATTTTCATTAGCTTGACAAAAGGTCGTCTTTATCCTTTTGTCCTTTTCCCGATTTATTTGCTGTCGAAGCAACATTATATTCCATTCCACTCATTCCTGGTTGCAGAAGTATTTTCCTGTTATTAAATTTTTTTTTATGACAGAATATAACTACAATATAGGGTGACTGGTAATTAGTGACTGATACTTAAACACGTGATTGTACTTATGAATACAAACAACTTTCCCAAAGAAACTTTTTTTTATACAAATTTATTGTAGCGTAGCGCGCTCGCGTAAAGTTCCAAAATACTAGTCTTTGGATATTATTTTACCGAAACCTGTAGGTACATTGCTTACGTCATCGATAACGCGGGCGCGGGCGCTGCGCCGCTAACAGCTGATCCGGCGAAGGCGCGCGCGAAATTCAAAGTTTCAAACAGCTGTTTTGTTATTGTGATTGAACTAATTATTATAAAAAAAAAGTTTCTTTGGGAAAGTTGTTTGTAATCATAAGTACAATCATGCGTTTAAGTATCGGTCACTAATTACCAGTCACCCTATATACTTATAAACTAATCAATAAGTTAGTAGGTATATAAACAAACTGAAAATAATTATAATCAATAAAAAAAATATTCACATTGTTGTCAATGGGAAAGTGTGCTTGAACACTGGCAGCATTGCTATATTTAACAGGAATGCTTATTCGTTGGCCTAAGAAAAGTCCAGACTTCTTGTCATATCACAGAGTTTAGAAATGTCTGCTAAATACACTGTTTTGTCAAGCAACTTTTATTTTTATTCCTTTTATTAATATTTCTTTTATGTTACACCAAAACAAGGTGCTCTGATTAAATATTGATTTTACAACCACGAACCCTTAATTTTCCGATTACTTATAAGTCTAGGTTAAGATAGCCAATTGCCATATTGTCAATCAAACATTGAAATAAACTGACTGTTATTAATAAAATATCCTTGTGTGATTTGCGATCGTAATTGAGTGAAACATTTTTAATGTTGATCAATCGTTGATGGCCATTATTGATTGATTGAAATACATTGTCAGTGGGCTACTGATACAGCAGTCAATCGTTCATTTTTTACTTGAAGCTGTACCATCGAGTGGGGGGTCCATGTTATTTTTTTATAAGGTTATTTGATTATTTTTTGTCGACGCTTTAGATAGTCTTGACATTGATAGTATTACTTTAAGAAATACATACATCAATAAACGCGTATTTGATTTGTAAAACATGTTTTTTATTTCATTTTTACAATTCTTCTTTCCCTCACACACACTACCTTTTTTAGGTGGGAAATCATACAGTGACTTCGCTCGCTTTAGAGTGGAACGAGAAGGCGTGTCAGACAAGGTCCATCTGTGTTCTTCACTCTTTCAAACTTTCCCACAGCCCTGGCAGACATCGGCCCCTTCAGTGGGTGAACGACGAACTACCCATTGTTCGTCGTCCGCCTAGACGCTTACGGTGGCTGGAAATCGCCCTGTGACTACCGACGCCCTGGGGATCTCCTTCTTCGGCGGTTGGGGCGATAGAATGTCCGTTCTGCTTCGCAGGAAACGACCGCTATCCCTCACACTACCTACATAATCAAATGGATACACTCACTTTCAGTTTATCACATAATATACTAAAATAGGTACACTGTTAGACGCAGCCTGCTGCTTGTTGATAAATAATATAGGTACCTTAGCTAGCGAGCAACTCCATTGCAAGGAAGTATAAACCAAACGATTTACACGAAACAGCGATACGGCAACTCAAACAAAATTAAAACTAGCGCGCTAGGCAAATAGGGAATAAGCATTCTTTTTTTTGCGAAATTAAAGAATTTTTTTTCTGTAGTAAGCATTTTTTTTTACAGCCCATTTATGTTCCACTGCTGAGCAAAGGCCTCCCTTTTCCACACAACTCTGTCTTCGGCCATTGCGGGCCAGTCCCTCTGGTATTTATCCAGCTCATCTCTCCACCTTCGCCTTGGTTTGCCGCGGTGTCGCCTTGCGTTTACTGGGACCCAATAAGTGGCTCTTTTAGCCCACCGCTCATTCGACATGCGGCAGACATGTCCGGCCCAATCCCACTTCAGAGTGGCAGCTTTTCGGGTAACATCTTTTATCTTAGTTTTGGTTTTGGCGCGCATCATTTTGTTCCTTACACGGTCGAAAATTCGAACACCCAAGATACTGCGCTCCATGGCTCGCTGACAAACCTCGAGCCTGGACCTCTGCTGAAGCGTCAAAGACCTAAGAATAATTTTTAAAACATCTTCATACCAAAACTGCTAATAAATCAAAAAGAGAAGTCCAATATGGTCTTTGACGTCGAAGTGCATCACGGCATCATGCAATACCTAGAAGTGGCGTCTTGGCTAGAGAGACGTAATTAAGTATGACTTTGTTTATACCTAATTGATATATTTCGTTCGCTTTTCTACCGATTTTGATATTCTTTTCACAGTTAGTATTCTATTCTTGTATACCTATTCATTGATAAATTAGTTGGATAACAAATATCTTTGTCATCCATATATTATTCCCTATTGAGGGTAGTCCAAATTAAAACATGAGATATCACAAACAAAATAAAAATAACCTCACCTTCATACCAAAACTCACACTTACCAAAGACGTTGATCACAAAATCCAACAAATTTTTCCTTAACATGGATCCAAAACTGGCTCAAGTCGAAAATAGCGAACATCTTCGGAGATGCCAATCTCTAAACTCTTTGCACAGCGAAGAGAATGCGATCGACCTGACGGTTTACAAGACCGGTGCTGTTCACCGCACGCTCAGCGACTCGTCTGTAGAGCTGTGCGTGCATTCTGATGGTGATGAGAGGCCCATGGACAGCGGTATTTGTGATAAAATGATAGATAGCGACATGCTGGGCGTGATGGAGCAGAAGATAGATCGATTGAGCGGTGAGTATCTGCCTGAAGTTTTAAGTACACTTTTTGGTAGCTCATATAGTGGAATGAAAGTTGACGTACATAATCATCGTCTTCTTTCATTTGTCCAGTGATTTGGCGTCGGCGCAACATGATTTTTTCTTTCAGTCTGTTCTGTCACGCGTTACACTTTCACTGACTTTCTTTCGTAGTCCTCACACAATCCATACCAACATCTTTTCTTTGGCCTCACTCTCCCTTTATCCATATACTGCGTACGTTATACCTACGTAGTATAATATAGGTAGGTAATCAAACTATAACATTCCCACTGCTGAGACCGCTGCTACGTTGACCGAGGTTCGATTAATAGAAGTACCTAACTAAAAGTGTCCAGGGCACTATTATTTCGGGACATTTTTTGTTTGTATAATTTCTTCTAACTATACTTAGAACCTGGTGAGGGTCGCAGCAATTCGATAGATGCGAGACGCACAGGACCTGGTTGTTGTGGCGACACTTGGGGAGGCTTATGTCCAGTAGTAGACGTCTTTCGGCTGAAATGATGATGACACCCTAGAACCACTAGAGGACACAACATATCAAATAAATCGAAACGGTGATGGGTATGGTGATATACCGACCAAATTGATTCAATAGGTACCCTTGGTGCCTTTAAAAAGTTAGACAGGTCATCCAACCCTTATTCTCAAAATGTCAGATATGTTCCTGGAACAATGCAAGCTGCTGACCAATATGAAGGAAGAGCTGCGAAGCTCTAAGATGATGTTGGAGAAGGCGGAGACCGCGCACAATGAAATGCTGGTTGATATGCTTAAAAAGGCTATTGCACAAAGGTACAAACTACTTACCTACCTTATACACGTAATTTTTAAGTCAGGTTGGTCGGTTGAAATTGATGGATGGTGATCTTGTCAGCACGGGTAGAGCCTGGAGTAGGCTGCCATAGGAACATGGGGATTGGTATAAGAAAAGAGAGGCCCATGCTCAGCAGTGAGCGAAGTCAGGCTGTGGATGATAATGATGACGACCTACCTGAAGTGCAGATGTATTTTATTGTAGGTGGGATAGCGGTCAAGCTCAAACCTATCAACAACAAAAAAAAAATGGGCAAGTGCGAGTCGGACTCGCGCACTGAGGGTTCCTTACAAACTTGCCTACCGATTTAACCGAATCGCAAAAAAAGTTTTTTTTTTTTGTGACGTAACTACAAATTTTCAGTTTTCAGATTTTTCCTATACTTGTGCTATGAGACCTTGCTTCATGCCAAATTTTAGGATTCTAGGTCAACGGGAAGTACCTACCCTATGAATTTTGATTCCCTTTTAAGTGTCGAAATCACTTTTTTTGCTACATAAACGGCCGTCTCTATTTTTTTCGTTAACTTAGAAGTTTGATTTTTTCACAGCTTCAAGGCACCGCAGACCTCAGTATATGGTTTTAATTTCAACTCGATACCTCCACGCGATCTTGAGATAAAGGGTCTTGACAGACAGACAGACGGACGGACAACAAAGTGATCCTATAAGGGTTCCGTTTTTTCCTTTTGAGGTACGGAACCCTAAAAAGGTGCGTAATTAAATTTTTAGATGTGTCTTTCCATAGTAAACGATATACAGCCTGTCGAACTACTTTTAGATTCGTAACATTTTCCCAGTCACTTTAAAAAGGAATTCAAAATAAATTGTGATTAGACGATTTTCTGACAAAGTATCAAAAAGATACTTCAACCTACCCGTGAATATTTTAAAGAGCGTTAATGCTCGTCAATGAATATGCACCCTACAGAATGTCAGAGCAGGGTGTAGCACAATCCAGCCGCGAAGAGGATGAGCGTATGAACAGCCGCGCCAGGACTCTGCTACAAGCCATCGAGTCGCGGCAGGAGGTGTCTCTTGGCAGTGAGATCAGGAACAGTGTCATCAGCTTTTTGCAGAGCGAGGTTAGTTAAACATTAAAATAAATAAAACACAAACAATAACGAGAAACACCGACTGCCGTAATTAAAGTTATTTTTGATCCTTTTAGTGTTTTTTTTTTAGTGAACTCGGTTATTTTTTTTTTTTTGTCAAAAGTTTCTTTCCGTCAGAACTGGATTTTGGAAAAAATGGAACCAATCTGGAAGCATATCCTTTAAGGAGAAAAAAAATTCGCAAATCGGTCCATAAATGACGAAGTTCTAAGGTAACAAACATTACAAAAAAAAAATACAACTGAATATCAATTCGGTTGTATTTTTTTTATCATTAACCTCCTCCTTTTTTTAAAGTCGGTTAAAAAGCTTGCGATCAATACCAATATATATTATGCTATAATTACTATCAACTTGATGCATCGAGATGGATTAACATGACTTGGAATGAAGGGGTTAAGTAATTTTATTCTGTCATGCAGGAGTTGAAAGACCAGATGGTCCGCGCAACTGTGGAGTCAGTTCGCGGCCTGATCGGGGATTGCTTGAGCCGGGACATGTCCAAGCTGTATCTGCCCGTCCTGGAGCGCTCGCACCGCCGCCTCATCGCACACATACACAAGATCGTAGAACAGGCCTTTTTTGAACGTGAGTAGACATAAAAATAACAGCACTGAAGTGGGACTTTACAGGTCGTCTAAGCTAAAGCCCGTATTTAGTTAGTGTATGCGCTGCTGAATGGGTCGCACACACCTTGGATGTTACTTTGAAATGATAGTCACTGATATCCGAAGAAGATCTGATTTATTGCGTAACTTATCATATATGAATGATCGCTAATGAGTACAGCCGTCTGTGAATGCTAATTGTGTACTGTCGCTTTACAATATAATTTGTGCAAGGCGGCGAAATAGTGCTGAACTGCAATACGCGAGGGCCATATACGACACATGACTCGTATATTTAGGTATCTCGCTGTCTCGGTAGACTAGAGCTCTAACACAGCTAGATGTGGTCGCGTCGCGACAGACCGAGAACTTGGCACCTTATATGATTTCCAGATGAAGCACAACACGGTGAGAAATGGAAGGAATTTTTGAACCTGTCTAGGAGTGGGAAAAATCATACTGAGAAAAAAAAACCGGGCAAGTGCGAGTCGGACTCGCGCACTGAGCGTTCCGTACAAACTTACCTCTGAGAACAGTTCAATTCCCGAATTGAGTTACGAAGATTTTTCCGAATCGCAAAAAAAGTTTCTTTAGTGACTTAACTACAAATTTACAGTTTTCAGATTTTTTTTCCTATACTTGTGCTATGAGACCTTGCTTCATGTCAAATTTCAGGATTCTAGGTCAACGGGAAGTATACCCTATGAATTTTGATTCCCTTGAGACACTTGAGAGTGTCGAATTACACGTTTTTTTGCGACATAAACGGCTATATCTTTTTTTTTCGTTAACTCAGAAGTTTGATTTTTTTCACGCTTAAAGGGACCGTAGACCTGAGTAATTATGGTTTTAAACAGTGTGATGTAATGTATGAACTAACATAGAAATAAGTAGGTACTAACATATAATGTGGACCAAAAGTTGTCTTAGAATAAATAAAATATTATTATTATTATTTATTAATTTCAACTCATGCGTTCCCGAGATAAAGGGTCTTGACAGACAGACAGAGAGACAGACGGACATCAAAGTGATCCTATAAGGGTTCCATTTTTTTCTTTTTGAGGTACGGAACCTTAAAAACGGCGTTTGGACGTAACATATATGGCAAGCGGTCACTGTCCAACCCTACGAGTAACACAGGCATCAAGTATGATATTGGGGACTGCCTTTAGGGTTAAAAAGAGGCGTGTAAATATTTGGTTTAACTGCTACTCATCTAGGCTAATTTGCAGCCCAGAGCACCGAGCAAATAAGGGCGGACTAGGGATCAAGCACCTTAGTAAAAGCGAAGACCCTTCGAAATTAGCGTACCTAAGTAGTTTTGGTAATCTACACATGTTTGATACGTACATACGGCGATGCGCCACCGGTTCATGGTGGCCATCCCACCACCACGTCTCAAAAAATTTTGGGAACACATTCATTGTACGTACCTATAGCTAAGGAGTGGAATTCCCTGCCGGAGTCTACTTTGAATAAGTTACTTCTAGGCAAACGTGCTCCATCATCTACCACATATCGTGAATGTCGTGAAGAAAGAATGTCGTCGTGTTCTTCACGAGTTCTCTTCCATTTTAGTTCTAATGAGGGGTGGTCTAAAATGACGTTCATCAGGTGGCAGCACTGAGGCGTCAGGTCCAGGCACCTGTCTAAACGCTTATGTTAATGACATTAGTTAGACATCCACGTCAACGTCAAACGTTAGACATCAGCGTCATGTATACGTTTTCAAAGGAAAAGACCTGACGACTAAGTGGCGCCAACTGGTGGTATGAATTTTCTCAAAGACCTTCATTCAATTATTTTCTTTCTGACAACAGTGGAAGACAAGTCGTCATCCCTATACAGATCAGTGTACAAGACGTCCGGAGCTCTACGCCGCGCGTTGGAGCGCCACCAGTGTTTGCTAGAAGCCTCAGCAAACCCTGGCAAGAACCTGGTCAATACCGTGCAGTGCACTGTTGAAGAGTACGTATAAATTCCGCAATTGACGAAACGGATTCGTATGAAACTTGGCACAGGGGTAAATCTTGTCCTAGCATAGGGAATATGATCCCTAGCGATAATTTCAAGCTTTTCTATTCCATAGAAACCGTTAATTTTTATAGGGAATAAAATACACTGGTAATAATTATAGGTATATACTCGTATATATGTAGGTGTATACTCGTATATTGATATTACTTTATTGTAGGTACAAGATCATCATCATCCTGCCCTTATGCCGTGTTATTTGGGGTCGGCGCAACACGTATTTTCTTCCATTCTACCCTGTAACTCGTTATGCTATTATTAAGTTCCTTTTCTTTCATATCATTCTTCACACAATCTATCCATCTTTTCTTTGGCCTCCCTCTCCCTCTCCATCCATTCACATGTACCTATATCAAACTCTTTTAGTAACATGCGTTTCATACCTCCTCTATATATGACCATACCAAGACAAACGATTCCCCTTCAACTTTTCAGCTACTGGCGCCACTTTCAAACTTCCATTAATATACTCATTTCTCACTTTATCTATTCTCGTCACACGGTCACACCACACATCCATCTCAACATTAATCTCATAATCTCATCTCATCTTTTTTCATCAGTCTTTTTCACACCCGAACATTCGTTGTTCATTGTAGGTACAAGATATTCATAATAAAAGTGTGAGTGGAAGTCCCTGGCGGAGTATGTGCTTTCTGATAGCTACAATATTTTGTCAAGAGGCCTTTAAGTCAAGAGTGAATAGGTTACTTTAAGTCAAGAGTGAATAGGTTACTTCTAGGCAAGCATACTTTATCATCGACCAAATCTTTGCTTACCTACCATTAGGTGCGATAGTGATCAAGCGCGAGTCTATCAATAAAAAAAAAAATTGGGCAAGTGCGAGTCGGACTCGCGCACTGAGGGTTCCGTAGGTACAAACTTACCTATGAAAACAGTTCAATTCCCGACTTGAGTTACGAAGATTTTTCCGATTCGAAAAAGGTTTTTTTTGACGTAACTACAAAACAGTTTTCAGATTTATTCCTAAACCTATGCTGTAAGACCTTGCTTTATGCCAAATTTCAGGATTCTGGGTCAACGGGAAGTACCTTGTGAATTTTGATTCCCTTGAGAGTGTCGAAATGTACGTTTTTTGCGGCATAGACGGGAGTATCTTTTTTTTTTCATTAACTTAGAAGTTTGATTTTTTCACAGCTTCAAGGGATCCGCAGACCTGAGGTTATGGTTATAATTTCAACTCGATACCTCCACGCGTTCTCGAGATAAAGCGTCTTGACAGACAGATAACAAAGTGATCCTATAAGGGTTCCGTTTTTTCCTTTTGAGGTTCGGCACCCTAAAAAGAAGGAAACTCAAACACATACAATGCGCGGTCTTATTGCATTCCACGATATCTTAAGGTCAAACTAGTTTATTGTAGCGGTAGTGTAACTTTAGTCCTCTCACTAATAGAATTTTCATAACTGTACACACAGAGATTACCTTTTACAAACATATTTAAAATAAACAAACTACATAATTATTTTTGAATTTATTCTCTTTATTTTATACAAGTATATATCTATAGATAATGACTTTACATGACTGAGAATTGAGGAATGTTCTCTTTATACAATCCTACCCACTCACTCACAACAACGGATTCGTAATGAGATGATTATCTTAGTATATAATAACAATACATAATTTTAATAATATTATAAGTAGATATCATGTCCATGACTTTGTTACCTACATTCTTAGGAGAATTACCACTTCGTTTTACAGTAGCTAATTTTAAAATTTTAATGAATTAAAGTAGCCATTTTTATTTTATTTTTATTCTTGATAGGTTCGCGCTTGACCACTATCTCACCTGATGGAAAGCGACGATACGGTCGACGATGGAGCGCGCTTACCTAGAAGTAACCTATTCACTCTTGACTTAAAGATTCCCGGCTTGTAGCCATCAGGAAACACAGATTCCGGCAAGGCATTCCACTCCTTAGCTGTACGCACAATGAAAGTAATAAACCTTTGGTTTCAATATAGATCTTCCTTTGGTTTCGCTGTTGGCGATAAGACCGCCTTAGACACAATAACAAACAATAAATCACAACTATAAAACTTCCGAGTCGTTGATGTCATATTTTATCGCCAACTTTGAATGTTTTTCTTCTGTGTACAGTCAAGCATCAAAAGTTCAGTCACAAAAACATCCAAAGTGAAGAGGCCTAAAATTCGGAGCAGTTTTGAGAAGTATTGCGTCTGCTCTTTTGACCACTGACTGTACCTAGCTTACCTTTTTGTATTTGTTCAATCATCAGGTTGCTCCAGAAAGAGCTCAAGGAATGGCGGAACAAAGTGTCAGATCTGTTTTCTGCGCAGTCCTTCCCGATCTGCCGGGTTAAAGTGGAGTCCCCAGTGCCACCGCTGGACTACGGACCGGAGACTCCCCCGCAACCAGCAGGCCCTGAAGTGTCTGTGATTGATCAGCTAGTGAGTTTTATCTGTTTTTTAATCTTCATATAAGGTACCTGGGGGCTTACCATGACCTGTTATAGCAGGACTGAAGTTGAACTGCCCGGAATTTTTGTACTATGACTTCGTTATAGCAGGCCTGTAACTGGCCTGCTAAGTGACGTTTACGAAATCCGCTCAAGATTCGTTCACCTTTTTTTTGTATAGACTTTTCGTACTATGGCGTGCTATTAGACGTGTATTTGACAGCAAATGACCGTCTTTTGAGCGTCTGTAATGTCAAATTAAGCGATCTTCAAAAAGTTATTAATTAGAAGCTTTTGAAGGCTTTGCTTAGCCTTGCCGATGTCGGTCCATGCCGTCGGATCATCATCTCCTTCGACCTAAAAAGTTACCTTACTTACTTATACTTGTCTTACACCACCGTCCGTCCTCTTCTATCATTACAGGCTAGTAATTAATTTATTTAATCATTGATACATACACAGTTTTATACAATTACATAAGAATCTTTAGAAATTACACTAAGAATGACGTGAACAGGTTAGCAATGGGTCCCAAACTAGGCAAAGCCTGTATCTTGGTGACCCAATAATTATACAGAGTTAGCAAGATGATCTGGCCTGCTGGCGCTACGTATAAATTTTTCATAATAAAAATACAAAACGAAAGAAGTATATAAATGGGGTAAAAAAGAATGAAAAAAACAAAACAAAGAACTAATACTACCTGTTAGCAACGATAGTGCAAAGGAACAGTTAGGTGTGTAAATGTAAAGTGTGAGTGAGGGTGTGTGTTGTGTTTGTGTTTGTCTCTGTTAGTACCGACCTATTAACTTGGTACAACAAAGTAAGGTTTCTGTTTCCTCGTAAGTTCGGTCCAAAAACCATTTTTTTAGTTTATTTTAGCTTCAGAGAACTCACTCGGTATAGCGAAAATTCTACTTACGACTTTGAAAATACGTATGGGCAGATATGTCGAAAACCGGACTGCAAACAAGGTCTTTAGTTTTGGAAGGCGGATTCTATCATATGGTGTCCTGCCCCTTTTACTGCAGCCAGTGTGAGCCGTCTTGTCTTTAACCAGTTTTAATAGAGACACCAAGATAAACAGTTGTCGAACGCGTAGAACCCCTGCCAGTTCACCTATACAGTTCATATGTAGAGAAACGCCTAGGTTTCCCCAGGAGAACTTTAAGTACAGCACGCTGAGCCCGTTCTAGCTCCAGCATGCAGGTCTTGGAGGCGCCGCCCCAGACATCGACACAGTATTGCAGTACAGAGTGACACAGAGAAGTGTACACTAGGATGTAGATGTTTTTAGGATGTTTTTGTTTTTAATGTACCTAAGTCATAAAACCTGCTGCCTGATAATAAACATATATTTTTTTTAAACCATATTGCTTTATTCATTCGGAGTACATAAGCATGATCAGCGTCTTCTTTCCTAGATGCAAACAGCCCTGATCAACAAGCAGCTCGCGGAAGGCGACGTGAACGGTTCCTTCGAGCGCGCGCTGACTGCTGGCGACCTGTCTTTGGTGATGGCTGCGTGCCGCGCTGTAGACCCCGGCCAGGTGTTCGCAGCCCCCTGCAGCCTGCAGCAGCACGTGCTACTTTCACTCGTCCAGCAACTCGCTACTGACATGCTGCATGAAACGCAGCTCAAGTGCAGGTTAAACTTTAGGCTGTGTTTTATTAGTTTTTTTAGTATTTTTTTTTTCGAGTTATTAGGTACCTACTAAGTCAAGCTCAAGTACCAACCCGCACTGGGCCCGCGTGGTGGTTTACGGCCCATTCCCTCTCCTAGAGAGCAGGCCTGAGTCCCAACAGTGGGAACATTATATGGCCGACTATGCTATGCAAGCTCAAGTTCGATTTCTCAAAGGAATAGGCATCTACTCTACTGATAGTTTACCTACTTCTAGGCAAGCAATCCCTAATTATGGGTTATTTACTATCAGTGAGATGGATGCAAGGAACTGGACACGATATGGGTGTGAGTCACTGTAAGCGTCAGGACCCCTGGACCACTTGCGATATTTGATGTTTAGAGAATACCAAAATTAACTACCTTTTTGCTACTATTTGGTACCTACCTTCAAATATTTAGTACCTCTATTGACAGCGAGAAAACGCCAGAAGAAAGTGGCCAGACATTCTGACGTCAGGATGTCTGGACCATTTTTTTGTTCATAGTTCTAGACAACACAGCTAATTTATCTTTTTGTAAATATTTACTACCTTTTTAGTACCTCACCATATATTTTTTTCAAAATTTTTTAGCATACTTGAAAAAAGTTAGATGTGAAATATTTTTTTCAAAATGGATATTTATTTTGCCACATATGCCATGAGATATCTGATGTTTAGAAAATACCAAAATATACTACCTTTATGCTACTACTTGGTCCCTAACGTCAAATACTTAGTACCTCTATTAACAGCGAGAAAACGCATGAAGAAAGTGTCATCAGGTTGTCTGGACCATTTTTTTATTTTCATGGTTCGAGCCAACACAGCTAATTTATCTTTTGAAAAGTATTTACTACCTTTTTAGTACCTCAACAAATATTTTTATCAGCTTTTTTTGGCATACCTGAAAGATGTTACGTGTATTTTTTTTATTCAAATTGGATATTTAATTTGCCACATTATGACATGAGATATCTGATGTTTGAAATATACCTAAATACACTACCTTTATGCTACTGCTTGGTACCTAACATCAAATACTTAGTACCTCAATTAACAGCGGGAAAACGTATGAAGAAAGTGTCATCAGGTTGTCTGGACCACTTTTTTTTTTCATGGTTCGAGACAACACAGCTAATTTGTCTTTTTGTAAATATTTACTACGTTTTTAGTGCCTCAACATACATTTTTTTCAACTTTTTTTTAGCATACTTGGAAAAAGTTAGATGTGAAATATTTTTTTTAAAAATGGATATTTATTTTGCCACATATGGCATGAGCTATCTGATGTTTAGAAAATACCAAAATATACTACCTTTATGCTTCTATTTGGTACCTAACGTCAAATACTTAGTACCTCTATTGGCAGTGAGAAAACGCGTGAAGAATGTGGTCAGACATTCTGACATCAGGATGTCTGGACTATTTTTTTTTTCATGGTTCGAGACAACACAGCTTATTTATCTTTTTGTAAATATCTCTTATAGATCTTTTTTGTCGTACCTGAAAAATGATACGCATTAAAAAAAAATACATGATGGATATCTAATTAGCTACATAGATAGCATGAGATATAATATATGATGTTTAGAAAATACCAAAATATATTATTATTTTTTTACTATTCAATAGCTTTAAAAATGAAACTTCAACGGTACGCACAAATATTTTTCCGCACTTCCGCAAAACTGGTTATCACTAAGTATAGTTTATTTGGTCACCCATACTGCAACAAACTTATTACCCTTAACATTCTAAAGACTAATCTGATCTATACTTTTTATTTCCAACAATATTTGTACAAATATTGTTATAGTATGCTAAACAAATATATATAATATATTGAGGTGCTGAGAAGATAGTAAATATTTATAAAAATATTTCGACCTATGAAAAAAAAAGATGTGTAGCCATACCGATGTCAGGATGTCTTACCGTTATTTTTACGCGTTTATTGACTGAGCAAAAAGTAGTAAATGTTGGTATTTTCTAAACATCAAATATCTCATGCTATATATGTAGCTAATTACATATCCATCATGTTTTTTTTTAATGCGTTACATTTTTATAGAACGACGAAAAAAATTGAATTATATGTGTACTAAAAAAGTAGCAAATACTTACAAAAAGATAAATTAGCTGTTTTGTCTTGACCGTGAAAAAAAAATGGTCCAGACAACCTGATGACACTTTCTTCATACGTTTTCTCGCTGTTAATTGAGGTACTAAGTATTTGATGTTAGGTACCAAGCAGTAGCATAAAGGTAGTGTATTTAGGTATTTTTCAAACATCAGATATCTCATGTCATAATGTGGCAAATTAAATATCCAATTTGAAAAAAGAAAATACACGTAACATCTTTCAGGTATGCCAAAAAAGCTGAAAAAAATATTTTTTGCGGTACTAAAAAGGTAGTAAATACTTTTCAAAAGATAAAATAGCCGTGTTGTCTAGAATCATGAAAAAAAAAATGGTCCAGACAACCTGATGGCACTTTTTTCATGCGTTTTCTCGCTGTTAATAGAGGTATTAAGTATTTGACGTTAGGGACCAAGTAGTAGCATAAAGGTAGTATATTTTGGTATTTTCTAAACATCAGATAGCTCATGCCATATGTGGCAAAATAAATATCCATTAAAAAAAAATACTTTACATCTAACTTTTTCCAAGTAGTATGCTAAAAAAAAAGTTGAAAAAAATGTATGTTGAGGCACTAAAAAGGTAGTAAATATTTACAAAAAGACAAATTAGCTGTGTTGTCTCGAACCATGAAAAAAAAATGGTCCAGACAACCTGATGACACTTTCTTCATACGTTTTCTCGCTGTTAATTGAGGTACTAAGTATTTGACGTTAGGTACCAAGCAGTAGCATAAAGGTAGTGTATTTAGGTATTTTTCAAACATCAGATATCTCATGTCATAATGTGGCAAATTAAATATCCAATTTGAAAAAAAAAAATTCACGTAACATCTTTCAGGTATGCCAAAAAAAGCTGAAAAAAAGATTTGTTGAGGTACTAAAAAGGTAGTAAATACTTTTCAAAAGATAAATTAGCTGTGTTGGCTCGAACCATGAAAATAAAAAAATGGTCCAGACAACCTGATGACACTTTCTTCATGCGTTTTCTCGCTGTTAATAGAGGTACTAAGTATTTGACGTTAGGGACCAAGTAGTAGCATAAGGGTAGTATATTTTGGTATTTTCTAAACATCAGATATCTCATGGCATATATGGCAAAATAAATATCCATTTTGAAAAAAATATTTCACATCTAACTTTTTTCAAGTATGCTAAAAAATGTTGAAAAAAATATATGGTGAGGTACTAATAAGGTAGTAAATATTTACAAAAAGATAAATTAGCTGTGTTGTCTAGAACTATGAAAAAAAAAATGGTCCAGACATCCTGACGTCAGAATGTCTGGCCACTTTCTTCTGGCCACTTTCTTCTGGCGTTTTCTCGCTGTCAATAGAGGTACCAAATATTTGAAGGTAGGTACCAAATAGTAGCAAAAAGGTAGTTAATTTTGGTATTCTCTAAACATCAAATATCGCTAGTGGTCCAGGGGTCCTGACGCTTACGAGTCACTGACCTTACTCTATATTACAGAGGTCAGTGGTGTGAGTGGATGGCCAAACTAGCCTATCAAAGAATAATAAGAAAAATTGTGTTCAGGCAGTGATAAATAGCCTGCTCCAACAAAACTAGTCTTGCGTAAATAAATCAGAAATCACGGAAAATATCTAATATAAAAGTAAATTTGCAATCGA
This sequence comes from Mythimna impura, assembly GCA_905147345.3. Classification (NCBI taxonomy): domain Eukaryota; kingdom Metazoa; phylum Arthropoda; class Insecta; order Lepidoptera; family Noctuidae; genus Mythimna; species Mythimna impura. The sequence goes on along the minus strand of LR990348.1, from coordinate 28,489,484 downwards.
CTGCACGCGGCCTTGAAGCCATAACAGTCAAAAATACCTAAATATTTATGTATTATATTTGTAGTCTATAAAAGTAGAAACCAGAGCTATTTTTATTTTTATTTTGATAAGTTTTTTTTTTGCAGATACTTAGAAGAAGCCATGATAAACCTGGATGTGGCGAACCAGGACACTCGCGAGCATCTACCGCTGGTGGTCGACGAGGTTCGCAAGCACCTGTCAAAGTTCCTGAGGGCCTATCCCAACCATGTCGCTGGACGCAGGATCTCGTTAATCGTGATGGCAGCCAACAGTTTGTTGAAATAAACTGCTATTTAATTATATTGGCAAACCTTTTATTGAAGACCTCCTCTCATATACCCATGGTACCAACACAAATTAAAATATGTGTCAGCCCGGAGTCCACGACACATGCTTGCATTGACTGGACAGGAACAATCCTAAAGCGCCACTTCTCAACAACATATTATATTATGATATGGCCATATCATTAATAATATAATATGGTCATTAAAACGTTATCTCAGTGTTTTTAACCAATTTTCAAAGTTTATAATTATTAAAATATTTTAAAGTATATCTATTATAGTAGTTTTAGTCTATTCAACAGCGATTGCTCCCGAAAATGCTCCCTTTAAATTACACTACTGGATTACTCCATCGATGCTGTTACATTGTTATGGTTCTAACCATCTGTTTAATATCAAATGTGATAAAGTATGTTATTTAAAACCAAATTCTACCGTCTAGTCGAAACGGACGTGATTGATCATTGGTATTTTGGATTATAGCCGAACGTGAGATCTGCCATACCTTACCTGATACAGTGGGTACTGAATAATTAACTCCTTTACATTGTACATCCGCTCATCAATCATTTCTCAAGGCCTCAATCCGAATCAGTTTGTCGTTCTTGGAGCGTACTCAGAATAGGTACAGCCAGCCATAAGAAATCTGCGTGAGGCGAAACCCATCCGACGACATGCATCGCAATCTGTTTTAACAAAAGGATTAGGATTCCTAATCTTCATAGTGAATCTTATTCATAAGTCGTTTTGCCAAATCTTGAAAATACGACCAAATATCGTACAAATGCAGTTTTTTTTTCAATCGTAAAAAAGATAAAACAAAATGTCTAACTTATATTCATGATAATTATGGCAACACCACTAATTCAAGTGTCATCAATCAAAATTGCATGATCTCTTTTTTGCCCTATATTTATTATTTACTCTTTGTTTTTGCCCGTCAATGTTATTTTTGACAATAAACAATTTAGTATGAAATTTGAATAATAAAGTCATAAAACGATTTTATAAATAAGTAAAGTGTAGCTGTCTGCAATAATATGGCTATGAAGTATTTCTTGGGTGTTCTTTTGAGTTACGTGTTATTGTACTGTGCGTCGGCGGCGGTGCACGGGCAGCACGGGCACAGCGTGGATACCCTGGAGCGGGAGACGGACGGCAGCTTCCGCCCGAGGGACTACGAGCACTACGGCGACTCCGGACACAACTCAGAGTTCGACCACGAGGCCATTCTAGGTGCAACTGAAGCTGTAGTTTTCTTTTTATTGCCTTTATGATGTCACGCCGACCGACCGCTGGCTCGCAAGATTTTGCAACAGTTCGCTCAGTTGATAAGGAATGCGATAGCGGCCGGCGCGCGCCGAGATGTCGGTTAAGAACGCGTTGTTTATTTTGGTACCGATGGCGTTGGCCTTCACTTATTACTTTTCGATAGGGAGCGTGCGGGAGGCCGAGGAGTTTGACAAGTTGAGCCCGGAGGAGGCCAAGCGACGCCTGGCGCTGCTTCTGCCCAAGATGGACTTAAACGGAGACCAGGAAATAGACAGAAAGGAACTCAAAAATTGGATTTTGAAATCATTTATGTAAGTTCTTGTGAATTTACCTTTTTTCTTGAGTGTTCTGTTAAAAAAACTAATCTTTTAAAATAAAACACTAATATTTTAGCACAAGCCTTTGCAATGCTTGCTATAAATGTTACATTGTTATGTTCCGATACAGTTAGTAAGCTAGTTAGCCATAAAATCTTGAAAATAAATTTAATCCACACTGGTCAAGTAAACATACATAAACTTATAAGAACTATAGTTACCTACTTAATTAAAACAACAACAATTCATTATTTTGAAACCAGTATAACATAATAGGTAAACTTATAAAGAAATCCCAATAATTATAATATGTTGTATTGTATTTACAGTTGAAATCTATAGTTAATACTTGGGATATAAAAGAAGTTCTCATTCATTAACTAACAGATTAAATAGAAAATAGTTTGCTTATTAACCGACTTCAAAAAAAAGGAGGAGGTTATCAATTTGGTTGTATGTGGTGTTTTTTTTTACATCTTATATTAACAGATTAACATTAATCAATATTTATCTTTCTTTTTTAACTATGGCGCTGGAGTATGTTTTCTATTTATTCATAACTGGCCTCATTTATATTGATCATATTCACAAGTAAAAGTAGCATTTGAAGTGGACTTGAACTATTGTTAACCGACTTCAAAAAAAAGGAGGAGGTTATCAATTCGGTTGTATTTTTATTTTTTGTTATTTTTATGTTTGTTACCTCAGAACTCCGTTGTTTATGGACCGATTTGCAAAATTTTTTTTCCCTTTATAGGATATGCTTCCAGATTGGTCCCATTTTTTTCAAAATCCAGTTCTGATGATGGAATCCATGAGGAATCGAGGGAACTCCTCAAAAATTATAGGCAACCCTATGGTAATTTTAGTATTTTCATCAAGAACTTAAGCATTTACAGTCAAAAAGTAACATTTGATGAAGTGGAACTGATGAAGAAGACCAGAAATGGTCAATGGAACCTCATACTCAAATAGATATCACAATGAAGATAAAAACACTAACTTTAATTTCGGAAGTTGGTGTTAAATAAGAAACAAACAATACAGAGAAACACCGACTTCCGAAATTAAAGTTATTTTGATACTTTTAGTGTTTTTTTTAGTGAAGTCGGTTATTTTTTTTTTCTAATAAGTTGTTTTCTAAGTTTGCTTTATTTAAATATTTTTATTGGTTAGGTGTAAAGCATTTTTCACCCTTCTACTCCAACCCTAAATTGTTATTTTAGAATTTTATTTCTTTGATAATTTATATGGCAAAACAACATTTGCCGGGTCAGCTTGTAATAACATAAGCGTGGAAGTAACTCTGTCTGTCTAATAAACTAGTGCGCCTCACCATCAATAATTAGATCACTGTTTACCATCAGGTTGGATCACAGTCGAGCACTAGTTTCTATAATTTAAAAAAAAACGTATGTTCCCTAGGGATAATTTTCTATAACCTTTTATAAACTGTTTTTAACAGACAGACTTACTTTCGCATTCATAATAGCTAGCTAGAGCTTCTGCCAGTGGTGTGGGAGTTGAAGGGACCTTATTACCAGGATAAAAATACTACATCTTATTCTAGGTAATGGTCTACTCATATGCTATGTTGCATCCAAAACCATTTAGGTTGAGAAAAAATGAGTTACTTTAGCATTCAAATATAGGGTGACTGGTAATAGTGTACGATACTTAAACACGTGATTGTGCTCATGATAACCAACAACTTTTACTATGGGAACAAACCTGAAATCGCGAAAAAAAAATCAGCTGTTCAGTACATTAATTTACGTTTGCCTAATGTACTGAACAGCTGATATTTTTTTCGCGATTTCGGCTTTGCTCCCATAATAAAAATTGTTTGTTATCATGAGGACAATCACGTGTTTGAGTATCGTACACTAATTACCAGTCACCCTATATATTTATGGATTAGTACTGGCTGCTACAAGTGGCTTCGCCCATGTGTCAATAGAAAATTTTCCCAAGGGAACATACTCCTGGGATAAAAAGTATCCTATATTCTATTCCAGGATATGGTCTACCCTTGTACCAAGTTTCATCGGAATCCGTTCAGCCGTTTGAACGTGAAGAAGTAACAAACAGACACACACACACCAAAACTTTATAATATTAATTAGGCTGATAACATTTTGTTTTAACAATCAATTAACGTGTCCTTGAAATCTTTAGTGCCAAAATCCTGTTCTAAGCTTCCCCCACTCCACCAGAAACCTGTCCCGCGAAGAAGCTCAAGAACGCCTGATGGAGGCTGATGAGAACCGTGATGGTGCCGTGTCTTGGCTTGAATACTTACATGACGCCTTCGGAGTGGACATGGAGGAAGACGTGGGGCCTGACGATGCTGGGGACTCCGGCCTGGTGGGTATACCCTTTTATTTTGAGTGAGGAAATCCTAGTGTACACTAAGGCCTGAAACTGCGTAAAGCGGGTGCTCGCGCGGTTCCATACAAAAGTGCCCGCGCGGGTCCCCGCAACGGAGCTCTTTTGTAGGGAACCGCGCGGGCGCCCGCTCTACGCAGTTTCAGCCCTAATACTTCATCTGGGGAGACTGAAGGGCTATATATGTCAGTCTAATCAATGAAAACCCCACAGGTCCTGCCACTACTATGAAGTAGATCAGGGACAATAGTATTGTACAAGGAGCAGTTTTGAATCTGCAAAAAATTTCAGGAGGCAATTATGTTAGTGATCTGCGGCCCGAATCGACAATAAAATGGGTAGGTTTTTTTTTTTCTTATTTACGGAAATCGATAAAAGCGTTTCGTAGAGTAAGTGGGCGGAGCCTCGTACAGGCTGCCCACTCACGCACACAGTGACATGACGCGCGATAAATCGCAACGGGTGATTCTGTTTTTGGAAGAGTTTTATTAAAAGCATTAATCTGAATAACTCTCGAAACTAAAAATAAAATAATAACGCAATGTTTGATAAAGAGGCAATGCGAAAAAAGAGAGATAACACCCGGAACGTTCTGTGGGCAGTCGGTAATTCCGTCATTTACTCGAATATTTCACAATTTTATAAACCATAAAAGGTTTTTAAAATGAAAATTCGTCATTTAGAATCTCGATTAAATGTGCAAGGTTTCTATAGTTATTATCTTTTTTTTTTAATTTGTGAGGAGACATTATGAAGAGCGACAGTTCAAAATAGCGAATTTTCAGTGGTCTATACTGTTTTTTTTTTTAGTTGGGAAAATTATCTAATGACAAATCCCGCTCTTGGGCGGAGCGTGAGATAGTGTCAGACTTTTACTGACTAAAAACCCACTCCTGTTCCTTCTTTGCCTTCATCCTGGGGCCCCGGGTTTCGCTTTCACACTACCCGTGGCCCCAGTAGGCTTCGACCCTGCTGGGCCCCTACAATTTGCTGACATCTCCCTGAGGCGCGCGTGGAACAGTACGCGCCATCGACGACTTGGGCTCGGTCCGGACGGTTACCGACCGTCGGACGGCGAGCCACCCATTACTCGCCGTCCGCAAGCCCGCGCCTACGGTGGTCGGTAATCGGGATCGGAATCCCGGCGATGGTTGGGGCGTAAAGACCGTTGCCTCACGCGATCGGTCTATACTGGATTAGTTATACACAAAATGATTTGATTTCAATAGAAATCTAGATAACATCCACAGATATCCATTTCCAAAATACCTATCTAGAGAAAGATGTGTAATAACGTCATAATCACGTAAGAGCGGTTGTATGGAAAATAATGATAATGTATTCTGGGTTGGACGCTCATATGATAAACTAGCTGCTGCCAGCAGCTTGGCCCGCGTGAAAGTAGGTTTCACCATACAAACTTTGGACCCCCGTTTCATCCCCTTAGGGGGTGAATTTTAGAAAATCCTCTCTTAGTGCTCGCCTACGTCATAAAAGGAAGCCTTGTGCAGAATTTCATGTTCCTAGTCCCAGTAGTTTCGGCTGTGCGTTGATATGTCAGTTTCTCCTTTTATATAGGGTGACTGGTAATTAGTGTACGATACTTAAACACGTGATTGTGCTTTTGATCACAAACAATTTTTATTATGGGAGCAAAGCCGAAATCGTGAAAAAAATATCAGCTGTTCAGTACATTAGGCAAACATAAATGTACTGAACAGCTGATTTTTTTTTCGCGATTTCAGGTTTGTTCCCATAGTAAAAGTTGTTGGTTATTATGAGCATAATCACGTGTTTAAGTATCGTACACTAATTACCAGTCACCCTATATATATATAGATTATATTTATTTTGCAAAAATAGGTTTAAAAAAACACTTTACACGTCAGTTTAAACTAGATGAACCTATCCCAATGTTTCCTATCTGACTATCCTGAGAAGAAACATTGAAACAAACTCAAACTTACTATTATTGTGTACAGACGGTGATTAACTTATATATATAAATTCTGTTGTAGCTACTGCAAGAGGAGAAAGCGATGTGGGCGGTAGCAGACACGAACAGTGACGGAATGCTGGAACTGGACGAGTTTCAGGTCAGTTCACACACTACTCGTGATATTTTCCTTTCAAAGGATCTTCGAAAGATTTGACACATCGTTTGAAGGGCGAGTTGAACCGAATAACTGGTGAAGGCCGCGGAAATCCGGTGGATGCGAGACACACAGGACCAGTCCATGATGCGACGCTTTTTTTTTGTATTATTATTGATAGGCTCGCGTTTAACCACTATCTCACCTGATGGTAAGCGATGATGTGGCCGACGATGGAGCACGCTTGCCTAGAAGTAACCTATTCACTCTTGACTTAAAGACCCCTAGGTTGTAGCTATCAGGGAACACAGACTCCGGCAGGGAATTCCACTCCTTAGCTGTACGCATTATGAATGTGTTCCCAAAACGTTTTGTGCGTATGGGTGGGATGTCCACCATGTACCGATGGCGCAACGCCGTACGTCTAGTGGTCCGATGATGGAACGGACTTGGTGGAATTAAATTGTGCAATTCCAACGCACACTCCCCGAAGTGTAATCGATAGAAAACCGACAAGCCAGCAACTCGGCGTCGATGCTCAAGGCAAGTTTTGATTCGACAAGTGCATCATTACCGATGATGACCGCTTAGAAGACGCTTTTGTTTAGCAGTGGACGTGTTTCGGCTGAAATTATTATAAACTAACTTCTGCTATGAGCCTCGCCTACGTTGAAAGTAGAAGATTAAAAACACTGGTTCATACTTAGTAGATAAAAATTATCATTCCAGAACATGGCCTACCCGTGTGCCAAATTTCATCTAAAACCTATCGACAGTTTCAGCATGAAAGAGTAACAAATATACACACACTCACAAACTTTCGCCTTTATAACATTAGTGTGGGTATACTGTGATCTAAAAACTTAGTAATTTGCAGTACAGTCGAGTTGAGTGGTTAAAGTTTTACTATCCGCGTACTACCTCAGATCCCGCATTCGTTCTGGTCCGTAACTACAAAATTTAATTTCCAAATGGTATGACTTCTATCGTCGTCTGACTAATTGCCAGCAGTCTCATTAATTGATTAGTCTGGCTCTGTTCAGAGACATACGCCGTGTCCTCTACCCAGAGTCGTAGCGAAAGCCGTGTGTGTATGCGGTAATCCAACAGTTCAAACCTATGCGGCTATCGCTGATGTTATAGGTTAGGTTAGGTTAGGTAGCGAAACTATTTATTGCCGCTTCCACCTTGCCCGAAGCAGTTTCGCAATACCGCCCAGGTAGGCGGTATTGCGATACAGATTTCGCCCGTTTTTCTCTAGCCGCGACTACATACAAAATAATAGTGGGATACCGCGCGAGACCTTACGTTGATCGCTACCGCTCTGGGTACCAAATACCGCGTTAGGTCTAAACTACTACTAAACCAAGCATTAAAATTAATTAATTAATTTAATAAATCATTACTTCATTCATTTCGTTTTAATTAATTAATTTATGTTTCTGCCCCACCCTAAGTTTGACTGGTAGAAAATGCCTAAAGCATTAAGACCAGTATACAGTGTCACTTACTAGTACATAATAAAGTTTTAATAAATAAATAAGTAAAGTTTCACATGGAAGTTCAGAATGAACGCTGTGCGTTGTTCCCCAACATCTCCCAGTGTTATCACCGCCTTCTGACCAGCACCGACCTTTGGTATATCCAGGTATTCACAAATCCCGAGGAGCACGCGGACATGCACCCGTTCCTCATCAACCAGACCCTGCGAGAGAAGGACACCAACAGAGACGGCCGGATCGACTTCAACGAGTACATTGGCGAAAGAGGTGAGCGGGGAAAGGGGGGAGGAAACGTTTTACAAGCTTCGTCTTGACAGTTTGAGCTTCTTTGGGGCTTTGAGGCGTTTATATCTGTACCGCTCTTAATTGGGATAAGTACAGTCAACAAAGGCGAACATAATTATTGCCACAACTCCACAAGATATTCCCATTTCCTCTTAGTATATTTTTTATTCTTTGTTTGTTGTGTGAACGATACCAATAATAAAAAACAAATAAACAATTTTCCTTTAATATTGTTAAACATACGAATAAAGAAAACATTCAGAGATGAGTGCATAGTATGTGTTGTGTAAACTTTGGCATTTATGTTACTCTACCTCACTTGCTAGCTGCTAGCGACCATTCAAACATTATGAGGAAGCCCGCTCAAACAATACCTTCGGTTTGTTATCGGGAGAAGAACGGGGGCAGTCAATAAACTCATTGAAACGCGATTGTTTATATGTTTCCTACATCTATATATATAAAAGGAGAAACTGACTGACATATCAACGCTCAGCCGAAACTACTGGGACTAGGAGCGTGAAATTTTGCACAAGGTTTCCTTTTATGAAGTAGGCGAGCACTAAGAGAGGATTTTCTAAAATTCACCCTCTAAGGGGATCAAACGTGGTTCCAAAGTTTGTATAGAGAAACCTGTTTTCACGCGGGCGAAGCCGTTGGCAGAAGCTAGTTGGCACATAAAAAAAACTCTATGTTTGTGCTATGAGACCTTGCTTCATGCCAAACAGGATTCTAGGTCAACGGGAAGTACCCTATGAATTTCGATTTTCTTGAGTTTGAACGTTTTTTGCGACATATACGGCCGTATCTTTCTTTTTCGTTAACTAAGAAGTTTGATTTTTTCACAGCTTCAAGGAACCGCAAACCCGAGTATACGGTTTTAATTTTAACTCGATACTTCCACGCGTTCCCAAGGTAAAGGGTCTTGACAGACAGACAGACAGACCGACGGACAACAAAGTGATCCTATAAGGGTTCGGTTTTTTCCTTTTGATGTACGGAACCCTAAAAAGGAAAAAAATATGACAAAAAGTGCTATTAGGTTTAATTTTATACTCTGTAGCAGTCCGGACTGTGGAAGATGGTGGTGTAACACCCCCGTGCCTCAGAAAGCAAATTCTTCGCCTGATCTCTCTACGGTCGTAGAGTCTCATATTTCGATGGGACGTCAATCCTACGTCCCATCGAAATATGAGAGTAAAGGAACAGAGAGTGCACCTGTATAACGATTTGTATATACAGGGTGTCTTTGACTTCGATGCACAAACGGATACCATGGATCCAGTACATGATTCTGGACCACCCCAGTGGTGGAATTTTTCGTCGGTTTTTTCCTATTAAAAAAAAGACAAAGTTTTTTTTAATTTAAACTGTATAAAATCGTTATTCTAACATTTTTAGTGAAAAAAGAAAATTTAATTTTAAAATTCAAAATGTCATCGGGATTAATTAGAATAATGATTTTTTCTACCCCGATGACTTATTAATTAATTATTAATTTTTTTTTACTAAAAATATCATCGGGGTTGGTTAGGAATTTTACACAGTTTAAATTTAAAAAAAGTACCAATTTTTTTTTTAATTACGGAAAAGACGATAAATTCCACCACTGGGGTTCCAGAATCACGTACTGGAACCGTGGTTTTCGTGTGTACTTCGATGTCAAAGACACAGAGTGTATTGAGTGTATTGTATACTCGTTAGTCAAAATGAGCGCTTAAACGGAGTATAAACAGCCTTATCAGCCTAAACAGTGTTGACTTAGAAGTTTGATTTTTCACTGCTGCTTGTGATATTAGTGTTGAGTATTTGATATCAATTTCAGCGTCATACCTCCACGCGTTCCTAAAAAAAAGCGTTTCCGTTTTTGCCTAAAAACAGTTAATATTTAAGACGTGGACTACCTTTTTTGGTGGGTATGAAATCATCAAACAACCTCGTCCGCTTTGGATTTGTCCGGGTTTTTGGAGCTTGTCGGTCCTGGGGTCATATTATAAAATAAACATTATCAAATAGGTTAACAGACAAATGTGGAATTTGCAGTGGCGGATTTACCAGTAGGCTGAGTAGGCTTGAGCCTGGGGCGGCAAATTTTGGGCCCGAATTTTTGTTTTTTTTTGCTACCTCATAGAAATTAAAAAGCATGATGGTTTTCTGATGTCTCACAGATAAAAGTCTGCAACAAATTTTACTGATGACTCCTCTCTCACTTGTCATTGCACATTCCGAGAGTAGAAAAATTCAATTGGAATTCTAAAAAAAAAATTAAAAAACCTTGAACAGTGATAGTGAGGTCAGTCAGGATAGTCTTAAGTAAAAAAAAAAAAAATTTTCCTCGAATGCGGTATTTGTTACCCGGGGTACCCGAACAAATTAAAGCGAAAAACGAAAACAACATCGAAACAAAAGAAAATAAGGCACGAAACTAAAATTTTTTTGATTGGAAAAATAATGCAGGAGATGACAATTGTCATCTCCTAGGCGGCAAGGAGGCGGCAAAAACTGTATGGCCTAAGCCTTGAAAATTTGTAAATCTGCCACTGGAAATTTGCAAATATTGTCGCTAAATAATGACGCAGCAGGTTTCCGAAACCGGGGCAGGTCGCCAATAGATCAAAACACAAACATATACATGAATACGTATTTTAAATACAATGCAATTCTATTATTCACCCGGCGATACATATCAGTTGGCCTCTATTATCATATATGTATTATTATTTCAATCCGAGTGTAACACAACACTGGGGAAGGCATTAATAACGATTAGGACAATCAAACGTTTCTATCTCGTTTAGCAGTTGACACCGTTTTTGTGGTACGCAATTTGGACTTGCTTTAATTGGCACGATATGTATTTGAATACGGATTCGTTTGCTTATCCATACTAATTTCATAAATGTAAAAGTAACTCTGTCTGTCTGTCTATTACGCTTTCATAGTTAAACTACTAAATCGATGTTTATAAAAAAAACAGGATCGAAATATCTATGAGTCTGCAGAGTCTACGCTTACAGTGTTCTCATATTCACATCCTATTAATAACTATTAATAAATGGCATGAATAAATAACAATAATAAATCAATAATGAAGTTAGTGATATAAATACTGTAAAAAACATTGCAAAAACAATGTCAAAAAAATTAAATTAAGACAAAGACGGAAGCAATTAATAGATTAATGAACTACATATGTAAAATTATTCATTGCCAAACTCGCGTGTCTTCAACGTAGTCTTTAATTTTGTAATCTAACTCGTCGCTTTCTTGATCACGATACACTTGTCACGGCTTGACACGGTTGTTGTGGGATTTGAACTTTCCATAGCTAAGTTCCTTGACCGACTTCGACAACTTGATATCAAAACGAACAATTTCGTACCCCTAGCAGATATGAACATAATTTTCGAAATGTTGGTGTGCTAATGGTATCTATATCCCTTTTTTTTGGGAAATCATCAAATGATGAGTTTTTTTTTCTGTGGGAATATCATCTTATGACATCCCCTGCTTTGGCCGGAGCGGGAGATAGTGTCAGACTTTTACTGACTAAAAACCCACTACTGTTCCTTCGTTGCCTTTCGTACCAGGGCCGAGTCTTCCTTTTAAAATCAGACCCTTGGCCCCAGTAGGCTTCGACCCTGCTGGGCCCCTACGGTTGTTGACATCTCCTTGAGGCGCGCGTGGAACAGTACGCGCCGTCGATGACTTGGGCTCGAATCAAATGATGAGTGGAGCGAGGAGTGACGGATGGTTTCAGATAGTAAAAGTCTCCTGTCCTTTTAGTTGCTCTTTACATTCTAGGGCCGCAATGAGTCTTTCAAACAATCCCACAGCCCTAGTAACCGGGATATATCTCTATCTAACCCTTTCGGATAAACAGGTTGATGTTATGGTTGCATACCGCCATGATGCGTTTAATTAAATCGAAGGGCATGCAAGGGCGGATCCAGGGGGGGGGTCATGGGGGTCATGACCCCCCCCTGGGCTGGGTCCAGGACCTAGGTGGACCACTGACTAAAATTGTTAAACACAATGTTTTTATGTAATTTTTTGTCACAATATAGATTTTATGTATGCACTTTCAATATTTAATTAATTTAACCTTTTGACGTGCGTAATTAGAGACACAATAGTAAGACAATGGCTTGCGGGCGCCGGCTACCGCCTGAGCGTTAAATAATAATAATAATAATAATAATATTCCACAACTATCACACAACGCCGTCTAGTCTCAAGCTAAGCAGAGCTTGTGTTATGAGTACTAGACAACTGATAAACATACTTATATATTTTTCTAAATACATACATATTATAGATAAATCGTTAATCGTTAATGAATTAAGAGCGGCCAACCCGAGGTACATTTTCTTTCTCCAGATATTTTGGATACACAGATATCTTGTGGATTTTATCTAGGCTTCTATAAAAATCAAAACATAAACTTGTGTAAAACTAATCTACTAAAGACCTCTGAAAATCTGCTATTTTACGTTAATTTTGGTCCTTCATAATGTACGCTTTTTAATATATAAAAAGTACATCTATGGAAGTCATTTTCGTGCGATGATTTTCTATGATTTTAATTGTGGCCTAAAACCTGATGAGTCATTTCACCACCACCTTCAAAAGCAACAATCTACCGCTGGTATAGCGAGTTCAAGCGCAGTCGCCTTACTTTGGGGGATGAACAAAGAAGTGGTCGTCCTACGACAGCAGTCATGGAAGAAAGTGTGCTGGCAGTAAAAAAATTAATTCAAGAAAACAGACGGATTATATACGAAGAGATTCAGCATACACTGCAGACATGATTCTACACGAGCACCTTCGTGTGAGGAGGATAGTTTGCCGCTGGGTGAGGCACAACCTCACCGAAGCTCAGAAGCAAGCCCGTGTGGAGTGGTGCCGTGATATGATTCAAAAATTTGAAACGGCTCGTCTCGGCGCGTTTACGACATTGTGACAGGTGACGAATCCTGTATTTATCAATACGATCCAGAAACAAAGCGTCAGTTGACAGTTTGGCTGTTTCAAAACGAAACAGAAACAGCGCAGGGAAAATTTTAATCACTAGTTTCTTCACTTTGACGGGGTATCTAATTTCAATTCCATTACGAGACCAAAGCAGCATCAACGCCGAATGGTATACCACAAAATGCCTGCCAGAAGTTTTGTCTGCAATGAGCAACAAGCGACCGAACACTGGGCTCCGCGGTACTGCTTCAGCATGACAATGCGCCCGCGCACTCAGCACTCAAAAAGAGGGACTTCCTGGACACCACACTAATCTGGCACCGTGTGACTTCTTTTTATTCCCTAAAATAAAAAATCTGCCGAAAGGGATACAGTTTTCATCGCCGGAAGACGCGCTAGCAGCGTTCAAGAAGGCCGTGTAAGAGGTATCTGCAGCGGACTGGAAAAAATGTTTCGAAAATTGTTTCAGACGCATGAAACTTTGTATAAAGGCTAGTGGAGAGTTCTTTGAAAAGATTTAATAAAAATATTTTATCAATAGAAGTTTTCTGACCTTATTTTAAATTGTGATTTTGAAACGTATCCTAATATAAGATTTTTTTTATGTATTATGGCTACACTACATGTTAGTGTAGCGACAGCGGGAAGATCTCTCTCGTTACGAAAAATCAAATTATGACTAGAATCTTCAATGGTCGAATGTCTATCCGGACTGGCACTTCTTCATGTCCATAAAAACGTAGTGTCGTACGTTCTTAGCGTGTCGATGGTAAAACTAATAAAATTCCTTGCCTGGCCCAGTATTCGGCCACGGCAATGTCGTCCACTGATACTGTCATAAGATCCCTACATGTACAGGTAACAGGGCACGTCATGCAGGATGGAAGGTGGGACATGGTCTGTGGAGAGACACTGCACAAATACTGAAGGTCGGAACCGTTAAGGAACCCCCATTAGTGGAGGTTGTCTTTGCTGCGCTCAACCTGCATGCGGAGTCTATTTAGAGTTTTCCAGATTGGCCATGGCAACTCGTGTCCAGGAGAGAGCATCACTCCCATCTCAAAGTAAAGCCATATGGTTTTACTTTGAGATGGGCTCACGCTTACAACAAAACTTTTACGACTTTTAAGTCTCAGGGGCACCGAGCTGTAATAGTGCATAGAATGGCGAGGGTCGTTTTATTGTTTCGTTCTTCCTATGTGGCTAGCCACGGTCCTGCGAATTTCTAGGAGTGCAATGCCGATTAGTGGATACAGCATTCGTACCGGAGTCGGCATAAGGCAACCAGTGTCAATTTGGCACGTCTCATTAAGTGCTGTATCCACTATGTTAGAGTGGGCGCAGCGGCTCCATACTGGACAGGCATATTCATCAGCGGAGAAGCGGAGCGCCATTCCAGCTGTTCGCAGAACTTGAGGAGACTCCCCCCATCTAGTGGATGTTAGTCGACGTAGTTGGTTGTTTCTCGTATGCACCTTCCGCTTAACGTTCTCGCAATTCTTTCTGTAGTTGAGAGACCTATCCAGAGTGATGAAGAGATATCTTGGATGGGGTTATGAATGATTGGTACCTCCTACCATGAGATATTGAGCATTCAACCCGCTTGTCTGTTAAAAAGGTGAAAGACGCACATTTTTGAGGGATTTGCTTTAAATGCATTAGCAGTATAATACTGGCTAAGATCTGAGAGACTCTGTGGTAAGGTTGGCCTCAATCTCCTCAAAATCAGTGGCTTGGCAAGTTAATGCTAGTTAGTCTGCATAGAGAGCGGGTTGTGTTAGGGCTCACCGGTTGGTTAAACAGCAAGGTGGTTAGAATACTACCTTGTGGCAGTCCGTTTTTTTGAGTTCGCCACTTGCTTTTCTCGTTACCATTGACGTAGATGGAGTGATAACGCGTTTCGGGAGACGTAAAAGAAAAATTGATTCTGTTATTTAAATATAGGTATTTTTAAGCACAGTACATACATCGATATAATAGTAGGTGTTTTATTGATGTATGTATTTTTACCCGTATCTATTATTATCAAAATTAAATCATAACTTCTTATAACTTGACCATGACGTGACGTGACCCCCCCCTGACGCCAAAGCTGGATCCGCCCTTGAGGGCATGAGGATATTACACGGTTCAACCAAACCAATTCGCTTTCATTGAAAGGCGTAGAAATTATAGATACCGCTGACTTACAATCACTGTCACCGCTGTTTGCAGAATTCAATTTCATTCATAAGTGAACTGAATAATTTCAAGTTTATAATTAACTAGCTTTTTCCCGCGACTTCGCCCGCGTACATAAATATGGCCTATGTCACTCAGGAATAAAGCAGCTTTCTATCGGTGAAAAAATTTTTGCAATCGGACCGGTACTTTCAAAGATTACCTCCTACAAACAAAAAACAAACTTTAACTCTTTGTTATAATATTAGTGTCGATATTTAGTTTATAGACGTAGTTTCTACACATAAAAAAATATAAAGAGAGAGAGAGAGTTTTAAAAAAGTATTGGTAGAAGACCTACTGTCTTCGTCATAATTATTATATTTTGATTTCTCTTATTGTATAGTTGTAGCGACATCTGTGGCGCCACATAAGAATTAAAAAATTCGTAATCCTGCGTCGCGCAATTAGAGTTCTTCGCGCGATTTGAACATATGCAACAACCCGAAATCATTCTATTGGGCAGTTGCCCAAATCAGATATAATAATAATAAACATTTATTTCAGGTAAGATACCCAAAGGTTAACACAAATACAAATACACAGAAACACACAAAACAAAAACATACTAATAACATTCATTAATTCGTTGCAATTATATAGTTGACATCACATTAAATAAATAAATCATAAAAATTAAAAATGTCCGATTGTTATTAAATTAAAAACTAAATCAATTTGAATGAATACAAATTAAATTAGATTGTCAATACAAATTAGATTAAATTCAATATCAAATAAATTAAACAATAAAATACTATATTATTAATCAGAAAAAGTTTTAAATATTATAGTAAAATGATTTCATTAAATTAATTAGATGTCGCAGCCTGGATAATGCCATTTTTCGTGTTCCTAATTCGGTCCATAAAGGAAGCGGCCCGCTTTCTCATTACTGCATAGAAGTCATCTACCCTATTCTCGTAACATAACATCCTCAACGGAGGTTTTCGGGACATTACAATCTGATCCGCATATCTCTAAATAGTAATATATACAAAAAAGATGATAAAATTCACATTAAAAAAAACTGCCTCAAAGCCCCTTCGCAATTATGTTGGGATCGCATCCATTCTATAGCCGCGTTTCCACCTGCAAGCAACTCGCATGCAAGTTTGATTACATTGCTGGACACGATCGACAAATTGATCAGATTATACCGACAGAATTTGCAGGTGAGCTGGTCACAGGTGGAAACGTGGCTTAACTTAAAAAGTTTTATACCAGTGTTCTAACTGGAGCAACTGACTGTCTGCCCTCACAACAATATAATTGTGTAGTTACAACGAAAAATTAAAACTCAATCAACTTAGAAATGGTAAATAAAATTAAACTAGTTGTATAAACAGCCAAAGTCTCCTAACACGGGCATCATCATGTCTTTGTGTCCTACTCGCCAGGGTCGTGCACACGACCCAAATTGGATTGAAGAGCTAAACGAGTTTTTTTTTTAGCTGAGATATCTTCTAATGACACTGACACTGACCGCCCTTGGTCGAGGCGGGAGATGCTGGCGACTAAAACCCACTCATAGTTCCTTCGTTGCCTTTTATACCAGGGCCGGGTTTTCCTTTCAGAAGCGAACCCATGGCCCCAGTAGGCTTTGACCCTACTGGGCCCCTACTGTTTGCTGACATCTCCTTGAGGCGCGCGTGGAACAATACGCGCCGTTAACGACTTTGGCTCGGTCCGGACGTTTACCGACCGTCGGACGGCGAGCCACCCATTGGGTACTCGCCGTCCGCAAGCCCGCGCCTACGGTGGCCGGAAATCGGGATCGGGATCCCGACGGCTGGGGCGTAAAGGCCGTTCTCTTGCGCGTGCACGGAGTTCTTCTCAGGCGACCGCCTGCCACTCCTCCTCGCTCCGGAACATGGCCTGTACCAAGGCCCGGCGCGAAAGATCGTTGCCGCCGATCGCCCCCACGAGGACACGGCGGTGCACTGCCTAAGCGGGGCACACCTCTACCGTATGCTTCACCGTGTCCTCCGGGAGTACCCAGGTACTCCATCCCGTTTAGCTCTTCAATCCCCATAGGTGACAGAAGAGCCGACGAGATGGAGTATTTGGTCGTGGATGTGCGACCCTGGCGGAGTAAACGCGAGAGTTTTTTTTTTTCAGATATACCCGAAGCAGGCTGTTAAAAAGAGGCTCTAATCATAAAATAATCTAAACTAGTTGTTAGTAGTTGCTACAAAAATAAACATTATGTATTAGTACATCGCACGCAAAAGACGCGCTTTGGACGTGGAGTTGCGGACAACAGCCCGACTTATAAATACCCATTCCATACAAACGTGATAATCACATGGAGCTTATCCCAACAGGTAACCAGCAGGACAAAAGCTGGCTGATATCAGAGAAGGAAAAGTTCGACAATGACCTGGACCTGAACAAGGACGGGGTCATCGACCTCGCAGAGATACACGCCTGGGTCATACCTAACAATGAGTGAGTCTACACTTTTTATTCTACATTATATAACGTAACTATACCCTCTTCAAGGAGCCGTGAGACGAAAGGTAAACAAACCATATATAATACTACTAAATTATAGACCGCAGACACTGCAAACATTTTACATTAAAATGTGACGTTTTGTAATCGGGCGGGCTATAATCTGCACTATAGATAAGAGAGTGCCGCTTGTTGAATTTTTCTTATTTCGTTGTTTTGATTAAGTTTCTTGTTTGTTTAAAGTTACTGGTTTATTTTTGTTATATGGTCGTTTTCGTGCTTAAAAAACCCCTCGAAGAAACTTGGCCGAAGGTAACATTGTTTTCTTTGTTTACATTTTGTCTCAAGCCCAGATGTATACGGTATAGCACTTTTCCAGCGACTTTGTTCGCGCAAATATTTTTCGAGAGTAGATTTGAAAAACTAATATTTAAAAAAAGAAACGTTGCCGCACACTGGGAATTACTCCTCTATCGTGGGTGCACTCACAGACATGTAAACTCACATACACAAGACACCCAGACCCGGAACACCTATCTGTAGGCCTACTACATTAGGCAAACAGAAATGTACTGAACAGCTAATTTTTTTTTCGCGATTTCAGGTTTGTTCCCATAGTAAAAGTTGTTGGTTATCATGAGCACAATCACGTGTTTAAGTATCGTACACTAATTACCAGTCACCCTATATATAGATAAACGCACATTCTGAAAGTAATATGTTCAGAATCGGCTTTTAAGCTGTTGATCCCCGCATTAACGCCGGCGTTCACGCGCCGTTGTCTTACTATTGTGTTTCTAATTACGCACTCAAAAGGTTTAATCGATATCAGCTATTTTTTAACCAACTTCAAAAAGAAGCAGGTTCTATGTTTGGCTGTATGTATTTTTTTTTATGTTATTGTTATGATCTGATGATGAACTTCGAAGATATGGGACGGAACTCTTCATAGGATAACAGCAGAACTGTCGCAACAAGTAAAATTTGCATTGTTTATACGTATGTATACGCGATGACTTTAAGTTTTATGGAGGGGTACTTTTTAGTTGTGGTACCGCAACTATAAAGTGTAAAATAAAATACTTAAAAAAAAAACCGAATTCAATGTAAAAAAAAACACTAAAAAGTGCAAAATAATTTTTATTTCGGAAGTCAGTGTTAAATAACGAACAGACAAAACTATTAAAGTTATTTTACACTTTTTAGGTTTTTTTTTAAATCGGTAGTTTCTTATCCTAAAATATTTTTAACTATTTTATGATATTCAGATATTCAGTCAGGGTGAATGTGCTTTATTATACTATTACGAAATGCAGAGAGGACCAAAACAAAATGGCCTAAAATACAAAAACGACTTCAATTCAAAAATACCCGGGAATCTTTAAGGCGAGCTGAACCCTGGCGCGGTAGGCATTCAAAGCCTACCCCAGCCCCTGCTCATGTAGCTTTGCGTAAAAAGACACGATGCGCGCGCGAGCGTCGCGCGCGCGGCAATCGCAAAGTTCATTCGAGTTCACGAATACGCGTAGGTACTGCGTCGCGTAATCGCGTCACAGAATAGTGCAATGCAGTAGATCAGTTCGAATTGAAAAAATAAGTTTATTTTGTTTAATTTTCTAATAAGTATTTTTAAGATTACAAATTAGAGGTAGTGTAAGCATATAGATGAGGTATATCGTATAAAATGTAACTTATTTACTTAAAGTACTAATAATAAAAAATACGTAGGTGTATTTATGATTGCGAATAAAATCACCATAAAACAAGTAAACCGATTGCAATGTTAATAGGGAAATGTCAATTAAAAATCTGTCTGACACGAAGGTCATCGGGTACAATGCAAGAGAAGGTAACACATTTCCTAGACCTTAAGGGTGTAACCTGTTACCCATGAAGTCTAAAAAATATGTTACTATAATGGTTATTTTGAGTGAAATATAAGGGGAAGCATAGGTAGGTATATATTAATTAAATAACTATTTCTTTTTGTTTAATTTATTAATCAACAATCAAACAGATATGTGCGTATGTGTGTATATGTGGGACGAGCTGTTATATGATGTTATAAGATTTTGTTTATGAAAATTGGGAGAAAACCACAGCAGAAAGTATGGACAATGCTTAACCTTAACTATACAGTTGAGAAAATTGAATGCTCTCTCACGTTTAGCAGCATTTTCCATACATTCTGCTGCGGTTTTCTCCCAATTTTCATAAACAAAATCTTGTAAACGTCTATAATACTTTTGTGAAAATGCTGGCACATCCATTGCAGAAAGTATCTCCTCAAATTGTGAAAATCCAATACCAGCAGCTACAATGCCAGTGGTTGCAGCAACATTTATATTAACATTTTCTACACTGTCACTTTTCTCTGATTCGATTACAATCACTTTTCGACATATATTACATTCAAATTTAAATTTTGATATCAATCCTATTCGTTTTTCTCCTATCAACTTGAAATATCCGAGTCTGCAATCAAACAAATCGATATGATTTGTTTTTTCTTGAAGCTGTGACATAAGATAATTTATGTCAACAATTCGGCGTCCACTGATGGGTCGATAGTCATTATCTGTTTCATTTTCCATGGTTAGAGTAAAGTTTTCAATTTCCTTTGTTGATCTAAAACAAGATAAAGTTTTTTTTATGTAACTTATTGAATAACTCATACATAATTATGTCAAACAAAAAGTAGCTACTTACTCATTAATATCATTATTATATGATTCATGAATAGGTTCAGTAAGTTGGGCATTTTCAGCATTCATAGCAGTTCTGTAACAATAAAATAATGTTAGGTATTCATATTCACAAGTAACTGCGACAGTCATTGGATATAGAGGCTTTAATTTAACCTATCGATCTATCGTGCCGATGGTATGCCGCAGGAAGCTTTTGTCTGATTATTTTTGAATCGGTTACTACTGTTTAATTGTTTATTAATAAGTACAGTGTAGGTACTCACTCGTTGACCCTAGGGTTATTAAAATTAGCAGGCTCTACAGTCATTAAAGGAGACACGTTATGCCCACCCGTTTGCTCGATTGACCTGTAATATGGAAGTTGATTTATGTAGATTTGTTGTAATAATAATGCATAAAAATGCAATAACAGCATTCTCGAGAGAATAATTCGATTTATTTCGAAGTCAGATAGACTTCGAATCGATATTATTTATTTTGAATCAGTTTTTATCCGATAACGATAACTGACATTTGGATTTATACTATCATAATTTTCATTTTTTACACACTTTTCTTGTTGTCAATAAACACGAAATAAAAGTTATGCCATGCCAGTTATTGTTTCTTTGTTGTTGTGCATAGAAGATTGACTCTCTCGTAAACAGTATTTGAAAAATACTAACTCCTTCACTAGATTATATTGCAGACACCATTAATATTTAAAAATACAAATAAAAGAAAATAGCTAATCCATATCTACGTTTTGTCGAGTTATGCGAACAGAAATGTATGGATCAGCTGATTTCTTTTTGTTGAATTTTCAAAAGTCGCAGAACTAAATTTGTTGTTTTGTTTATTGATTTTTGTAATATAGTCCTGCAAGGGTGTTAGTGTTCTTCAAAAACCCTGTATAATCGTTACCGAAAATAATATTTGTAGGGAAATAGTCATACTGAAACATTTTTGCACTATGGCATGTCTTTCGACATCATAAATATTACGATTTGTTGTGTTCTGGCTAAGAAAACTAGTTCTGGTGGCTGTAAATTGGTACCTAATGCTAATGAAATTGATGATCATACTCATATTGTCACATAATAAATTCCTCATATCAAACTATTGCCGTCCACTGCTGTACGTCAGGCCTCCTACAAAGAGCTAATAAATTACATACCCTTACCTACCTATATCTTACCTACTTGTAGTTACTTTCTACTAAGTATATTTTTTGTGGTGAAGATTGCGATTATCAAAAAAGAAAGAAAATACTTACTGTTCTTCACTGTTGTTTTTTCCAATAAATAAGCCATTTTTATTTCGAATCATTTTTGAACTGAAACAATAAAATAAGTTATAGTACTTATTACAAAATATTAGAGATTAATGTACCTAAGTGTAAGTACACGGGCGGCACAAAGGAGACAGAAGAAGAAAGCTAATATGACTTTGTGGCTATGTAATGTTTTTACAATTTTATGTTAGGTACTTAGGTATCGCCGCGCCCGGGCGCGCTCGTACAGAGCAGCGTCGCTGTCGACCCAAGCGCGGCCGAGCGTAGACGTAGGTATGAAAAGTGAAGCACATAGGTACCTACATGAGATTGACTTCTGTACCGATCTATTTTATGCGGGCGCGGCGGTGTCACCCGACATCAAAGGTATTTCACTAACCTACTGTAGGGAAATAATAAATTTCGTAAAACTGTAACTGGGGTCAATAGGAATATATTAATAAAAATCATAACTTACCATATTTCTTTTGCGATTTTTTTTGCCTTCAACCGTGATTTAGCCCTAATTTTATTTCTTTTATTTGCCATTTTCACAAACTCACAAATATAAATTGTCGTAATAGCTGTATAAAAATTATTTACACAATGAGAAATAAACACGTAAACAAAATCTTAACAATGGTAATTTTAAGTACAATATTATTTATAATTTATTTTATTTCGAATTAATATTATTTACGAAGCAGAAGTGAAGCGCGCGCGCAAAAATTTGGCATAGGTCTCTCCTCGGTAACGTCCCGCAGGACACTGTGGCAATCGGGTAAGCGACGACGCGCGGGCCGAAAATCACTTTAAAAAATCGATAAAAAATATGTAAATGTAATAAAAAAAAACGATCGGGTAGAATCGATTCCAAAATTATTTACCTATAAATTAATATTAATTATAAAAATATATAATAGTAAGTACTTGTTTAAAATGAAATTTTGCTCGTAAAAAAACTGCAAATCGAAGTAACTTCAGTATTTTTTTCTATCGAGAAAACTATATTGCATCGTGTATTGAATGGGTACATGGTATAGAGAAGGAATGTATCCTAAAATATAAATTTATTTTGGGTTCTAAATGTTTTAATTTGCCTATCAAAAATGAGTTCTAAAACAAGCAAAACCTACCGCGCCAGGGTTCAGCTCGCCTTAAGTCAAGAGTGAATAGGTTACTTCTAGGTAAGCGCGTTCCATCGTCGACCGCATCGTCGCTTTCCATCAGGTGAGTTAGCGGTCAAGCGCGAACCTATCAAGAATAAAAAAAAAAAAAAAAAAAAAAAAAACCCCTAAAAAGTTCAAAATAACTTTAATTTTGGAATTCGGTGTTTCTATAATAGTTTTGTCTCTTCGTTAATTTAACCCCGACTTCCGAAGTTATTTTGCACTTTTTAGGGTTTGTTTTGGATTGAAGTCGGTTGTATTTTTTTTTTTGTGAAAAGTTTTTTATTTTACACTTTTTAGTTGTAGGTAATTTGTTAGCCTTTCGGCTCCATCATCAGATCAGTTCGATGGTACCTTATAGCCAGAGTGCATCACATGACAATTCTAATAATCCCAAACACGGCTATGATACATTGATTTATTACAGAATTCCGGTGCCTACCTTCCGGCTTCATCTTCAGATCAGTTCTATTTTATCCCCTCCCCTTTTTTCCTTCAGTCAGTCATCGACTACACGTATAAACAAAGTAATTTTACTTGGTACGACAGTTCTGCTATGTTCGTATGAGGAGTTCCGTTCCATATCTTCGAATCATAACAATATTTCTATGGGACCAACTCGGAGAATAATCTTCCAGTCAAAAAAAAATAAAATTTTAAAATCGGTTAACGTTTGACCGAAAAATCGGTGAACATACATTAAATTTACTCGTCCTTTTTGAATCCGGTTAAAAAGCCACAGTTTTCATTAAACCAATGCAGAAAATCTCTTCAATCAATCTTATCAGCTCAACATTCTCATAATACAAACATTTTTGTGGGATTTAAAATCGCCAGCCGTATCCAATTTCTATATTAGTAGCTTTTATGTTTGATATCGTCATAAAAAGGTAAAAGTATATAATGTTGTGACTCCGTATTGTTACTCCTACATCCTAGGGTTTTTCTTAGGGGTGAAATCATCACATGGCTTCTTCAGCTCGTTCTTTGCTCTGCGTTCCAGGACCCCGGGGTCCCTTTTCGGTCTACCCGTGGTAAATCCAAGGATGCGTTGTTCGTTCATTAGAAAACTACTAGTTTTGGTTGTTTCGTTTCAAACATAGCCTTTTCAATAATATTTTTCCGTAATAACAAAACCATATGTCGTTTTCCATTATAGTCTTTTCACGTTAGGAAAATAGTGACTCATCAGGGCAACTCCAAGTAAAGATGTATTAATACTGGGGTAAAAAATAAACTATTAAGTAATATTATAGCAAACTTTTTATCACACAGTATTTTATAATATTGAAAATACTGAATTGAATATTGAATTTTATTTTTATTTTTACTAACAGGTGAGCTACTTATTTTTTTTTCAATCTAAATGAAATTTCCTGGCTCCTGAGCTAGTTATAAATTATATTAAAGGAGCCAAAAATTTACAAGAGTCGCGTCCAAACTGTCTGAAGGCCTTACTTCAGCCAATCAATGTGGACATAGCTCTATTGTCGCACACTTCTATTTTATTGTGATCTAACTAGCGATGGGCCTACTCGCATTTTCGACAACTCGAGTTAATCGAATTGGAATGGTGGCTGATTCGAATCGCGATGCGAATCAGCTCAACACGGGCCAGCTCGGTGGGTCGAGTCAACTAGGTCCATCGACTCAACTCGATCCGCCGACTCAACCCGTTCCGCCGAATCAACTCGGTCCGCCGAGTCAACTCGTTCCGCCGAGTCAACTCGGTCCGCCGAGTCAACTCGTTCCGCCGAGTCAACTCGTTCCGCCGAGTCAACTCGGTCCGCCGAGTCAACTCGTTCCGCCGAGTCAACTCGGTCCGCCGACTCAACTCGTTCCGCCGAATCAACTCGGTCCGCCGACTCAACTCGTTCCGCCGAATCAACTCGTTCCGCCGAGTCAACTCGGTCCGCCGAGTCAACTCGTTCCGCCGAGTCAACTCGGTCCGCCGAGTCAACTCGTTCCGCCGAGTCAACTCGTTCCGCCGAGTCAACTCGTTCCGCCGAGTCAACTCGGTCCGCCGACTCAACTCGTTCCGCCGAGTCAACTCGTTCCACCGAGTCAACTACTCCATTAACCTTTTGGCAAAAGCAACTCTAATTGACTCTTTTGTTGTTTGACTCGAATAACTCGATTAATATCAGTCGACTCGCCCACCGCTAGATCTAACTGGTCGAGAGGCGTGGCTAAGCTGAGTGACAACGATGACTCACTATTTTCGTAACGTGAAAACACTATAGTAACAAATGCTCAATCGCATCAGCTAAATTCATCTGCTAGTGTCTTACCAAATAATAATCCATAAAAATAATGTCAGCCAATGGCTTGGTTACCATTAACCGGGAACAACATCTTGGTTAGGATGCTTGATTCAGTAACCGGTACTGCTAAAGAATGTGGACAAGACTCATATTGTTAGGAGGTCTTTTCTCTGGAGCCCTAAGCATCGGTAGCTTGAACCTTGCTTTTTTATGCGTGAAATTGTCCAATGACTTCTCTTGCTTTAGTGTGAAGCGAAAGGGCGTGGCAGACTTTTCCTAAAATCACACTTGTGTCCTTCAGTAGTCCTTTGCGTTGTAGGACCACGGGTTTCCTTTTCAGAAATTCCCCATGGCGTTTCCTATACCGCCCACCAGTATACTATTTTTTTTAAATTCTTAAATGTTTAGTTGTTATTTAAATATGTAAACGAAATAATGACCATTAATAGAAATCCAACAGGGGGACAGTAGGTATGGGCTAATAAAAAATAAATTAAAAAAGTAGCATATTTGAGCAAGCCAAACTTTATCGCTTCGTATGAGGTCCAACACTGTGTTAAGCGGAGGCACGCGCGGGCGCCAGCGCGGGCGGTCACGCGTGACTATGCGCGTGTATCGTGTGCGGCGGTCCCCGTAGCGGAAACCGGATTAGTACCTGCGCAGTGTCACTATTTCAACTTTAACGGTGTGCATGTAGTCGTGTCGATGGAGAACTTTATGGCACGAATACCCGCGACGGTGCACTTTTGTATGGTACCGCGCGGGCGAGCGCGTAATGCAGCGTCGGCCCTGAAGATATCATAAACACGCTAGCAGAGTTTTTGAAATAGTCACTTGACTTCTTACCGATTTTGTCCCTTTCACATTTTCACTAAACAAATCTTGTTCTTTCCAGCGAAATAGCAGACGAAGAAGTAGACCACCTGTTCGCATCAGCAGACGATGACCACGACGACCTGCTGACCTTCCAGGAGATCCTGCTCCACCACGAGGTGTTCGTCGGTAGCGAAGCCACGGACTACGGCAGCGACCTGATGGGGGACCACTTCGACGACGAACTCTGAATGGCAACCATAATGCTCCTTTACTTAACCATCACTGTACGTTGATAATATGTGGTTGAAGTTGAAACTAGGGCCCGAAACTACTGTTCAAAATATCTGTATATCGAGATTGTTCAGAAAAAAGATCTTAAGCGATATTTTTTTAAGGTGGGAAATCATCCAATGACTTCTCTCGCTCTTGGGCGAAGCGAGAGAGCGTGTCAGACTTTTTCTGACTAAAATCACACCTATGTTCCTTCTCTACACATGGCCCCAGTAGGCTTCGGTCCTGCTGGGCTCCTACGGTTTTGCTGACATCTCTTTGAGGCGCGCGTGGAACATTACGCGCCGTCGATGACTCGGGCTCGGACCGAATGGTTAGGACGGCCGACTGGCGAGCTGCCATACATGGCTCGCCGTCCGCAAGCCCGCGCCCAAGGTGGCTGGTTCCCTCACGCGTGCGGCCGCCTCCTTCGCTAGCATTACTGCTTCGCAGAAGGAGGCTACCGCCGGCCATTCTTCCTCGCTCCGAGCCACCGTAAACGATATTTCGCAATTTTTGCTGGAAGGCGTTTTTACTTTCCTAATTAAAAAAATATTTATGATTAATCAAAATAGGTAACATTATCTATTTTGATTAATACAGGAAAATCATTTAACCAGCTACGTAGGATATATCCGATAAACACTCTGGCGTTTGTTCCGCCATGGTCGCACACCCACGACCAAATACTCCATCTCGTCAGCTCATCTGTCACCTATGGGGATTGAAGAGCTAAACGTGAAGGAGTACCCAGTCGCAAACACACGACCCTGGCGAATAGGACACGAAAACACTTGTCGGACCAATTCGATGCCAAGCGGTTAAAGGGTGTTAATAAAGTTTATATTTCCGAAGAATTACAGTCACGTATGTGTCAATAGTTCAGAAGTCTTAAGACTGCTAATGTAGCTGAAAATTATGGGCGCAACGACACGCTTATTTATTTATTTATTTATTATTTATTTATTACTTTATTGCACACCTTAACTTTCTACAGGACAGACATTTACAAAAAAATAAGTGTACAATAGGCGGTCTTATTGCACAAGGCAATTTCTACCAGACAACCTTTGGATGGACTGTGACGAAAGGAAAAGATTTGGGGCTTAGTTATTTGATACATCGAAATATGTCACTACATAAGTTGATTTAGAATAAAATAATTTGCTTAAAGTTAAAAATAATAATGGGACTGCACCCCTATTTTAGGAGTAACCAAAGACGTCAATACATGTACTGTATTTTTAAGCGGTTCTCGGTCCCTAGAAGAAATTAATGAATACTGCAGTGTTTTACTAAACAGGAGAAATACTCCTTCTGCGTACCATATACTAGAGTGAAATATTTACTTGTTCGATCACATATTTTCTATTATCCGTACTGTTTGATGGACTGTGTAAAGGACATTTAAAGATCAAGCTATTTTTAAGCTTTGGTCTCCAGGTTTAAAACGTTGTGTGAATGGTAAATGCGGAGATTACGCACAAATTATACTTAATAACTTAATAAGCAATAAGACTCTCGCCATTCTCGAGGGAATGGAGAAAATGTATTCAAAAGTCAAAAAGTTTTTATTTCACATAGGCCTACATGGGCACTTATAAAACGTCAGAAGCTAGTGCTATTGTAATACATGTCATGTTCAGTAGTATTAACTGACCGGGTTAATTAGACATATTTACATGGTGGGCATCCTGTACTTCATTGTGCGTACAGCTAAGGAGTGGAATTCCCTGCCGGAATCTGTTTTCTGATGGCTACAACCTAGGGGTCTTTAAGTCAAGAGTGAATAGATTACTTCTAGGCAAGCGTACTCCATCGTCGACCACATAATCGCTTATCATCAGGTGAGGTAGTGGTCAAACGTAAGCCTATACAAAAAAAATTGATGGTATTCGCAAACATTTGAAGGTTTTGAAGAGTCCATAGAAGGCCCAAGTCGGACTGACACGCGGCTTGCTTGACGAGTAACGAAATAAAACCAACGTACTGAAAATGTTCGTAACCAGCCACACTGCGCACCTCATGACTTGTGAAGATAATAAATTTTTGGTCCATAGACGAAATAGACGGACAGCCTTCTCGCTGAAGGGCGGGGCGAGAGGGCGTGTCAGACTTATACTGACTAAAACCACTCCTATGCCATGCCTTCTTTACATTCCGTTCCAGAACCCTGGGTTTCCCTTTCGTAAGCCAATCCATGGTCTCTCCGGCACCCCTACGGTTTTGCTGACGTCTCTTTGAGGTTCTTTTTTTTATTATTAATGATAGGCTCGCGTTTGACCACCATCTCACCTGATGGTAAGCGATGATTTGGCCGACGATGGAGCACGCTTGCCTAGAAGTAGCCTATTCACTCTTGTCTTAAAGACCCCTAAGTTGTAGCTATCTGGTTCGCGTGGAACACTACGCGCCATAGACAAAAGCTGGACTTGAGATGAGTGGGCGTACTTTATTGCCATCAAATTATCTAAATGACTTGGTCAGCGAGATACATACAATCTTGTAAACAGTTCACTAATTATGTTAGTTTGTCCCATTATCAAATAGGCATCAAGCAGAAATAAGCTTTATCACCACAGACAATAGGTAGTTTATTTTTCATTTTCGAATAAGGTTCCCATATTTTGCTTGGTCAACTGAGGTAGTATATAAATATTTTATATAATTTGCTTGTGAACCTGATTTTTATTTAGAAATAATTTCAAGTTTCTAGGTTCCTTATAAATTTAGTAAAGGCTGTTTTTATTCAAAATTAGTTCCATATTTCTTTAAAAGTTATGTACGAACTAGATCTAAATTACTAAGCAATAAGTATTTATAAACAATATTTTAATTTTACACTATATGGCCTAATTTAAATGTTGCTTCTCTTGTTTTATTTGCTTTATGAATGATGTGCAAATTAATAATGTAAGATATTGCGCGATAAGATGTAACTGCCTAATATATAGTAAATTAAAATGTATTCTGAATCTTAACTACAACTAGCGCTAAATTGCGACTGGCGGCAACTAACCGAACTACTTAATCACTAACATAAATGTTGTTATGACCAAACATTGTAAAATGTACCTTCATTATTATTGTACAAAGATATTCAGCAATATCGAATAGATTAACGTTTATAAACACACAACACGCCTTATGTTATTAAATACATAGACTAGTCATAAAATATTAATATATTTTAAGATAGGTATTTACATAAATAAACATTGTTTAAAAAGTTTTTAAGTCGTCTATGAACTTGTATTATTAATTAACACACGCTGTTTTAAAAAAAGGCTTATTAAACAATGTTTAAAAATCAAATCTTTTATTTATCTCAAAATGGAATCTCTACAGTTTGATTTCAAAAATATTCATTTGTCATATTCTTCTAAATGTTATATTGCTAAAAATATAATGTTTAGATTAAATACGCATGAGACCATATTATTTTTTATCCTTTTAAAGTCGATTTATAACTAATTATCTGAAGAATAAAAATGGTTCTTTGACAAATTTTGTATCGAATTTAATATCAAACAAAATTATTTTCTCCAGCTAGAACAGGTTGGCTCCAACTCACGATCCAAAATCATTGGCTGGTTTGCTCTGTACTACTATGAATGTATACCAAGAATCATGAGTTAATTTTTACTGCTTGACTGTATTATTTCCTTGGAACACTATAGTGTGTTCACGTTAAGAAAATAGTGACTTATCGTTACAAGATACACGTGAGTACAGTTTATAGGTCTTATAAATAATACGAGGTGGCTATGTTTTGCTATTTATGGCGAACAAAATTTGTTGGAGAAGAACATTTGTAGATAAAAAATGAAAAAGAAAAAACAGAAAAATTACAAATTGAAATTAAATGGAAATTTAGTATTTCAAAATTAAAATGAATTCACAATAGCAATGTCAAAAAAAAAACACTCGCGATTAAGTTTCAAAATAATTACTTAATAATAATATTTGAAAATGCTGTGTATTAAAAATATGTTTAAATATTATTAGTTTAATTTTTACCCCAGTATAAATACGCCTACGTAGAAGCACTAATGTGTCACTATTTTCCTAACGCGCATAGACTATAGACTTGTGCCATATGAGTTGATGTATCGTAATTACTGCGACCGGACTGTGTCTTAGTGTGTGTAAATGTTCCACTAAACGAAATAAACTCATTTATTTGTACTGATTTTTTAATATTGCCCCTCTGACTATATTTCTTTCATTATAAAAACACGACTCACGCTTAGGTTTCAATAATTCTACGACCGTGGCGACCTTAGGGGGTGGCGAGTAGAGCCGGGGCCTCACTCTTGAAGGGCTTCGCGCACCAACTTTGTTAGAAAAAAATTTAACGTTTGAAACTTTTTATTTTATCCTACCTTCGCCTTTTGTAGTAAAGTTTATATGAATAGTCGGATAAGTATCTAATTTCTCAAATTCGATGACACGAGATTGGTTTTCAATTCTTGCCATTCTTCAAATGAAAATAATGTAGCTCATTTACTGAAAAGCAGTAAAATTCATGTGAACGTCAGAATGGTTGGAGCGCGCGTGTTCTGACTAGTGTTGCAATATAACTCTGCTTTCGCTTCTGCAGAAGTTCCGCAAGCTTTTTCACTTCCGTTTCCGCTTCTGCTTCCGCAAAATTTATAACAGAAATCTAAACGGAAGAATACAGCGCGGGGGGGGGAGGGCGGTACACAAACGTGTCGCAACGAGTTTCTTTATTATTATTATTTTTTTTGGTTCATTATGCGCCTCACCGCGCCTCGTGACGTGACCGTAATCACGTCACGAGGCGCGGTGATGTAAACCTTATTGTTTAAAAAAAATAAAATTGTTATTTTTCTTTATAGTATTAACACTTCCGCTTCCGTTTCCGCATCTGCTAAGATTTACTTTTGACATCTGTTTCAGTTTCCGCTTCCGTTAAGACACTTCCGTTGCATCACTAATATTTACTATACTTTTTGCATCACTAGTTCTGAGATGTATGTGGTGACTGGTGGTAGCTGAGTTAGGGAGCGGCGAGCGTCAGCTGCGACGTTCAGTAAACGCGCGCTGTTCGCCGCTTGTGCGCGCGTACGGCCAGTATGCGTTTGTGTGACGCTGTTGAGACGCGCCGTAAGATTTACAGTTTACAAAATAAATTACACCGATACGGAACGAGTAATAGAGGCTTAGGCCCGGCGTCCATTATCGACATCGGCAAGGAGAAAAAGGATCCTTCGGCATCCCTACATGTAAGCGCACGCCACGTCCTTAGGGATGTCGAAGCGACCTTGAGCATACCATGATAATAAATTTATTGATAAATTTAGAACTAGCTTAGGTACATTCTTGTGTTACACAGCCACATGTTTATTTAGATTAGTTAGTGGGTGCTGTACTGCTCTTCTAGATAGGTTACATGGTAACCTGTGTGTAAAAAAATCTGTTGCCTTTCTAAATTATTAGGCGCTTCTTCGTAAAAATATTAATAAAAATAATAAAAAAAATAATATTAATATTAATAATATATATTTTTGCATATATATATGTAGGTTTATATTATATTAAATATTTGTGTATGTTTATTTTATGTATTTATACATTTGATCCCTTGTTTTCGTATTATTCTTTTCTTTTTTTTTATGCACCTACCATGTTTTCTCTTCACTACCCTTGGTTGACTGGTAGAGAATGCCTAAGGCATTAAGTCCGCCTTTGTACCTTTATGTTGCATGAAGTTTTAATAAATAAATAAATATATTTTTTTACCTAATGTTTGTACGAATCTCAAACTAAAATTCGTGAAAGTAGCAATTAGTAAGTAATTATTGATAAAACAAACTTCTAGAAATTTAGCGTCCTTCATGCTGAATACGGAGGCCACCATCCATCCTGACGTCAGAATGGCTGGTCAAAAAAATATTCATATTTCTCTGAATATATCATATGTAGCAATTATTGAAGAATTGTAGCAAATATAAACAATTGGGTAGCAATTCTTGAATATATTTTCAGAGCCGCTTGCCATAGGCAACCAGCCATCCTGACGCTAACCACCCAGAGGGTATACTGGCTACCGTGTCTCAGTTGTGCTAAAAATGGTATAAAGGTTAATTCCCATAAGAAAACAATATTTTTGAGGTGTAGCACGATGCCTAATGATCTTTCTCGTTTATTGAGTTTAGTTTTGGCGGTAGTGTACTTTACTCCATACATTCGACCTTGTCGTTCTGTAGATACTCTTAAATATTTTACTAGAATATGATGTTCCTGAAGCGATTGATGTTGACGAAAGAAAATAAAACGCCCAAAACAATTCCATTTACAATGTTTTTTTAATCAATATAATAATATTCTTAATAAATCCAAAATATTTACACAATACAAAAAACATACAATACGACCATGATCGGCGTCCGTGGCCAGCCGACTGAGGCGGCCGGTGCTACTATTACTAACCAATTTCGGGGAACTGCTTGCAACAACTACTCTATTGCGTTGGTTTAAAGTTCAATATTGAGTGCCGCTTCCTATTTCGCGATAAGTAGATAGGTTTACTGACCACAAGACAATAAGATTGATTAAAACAAGTAATTTGTTGAACAAAGAACTAGCTAGACCGAGTGCTACTGAACTTGTGGCGAGGTGACAACTATTTAGATATTTATAAGTGTAATAACATAGTGAGAGGAAGCGGCGCGATCAACGCTACCGTAACATCGCACCGCTCCGTGGTACGCCGCGACATAACCGACACGTACGAGAAAATGAAAACATCTTCAAATCATAGAACACAGCGGCATACCACGCAACGGACAGCAAATCCATCTATAAGCTTTGATTACTATACAATAGTTGACACATACGCATCAACAATTATAGACAATTTTATTCCCAACAACACAACGGACTTGGGTTGATATAAAATCTCATAGAGTTACAAAACTGACGCGTCAGGACTTATTCCATTCTTGAAGGTGTTACCGGACCTATCCTTCATATAGATAAAAAATAAATTGCCAAGGAGTGATGCAAGCCTTCAAAGGAAAATAACGTGATTTCTTATTACATTCACACAGCAATATATATTTGTTTTTGCTAATATATATAGCGACATTCTAAATCAGTAATAGCTGTTACAAACTGGATAAAAGAACGACAGGCAAACTGGCGAACACTACAAGTACTTGCAATATATCGACAAATAGAGGTGTGATAGCTATCGGATAAATTATTATCGATGTCAAGTCTACAGCCTAAAGTTATCGACATTATAAACTTTCGGGTTCCGCAGGCCCTGGGGCCTCCCTGTATGGAATGCGATTATAAAAAAAAAGGATACGACATTAATGACCCCACCGTTTACATTTTACTTATAAAATATAAATTATACAAGACAATATACATAATAATTAATAATATGTATAGAACAATTTATCCATTGAATAATTAGTGTTTTAAAAATAACTATATAACTTCCTAACTGAGAAGTTTAGTGTAAATCTATTTCATTAAATAACTATGCCATATTATATTATTTTGAACTAAAATAATGTATGGATGAATGTACCTACACATTTCAACGAGAATTGAATTGATTTAATATAATTAGTACTGTGAAGGGACTTCCGTTTATTGCCGACTTATTCCCAACCGATGCCCGACAGTGGGTACATTCCCAGTTATCTCTGTAACGAGAATTCGTCGCTCGGAGTGAGTGAGGAGTGAGGTGACGGATACTAGCCTACTACGACATGTGGAGGTGAAGAGTAGCGAGCCAAGCTGGAGCTGGAGCGGGACAGGGGCGTCGGTGTACATGGAACCTCCATCGTGACTACCTTAGGAAGTTAACTCCTTACTTATAAATGTTACTCTATATTTATATAAAATTACAATATTTCACGAAGCGTAACTGTTTTCGTATTGTAGACACATACTTGTCATCCTAACCCATTTCGATCTCTCAAACTTAAACAAAAAAGAAATATATTTATATATTTTTAAAATATTTCACTAAACAGTGCAGATACAAATAATAACATTTATAAGTAAAAGAACATTGAGACGCAAGCTTTTGTGGCAAACAACAACAAGTTAATTTTCATACAAATGTATATTTTTGTTACTTCATTTGCGACATTGAGATTGCTTTTGAAAAATGTATTTTTGTTAGTTGCCACACTGTGATCAGATGATTAAAATAATATTAAATGTATATGTAACGATATACGAATGTAAATGCACCTTCACCAATAAATGTTACGCGTCTATTTCAAACGCAATATACTTCAGCTGGAGAAATGGCGATTTTTAACTGCTGTGTTTAAACAAATATTAGTTAGAAAGGCGTTTTTATTTTTAGCTGAATCTAAAGTGTGCTTATTGGTGTACACAGTTCCCCAGCTGAAGTATATTGTACAATGTTTTATTATTGTATAACACAAGCTCAATTACTGCTAAA
Organism: Mythimna impura; assembly: GCA_905147345.3. NCBI lineage: Eukaryota > Metazoa > Arthropoda > Insecta > Lepidoptera > Noctuidae > Mythimna > Mythimna impura. Next base: position 28,454,731 of record LR990348.1, on the reverse strand, counting down.
ACGAAGGAATCGTTAAGTGACCCTACGGCACAGTGCTGCTAACTTGGTACAAACGAAAGTAAATATAATAATTTTTATTACATTTTCATTACAGTTACAAATAAGTTTTAAAACTATTTATCATTTTTTTTATAATTAGCTTGTTTTTATTTATTTATTAATATTATATAATGTTTTAATGCGGCCCGCGTAGTCGTACAAACACACTTTCATATAAATATGTATGAAGCGAGGTAAAGCCCGTGAGGCGAGTCAGTGTTAAAGATAAATATTGCAAGAAATCATTAGATATCTGTATGTATATAGGTATTGACTGGCCTGCGAGGCTTTCCTCGGTAACAATTTGCTAATTTGTAGAGAAAACAAAGTTTTATATAACACACGAGGCGTAGGGGAAAACGTTTACGACGGTACAAGTTAACGAGATATTCTCGAGTAACTTTTTGTCTTGTGTGATAATTATTTACTGTGCTGGGTACAGACACTAGCGCCTGCCTGGTTCAGTACACAAGTATCAGCCGGCGTCGCCTCGTGCGCGTGTGGGCCGCGGGAGCAGCAGCCGGAGTGTGGCGGCGCTAGTATCGTTACCTACTACATACCGACACCCAAGCGCACGCCCTCACCAATCGGCGGTTTTGTCTGGAATATTAAGAAAGTTGGCTTTTAGTTACGGATACAAGAAATACTATATGATTTTGAAGTCAAAGAGAATCCAGTCACGTCATGAAATAACGAGAAAACCACATGGTTTAGGCACACTTAGGCTACCTACACTCGGACAAGGAAACAATGAAGTAAGGGAAGGCGCTGGCCCATCCACGGCACTCTCACATCACTGACGTGTGTGAACAGACAACCCCTGACGGCACACGGATGCCCGGTCTCGCCACGGACACGTTCCTGTCCCGTCCCTGACACGGCACAGATGCGTGGGGATAGACCTTAAGGCCCGGCGCCCACTATCGGTGGGCATCGGTGCGGCTCGGTACAGCTCGAGCGCTTTACGCCGGCTTCGAGCGGCTTATGGCGCCTTAGAGCTCCGTCGGGCGACTTCGGGCGGCCTCGGCAGCCGTAAGCATGGCTAAGGATGCCGAGGCGGTCTTCGGGTAGCTCGGGTGGCATTTTCGGATCAGACACGTCGCAGAACAGTCATTTCGATCACCGCACGCGCCTTCATTATCGTATCGTACAAGTAGACGCAAAATAACTTGGCAGTCCTGAACATAGGCTCTGCGAACTTCTGCGCATGTACATTCGTAAAGAAAACTGTTATTGGCATTTTTTTTCATAATCCATCCTATAGTAGTCGTAAAATTTGCGAACGTCATATCGTAAGTCATTAAACAAGTTATGAAATTCACCGAAAGTACATCTTTCCTTCCAAAGCTTATTCACCCAAAATCTTCTTCTTTGTCTTAGGGCTCCAAGTTTCTCTTCTTCTTCAGCAAGATGAACAATGAGAACTAAGTCCCAATCCACCATTATAAATACACACACATAACTGTTTTCACGGAACGTTACGAGTGACTGCTCTGCGATGTTTCTGCAGCCAGAACTATTCTTAGGCTACCCAAAATCAGCTACGGCGTCCTTAGGCGTGTTTACGACTGCCGAGGCAGCTCTCAGGCGCCCAAAGCCGCCCGAAGTCGCCCGACGCAGCTCTAAAGCGCCCAAAGCCGCCCGAAGTCGCCCGACGCAGCTCTAAAGCGCCCAAAGCCGCCCGAAGTCGCCCGACGCAGCTCTAAAGCGCCCAAAGCCGCCCGAAGCCGGCGTAAAACGCTCGAGCTCTACCGAGCCGCACCGATGCCCACCGATAGTGGGCGCCGGGCCTTAAAGCAGTCTTTCAATAAATGTATGGGGGTTTGGGCCTAAAATAACTAAAAATTTGAACAGCAATCTGACTTAAATAGGCTGAAAGAGTGAAATTATTTTAATTTTTTTGAGCATTAAATGAGATTTTACAGCCTCCCGTTTTTTTTTTTTAAGTGAAGTGGAAAGCAAAATAAGCTTGTATCGCTTTAACACACTATTTTAAAATGTTGGTTTCAGTTGCCGGTCAGTGGTTCACGTCAGTTGCCACAGGGTTTGTGGCAACATTGACGTAATTGTATACATCTGTGAACTGTGTATTCTATGCTCCGCGTTCCGATTCACGACAACCAAGAGTCGTGACCGTAAGGCCGTCTATCAGCGGTGGTACTGACCGGTGGTGCTATCACTTGCAGCAGGAGCCCTGGCGCGCCTGCTCCGCGTCCCCCAGGCGCCGCGTCACAATGAGTCTAGGCTAGGTGGTACTGACCGGTGGTGCTATCACTTGCAGCAGGAGCCCTGGCGCGCCTGCTCCGCGTCCCCCAGGCGCCGCGTCACAATGAGTCTAGGCTAGGTGGTACTGACCGGTGGTGCTATCACTTGCAGCAGGAGCCCTGGCGCGCCTGCTCCGCGTCCCCCAGGCGCCGCGTCACAATGAGTCTAGGCTAGGTGGTACTGACCGGTGGTGCTATCACTTGCAGCAGGAGCCCTGGCGCGCCTGCTCCGCGTCCCCCAGGCGCCGCGTCACAATGAGTCTAGGCTAGGTGGTACTGACCGGTGGTGCTATCACTTGCAGCAGGAGCCCTGGCGCGCCTGCTCCGCGTCCCCCAGGCGCCGCGTCACAATGAGTCTAGGCTAGGTGGTACTGACCGGTGGTGCTATCACTTGCAGCAGGAGCCCTGGCGCGCCTGCTCCGCGTCCCCCAGGCGCCGCGTCACAATGAGTCTAGGCTAGGTGGTACTGACCGGTGGTGCTATCACTTGCAGCAGGAGCCCTGGCGCGCCTGCTCCGCGTCCCCCAGGCGCCGCGTCACAATGAGTCTAGGCTAGGTGGTACTGACCGGTGGTGCTATCACTTGCAGCAGGAGCCCTGGCGCGCCTGCTCCGCGTCCCCCAGGCGCCGCGTCACAATGAGTCTAGGCTAGGTGGTACTGACCGGTGGTGCTATCACTTGCAGCAGGAGCCCTGGCGCGCCTGCTCCGCGTCCCCCAGGCGCCGCGTCACAATGAGTCTAGGCTAGGTGGTACTGACCGGTGGTGCTATCACTTGCAGCAGGAGCCCTGGCGCGCCTGCTCCGCGTCCCCCAGGCGCCGCGTCACAATGAGTCTAGGCTAGGTGGTACTGACCGGTGGTGCTATCACTTGCAGCAGGAGCCCTGGCGCGCCTGCTCCGCGTCCCCCAGGCGCCGCGTCACAATGAGTCTAGGCTAGGTGGTACTGACCGGTGGTGCTATCACTTGCAGCAGGAGCCCTGGCGCGCCTGCTCCGCGTCCCCCAGGCGCCGCGTCACAATGAGTCTAGGCTAGGTGGTACTGACCGGTGGTGCTATCACTTGCAGCAGGAGCCCTGGCGCGCCTGCTCCGCGTCCCCCAGGCGCCGCGTCACAATGAGTCTAGGCTAGGTGGTACTGACCGGTGGTGCTATCACTTGCAGCAGGAGCCCTGGCGCGCCTGCTCCGCGTCCCCCAGGCGCCGCGTCACAATGAGTCTAGGCTAGGTGGTACTGACCGGTGGTGCTATCACTTGCAGCAGGAGCCCTGGCGCGCCTGCTCTGTGTCCCCCAGGCGCCGCGCTCCGCCCGCCGCCGCTGCGCCCGTGCCCTCGCTCTTTGGTAACTTGTTCGCTGGAACACAAAGACGATACTCTCTTAGTAAATATCATGAAGGAAATACCAAGAGGAGATGGGGTAAACAACTGTGCACTGTGATTCTCAGCTAGGTCCTGACGTCACCGCGGTGGGCGTGGCTTAAGTCAGTGTATTGTTGGCGTTCGTCCTGTGCACAACTTCGTAAATTTATTCATTTTACAGCATATTCGCGATAGAAGAAAAAATGAATGAAATGTTGTGTTTTATCTTGTAAAAACAAATTGGATAGACGTTCTGATGCTATGGATGGCATCATATTTCATTTGCAAGTTATTTTAAAGTAATTTATTAAAATAGTTCTAGAAAAATCTCTTAGCGTCAGCGTTACCAAATATAATTCTACCCGACATTAGATGGCGACACTTTGTGTCACGGGAACTAAATATATTTAGGTACGTAGAGCTCAGTCTTAATATATTTTAATAATCTTATTGTACTGAAATTTGTTCAACAGTCATTCCTAAAGATCCTTTAATCGCCAAAATATTATTTTTGTAGTTTTTATATCATTTTGTAAACAGCCCGCCATCTATCGTCAACTATGAAAAACAAACATAAACATAACAAAAAGACAGGGCAGTAATTAGAAGCCAATTATTTTACCAAATGACGGCTGTCTCATTTAAAACATTAAATACGCTGGACATACAATCATTCGTCATGCTGCTTTTAATTTAGTCTGGTATTACTAATTTATTTATATAATGGTTTCGGATGGACCGCCACATAAACGGGAGGTGTTTTCTTTTTCTAAAAAGACTAGCTTTGTAATCAATCTTGATAAGCCTTACTGTCAAAATAAGCCTATGAAAAAGAAAAAAGCAATGTTGAATAATCTTCATTCGTCATTCATCAAATAATAGTATCACTATTTCAATGAAAAAATACGTATCAAGATGGTTCGCAAAATTAATTCAAAAGAACACAGAACTCCCTGGTAATTCTGAGTACGACCCTGTTGCATCCTGCACTTAGTGACATCTAGTGTGAGATAGTTACGTAACTACAAAATAAAATCGACAGAACGAGCGAGTAGTTTTGCTATTGACTGGCAGATGGCAAATAAAGAAATGGGCGGAGTCCAACACCCCCGCACCCCGCAAAGTGTCACGCGTTGTTTCTTAGGGATATCTAATTACCACATCTCCTCTTGGTATTTCCTTCATGGTAAATATACAACAGAAATGCTCGATGAATTTTGTAACCCGCACATGTCTACAACACGTCAAGTTTAGGACTTTACCGACACCCCGTGACTCGGTTAGCACGAAAAGCCATTGGTCCCGGTTGTCATTCGTAGACCTTTGACGGTCGCTACAGGTAGTCAGACGACAAAAAGTCTGACCATCAGTCTATCCAAGAATTATCATGTTGCCCAATAATCGGGTTGTGGAGTTCTGATAGACAGTCGCATCCGGTTTGACTAGAAGCCGACCCCAACACATTTGGGAAAAGGTTAGGGAGATGATGTCTATAACGCGTAAAACTATGCTTTTTTATAAGTATGTTGTAGTCAACAAAGAATGAAACGCCCAGCTGAGGGAATTCTTATCAGAAAACAACATTCTAACATAATCATTTTCAAACAACTCATCCCAACAAGAAGAAATAATAGAAAAACCTCAACATTATATGAGGATCTACAATAAATTGTCTACAACCTCGTCTTTATGGGACTAATGAACAATAACACTTCAGAAAGAATGATAAATTAGAGATGATTCACAATCGGATAATTGATTTAATAAAACTAATCTTCTCTAAATATAAAAACGAAATACCACTCACTGATTAATCACGAAATCTCAGAAACTATAACACCTACAAACTTAAAATTTGGCAGGTAGGTTCCTTATAGGGTGTAGACATCCGCTAAGAACTGATTTTACGAAACTCCACCCCTAAGGGGGTAAAGCGGGGTTTGGAAGTTTGTATGGAGAAACCTAGTTTTACGCGGGCGAAGCCGCTGGCAGAAGCTAGTATTACATATACTACACATAGTATAATCGGCCTTACGATGTTCCCACTGCTGGGACTCAAACCTGTTGTCTAGGAAAAGGAATGCGCCACCACATGGAGCCAGTGTGGGTTGGTAACTATCACGTCTTCGATCTTTCTGTCTTAGGAAACCGGCATGACCTATTTTTCAGTTAGTTTATTAGTTTCCTCAGGATGTTTTCCTTCACCATTTTGAGAACAGTAGTGATAAAATAAATTACACAAAGTAATCGTCTGGCTGCGTTTCATCGCCAATGCTCTCAAAACAGTGGAGGAGAAAAACCATCTTGAGGAAACCGGTATGTCCTAGAACCAAAAATTCGAAGACGTGTGACATCCACTAATTCGCACTGAGCCCGCTTGGGGGATAACGTATCATTCTCTCTCCCAGAAAGGAGGCCTAAGTCCCAGCAGTGGGAACATTATAAGGCTGATTGTATTATTGAATGCGTCTGGCTGGGTTTGATCCCACGACCTGTAACTTGTACGTCGAGGACGGACACTGGGCTACCACTACTCACATGATAATCATCATTTCACCCGAAGGACGTCTACTGTCGGACATAGGCCTCCCCCAAGTGTCACCAATACGAACGGTACTGTGCGTCTCGCATCCATCAGACTCTCACCAGACCATCAGTCCACCTTATGGGAGGAGTTCCAACGCTGAGTCTTCCGGTGCGCGGTCGCCACTCTAGAACCTTTCGGGTCCACAGACCCACCAACTGCTCATATACAAAAAGAACCAAAATATACACTTAACAACATGAAGGGTTCCACTCACCGATTGCTAAGAATATGTCGTTAACATTCATGGCGGTCTTGGCACTGGTCTCCATGAAGAGCAGGCCATTCTCGTCGGCGTAAGCCTGCGCCTCCTCGAACTCCACCATGCGCTTAGCGGCGAGGTCGCTCTTGTTGCCGGCCAGGGCTATCACTATGGAGGGGGACGCTTGCCGCTGCAGCTCTTTTACCCAGTTCTTCGCGCGACCGAATGTGTCCTGGGGAAGATGGAATAAATTTTTGTTAGTGGTTTCTTCACTTTTTGCTGAAATGATGATGAAGTTACTTGTAACGTATTTATTGCTATAAATGATTGGGTGGCCTGTCCTGTAGAAAACAGTGCCGGCACTGTGTTTTCTACAGATAGGATGTCCCGGGTCTGTATGTCTTGTGCAAGTATTGAAAAATAAACCGGGCATGTGCGAGTCGGACTCGCGCCCTGAGGGTTCCGTACAAACTTACCTATGAAAACAAGTCGATTTCCGAATTTTCAAATTCTCTAAGATTTTTACGAATCGCAGGTGTCGTTTTATTTTTTAGACGTAACTCCATATTTACAGTTTTTAGATTTTTGCTTCATGCCAAATTTCAGGATTCCAGGTCAACGGGAAGTACCCTAAATTTTGATTCCCTTGAGAGTGTCGAAATATACAATATCCCTTTTTTTTTTCAATTCACAAGTTTGATCTTTTCACACCATAAAGGGACCTGTGTATATGGTTTTAATTTCAATTCGTTACCACCACGCGTTCCCGAGATAAAGGGTTTTGACAGACAGACAGACGCAGACGGACAACAAAGTGATCCTATAAGGGTTCCGTATTTTCCTTTTGAGGTACGGAACCCTAAAAAACAAAAGTACTTTGATTTCAGCATTTGTCAGGTTTTGTGTAGTTGTATAATTTCATATGTCAGCTATCTCTTACACGTTTCGCCACCTGTTTATCGATATGATAAACGGTTTGTGGCGATAACCTATATTCTAGATGTGCAGTAAAACTGAGTTTTATAACAACTTTCCGGGTGCATTGTTAATTAAATATAAAAACACAGAAGTAGATATTGATTTCCGTCTAAACTAAATGCGCGGTAGGAATGACACATAGTTACACTTAAACGTAGGAACCTACCTATATACAGCCCTTTAGTATCGAACCATACTCATTCACGTTATATACATATTGACTCATCTTTTTTCTTCATTATGTCCGGAAATAGCAACATATCTATTGAACGGCAAACTAGTCGGCAGTAAATATTACCGTCCCCTATCATGATATTATGTAACTTTCCAATTCCATCGTCAGCGAAATAAGGGTGAAAATTGAGTAAACAAGAAATCTTTTTTTTTAATGGGTTATCATCAAATATGACGGTGCGTTGACTACCACGATCGCCTTAAAGCCACGCGTGTGTCCTTTTATTGACGGAGCTAACCGGATTTGACCAGGTTTAAGACGAAATTTAAAGAATTTTTATGTAATAAATTTTACTATTCTAAATGACTACATAAATGACATTTTGACAACTTAATTTAAAAAAAAAAATACAATAATTATTTATATGATTTTATTTTGAGAGAATAGGTGGTGTTCACTATAATCACTATTTAGTGATTTGGGTTTATATATAAAACAACCAATTTATCAGTAAGTAGGCGCAACTTCAGAATGACGTCTACTCGTCCTCGGGAACGGATCGAGTCTGCCCACGACGCCACGCCTCAGTCGGTCTATATTTAATGTGTATACCACAAGTTACACTCAAAATAAAATCATATTAATAATTATTAATTATAATATTATTAATTATCATAATTTAAAGTAACCTTTTTAATATTTTTACGCTTATATGATAGAAAGTGCCGAGACTAAATGTTTAAACCTAAGACCATGTAATGTACATACCTACCATGTTCTGACTAATAAATGATTATGAAGGGACAGTACAGTACAGTAGATACAAATTAATTAAAAAAATTATTCCAATACAAACTTGTTTTTCTTAAAGGCAATTAATCTCGTGTACCATTAAACAAGTACACGTCTCTACATAGCGCATTCACTTATGTGCAGTAGGTAAATATTTATAGCTCATACAGTTATGTACGGTCGTTGTTATCTTTGTCGGTCTGTCTGTCGCCCTTGAACTCGTGAAGACTTACTTGTGTAATACCATTTGCAGAGCATTGTATTGACCGCAACCAAAATAGTTGAATGACAATTGAGGAGTGACTTACAAACCAAATTAGTGGAAAAATCATTAGTATTTATTTACAGTTTTGTTTTTAATTTGTAACTTTAATTCTAATTAAAAGAGGTTAGTGCAAGTTAACAAACTGTAAAAGATTGAACAAAAAGAAAAGTGGCATTAAAATTAAAGCATAAGCATAATCAGCCTTTTAATGTTCCCACTGCTGGGACTCAGGCCTCCTCTCTAGGAGAGGGAATGGGCCGTAATCCACCACGCGGGCCCAGTGCGGGTTGGTGGATGTCACATGTCTTCGAATTTTTGGTTCTAGGACATGCCGGTTTCCTCACGATGTTTTCCTTCACCGTTTTGAGAGCCGCGGTGATGAAATAAATTACACAAAGTAATGCGCCTGGCTGGGTTTGAACCCACGACCTACAACTCGTAAGTCGGGGCCGTTACCACTCGGCCACCACTGCTCTCCTTAAACTTAAAATTAAAATGATTGAGAAAAAAAGTAGCATTAAAATTATAACGAAAAAGAAAAAAAGTGGTATTCAAATTACAACTAACAAGAAAAAAAAGTGGTATTAAAATTATAATGAATAAGAAAAAAAAGAAGCATTAAAATTATAACAAACAAGAAAAAAGTGGTATTATAATTATAACGAACAAGAAAAAAAGTGGCATTACAATTATATTATTTATTTATTTACTAGCTTTTGCCCGCGGCTTCGCTCCCGTCAACTGACTACTATATCCAACTCTACCCAACTCTACCCTACACTACCCTACTCTACCCTACTCTACCCTACTCTACCCTACTCTACCCTACTCTACCCTACTCTACCCTACTCTACCCTACTCTACCCTACTCTACCCTACTCTAAAAAAAAAAAAAAAAAAGTAAAGTAAAGTATCCTATGTCCGTCTCCTGGTTCTAAGCTACCTCCCTGCCAATTTTCAGCTAAATCGGTTCAGCCGTTCTTGAGTTATAAGTGAAGTAACTAACACGACTTTCTTTTATATATATAGATTATTATTGATAGGCTTGCGTTTGACCACTATCTCACCTGATGGTAAGCGATGATGTGACCGACGATGGAGCACGCTTGCCTAGAAGTAACCTATTCACTCTTGACTTAAAGACCCCTAGGTTGTAGCTATATTATAATTATAACAGACCACTATTGTGTTTTAATTCAATCCGCAGTCAACCATAGAATTCCTACTATTGTGTTAGATCAGATGATGTAATGCACTGACAAAACATGGCAAGTTCACTAATAAAACCTAGGAAAAAGTTGCCGAAAACCATGAAACTAATTGACTGATAGATGCGAGACGCACAGAACCGGATGTTGTAGCGACACTTGGGAGCTGTCCAACAGTGGACATCTTTCGGCTGAAATGATGATGATAATGGGTACTTGACTCAATTTCAACTTTTTCCGTTCAAAATTAAATCAGATAATAATCTTTCAAATCTGGTGAAAGGGGAAATTGTCAAGTAACAGAAAAAGGAGGTACAAACTACAATGTGACGTTACCGCCATTAGGTTAAGCGCGTGGAAAAGATAGCGAGATATTCCCACTACGTGCCCACGTGCTCACAAAAATATTTGAAATCCATTGTTGCTTCATTTTATATGCAATTTTGATGCGGTTTTCGTAAAAAGAATTATTTTTAAGATTCATTTGTGGTTTAGTACAAAATATTCTAACATTAACAGCAGAATCAGAAGCATAATATAACAACACCACATCATATATTGGGTTTTTTAAAAACCACGTTATTAGGGTTCCGTACCCAAAGGGTAAAACGGGACCCTATCATTAAGACTCCGCTGTCGTCCGTCTGTCACCAGGCTTTATCTCATGAACCGCGATAGATAGTTAAAAAATTTCACAGATGATGTATGTCTGTTGCCGCTATTACAACAAATACTAAAAAGCAGAATAAAATAAACATTTAAGGATTGCCTTTTATTGCTACGAACAGTACGGAAACGAAGGGTCCGACACGCACTTGTTTTTTTTATAATTTGTGACACAAATGAGTTATCGAATTAGCCAAGTGGTGACACAGTGATTTCACATACCAACCGGTAATCCCGCGATTCATTGACATGTATGCCAACTAAAACAGTGATAACGAATGAAGTATTTTTTTTTTTAGCTCGGGTGAAACAAATCATCCAAATTCACGGTTTTTCTTTATTATTATAATATGCATTATACGCCCAAAAACACTTTGTCTATTGATGAAAACCGCAGTAGTTTTAGAGTTTACTTATCTAAAACAGACAGACAGACGGACGTGGTGGACTTTGTTTTATACTTTGTAAGGCCAAAAAAATATTATGGATGTTTGTGAAGATATTGAAGGCATGGGAATTTACCTGAATTATGGACTATTTTTAGTAGCTTTAAAAGGATTACTCATACAAACCCAACTTTAAGTATGTTTACATCAGTATTTTGTAATTTATTTCATCACCACTGCTCTCAAAACGGAAAACATCGTGAGGAAACCGGCATGTCCTAGAACCAAAAATTCGAAGACATGTGACATCCTCCAACCCGCACTGGGCCCGCGTGGTGGATTACGGCCCATTCCCTCTCTTAGAGAGGAGGCCTGAGTCCCAACAGTGGGAACATTATAAGGCCGACTATGCTATGCTATGCTATATACATCAGTATTTTACAGAGTAGAGTCTTGATACGTCGATAGAAATATGATTTCTGTTTATTACGTTTTCCTTAAATAATAATAATTCCAGTAAATTCAAAAGTAAAATAAATACGTCAGTGATGAAAAATGGTTTCTGAGTAACAATATTTTACGTAATTAATTTGTATAATTTTAGCGATTAGCAATAAAATTGTGGAATGTTCGCGATCGTATCGACTGTGATATTATATTACGTGTTATCTCGTTTCAAACCCATTTCATTGTTTTGTCTGTCGCAAACTCAAAACTAGATTGTTTTTTCAGGCAAACGAAGCAAAACAGAAAGTTAGTTAGATAAACTGCGCCTGTCAATAGATAACAAATGTCAAACAGTAGACAGTAAATGTTGAAGAGAATGTAAAACAGCTATGCGACACCAAAGATAACATGCGATGAGTCAGGATAAGATATTTGATTATGTCAATTCTACAACTTTCTGCAGATTGTCTACAGTGTAATCCGCAAAAATACTATAATAATATGTAAGTATCATAATTTTCATGAAAAAATACTAGGCGAACAGAAAACAGGTAATGATGTTTTGGACTCACAAAGAGCGAGACTAGAATGGAACATACTGGAAAAAATGCACTAAAGCATTAAAAAAAAACTCTAATAATGAATGACTATGTACAGGCAAAAATCCTGCTGGTAATGATTCTTCAAGAACAAAATGCCATTAAATAATAATGGTCAATAAATTGCAAAATGTACCAAACCACCAAGAACGAATACCAGGCGCCAAACAATCTTAGGAGATTAATATTTTGATGAGAAGTATACGGTCAAGTCTTGAAAATATACCATACTAGCAATCAGTCACAGCTTAGCACGGGTGTTAGTAGAAGTCCTCGGCTTTTCTTTACTATGATATGCATGTATTATACATTTAAAGCTTCCTTATGAATCACTCAGACTAATTGATGAAAACAGTATAAAAATTCCCTCCCTTCAGTTAGAGTAATTTTTTCGTAACGATCATCATGAACGGATACCAGGCGTCAAGCACACATAGGAGATAATTATTTGTTCGTCAAATAGAGACAATTCAATCAGCTGGAAAATATAACGAATCATCAGTACGAATGAGAGTACCAGGCTGCTATGAAACAAAGGAGATAAATGTACATTAAGTGCGTGAGGCTCGGCGAGGGATCGGGCCGTATAATTGTTCTTATCTGATAATTTGATAACTTTTTGCCATATCAGCACGATTGTGTTGCATTTCTTCAACTGAGCTGCCACTTGAATATATTGTTATAATATTTGTTTACTTTTTTGACACGAGGCAGATTGGTCGAACCTTTTTACTTTTTTTTAGAGTGAGAAAGCATGAATTATCTTCTTCTGCTCTGGGTGTAGTGATGGAGTGGCAGACTTACATTAGTGATATAGACAGCTACATCTTCCTTAGAAAAGGGAGTAAACCAGTTGATGACGTGACTGTCGGTACATAGACGGGACTTGATGCAACAAGGCATTCTCTACCAGTCAACTTTTGGGTTAAAAATACAACACTGTGGCAGGAACTTTTACTGTCTAAAACCCACCCATGTTCCTTCAGTTGCCCTTTTATAATTGTGTTACGTTCGTTTCACAATTTAGACAATGTACTATATTTACCATCTACACGCTAAGAAGAAGAATTTATAGTGGAATCACCCTGGACAAACAGCCCCGCTAATATTTTTAAGCTATTGTATAGCTTCTATCGAGGGCCTTGAGCGCGGGGACCGAATCCAGAAATTCGGTAACGAAAAAAAACCTCACGCTCCCCACTCCGACGGGCACGGAGGTGTGGCTTGAAGGCCGTGCATTGTCTAACGTCGTTTCTTTTCGGCAGTCTTCGACACGGTGTTTGTGTGCGTGCAACTAGCCGTATTGTACGACTCTACGAAGCTCGCACGAATCGAGACGAGCTGCTCCGAAATCGGACGAATATATAAGCAGCTGTTTATGAGAAAGTATATAGGTGTATAGGTATTTATTAATTATAATTGCATAAGTTGATACAAAATGCTATGCAATAGCTTTACCGCGGCAGTCCCCGAGTGCCACACGTCTTTTTTTTATCACAGAATGAGCTAGCTACTATCTCACATTCGAGCCGATACGGGAGAAATATAAGTATGTGGTTATACATATGAGATAGTCACAACTCCCTTTATGGACGCCACAGGGGGCTAACTAAGTTACTAGTCGATTCAATTTCATCTGTAGAGCATTATCGACGGTTAGTTAGCTATAAGGAATCGTATTTTTGCTAACGCAGAAACGCCGTCATGGGAAAAGGTACTGATGGCGTTCTTAATAATAATGAAAAATTCGAATGTGGACTCGGCTGTCATTGTGCCGATTGACGTTAAATCAAGGTCCAGCCCCCCGAGGCAAGTTACAATCATTTCGTTCGCGTCGAACACCTCTGACTACGTGACTGAGCGTTGAAATGACGTCAGAACAAAGGAATCGGAGGCGTGGCCTACTCGAGGCGATCGACGCGAACGAAACGATCGTAACTTGGTTAGGGGGGCTGATACACAACAATCACGGTTTGCATATTGCGAGGAGATTCCTGTCCCTGGAGCCTTAACCACCGGTAGCTTGACATCGGTGGACTAGATTTTTTAATATTTTTCTATTGAAATATTCAACATCATCTCTCTAGCCTTTTCCCAACTAGTTTGTGGTCTGCTTCCAGTCTAACCGCATGCGGCTGAGTACCTGTGTTTTACAAATAAACCCCCGTGTATTCAAATATTAATAAAAGTAATTTTATTTATGTTTAAATGAATTCACAGTAAAATAAAATAAAAAATAGACCAAAAAAAAAATTGTGTCAGGTCAAGATGCAAAACAGGCTGTAGGGTCCCTCAATAAATATTAATTTCATCAGATATAGAAGTCGTCTAGTACTCCGCGCAAAAACGTGAAATAATTCAATTGGCATAGCCGACGTATTTCTCGCTCCAATGCCGCTAAAGGACTACGCCCACTGGCGTGTAAGTACTAATAAAAACTACATTTATGAAATACGTCCTACGTCACACACCTACCTACCTATCAATAATGATGTTCTCGTGTCACGTCACCTCTTGAAATTTTAAACACAGGTTATTATAATAAGATACATAACTCAGTTTAAACTTAAACTCAAAACATATTTTGGCACTTTTTGACCTGTCAAAAAGTCGATGAGTCAGAATCATAATGTTACATTAGTAAATTGTACATTCCAAAGCTTAGATTTCCGTGGAGAAGAACGTGAGAGACTCTCGTGGATACTATTAACCTTACACCACCGACATGTCATGTCCACAAATTGTTCACATTTTTGTTTATGTGGGAAACCTTCTTTGCCTTTGTTCCAGGGCCCCGGGGTTCTCTTTCGCATCACCCATGGCCCCAGTAGGCTTCGACCCTGCTGGGAAACTGCCACTTATGATAGCAAATGCACTTTGTTTGACAGATCTAAATAAAGGTTTACGCTAAGTTATGAATTTGTATCTCCTTTAGACGTAAATACACTGTGTTTGGGTGTAAAAATGACAATAGGCGGACTATTAGCACAAAATTAACATCATATGACTCACATGCAAAGCCCATTTAATATCCTTTTTTATTATAGTCGTATCAAGCAATCTTGTGGGAGATATATGTAAATACTTTATTTTTCATCCCAGATAAGTAGATACTATAAGTCTCGTCGTAAATGTCTACAACCACAATAACATCTTATCAATAAACTAATAAATAAAATACAAGACTATGGTGTGTAGGAAATGCGTGGTCATATTTTACTTAAAAACTGTTTCTGCTAACGATCCTGTCCATGGAAATGAAAGTCAGAAAGACTTTCCATATAACAAAACAGGAACGTTTATTTCAAATTTATAATTTAAATCATTCTTACAAAATATTAAAAAAAATACTCTTTTATTATTTTTTAAGAATTATTATTTACCTTTGTTATTATTTTTTGAGTGACTAGTGGTTGACGTAATGAAGATGTGATATTATTATTTCTTTTTGTGTTGATATTGTTGTGTAATTGTGAATTATTTCATTGATTACTCTAATGTTTTTTTTTTTAATAATAATAATAATAATTTTTATTTAAAGACTACATGGGTCCAATGGTTAGTAAAAAACTTATCAACTAAAAGGGTTAGTAAAAAACTTAAAACTTTTTTTGTTTTATTGGATTTCCAAGTTTTAGCGATTTTTAATTATTTCTCTATTATTATTATTTTTTTGTACATCATTCAGACTCAATGTAAATTGTTAATGAATAAATGAAATGAAATGAAAAAAAAAATTAAATAGACCATTTACTGTAATCAATTGTAAAAATGTTGGTCAGTCAAAAAAGTGAAGCTAAATTGCATGGAGAAGAACGTGCAAGAAACTCCATGGACACTCGTTTAAATCATATGAGTTACATAAATCTTGGTTACATATTTTTTGTCGCTTCTATTGTTACATACTAACTTGACTATGACTTTCTTACTCTGATTTTGGTTTTTTTAGGGTTCCGTACCCAAAGAGTAAAACGGGACCCTATTACCAAGACTCCGCTGTCCGTCCATCTGTCTGTCAGTCTGTCTCCAGGTTGTATCTCATGAACATGATAGCAAAACAGTTGAAATTTTCATAGATGATGTATTTCTGTTGCGCTATAACAACAAATACTAAAAACCGAATAAAATAATATATATTTGAGAGGGGCTCTCATACAACAAACGTGTTTTTTTTTTCGTTTTTTGCTAGATATTAATATTGTAGTACGGAACCCTTCATGTGCGAGTCCGACTCGCACTTCACCAGTTTTTTTTTAGTCTAGTGTAATGTCACAATTTTAACAAGAAAGCACCAAATATGCTAAAGGGAAAAAAAATCTATGTAAGTAGGTACTTAACTAACAGGAGTATAAAATAAATACCTAGTCATTAAGTATTCATCAACAATTTATTGTAAGCTAAGTGGAACACAAAAACGTGGTCACGTGAAGGCATTACTTGGACGCTCAGCTAATTATCCATGATGACGCGATTGTGTTTGTGAGCATCCACGGAAAAATTACCCTAATTTAATTTAGTTTGCTATGTCTTTACTCCGTCGGTATTGCTAGCAAACACCTTGAGAAATTATGTTTGCAATAATGAAGTTTTTGCTGAGGATAATGATATGACATAGGTTTTAGAGTGGCGACCACGCACTAGAAAACGCAGCGCAAACAAGGTGGACCGACGACCTGGATTTTTTTTTTTCGGTGGGAAATTCATCTAATGACGTCCCCCGCTCTTGGGTGGACCGGGAGATAGTGTCAGACTTTTACTGACTAAAAACCCACTCCTGTTCCTTCTTTGCCTTCGTCCCAGGGCCCCGGGTTTCACTTTCACACTACCCATCGACCGACAACCTGGTGAGAATCGCGAGAATGCGGTGGATGCGAGACGCTCAGGATCGGTCGTTGTGGAGACGCTTGGGGGAGACCTATGTCCAACAGTGGACGTCTTTCGGCTGAAATGATGATGACGATGATGAATGATAAGACATGTCATTACACCTTTGCTAGGAATTCTATGAACCGTAATCTCAGTAAACACACCATTTTATCATTGTATCCATCTATCTAGTTTTTAATCTACAATATTTGTTACTTTTTTTGAGGTGGGAAATAATAAAATAACTTCTCCCGATGTACACTTCCAGACTTTTACTGACTAAAAATAAACAATAGAACATTAAAAATCTTCTCTTCATCACGTACTTTGAAAAAATCATGTTTAAAGTTAAGAAGGATACTTTAATTACATTTTTGATTTTATACAAAGTTGACCCATTTAAAATTAATAGAAAGAAACTGTCTTAAAAAGTTTAATGTCTCCAGTAAAAAGTAAAACCTACACATGTTTTTTGAGTTGCTCATTGAGTTCCAGGGAAAAAGGAGTTAGTGATAGCATGACTGTTGACAGGATAGAATGGAAGAAAAAACGTGTTGCGCCGACCCCAAATAAGACGGGACAAGGGCAGGAAGATGATGATAATGATGATTGAGTTCCAGGGCCGCGGATTGTTTGAAAGTTAAACAATCCCGCAGACACTTCAAATACAAACTATCCTCCATGAAAATCATGGATCGTCTTTCTTCTTTTATTATGGCTAACAGCCTCACGAAGTCTTATACATTGTGGATCATATTTAAATAACGCTTCCGGGCTAAACCAAATATTTCGAGCCGTGACAATGACGAACAATTGACTGAACTCCACTGACCTATCAACGGAATAAGACCGTGAAAACACTTGAATTTTTACAAAGAAACTGTGTCGCACATTTTTTTTGGTTATAAAACCTTTTTATGCAAGTACTAGCTGTTCCCCGCGGTTTCCCCCGCGTCTTTTGTTACTGCTCCGCTTTCGTGCGTCGAAGCGTTATGTTATATAGCCTATACTTCTCGTCATAAACCTGGTTATCCCATACAGAAAGATTTTCCCCACAATTTTTCATATAATAAATATTAGGGACAATAAATATTCGCACCTTTAATCCAATATCACATTTATGTAACCGAGATATTTGTAATACTAAACATAATTTCAAAGAGTGTTCGTGGAGTTTTTTGTACGCTTTGAAATGTCCAATTAGAATCGTTTTTCTGACTGACTGACAATTCAAAAGTGCCTGTAAATGGTTTATTTGAAATAAATATTTTGATTCTTTAATGCCAATCCGAATGGTAGTTCCGAAGGTATTAGCGCATTGCTATAAATTAGTTTATATTCATAAAATAAAGTTTATGGTTATCTTTCATGAAAAAATAACATAATTTTTCAATTCAAATATATTAAACTTTTGAAAATGCGTTTGATTAGCTACAAACACATTTCAAACACACATAAAAATATAACAGAACATCTTTGAACGAATTACGTTACACACCAGTACGCAAACACCTTAACTTTAGTACAAAAAAACAGTTACACAGCTGTCACTAAATGCAGAGCAAACATGTCCGACCTTTGCCTACTGACCATCATAGCGACCATGTGGAACTCAGATCGTGTCGGTATTGTCCGTCAGAGGAATGTTACCTACTTCATTCGCGACCATTCGACCATTGTTGTACGTATTTTGAAATACTTTTTGTGTCGGAAATTATCAGTCATCTGTCTGTGGGTCAGAGGTTTTTTTGGTGTTTGTTTTATTTTTCTCCTTTCTTTACTTTTACAAACGTCTAAAAAAAATATACATACAGCCGAACATAAACTCCTTCCTTTTGAAGTCAGTTAAAAATTGGCTGCAAATGTCTTGAAGGGTTTAAGGTACCCGCCTTTCACGCGCTTGCGGGTTCCAAGTTTCGCAAGTACAAATGTGGATTTTTCGATTCATATGTTCTTTCCCTTATTTTTATTTAAGATATTACTGGCGGCCCGTACCTCGGAAAGCACGTACAATCCGTTCCAAATAAGAATAGGATCGATTGCCATGTTGTGACGTCACGTCATACTGACAAATTGAAGAATTATTATGGTGAGTAAAACAAGATATTTTTAAAATTTATTTTATTTACGAACTGTGAACGAAAAAAGTTTAATCAGAATCCAGTTTTTCAATTTTGCTCATCTCCGAGTTCCTCAATTTTGCTCAATTTCTTGCGATTTGACAGTATGACGTGACGTCACAACATGGCAATCGATCCTATTCTTATTTGGAACGCATTGTAAAGCCGTTGATCCCGGTCGTCATTTTTGGATTTTTGACAGTCATTACAGATAGTCAGACGCCAGAAAGTCTGACCATCAGTCTATCCAAAGAGTATCGTGTTGCCAGCAACTGGGATGTAGAGTTCTGGTACATTCAGTTAGACTGGAGCTGACCCCAAGCTAATTGGGAAAAGGTTAGGAAGATGTTGACTTGACTACAAACGGTTGAGTGGGGACAATGAAGAAAACATGCGCCAATCCCAAGTACATGTTACATGGGATTGGCGCACGAATAACTTCTCCCACTTTTGGCAGAGCTAGAGGGAGTGTCAGACTTTTACTGGAAACCCACCCCTGTTCTTTTAATTGCCCTTTGCATTCGTGGTGACTCTTACTCCACAGCCATGGCAGCATCCTTTCTCTTTGGTTATTTTTTTGAACAATCAAGAATGATCTTTTCAAAACTGACATTAACCCATTGAATGCCGAAGTAAACCGTCAAATCACAATCAATGGCTACCAAAAAAAATGGGCAGGCCATTTTATTCATTCGTAATACTACGTAGTTGGCATCACGGATACCAATTTATGGGTGGATGCCGTGGTAAGTAATATTGCGTGGGTAGGCTCCACTAACATTCTTTTATCCAGGTTGCCAACATTATTCTGTAGTGAAGACCGTAAAAACACGTAGTCGGCATCTGCCATTCGATAGGTGTTTTTTTTTATATTCCATTTTCTATCACTTTAAGCATACAACCGTGATCAAAATACGCCGTTACGATTGAACCGAGTCGAATCGTAGTTAAACTTGAACTAGATTTGCTCACGGCCGTTCAGTTTACGGGATGTACAGACTACAAGGTTGAATATTTTTATCTTGTAGCTCATCTAGTAGTGTGGGGTAGGCTTTGTGCGAGTCACGCCTTGTAGGCAAGAGCCTGTTGGAGGAACACATAGACTACATTCTTTATATGTACTTAGAATGTGTAAGTGCATCCATATTCTAATTTTAAACAAACAAACTATTCAAAAGTATAAAAACATTCGTTATCATCAATCAGCCGAAAGACGTCCATTGTTGGACATAGACCTCCCCCAAGTGTCGCCACAATGAACGGTCTCGTGCGTCGTTGGCGCCGAAATCTTCTGGAGTGGCGACCGCGTACCGGAAGACGCAGTGTTGGAAGGCCTCCTACAAGGTGGACCGATGACCTGGTAAGGGTTGCAGGAATCCGATGGATGCGAGACAAAAACATTACTTTAAAAAAAACTAATTTGGTCGAAGGAACTAAACTATGATTTTGTATAATCCTAACTTATGTAAAAAATAATCACTTCCGAACCGGTATTTATGTAGCTGTGAATCAAGGCCACCTAAATCTAAATATCACAGTTGATCTACTTCATTGATAAGATAATTCGAATAAACAATTATGTTACAATGCGTTCCAAATAAGAATAGGATCGATTGCCCGGTAGTGACGTCACGTCATACAAGCGACGAAGCAAAACAAGAAATTTTTAAAATATAAATTGTTTACGAACTGTGAACGAAAATTGTTTAATCAGAATCCAGTTCTTCAATTTTGCTCATCTCTAAGTTCTTCAATTTTGCTCAATTTCTTTCGATTTGACAGTATGACATGACGTCACAACATGGCAATCGATCCTATTCTTATTTGGAACGCATTGTACAGTCAATTAGACAAAACTAGTTTTGACTGGTTTAAAGGCTTAATAAGTTAAAATTCGTTTGTTTTGTTATTTAACCTTTTGAAACAAGAAAAACTATACTTTTTATAATACAGACGCCAAGGTGGCTAGCCTGTCGGTTTTCTATCGTTTACATTTCGGGGAGTGTGCATTGGAATTGCAAAATTTAATTCCGCCAAGTCCGTTCCATCATCGGACCACTAGAAGTAGGTACGGCTTTGCGCCACTAGTACATGGTTGAAATCCCACCCATATGTTCAAAGCGTTTGGGATGGGGACACATTTATTGTGCGTACAGCTAAGGAGTGGAATTCCCTGCCGGAGTCGTGTGTTTCCTGATAGCTACAACCTAGAGGTCTTTAAGTCAAGAACAAACTTGAGCAACAAGTCTTAAGGCATGGTCAAACGCAAGCCTATCCATAATAAAAAAAAAGCGTTGAAGTCTGTCATGCAAAATGTGTACAGTACGCCATGGTCACGACTACATGACAGACTTAAACGCTAAGATTTTTTTTTTTAAGCTATTGCATAGCTTCTATCGCGGGCCTTGAGCGCGGGGACCGAATCCATAAATTCCGTAACGAAAAATATACCTCACGCTCCCCACTCCGACGGGCACGGAGGTGTGGCTTGAATGCCGACAGAGACCGAACCCCTATTTTAGAAAAGTCGTTAACGACCTGTGTGGCGCATTGGTACAGCGTTCTACCTATGTTATCATCGTGCCTCGAGTTCAAATCTCGGTCAAACAAAATAGTCTTTTTGTATTATAATAGATTATAGTAATGTTCTATGATAACAACTGAACATACTTGTAGCAATTTATGAAGTAAACAAGAAAGAAAAAAAATTGTTTTCTTATTGGTCACCACGCTCAAAAAGTGTAACTTGAATTAATATCAAAGAAAAAGAAATACTGCATAAATAAAATAAATAAATAATTATAATTGCATAAGTTGATACAAAATGCTATGCAATAGCTTTACCGCGGCAGTCCCCGAGTGCCACACTTATTTTTTTTTTAATATTCCACAACCATCACAATCGCTAACAAACTATCAAGCACATGGCAACCGCTTGGATACGACATAGACTGAATTATCAACACGTCATTGGCTTTCGTTCCAAAACGACAATCATTCTTTAAAAAAATAATACGTAAATAATAATTATCTCGCACATCATAAAGAGCAATGTGCGCTTAAAGATAAATGGATTAAATTTACTCATATTAATCATTCCCGTCTGACAAGCCAATTGACTTGGAATTTGATAAGAGTTCCTCAACATACGTCTAAGGCCAACAAGCAGTGCCGGATCAAGCTAGCGCGGGACATGTAGCAAATTCTACCAAAAGGGCCCCCCCAAATCGTTATATTTATTAATAACGAAATATATATATACATATATATATTTCTAAAAAACGCGGCAAAAGCTATATATAGGGCGACTGGTAATTAGTGTACGATACTTAAACACGTGATTGTGCTCATGATAACCAACAACTTTTACTATGGGAACAAACCTGAAATCGCGAAAAAAAATCAGCTGTTCAGTACATTTATGTTTGCCTAATGTACTGAACAGCTGATACTTTTTTCGCGATTTCGGCTTTGCTCCCATAATAAAAACTGTTTGTTATCATGAGCACAATCACGTGTTTAAGTATCGTACACTAATTACCAGTCACCCTATATATACTAGCTTTTGCCCGCGGCTTCGCTCAATAACGAAATATATATATATATAAATGAATAGCTGTTCGTTAGTCTCGCCAAAACTCGAGAACGGCTGGACCGATTTGATCAATTTTGGTAAAAAAACTTACGAAAAAAGAAAAATTCGAATACAACGCCATCTCTAATTAAAATTTCAATTTATAAAATGATTTATGCTGTTCTGGTAATGCCAGTAGATGGCGTTATCCCTACTATTAGGCGAAATAAAACTTTTTAAATTAATTTTCCAATGAGTCCATAAGCAATTGTCTACATTTTCTTTATGGAAAATCCAGAAGTGGTTAAAATTCATATTGTAAAGTTGACTTGTTTATTACGTCCATGTGGGGGCCATCCCATGCGCGAGGCCTGTAGCATATTTTGCTACTCATGCGACATAGTTAATCCGGCACTGTCAACAAGCATCGTACTTAATAAGGGCCTATTACACTATTCGATATCCAGACAGTTTTAGTCGACGTCGCGTAGTGTAATAAGGGTTAGACCGGTCTTACTCGGAACAAAAAATAAGACAGTCTGAATATCGGGTGCTGAATATCGCGTAGTGTAATAGGCCCTTCATGTGTGTAGGTAAGCAAGTATTTACCTGATTAGTAATATCATATACGACGATAGCCGCCTGCGCGCCTCTGTAGTACATCGGTGCTAAGCTGTGATACCTGTGGAAAACACAAACGAATGTTAGACGAGATCCTCACAACAGCGCGACTTTTATTCGTTAGTAGGGGTCGATCGAAACACGATTTTTCCGAAACCCAATCGAAAGTGAAGGGTTGCCAACTTTGGTTAGAAAAGAATTGAGTATATGTTATTTTAAAAAGGGGAAATCAAAAGTACAATATTAGAAAAAACCGGGCAAGTGCGAGTCGGACTCGCGCACTCAGGGCTCCATACAAACTTACCTATTAAAAACAGTTCAATTTCCGAATCGAGTCTCAAAGATTTTTACGAATCGCAAGTTTTTTTTGTGACGTAACTACAAATTTACAGTTTTAAGATTTTCTTCCTATATTCATGCTATGAGACCTTGCTTCATGCCAAATTTCAGGATTCTAGGACAACGGGAAGTACCCTATGAATTTTGATTCCCTTGAGAGTATCAAAATATACGTTCTTTGCAGCATAAACGGCCGCATCTTTTTTTTTTCGTTAAAAAATCGAACTTGTAAGAAGTTTGATTTTTTCACAGCTTCAAGGAACCACAAACCTGAGTATGTGGTTTTATTTTCAACTCGATACCTCCACGCGTTCCCAAAATAAAAGGTCTTGACAGACAGACGGAAAACCAAGTGATCCTATAAGGGTTATGTTTTTTCCTTTTGAGGTACGGAACCCTAAAAAAGAGTCGGTTTCTGAAAATCTCTTTATCGACTGCGGACCTAGGTTGGCCGCTGTAAAAACAAACTGGCCAAAGGGGTTTCCTCGACCCATCACTAACACAGTGCTTGTGCTATGGAGCCGCTGCACTAGACATGCGTCACCTGCTATGCTGCCCATCTAGCACAACCACCTGCACTTTTCAGGATATTTACGAGGCCAATAACAGAGCTGTACGTGTACAGGTTGCCAATTGTACGACTACCAAACAGCTCCAATGACGCCATGGTTTTATTTTACCGGCACTTTGCAATTTATAACCGTGAGTACGAAAACATTTTAGTAAAATAATAAAATGACAGGATATAATTCTAAGGTTTAATTCAAAATCAAAATAAGTAGAGTATTTTAGCGTACTCTTTTGCATTTGTAGATTATAAAGTACTCCTCCGCAAAATAGAGTACCTACATTACTCTATTTTAGAGTACGGTTGACAACCCTGGCCATAACAGAAAACCAGTCAAACTTATATTTCGTTATTGTTATTCTTAAGTATGTTTCGATATAGTTATGCTTAATTTTATAATTATAACTTTCATAAAATACTAAATGAGTGGATAAATCGGTGACCGTAAAGTTGTTAATGTTAATATTGATGAGCAAGTACTTTAATCTATAATTCAGCTTGTATTTCGCAAGTTAAACTCCTTCAGGCTCCTGGTCAGATGTCCAAGGTATACACAAGGATATGAGCAGAAGTGCTATGTTAAATATCCTACAGCAACAAGTGACCTTCAGCAGTAACTTTTCTTTGTATAATACGTCTATAGGACGCATTTTGCTAGTTACGATTCAAGGCCTATCGATTCCATTTGTCTCGGTATTTTCCTCAAGAGTTTGCATTTTTGGAATGTTGCTTGTTGTTTTTTATTTTTTCGATTTTACTGTTAAGACGGAAATCATATTTTAATGAACATAGAACCAGACTTAACTACAAAATGCAAAAAACTTAGAAAATATTGAAAACATATAATTATAACTAGTACCACTCGCTAATCAGTGAGTGGTATTTCGCTTTTATATATATATAAATTAAAAACCACTGGATCCTACCCTTGAATGTGATCTCTGTCTGAGATTTCATACTTTAACCCCTAATACAACATGTTCAAATATAAAGAAGTGTGCCACCTTCTTGAAGGCCTAATTACACAACAAACAATAGTAAATTGTGCCCCTAAGTGTGTGTAGGCGTGGTGTTTGCGTGTCATGGCGCTTAATAACAACAGTTCCAATATTTTTAGGGTTTCGAACGTCATAAGTATAAATGGAACCCTTATAAGATCACTCACGTGTCCGTCTGTCTGTCTGTTCCAAGGCTTTTTCGGAGATCGGTCGATCGGAATGGGAACAGCACGAAAGACAGGTCTAAAAATTGTTTTATTTACAGAGAACACCTCAGTTAAGACGTTTAGACTTTACCCCCAAGCGAACGCCGGCGTTCGCTCGCCCATTGTCTTTCTTCGCCCATTGTGTCTCTAATTACGCTACTCAAAAGACACACAAGCTGTATGAACATGGCCCTATGACTGTCGCGCAACTTTCAAACTTCAAGAAAAAGACATACCCTACTCAAAGACATGCCAAAGCATATTATAGTACAATCTGCCTTATAATATTCCCACTGCTGGGACTCAGGCCTCCTCTCTAGTAGGGTATTTTTTTCTTTGCAAAGTAAAATTTATTTTTATTTTGGCCGTTACAGATTGTTTGCTCAGATAATATGAAAGCGATTACTCTCTACTATTACGGAAATATTTTTTTGTTTAGATCGCCCATCATAGAAAATTTCAAGGAGACGAGAGGCCTTTGCCTAGCCTTGGGACCCAGTATAGGCTAATAAAATAAAAAAATTCATACTGTCCCGCGACCGGACAAAGTCCTTCCTCAAGTCCCTTTTTCCTTTCCCTTCATACCAGCCTTCACGGTCCGCGTCCAGTTCGTCTTGTCACCTCAGAACTGGGGCCTTACAAATGACGTGTTAAAATGTCAGGCAAGCGAGCTAGAGAGAGGGATGGAGCTTTACACCTTATATAGCTCCATCCCTTTAACAGTTCAGCTAAAGTCGTCAAATGGGTCGCGTTAAGAACTCATGGTAGGAACTCAGGTCTGGGCCCACCGATTTAGAAATATCTTAAGCACACTATACCAACCTTTCCTGCCCCGCCGTATCCCATATTTCAAACTTAACGGTGGTGTCATCGAGACAGACGGTCTGCGTGAGAAAGGCGGCGCCGATCGTGCTCTCCTGGTACTCGTGGAACTGCCCCTTCACGAAGCGCAGCACCAGAGAAGACTTCCCCACTGCTGACTCGCCGAGGAGCACCAGCTTGAACTGGCAGACTTTCGTTTGTGGAGCGCCGTTCGGCCGCTGAGCAGCACCGCTCCTGTTTGTCGCCATCGCCTGGAAACATTCAAGATGTCAGCATAACACATAGGGATTCCCTGTTGGAGTTTGTGTTTCCTGAGAGCTATAACCTGGAGATCTTTAAGTCAAGTGTTAATAGGTCATTTGACCTTTTAGGCAAGCGTGCCGTCATCCATATCGTTCATCATCATCAAGTGAGTTAGTGGTCAAACGCAGAGATGTATTTACAACTGTACATTAAAATACAAACGCCAATTCAGTTTTCACTGCTAAACACGGATTCCTGGGTTCAATCCAAGTTTGAAAATGTACAGATTTGTTAGGAATATCTTATGCGTTGCCAGACCTTGTTATTAAGCCTATTAGCCAACACGAAAACGTTACTATTGACGTCGTGAGAGTAGATAGTGTTGTTTATCATTTATCAAATTGTTTCAGGTAGATTTAATCACATTAACAGTTACTGCTAAGTTCAGATTAGGATAGATTATCCTCGCGATAAAGAGGGTAGTCATGTTATGACTTATCAGTCAAAAATAGAAAGCATGATAAAGCTAGAATTATCTTTAAAAATAGAAGGAAAGCTATTTTAATCCATTTAATTTATATACACAAGAAATACCCTCACTTGAGCGCCTTGAAACTGCTGTTTCTACAGCCCTAAATAAAATATTTAAATAACTTTGTCCTTGACAGCAGAACACCTCACATTATGTAGTAAGTAATGTACAGTCTGTATTTTTCGATGCATGTATTTTTATCAATCATGCCTGAATGGGTTTTGATGAAATTCAGATCACAGCTAGACCATGGACATAGATAACTTTGATCCTAGTTTACATTCTCGTGAGATCAATGTCGATCTTAATGAAACAAAAATCAGTTTTCTATTGTTCCCACTGCTGGGACTCTGGACTCCTCACTAGGATAGGGATTGGGCTGTAATTTCCCGCCGACCCAGTGTGGACCTGGTGAAGTTAGAGAATAAATACCGAATAATGCCGAAGCCTACTGGGGTTATGGATTTCTCTTTCATAGGTGTGTAGTTTTAGTCAGTAAAAGTCTGACACGTCCTCCCGCTCCGTCCTAGAGCGTGAGAAGTTATGAGATGATTTCTCACTTAACCTTTTGAGTGCGTAATTAGAGACACAATAGTAAGACAATGGCGCGTGAACGCCGGCGTTAATGCGGGGATCAACAGCAAAAAAACCCTTTCCCATTTTATATATCTCCCTCGCTTCTTAGACCAATAATATGACGGTCCTATCATGCCAAAGACCACTTATTGTAACAGATAAGCCAAAAAACACATGTTTTTGCTGTTACATCCGTTTTAAAATATAGGTGATAACAACACTGTTCAATGGGCGTCAACCGCGAGACTATCACTTCGACAACTGTTAATATTGCCCATATCCTACAGTGGCATTGAAAACCTCTTTATTTGTTCCTAAAATAACTTTGTATTAAGATAAGGGCGATTATTATATTTATTACTTAGAAGTACAAAATTAAATATATAAGTATGAGTGTACTTCTACTTAGTAATACTTTATTTATTTATTTATTGACTAGTTTCTGGCATCGGCTTCGCCAACCTGAAAGTTGATTTCTCCATACAAACTTTGAAACCCGTTTCATCCCGTTAGGGGGTCAATTTTGGAAAATCCTTTCTTAGCGCTTGTCTACATCTTAAAAGGAAACCTTGAGCAAAATTTTACGCTCCTAATCTCAGTTTTTTTGGCTATGAGTTGATATGTCAGTCAGTCAGTTTCTCCTTTTATGAATATAGATTTTACAACTGAGGTTAAACAAATTACATGATTACAAAGAAATAATATTGATACTGATTCCATTGAAAAGTATGACTAGACTAGATACAAAAACATAGATTACAAAATCAAAGTAAAAAGAAAACATACTTATATCTTTTTATAAATTTTTCTGTACATTTGTTTTTCACCTATCTCCTCCTAAACGGCTTGACCGATTTGGATGAAACTTTGTGTGTTTCTTTGAGTGTGTCCCTGAATGATTTAACCTTTTGAGTGCGTAATTAGAGACACAATAGTAAGACAATGGGGCGTGAACGCCGGCGTTAATGCGGGGATCAACAGCTTAAAAATACAATTCCAGCCCATAGGTGGCACTGTAATCTGGTTCTCAATTTATTTTTTGTCTGTCTGTCAGGACCATTAGTATATATATATAAGTATGTCCATTCAAACACCAAATTTACACTATTGATAATTTGAGTTGTACATACTTTCTACATACCAACATCTTAGTTTGAAAAATTAAAGTAAATGTCACCAAGGAAGATTAAATATTTTGTTGAAATATGAGGATATGCCTACAGACTTTTCCTGTTAATTACTCATTAATTAACAGGAAAAGTCATAACCTAGTCAGTACCAATAAATCAGGTAAAACTATTAAAAACTAAAATCATTTCTATGCTAATTACAGTTATGATAGTGTTGTAGTGAAACACAATAAATATGAAAGGCAGGAAGTGCAACAAAAGTGTGCACAGGAAATGCAAATGATTGCTAATTATTCTGTTCAACAACCTTAAAGTCAATGCTAATAAATTGAAGCTCTTTTATTTTTAATATACATTCTTAAAGGATTTAAAACAATAATTTTGTATTTATTTAGTTGAACACATTCATAATGAGTACAGCTAAGGAGTGGAATTCCCTGCCGGAGTCTGTGTTTCCTGATAGCTACAACCTAGGGGTCTTTAAGTCAAGAGTGAATAGGTTACTTCTAGGCAAGCGTGCTCCAACGTCAGCCACATCATCGCTTACCATCAGGTGAGATAGTGGTCAAACGCGAGCCTATCAATAATAATAAAAAAAAGATCTCATAAAGAGTTTGAAAAGAATAAGAATTCAATAATTTATATCAGTAATGTTGTAATTTTTATTCTTAGCCATTGCTAATGACCATGAAGTTTCCAGGAAGTGGATTGTGGAGTTCCAGGTTTTCTCCATACTATCAATAGAAACCATGCATTAGCTTCTGACATATTCTGTGTCTATGTAGGCCTATGATTGTGAAATAAAAACATATTTTGAATTTTTTCTCATGAAATTCGAAAATCCCGCAGGAACATATTACCAGGATAAACTTATCACAAAAAGATAAAATATATAATTATTATATATAATTTTATGTATGTATGTATAGGTATATATTTGATTAAATATGTATGTATGTTTAGTTTTATATATTTGTAATATTAATACATATATATACATACTTTGTATCTATAATTTTATGCATCTGCCATATGTCTCTCCACTACCCTAGGTTGACTGGTAGAGAATGCCTAAGGCATTAAGTCCGCCTTTGTACCTTTTGTTGCATGATGATTAAATAAAATAAATAAATAAGAAGTTTTTCAAATTTGTTCATCCTTATAAGGCATGATTGAGTATGCAAACATGCATACATACACTAGTAACATTCTTTGATTTACTATTTGTTTACCTTCCTAAAATAAGATAAAAAAGAAAGGTCTATAAACAAAAAGATACACAGCAAACAAAGGTGTAAGAAGAAAGAAAATGCAGCAGTCAATGACTGTTAATGACTGCCCTCTTTCTCATGAGCACAATAACAATAAGTCAGTTGTATGATAGTGAGAATTATTTATCGAATAATGTGCTACTGACACAAATCTGAAGAAAAAATGCTTTTCAGTCAAGATACAATAATATTACTTTCCAATTTTTTTTAAGTGTATTTTGGGGAGATGATCTAGACATCTACCGTAAGGGCTTGAGAAAAGAATATCTAGAAGAAGTTAGGGGAGGCTTTTGCCCAGCAGAGGGAAAGTATAGGTTATTAAAAAAAAATTAGATAGTGGCTGTACCTGTTTTTTTTTTCAATAGGTATCAAATGTGATCTTTTAAAACGGTACGGCTAACCAATAACATAAAGAAAGATTTGGATGTTTATTTGTTATGAATAAACTGAAAACTGTTGGACCCATTTTAAAAATTCTCTCACCAGTATAATGCTACTTTATCACTGAGTGACATAGGCACATATTTTCTACTTTCACACAAAGTTGCTAGCAGAAGTTAATAGCCAGATATAAGTAGTAAACAAAGATGCAAAAAAACAGTCTAGCCTAGGTACTGGCTGCAGGGTTGTACAAAAGAGCTACTGTGACCCTTGGATGCAAAGGGCCTGTGAAGGAACTCAGGTCCATTTTAGTTAGTAAAGTCTGACACTCCCTCGCGCTCCACCCAGAGCTGGAGAAATTATTTGACATTTCCCACCTCTAAAACAACGCCTCAGCACTTGAACATCTTATAGGTTGTCTATGATGTAAATATGTGTGTCTATGATCTGATTCAAAGCCAGTTCTACTGTGAAATACCATGTCAGTCCACTGTCTATCACCTATTGTTACATTGACCCACACTGATATCTCTTTAAAACTGGGATAAACCCCTACCTACATTAAATATTTTTCATCTACAAGCTATTTAAAAAACGATTTTAAACTTTATTCTCAAGAACTTAGAGAATATGTTTCCACAAACTGAAGTGTAATAGGATGCCATTATCTACACTAATAATATAATATTAGTGTAGATAATAGGTGAGATAGTGGTCAAACGCAAGCCTATCAATAATAATACTGAAAAAAAAAGAGGTTAAGTTTGTTTTTATGTTTTTTTGCCTGGAAGTACTGGTAAGATTGCTAAAAATTTTTTACCTGTAGAAAGCTGCTTTATTCCTGAGTGACATAGGGTATATTTTATGTACACGGGTGAAGCCGCAAGCAAAAGCTAAATGCATTATGATAACATTCTTGTCATCAATGAAACAAGGAAAAACATACTGATCAGAGTAATTGAACGCTATCTTAGTTTAATTTAAATGAAATCAAGTGTTACATTAATTAGTAGGACTAGAAATAATGATGTTTATAACATTGCATAATGTTATGTCTTTGCAGATTTGTGTTATGTAAACATGTTCAAGATGTTAGAGAACTATTTTATATGAACTCTCTTTGTGTAAAATAATTAAGTAAAGGAAACAGTGTCATCTCATAAGGCATTATAATCTAGAACATTGTGGGTCTATTTGGGTGCAGATAATAATTCTCAGTAATATTAACCTTTTGAGTGCGTAATTAGAGACACAATAGTAAGACAATGGCGTGTGAACGCCGGCGTTAATGCAGGGATCAACAGCTTAATTCTTTTTTGATAACAAATAAGTGAAACCCTTACTCTAGAACTAGGTTAGGTGCCTGTATTGCAGAATCCAGTGACTTCTTCCATTTACGTTGCGGTACACTGTCCTCGTATACCTATATATTAATATTGTTATATGGAAAAATTGTAAAAACAACCATTTTTTTTTTTTAAATAACCATGGATTTTCTTGCTGGTTCTTCTCCAAAGGAAATGACCATTTGGAACCATACACTAGCTTCTGACAGGTAGGCCTATGTGAAATAAAAATATTTTGAATTACAATTTGAGATAATTAGAGACATTAATTTAAAGAAATTATGGAAAGAAAATATTTTTCTGCTAAATAATAGGAGACTGCTCTAGATTTATTCTTTTGAGATGTCCATTTTGATGTTCTAATGGTGTTGATAGATCAGATAATACTGGAAAGTATTTTGAGGGTATTTATTGGTGAATGTTGTTATTATTAGCATAATTTAAGAATGTTTATCATAAAATAGTAATAAGGTGATGTCTTGTACACACACACTATTAATTAATGATAAAATTATAATTAGTCTGAAGTCTTTCAACAGATAATGAATACACGAAATTGAATAATTATTTACTCAAGTACAACAGCTTATGTACTTTTTACCATGTATGAATCATTACAAGTTGCTAATAACTTGGTCATAACAATTTATTAGAATTATGGCAGTTCATTTTGTATATTTTGTTTTTGGAAAAATGAAAGTTGAGCAATAATGTTTCATAGGTACATTGATAGCAGTTACCTAATGCTTGAAAGTGTTTTTAATATATTTTGAACACAGTACTTACCAGATAAAAGTCCTACAAATACACAGTTGGACACCATTGACAAGGCTTGTAATTACTACAAGTAATGATCAATCACCCATGCACATTTAAAAAGAATATAATTTGTTGTTTTTTTAATAAAACCTTGAGGCTTGAGAACTACGAAAGCGATTGTAATAAAGGCTGGCTTAATACGGTAAACAAGAAATTGTTATCTTCACGTCCGTATCGTCGCGAAATCACAAAGAAACAAAAGGTTTAACAATGACACTTTATCAGCCACTATTCGGCGCAGTTCGCCGGACCTACATAATATAATTTCTCGATCAATTTATCTGTCGCGCACCAAAAACGTGTCTATTATGATGATGACTAACCGCTTATGCCCGTATCACAGCGTTTCCTTCGACTCGGACGATTAAAAATTACCTATAGACGCCCTCATCGGAATCAGCTGTATGTCATAAAAGCGCTCTACGTAGGCATCTACGCGTCTCATCACTTTGTCCTGACGACTACTTCGGAGAACAATACCCCTAATCTTCTCATTTCATGAACACTCTCAACAATATTCGATAAAATGACGCATTTACTTGATTATAAGGACTTGAAAGACGTACCCTCCCTGTTATTATACCGCTGTTTTGCACTTTTCCTTGGGCGACAGATCCTCAAGAGGTCGCCGTATCACCGAAAATATCATTAATTACACACTTTAATGAATAAAATCATTAATTTTAAATGCTAAACTGGAAAATCTAGCACAGAAATGCAAAATGACCACGAACAAACATGGAAGCGAGAGAGCGAGCGAGACGTTTCATTTCACAGAAAATTGTCTCTGGTATTGTATACGTCATTTTTAAGAAAAATTACCGATTGTTTTTGATTAGTCAAAGAACACAAAACAATAATCACTGTTCATTTTATTTGCAAAATGCAGATAAATAAATTATGTTAATTAAAAAGAAAAAAAACTAATAGAAAACATGGTACTCTGCATAGTAGCGTGTTTGTGTGCTTTTTCAGACAGGCTTCAGATAGAAGTAAAAGAGCCAAAATTAGTACTATTAAACTAGAACAAGCTGGATTCATAGGTCTCGAAACAGCAGTTTGCATTCTTTATCTTCCACTACTAAACTATCTAATTATAATATGCTATCTCTTTTTTGCCAAGCATTGTAAGCAATCTCTTTCGAAAAGTAAATAGAGGATGGAACTTGAATAAAGGGCCTATTACACTACGCGAAATTCAGCACACGATATACAGACTGTCTTATTTTTTGTTCCGAGTAAGACTATCATCATCTTCCTGCCCTTGTCCCGTTTTATCTGGGGTCGGCACAACACGTTTTTTTTTTCCATTCTGTCCTGTCACTCGTCACGCTATCACTAACTCCCTTTTCTTTCATATCACTTCTCACACAATCCATCCATCTTTTCTTTGGCCTCCCTCTTCCTCTCCATCCATACATACATACATAATCAGCCTTTTAATGTTCCCACTGTTGGGACTCAGGCCTCCTCTCTAGGAGAGGGAATGGGCCGTAATCCACCACGCGAGCCCAGTGCGGGTTGGTGGATGTCACGTCTTCGAATTTTTGGTTCTAGGACATGCCGGTTTCCTCACGATGTTTTCCTTCACCGTTTTGAGAGCAGTGGTGATGAAATAAATTACACAAAGTAATGCGCCTGGCTGGGTTTGAACCCGCAACCTACTACTCGTAAGTCGGTTCCGTTACCACTCGGCCACCACTGCTCACCTCTCCATCCATCCACATGTAAATTCATAACTCTTTTAGCAACGTGCGCTTCATCCCTCCTCTTCACATGACCATACCAAGATAAACGATTCCCTTTCAACTTTTCAGTCACTGGCGCCACTTTCAAACTATATTTCTTAGGTCAATGAAACTTCCCATAATATACTCATTTCTCACTTTATCCATTCTTGTCACACCATACATCCATCTTAACATTCTCATCTCCGAGTCTACTTTCCGAGTAAGACCGGTCGGGTCTAATATTACACTATGCGACATCGACTAAGATTGTCTGAATATCGAGTAGTGTAATAGGTCCCTATCTTTGTAATCTGTGCTGTGCCAAAATTTGTCATTTGACAGCTGACATTTCAGTCAGTCGTTCGATCGTTTCACGTTGTTAATTTTTGTATTATTCACTATCGTGTTTATTTTAAACACCACGGTGATTATAGTCATAATTAACAGGTTTGTACAGTAGTTTCATATCATGAAGATAACTAGATACAAAAAAGTTCAGAAATACTTGAAGTTCTACTACAACAACTATGGTTTCCACCAGCCGTATCAAGTGTTGCTTGATGGCACGTTTTGTTTTGCTGCGTTTAAAGTAAGTCTTCTTCTTATTATAAACTTAACCTCCTCAATTTATAAGAAAAATAACATAACCACACATATACAGAAGAAGACTTAGTTTTAATTACTGCTCGCAGAAAAACAATATTTTCCATTTAACACTAAACAGTTTTTCTCACAAACGCGTCACCATTCTCTAAAATCAACAACATGTCCACAGAATGGACAGCAAGTACAGGCGCAATGGTCGTCTGATAGACATAGTGGATGAGGAATGGCGAGCCGAGCAATTACCACATGAGGACATCCAGGTCCCTTTAGAAGAGCTCCCAGACCCAGAGGCTGACAGCGCGGATTCCCATCTAACCCTCAAAGAGCAGAGCATGCGCTGGCAGGAGAATTTCCCTGAACCAGCAAGCAGTAATTAAAACTAGGTATTCTTTGCTAATTATCTTACTAGACCACTTTTCTTTATCAAGTAAACCTGCTTTATTAATACTTTTAAAAAACTACTCCTTTATTAGTTTCAGTTTCGCAACTCATCTTCCTACCCTCGTCCATGTTACTTCTCTTCTCCCCTTTTAATTGCCAACTAATTCACCATTTGACTAAATATGGTCAATTAAATATTTATAACTTATTTTATTTAATAGCCTATTACCAACTATGTCCATTTACTAATAAATAATTTTAACTTTTTTCAGGAAAAAATTAACATAAGAGAACAAATTCCAAAATATTTGAACTCTCAAGCAAAATTACTGACTACAAGATGCATTATTATAGAAACAGAGAAAATAGCAAAGAAGACTCATGGAGCTCTAACTATATTGAAGCAATTTGGAATACATGAATGCAATCACAAAGAGCCTATAGGTGGGTCCAACTGCATACTGTCTATGATTGGTAGAAAAAATGATAAACACTATATCCTGGCAACACAGGATAGAGATTTACAAAACAAGCTTAGAGAAAAAGCTGGTGTTCCACTTCTGTACCTCCATAACAAATCTCCTACATTAGAGAAGCCATCAACGGCCAGCTATGCCAAAGCTGGCAAGAGTTTAGAAGGTAATCCACACATGTTTATCACTGAAACACAAAACGAAGCACTGCAAACTATGAAAAAGGTTCTAGGTGTTGAAGAAAATGTGGAAGAACCAAAAATTCCCATAAAAAAGAAGAAACAGCATAATCCTAATCCCCTGTCATGTAAAAAGAAAAAGAAGAAAAAACCTACAATAAACAATAATAAGAAGGCAGAGAGTGTGACAGAAGGTAAAGTTAGGAAAAGAAAGAAGAAGAAATTGCCACATCATATAAAAGAGCAATTGAAGACTGTTGTTATGAATGGCTAATAAATGTTTCAAGTGCTGACATGCATTGTTTTTTTTCTGATAGGCATCGTTTACGGAGTGTCGCGTTATAGTATGTCGTCTCGCGAAATGTCGGACGATTTTTCTGTTTACAGACAGGTGGCGAGTGTAGAGGCTTGTGTCATCACAATGATGTTGTTTATGAAGATTTTAGGTGCACGCAATGGGCATCGTTGCATCGCAAATGACGGGTACCTATGGGGACAGACGGCTAACTTAGATTTTCTTTTAACAAAATGTCAAACCGACATAATCAACATTTTGTCCTCTAGAATTGCTGACGTTGGCTCACGACTTCGTTGTGCAATTTCCAAATAAGACTGGCAAAAGATTCTGCCGCTTTTGGCGCGGGTATCGCCGTTTGTTAGCATAGGCACGTGCGACGCCGTGGGTGGGTGTTGCTACGTTTTACAGTGTTCGGAAAATTGCAGGAATAGACTCCGCCGCAGAGATGAACGTCGCGTGAACGAGGCTTTAGCATCTGCTCAATCTTTAAGACTCTCTTGGAAGTACTGATCGCATTACGAAAACCACAGCCTTCATTGCCACTGAGCGCCATAGGCTTTTTGTCCCAGAATAACGCAAGCCTCCAGTGTGGAACAATCATGAGGGGAAATTCTAATAAAACTATGCAGTTTAAAACAAAAGTCGCATTCCGTATCAGTTTGTTTATCCGCCATAATTCCCCCTTTACTGCTCGACCCATCTATTTTGCCGTTTATGAATTCATATATTATTCACGGATATATATGGTATTATTCAATCATGCATAATCAGGGTGGGATATTGGGTACTGAATAAAACGAGTTTTGCAAATCAAATATTTATTTAAAAGTGACTGACTAGGTTAAAATTAAAGCTATAAGTGCCGAACACAGTCAAGCACTTAACTCCATACAGGTCAACAAGACAAAAAAATCTTATTACATTATTGAAATGAGCAAAGCCTGGTGTCCCGTGAGCTGATGAGCGACGGCGGCGGTTGATATTACGGTACTTTCAGTTTGAAAGGCCACAGTAGTTTGACTCTGTGTGTACCGAAGGTAACAATGTGAACAAGCGGTAAGTTGCTCAGGTATACCGTGTGGAAGTGTGAGACTATGTCGTAGCAATCTTCTGCCCCAAATATCTCTTCACCGTCGGGAGTGTCCTAGAATGAAAAAAATGGAGTAGATTTTTTTTTAGTTAGTAAATCATCCAATAACTTCTCATTAAAATTGACATCCATGAGACTTTTAGAGACTAAATCCACATCTGTGTCCTTCAGTTGCCCTTCGCGTTCCAGGACCACGGTTTCCCATTCAGAAACTCCACTTGACCCACTTGCCCTCCCCCCTCCCCCCAAATACGCCTATGCAGGTACACCTGCTCTAGCGAGACTCGCAGTGGTTGATGATAAATTTGTTTTAATTTTAAATGAAGATTTCGCAATAGTGCAGTTTTTACTTTACCTATAACTTGGACTGAAACGGAATTGACTAACGGCAAAATCCGTTTCAGAGGACAAATGAAATAAAAACTTTTATGTCCACGCACCTCAATCGTATGCCGAATCATGACATCTTTGAAATAGTTCCAGACCGCTACCGGAGACTGCCAGTAATACCACTTGAAATATTTATGCGTAGATAGATATATCGTTATGAGGGTAGAAAGTTTTAACGCGTCAAAATCCCGCTGGGCCGCGTACTCGATCGTTTCCATCAACAAACTGATAAGGAAGTGTTTTTCAGATAAAAAGTAGTTCGCTATTATATTCTTTTGAACTAGGAAGTCACCTAAAAAAAAATTTATTTGATTGTCATGTCTTCATTGTTCACAAACATTTCTTCCTACCTCTTAAGAAATTGTGAATTGGCACTTCTGGCTTTAGAGACCCCGCAAACTGCAGACTTTCGATCTGCTGATAGTTTGGTTGGTTGCTTAATCGAAGCTGTATAGAAGTGCGTACACAAAACGATTCAGAATTGGCCGACAAAAAAGTTTAACTTCATACTGATTAATCTAGCAACTAACCAAACTATCGACCGAAAATCTGCAGTTAGCGGGGTCTCTTAGGAGTCATGATTTTGTCTAGGGGTCAAAATTCCAGCAAAAACCACCCACTTTTTGCTGGAATTTTGACCTTAGGGTGTTTTTAATATCGTGTGGATTTAATCACGCATGCGGATTGGTCCGCACACGTAGCCCCCGCAAATGTCCTTTCCATACAAGTATTGATTGAAATGCGTGGAATACGCACGCAGGGATGCGGGACGTGATATCGGGCAGTAGCCCCGCATGCGGAGCAATTTCGCATGCGTGATGAAATCTGCACCATATTAAAAATACCCTTAGAGCCGAAACTGCATTAAGCGGTCGCCCGTGCCAAATGGGGCTTCCTCGACCCTTTCTAACACAGTGCTAGTGTGGAGCCGCTACACAGGACATGCGTCATTTGCTATGCTGTCCATCCTGCACAACCACCTGCAGTTGTCAGGATCTGCACGAGATCAATAATAGAGCCGTAGAGGTTTCCAAATACTGGTAAAAAAAAAAAAATTGAGTACATCGACACGAAAACAAGAAGTGCTCCGTTGCGGGGACCCGCGCGGGCACCTGTCGTGGGGGACCTTATGCTACGAAATAATATATTAAGTTCTCCATCGACAAGACTACATGCTCACCGTTAAAGTTTAACTAGCAACACTGCGCAGGTAATAATCCGGTTTCCGTGACGGGAACCCGTGCACACGCGCTTTGACACGCGACGTTAGCCCGTCGCGGGCGCTCGCATATCTAACGCAGTTACCTTACATTTGAACCACCTCTACTCAATTGGAGGATACAAGTGTGATTTTTTATTAATTACCTAAAAAATTTTTCAATCCATTCTCGGCATCAGCTTCACATGCTGCAATCATGGCCACAGCTTCGGCCTCGTTCATGATAGTCCCAGTAATTATACACGGCCTGGGTTCGTTAGGTGGCTTCCTAAACGGAGGTTCATCGTTCTCCCGCAGGGAATTCAGATACGATGGGGCGGATATCTGTGGCTTTACCACCTTTCCTTCTTCTTCCGAAGGGGTCTCAGGTATAACTGTGAAGCCCCCTGCCGGGGCAGATGCCGCTTTTATTTTTATGGCCTGATCAGCTGAAGAAACGGATCCCGGACTTGTTTCAGAGTCCAGGACCGTCTCCATACAAGGGAATTCCGGTTCCATGATGTTGGAATCAATATTTGTTACTTCAATACGCAGATTCTTGAATTCTGCCCTGACACTTCTATCAATGTCAATTTTGGCTCGTTTTTTTTTTTTTCATAATGTTTGGCTGGCATACACGTAAAAATGAAGGAGTTTCATTACTCATCTACTAACTTTTACCCACGTGATAATTATCCCTCTGAAACACGCTACCGTGATTAAAAGTATCACAAATGTCGTAATCGGAATCCAGGTCATAAATTATTGATGGGATATCGCAAAAAAAAAAAAAACCCCGACTGCGTAAAAAATAACTTTAGATAAAAAATAAAACAAGTTCAGACCAGTAGCGTAAAAACCAATTTAAATAAAACAAATAATAAATTCTAATACGGAACATATTGACTGCAACAGTCGGGATCCCTTAGATAGGATGATTTTAGTCTGGATTTATTGGGTCCCGACTTACTTTTTAGGGTCCCACAGTCGTTATGCTGATTTTTTTTCAACGTCACCTATCTAAGAACACTTGGGTTAACAAGACGAATCTAACGATATGCTAATTATGTAAATCGGTTCAGCGGTTTGGAAGATATGAGGTAATAAAGAATATTACATACATACATACAAGATACGCGCGAAACACATAACCCTTCTTACAGTCGGGTAATATGAAGCGAAATAAAATACGTAAAGTACATTTAAAATTATTTACTAAGACATTTAACAAATTATTATATGATAATTATATTCATATTCATGGGGTATTTTCTTGTCCGACATACCAGTGTCTCAAGACGAAAATCTATGACCAGTGTGTGTTGCCAGTGATGACATAGGGTTTGGTCCCTTACAATAGGTTTCATCAGAAGTCACCCAAAGGGCAATGGAGAGGGCTATGTTCGGAGTTTCCTTGCGTGATCGAATCAGGAATGAAGATAATCCGCAGGAGAACCAAGGTTACCTACATAACTCGAAGAATCGCTAAAGTTAAGTGGCAGTGGGCAGGGCACATTGCTCGCAGAACAGATGATCGATGGGGCCGAAAGGTTCTAGGCGACGACCGCGTACCGGAAGACGCAGCGTTGGCGCGGCCTCTAACAAGGTGGACTGATGAACTGGTGAGTCGCGGGAATCCGATGGATGCGAGACGCACCGGGTCGGGCGTTGTGGTGACACTTGGGGGAGGCCTATGTTCAACAGTGGACGTCTTTCCAAACATCTTGTACCCTTGGTGATGATATTTCCTCGTCGACTTGACGAATCCAAATCACAATACATAATCATTGTAATGTATGAAGACGATTGTTGCCGTTACCTACAACCTCGCTCGCATTTTTTCGCATAATTTTTGCACCCAGATAATATGAAACTTCCAATATTTGTCAAATGACTTCAATCATCAAGAATTGGTTCCCAAGACATCTTCATTCCATTGTTCACAATGCGGCTAGATCACTTAGTGCGTTGTTTCTTGCCACGAACTTCGTTTGTAGCTTCTTCCCTGCTTTTAATATCTAAAGTATCCCAGTACCTACTGGGAACCTTCTCATTTTCATCATCAGATGACGATGATGACGAAGATGATGACGACGAAGAAGAGGAAGATGTATCATCAGAATCACTAATTTCTACTTCCTTATCTTTCGTGCGTTTCTTTTCATTTTTCCTATTTGGTTTTTCGTCTTCACTACTACTGTCTTTTCTCTTCTTTTTGTCTTTTTTGCTAGTTTTAGCTTTCTTCTTACTTTCCTTTTCACGTTTGTCTTTTAAGTTTTTTTTTTTGGATTTAGGATCTTCAGTTTCAACTTTATTTTTTCTACTTTTGTCAATGTTTTGATTGTCTCCATTTTCACATCTTTGGCTGTCAATTTCTCTTCTTTTAGATCTAGGTTCATCTTCATCACGAGTGTCTTTTTGTCTATCATTATTTTTATCTTTCCTTCGACTGTCTCTAGAATTATCACGATCGTTTCTTTCTTCAAAATCTTTCTTATTTCTTTTGGAAGGTTCGGGTTCATCCTGACGCCCTTTGTCGTCATTTCTGCGTAATCTGTCGTCATCAACTCTGTCTTCTCTACGTGTTCTATCGCTTACATCTTCCTTACGTCTCCTGTCATCATCTTTACGACTTCTATCACTTTCTTCACGTCTGTCATCATCTTGATATCTTCTGTCGTCATCTCTGCGTTCTCTTTCGTCATCTTTGCGTCCCCTTTCTTCAGCTCTTTGGCCCTTACGTCCTTTATTATCATTTCTTTGTTCCCTATCATCTTTGCGACCTCTATCATCATCTTGGCGCGCTCTTTCATCTTCTTTCCGTGCTCTATCGTCATCCCTGCGTCCTTTGGGTTCTCTGTCGTCTTCCTTGCGGTTTCTTCTTTCATCATCGTCTTTACGATTTCTAATTTCGACTTTTTGTGGTCGTTCTTCCCTACGTCCTTGATTTTCTTCTCTTTGTGCTCTATCATCCCTCCGTCCTCTACTATCATCTTTCTGTGCCCTATCATCATCCCTGTGGCTTCTATTTTGGTCTTTTTCCTGTCTCTCTTCATTCCTTCGTTCTTTGTTATCAACCCTCGTTGACCTTTCATCACCTCGTAATCTGTCATCTCTTCGTCCTCTGTCATCTTCCTTTCGGCTACCGGATTCATCTCTTTGTGGCCTTTCGTCGTCTCTACGGTTTCTGTCTTCATTTTGCCTAGCTCTGTCGTC
The DNA here is from genome assembly GCA_905147345.3 of Mythimna impura. NCBI lineage: Eukaryota > Metazoa > Arthropoda > Insecta > Lepidoptera > Noctuidae > Mythimna > Mythimna impura. Next base: position 28,412,802 of record LR990348.1, on the reverse strand, counting down.
ATCTCGACGGCTTCTTACGTCTTCTCGTTGTGGCCTTTCGTCGTCTCTACGGTTTCTGTCTTCATTTTGCCTAGCTCTGTCGTCATCTCGACGGCTTCTTACGTCTTCTCGTTGTGGCCTTTCGTCGTCTCTACGGCTTTTGTCCTCACTTTCTCTTGTTCTGTCATTATCTCTCCGACCTCTACCGTCATCTCTTTGAGGTCTGTCATCATCCCTCCGACTATATTCCTCATTTTGGCTTCCTCTATCATCATCTCTACGGCCCCTGTCCTCTCTTTGAGGTCTTTCTTCATTTCTACGACCTCTATCCTCATTTTGGTTGCCTCTTTCATCATCTCTGCGACCTCTGCCCTCGTCTTTTCTGAATCTATCGTCATTTGGCCTAGTCCTGTCATCACCTCTCCGGCCCCTGTCATCATCTGTTCTGCCTCTATCTTCATTTTGCCGTCCTCTGTCATTATCACGTCGCCTATTATCACCATTGCTCTGTTCATTATCATCAAATCTCCTTCGTCGATCATCTCCATTTCTCTGGTCCATTCTATCGTCATTTCCTCTGACGTCCCTGGGTTTGGTAAAGTTGTCTCTATCTTGGCGAATGTCAGGTCTGTTTTCCATCCTCCTAGCATCTTTGCCGTACGTATCGTAGAAGCCGTCGTGGCCCCATCTTTCCACAGGTTTTTCTGGTGCCTCCTCGGTAGGTGTTTGAGGAACTTTTTCCTTTTTTTTATCCTTTTTAGACTTCTTTTCTGTCTTCTTTTTATTACTGCTCTTGTCATCCTCGCCATCTGAAAGAAGAAAAAAAAAACTAAATTTATCGAAATTGTGCTTTTCACAGCCTCTTTTCGCACTATTTATTTATTCTTATAATAATTGCTACCGATTGACTGGTTTTTCGAAGTCAGCTGTATAGCCGCAGCTTGAAATAAAATATTGGTATTCTGCAGCACTCAGTTAGTTAATTTTTACAGTTCAGGATCATCTGCCTCGATTATGCGTACTGTAAAAATTGGTGACTATATATTTGCGTAAATATTCATAAAGGCTTGTAGTGCAGTCACTTTTTTGCACCTCTTTTTTTATTTTTTCGGCAATCCCAAACAAATATCTCCCGTTCTGAGTGGAGCTAGGGAGTGTCAGGCTTTTACTGACTAAAACCCACCCGTGGAAGACCACGTATGGGTTACAACCGCGGCTCTGGGCTGAAACAGGGCAACTGAAAGATCAGTTGCCCTTTGCAGCCCAGAGCCGCGGTTGTGGCTGCGGTGACTCTTTCGAACAAATCCAGCCCACTATATTAACAGCTGCTTTACCTTTCGGGGAGCACAGACGTAATATTTACGTTACATTGAACATTAACAAAAAAATGAGCTTACCACTAGAACTGTCGCTGGAAGACGAGGAGTCGGAGCTACTGGAACTGGACGAGTCTGAACTGGATGAGCTGGAGTCACTATTCAATTTGATTTCTGGTATTGGTGCTGGCACATTCTGAAACGAAACATCAGTATAAGTATAAAGTTAAAGACAAACTGAGCCCACGTATGCTACGCATCATGATCTAGTATCTTGAAATTGCTTGAAAACATATGTCTTAGAAACATACTTGGCATACGTAACGCTGTCACACGCGTCCCACGTAAATCGTCAGCTGTCTGTCTGTTGATATGATTGCATACGTGGGCTGTTTGTAAAGACAAACAAAGAGCACTATATTGATGTTTGATGGAGAGGTAGTCCAAGATGATTGGAGAGACTTGTTTTTGACTAAATTCGCAGATTTAGATTACATTATGCATTAAAGGCATTGTGTTATTTATGTATGTTTGCTTGCTGTCCTGCAAACGCTGAACAGCCACACAGTTAACTCTGGGCTGTTATATGAGTGTAACCAGGTTAAGGCGTAACCAGGTAGGTAAACACAACCAAGTAACCGTTCAATGGATCAAAGGACACAGCAACTCAACAAAGGCAAAAGCAACCGAGGCAACAAAGCAGCTGATGGACTTAGAAGGGGTCTCAGTATGGCAGCAATAGGGCCTAAACCTATTAGGCCACTCCTTTTCGGATACCTTCGCAATCTGATAAGGAAACGCACCAGAGATCTACACCAAAAACTATGGATAGACCATAGTGAATGTAGGTAGGCCAAGAAGGCACTTCCCTCCATTGATGGCCGCTTCACGAAACAGGCCCTACGACTGACTAAACCTCAGTTGCGCAAATTGACGGCCGTAACAACTGGCCACGGGACCTTTAATAAGCACCTCTCTATCATAGAGTTACAGACAGTCCACTCTGCAGAGCTTGCATGGAGGTGGACGAGACAGCAGCTCATCTGCTTCTAAGCTGTCCAGTGGTCGCTGGATACAGGGCAAAGTATTTCGGAATCCCAGGTACCCTTCGTAAAATGGTCAGTAACACCAAGGCGCTGCTGGGCTTCCTTGAGGAGCTGGGGTGAATCGAATGACACATTTGTCCCTGCTATACGCAAAATACGCGCTTTAGTCGTGAGGTTGCGGACACCAGCCCGAAATACAAATACAAACCAATATTTATGTACCAATGTATGTTTAAGTTGACATAGTAGCTAACTATATTAACAATATACAAATTCATATAAACAAAAAGACAGGTGCAACGGTAATACATAAAAATAGTGAATAGTACAACTACAGACCTTGGGCATCTGCTTCAAATGCTCTCTCAACTCATCAGTAAGACCGCCAAGACCAATAGAAGTGAAGAAATTGATGGAAAACCTCGTGTTCTTGGGATTATCGCGAGGGAAGATACCGGAGAACGCGCTCTGCAGGGTCCTGAAAAGGAAAAAATTATGTTCATTAAATTGGGAGCTTAATATCTGAATCCACGGTACTAAAGCTGGTTAATATGGTAATGAAAATGTGAGAGTTAATTGTGATACATTAGAATGATTAGACAAAATAACGCGCAATTCTCATTTTACGTGATTCTGCGCTGCATATACCCAGTGACCTGCAACTTAACCTAGGGGGACAAGCTGCGGGACACTGAGCAACATTTTAAGCGCCGAATACACTAGGGAACATTTTGTCCCGCAACATGACGCGCGTCACTCAATATACGTGACGCTGCAACGTTGCATAGTGTCCCGCAACATGCCCAGCAACATTGTACGTGACGCGGGGCATGTTGCTTGCTCCCGCCTCGAGAGCGAGCGCACGTGTCCCGCGACATTTGTCACCGAGTGTAGTCGTGTGTATATTAACTCTTCTTTCTCGTTGTAGTAAGAAATTCCGCATCCACCACCTTCTCTTTCTCTTACGTTTCAACACACTCGATATAATTACTATGTGCGCAGCACTAATAGCCACAACCTCCCCGAGCGACATTTCTATGAGCAGTGACTAGTGTGGCCGGCAAAATGTTCCGCGACAATTGTCTCGGCACACTTCACGTAGTTGTTGAGGGATATGTTCTGCAACATGTTTCTTAATTTGCCCCTAGTGTATCCCAGGCTTAATGTATTTCAATCACGCTCAATATACGTGACTTTGCAACGTTTTCTAGTGTCCTGCAACTTGCTCCCCAACATTTTACAACACATTCAGGTGACGCGAGACATGTTTTTGGACAATTTGATACAGTTGCGCGTCATGTAGGAGGACAATTCGACAGCATTGCGCGTCATCTTGAAGGACTTTTGTCCCCTAATGTATCAGAGGTTTTATGATTAATCATGGTGTAAAATCATGGACTATGGGAAGTGTGCAAGCTGCTAGCTCATATCTTGCTCCACCACAATGCTATGATACAGTAATACCAAGTGACTTAAATACTAGCTAAGGATGACTTTTTACTTGTATCAAAAAGTAGTAACAATCTTCATAGTTTACAGTTTATAGACATCCTCAGCCTAATTAATCACTACTCTATCCTGTTATTTCTAAGGTAGGTGTCATAAATTGAGAGTAGCGGCCATTGGCCCTCCTACATTTTTTGATATTCTTTATTTAAAAAACCGAAATAAAGACAAAAAGCTGTCTTTAATCGACATCTATCATGATCCTTTATGATTCTCATAATGAAAAACAGTTCATTGTTTGTTTTTCAAGTAGCTGCCCAGAGATATTAGGAAAATCTCAATGTACTTTATTCTCAATTTATCTAGCACTTTGTATACTAAAAAAGCTTCTGCCAGCGGCTTTGTCCGCATAAATGTTGGTTATTACGGACGTGAAGTTGTAGCCAGATAATAATATGTAGCCTATGTCCTTGGGATTCAAGCTTACTTCGTGCAAAATTTTATCGAAATTGGCTAAGCAGTTTATTGGTGAAAGTGTAACAGACAGACAGACCGAGTTACTTTCACATTAATAATATTAGGATGGATTGATATGTATTGATATGTAATATAGACAATATTAACTCACACATCCTTGAGGCGATCATTCAGTTTCTTCAGCCCCATGTATTCTGCCAGCTCTTGGAACAAGATCTTTATGTAAATACGGCTGGAACTTGTAGTATCTTCCTCATTTAACTTGACACACTCCAGCACCTCCCAACTAATAGAATCCGTGAACAACAAATGCGCAAAGAACTTGCTTACATTCCTTAGTCTGTTTGTGTCTAATCTGTGTGCAGTACCGTAAGAATCTTTGAATATTTCTTCAAAAGGACCAATGTATATCCGATTTATGTTACAGAACCGCTGAGCTAAGAGTCCGTAGAACTTCTCATATGTACGCTGCTCAGCACAACAGTCCAAGAACATGTGACAGAGTTCTACTTCTTGTCCTGGTTTCAATTGCATCTTCATAAGTTTGTGAGCACACTCCTCAAAGTCTAAACTGGAATTAATAGTTAAATATATGGTCCTACGTAGAGCTACAAGGTTTGTTTCTGTATTATCAATGATAGTGACTTCTTTTTGAGCCTCTTCTTCATCATCTTCTTCTGACTCGTCACTGCCACTCTCTCCGGAACCATCTTCATCACCTGATTCAGCATCAGAGCCTAGAATCTCTTTGCTGAGTGTTTTGTATTTTTGTTCATTCTCCTCATATTTTTCATCAAATTTGAAGACATCTGAAAGAAAACAGTGACAATTTTGTTATAGCTTTTGCTTCTAGCATATTACTTTTGAACCCATTAGAAAGATAACTACTAAAATTAGCATTATTAGTCTAGAAAGGAATACTTTTGTCCATTCTTTAGATAGTATAGTTTTTTTAATATGCAATACAATCATGTCCATTGAATTTGTTGCATATCTATTGTTATTTACAGTTTTCCTACATATTATCCTTATATTAATATTCTATTGTAAATAGTCTAGCAAAATACTTACTCAGAATATCCTGTGGGTCTGTAGCTTCATCCAGCATCATGAGATGAGTGAACTGTTCCTCCTCCGGTACAAGTTCCAACTCTTCAATTAATGCTGGATGATCTTTAAAACCATCTTTCCACACTTGGAACATGACTTCAATCATGTACTGTACCCTTTTATCCAACTGCCCTTCATGTAATATATTTCTTAACATCTCAAATATTGCATTTACACCCTTAGAAGATACTTCAGTGAGTTTCTGTCCACATTCCTTCAAGAAAGCAATGGCTACTTCAACTGAGTCATCAGTTGGTGTCTCCACAAGTAATGTAAGGAGTTCTAATGCTAGAATTTCATGTGCCACTCTCTGGTTCACTAAGTGAGCTATGAATGAAGCGGATGATATACAAATAGGTTTGTCATTGCGTTTGAAACCTCTTTTGAACTGAATCATCAGCCTTTTTAGAAGCAACTCACCAATATTCGGAAAGCGAGAATTGACAGCAGCTACTAGGGCCGCATAAACATTAGTGAATGTAGGTGAAGCAGCCTGTGCCTGTATAACTGAACGACACAACAAACCTCTACCGCGAACTATGTTTTCTTTCAACAGCTCCTTGATAATGATTCCAATGTTACCAACGTTGATTTTGTTGATGTGGCCGTGAATTGACTTCTTCAAAGCTTCCCATGCCAGTCTTTGGTATGCCATTGATGATTTGTCTGTAATTTGAGCCTGCATCATTCTGAGACGTGCAGGAGGTATGTAGGCACCTCCTGTTCTAGTGTTTAACATATCTGTTTCCTTGGCACGTCGCTGTGGCATCTCTTTTTTTACTTCGGGCTCGTTTGCTGCGTCAGATCGTTTTTCTTGTTTAACGGCCCCACCGGGTGATAGCGACTTGGAGTGTCTTCTTTTCCGTCTGGTGTCTCTCTCGCGGTTTTCAGCTGGTGATCTTGACCTCGAACGGGCCCTTTTAGATTTCCTTTCCTTACGTTTATCTTCATCATCACTGTGTCTATCTTTCTTACGTTTGCCATCCTTGTTTGAGTCCATTTTGTATGAATACACAACTTGAAATACGGAATTAAACACCTATTGTAACCAATAGATAGAATTGAATTAAATCAAAAAACCACGACAATCAAAGGTATTAAATGCTAAAATCTTGAATCAACAATCGCGCGGAATGAACACACGATGCGTAGCCATTTTTATTTTGACATTTGTTTTTTGTCATCGACTCGACATTGATGACATTTCGTTATTTTTTTTTTTGTTAATGTTTTTGACTTGGATAAGTCTTTTAAGCCATGTCTTCGTATAAAAAGTTCTTTAGTTTACTATTTCTAGTCCCGCGTTTGTGCTATTATCAACAGATGGTAAATGATAATTATAATGTGATCATCGATACAGCACAAACATACTCAGAAGTCCTGTTCACTTTTGACCTAAAAACCCTTAGGTTATCTTTTCAGCGGTGTGGACCAGTGACCCATCGGGTTTCAGCAGTGGAGGCAGTGAAGGGTGGCAGAAGTTTGATTCAACCGACTTAGCCAGGACGAAAAACTTTACTAGAATACCAATTTGTCTAGTGTGGTCAAACCGAGAGTTCCGCATCACCTTCTTGCAGGACTTGTCAACCCTGTTGAAGGCCTTCTTTTTGTGACTCACATCACATCATATATTTTGCGCACACAAGCATCGACTTAAGTTTGGTATCCTACCTTTTTAGCTGCGTTAGCACGATAGCATTCGGTGCCAAACAATAATCAACTTCAACTCTTCATTATGGCATACCAAACAATAATAGTCGAGCTTCGCCAGACATTTTCGTACGTCAGAAAAATGAAATGTATTTTTTAGTAAGTACTCCATACCCTATCGCAACACATCCATCACGACATCAGCCCACGGCAAAGCATCATCCAAAGAAAAGGATAACATGCAAAGAGCGCATACCATCCGGTCGGAACTACCTAAGTCGACACAGCAAGGGTCTGTTGTCGACAGCAGAAGGTCCAAGCAATTGGTTGCGTGCGAATCAACATCCGGTACCCTCAGCTGGGTGAGATTTAACACTAGTAGTAACTTTTACATCTCTCGTGCAGCGTGATCTATGCACTGGTACGGGAAAAGGCACTCTTGAGGGTAGGCATTAAAGTCCCCCAGTAATACAAATTGAACGGAACGTACTGCCGCCGCACCTCACTCAAATATAATATGCTGTGTGAGTCTGGTTGTTTGCTGGTAGACACAAGCGTAGATAATTTGATCTAGGCCTGTGTCCAAGAAAACAACCAAAGCGTTGAGTTCCTGCCGGGCAAAGTACCCCCTCCCCCCTCCCCCCAAGGCCTACATCTTTTGTTTCGTGTTTTACGTTCTCTGGCCAATCTCTCGCTAACATCAAACTCCGAGTTTTCACACTAGCGTTTACTAGTAGGCCTCCCTCTGCGACTGCGACAATGAGTTTTCTGGGACCCACATCGTGACGACTCTGCCCCGTCCGTCACTGTGAATTCTGCTTATAAGGCTCGACTCAAACAATGTGTCTATTTTCTTTTGATGTTACATAACGGCTAGTCTGTGGTATTTACAGAGCCACTTTAAATAGAGGAAGGGTTAGGACATTAAAAAAAAGATTTAGTTTATTAGTATTTATGACTTTATTTAATACGACAATGAAACTACAAAAGTTGCCTGCACTTCAAACAGCAATTTTCATATACCTCACAAACTGAAGCACATTAATATAATTAATCACATAAAATATAAAAATTAACGATAATAACACCATAATAAGAGATAGGAGAATGACTAACATTACGCAAAAATTACGAAAAACAAAAATATAATAATCTGAAAGCTATATTTTGCATCGCTATACATGATTCGTCTCGATCGTGAGAATCTAAAAGGCTACACAATACCCAAGGCAAATTGGTCAGAGGTTTACACTTCTTCACCGAGAAACAAGCTAGTAACTTACAACTAGTTCCCTTACTCATACAGCGTTAGTAACATAGTCGAAGCAGGCAAGCAGCTCGCCCCGCCGCCGCGCTCTCGCGCCAAGCAACGATACATCATTTCTTATATTATATACAATTATTATCATATCTTTGACGTTAAAACAGACCGACGCTAAATGAATGGCAAAAATATACTATAAAATACAGGAGTAGGTACTCTCACTAAACAGTCGAGCGACAAACCCGCGTAGTATCTCCGCCCTGACACCAAGCGGCGCGTCCGTCCTAAGTCGATATAATTTTGTGCCTAACCGAACGATACGATACATAATATCACTAGAGCAAAAACATCACAGAAGCGGTTTGTGTCCAACACACCGTTACGTCCGCGGCCCGGCGCACTCGCCATCTACAATTAAAAAAATATAAAACGCTATGAAGGCAGTTTTATACGTTACACTTTATTGATATTATCCGAGAGCCAATTACCGAATATACTGAGGCACTTCCACTGGTTAATTAATGAACTAACAATCCATCATGTTATGTTTATTGTACCGATTGAGATCATAAAAGGAAGTGAGATACGACTTAATGTAAACTTGTAGACTAGATATTGGGCGTCGCGCGGGCGCTCCGGGCCTCTGTGGGGCCGGCGGCCTCGGGCCTGGCGGGTCACGGCCTCGGGCCTGTTGGGCGGCCTTGGGCCTGGCGGGCCGCAGCCTCGGGCCTGGCGGGCCGCAGTCTCGGGCCTGTCGGGCCGCAGCCTCGGGCCGGGGCGACGCCTGATCCTGACGCAACATACGCAGCCACAAACAACCCGCGACACGACAGTCTTCCAACTCATCGACAACACAACTCGAACCATATAATCATATTAATCATTAATGGGCAGTTAATAGCGTTACGGCGATACAATTATAAGAATGATAAAACTTAAATTTAGATTATACCTCCCTAAAAATACTGTTGCGTATGATAAACATTAAAAATAATGATATAAGTCTATAACTAACAATTAGGGATACTTCCCGTTCCACCATCGAGCTTCGTCCCGCCAGCTTGCTTACAAATCTCATCATTCGTTAAATTTGCCGAGGGTTCCGTACTAAAAATAAATAGCTAGCCTCTGCGAAATTCGGTAGTCTAACTCTAGAAAATTAAAATTTAATCATATAAAAATAATAGGCAAATACGCGGCTTTTTAGGTACAGAACCCTGAATGCGACTGTACAAGTTTTAGTACACCAAGAAAGGTGAAGTGAAATCATTGAAGTCAATGGATAAAATGTTCAACTGGGATACTAAACGTTGTTTCTTAGTAGGATCACGTCTAAGACATATCCAATAAGTACATCATTTGAAATAGGCCATAATTATTGTTATTTAAAGTGATAGCAATGTTGCCACAATAGGTGAAAATATTTCATTTACAACTTAATAACAATTTAGAATCAAAGATGTCGTAAGCATGATCACGAGGGACATATTTGGTGTCACAAAGTAAGCGCGTCAGGGGGTGTAACACAAATATTGTGAGGATGCTGTACGGTGTGCAATATTAGAGAAATATATTTTTTTTTATAATTTTTATCACAATATTTTTACATGTTACAACACCGACGCAGTATCGGCCTTCTAAATGGCGCTTCCACATTTTACACCGAAGTACAAATTTTGCTACTGGACCAGCCAAAAGACCTTAAATCTATCATCATGAATTACAAACATTGACAGCAAAAGACGTGTTAGCACTGCAATCACAAATATCAATTAGATGTTCCAACGAAACCAACTTGTCTTTTGGAAATGTATAGCAATTTATGAAGTCTCTTCATACATCCATTGATGCCGCAAAAAACCAGTGAAGTTGAAGACCTTACACTGGTTTTATGTCGACGCAAACCTTCGAAAACCCTTGTAAACTGAACAATAACAGAGATGTACACTACATAAATGCGAATAGAGCGCACAAACGCTCGCTAAGCGACCGTCTAAACGACGTGCAATTTTCGACAACCCTAAAAGTATGTTAACACATGGCAACACTAACGAACAGTCATCGATGGCTTTGATATTTGACATTGACATGTTGTTTTTTGGTGAGTTGTGGATAGTCGTCTTTTGGCTCGTCATGCGGTACTGTGGTCACGTGGCGTGCGGCGCCTAGCCCGACGTGGCGGCGCCCGCGCTCTCCACCAGCGCGCTCTTGTTCTGCCGCACCAGCTCCGCGCGCCGCTCCTGCAGCCATACGGGGGGCGTCAGAATACACATCCTTATATATTAACTTGACAGAATATTGACTCGAACAAGATCAATTCCCAGACCCCATATTTTAGAGAGGTCTCTAAAATATTTAAAAAAAAATGGGAATCTTCAAATAAAAAACAAAGAATTTTGCATACATCAAATTCTAACAACAGTTACCCCTAATGATACGGCAGCCCACTGTAGAAATTTTGAAGCAGTCATGTTCAATAAATTATTATGAGCTACTGAATACAATGAAAGCAGTAAATTGAAGGACGCTACACACCAAACTGATTCACTACTACATTCTAGAAAAATCTTGCAAGTCATGCAAGAATATTACAATTATTATTATTATATTTAAGCCATTGGAGAATTCGGTAAAGATTCGACGACCTGATGAAGGTCACGAGAAACGGCCAACATAAAACCAGTCGTGGGGTATTGAGAGAGATCTTTGACCAGCTGTGGAAGAATTCCACTAAACATCCGATTGAAAAACGGAACCCTTAAAGGACCAGAAATGAAAGTGGCAATATTGTGAGGCCACAAGGTCTATTTTTCATAATTTTGAAATGTAGCGTCGACTCAGACTAGGCCAGTTGTTTTCCTCACTCATTCAGTTTAGGTGGTCATGTTACCATCTGCATAAATAATTCTACAGAACAAAAACTATGCGGTTGTCTCGCCAAGGTGTGTAGCGCCCTTCATGCAAATCAAACACGACGACAAACCTCCTTTTTAACGAAGTCCAGCTTTTTCTGAATCTCTTTCTCTCTGTTCAGTTCAGCAGTGGTCAGTTTATTCTCGATGTCTTTAGTAATCTCTTCGACCTTTGCGGTAGCGGCCGAACGCACCTCGGCTAGCTTAAGACTCTGTGTTTACGCATCAAAAAAAAGAAAAAAAAAATAAACATAAAAACAATCATGCAACACGTCATGCTATGTAAATGAGAAATGAAAGAAAAATGATATTGAATGAAATGGCTGAAACGGTTTGATTTGGTTTTTTCTATGTTCGCGTGTAAGCCAATTTGATCCCAACAAATTTTAAAAGCAGCAAATAACCAATTTAAAGGAACATTTGCACTTTTGAAGTAGGTCACACCAATTAAGTATTGCCAAAGGAAAAAAAAATGTTTGGAAGCCCCCCAGCGAAAAGTGTCGAGTATAATTATGTTTACCTCGCGATCCGCTTGGAACCAGTTCGAACCGCCGCAGCCGGCACACAAACAGAACACCTAAGACCTATGGTCACAACGAGGTACACATATTCCAGGCTTGCCATGGACTTTTATTGCCAGTCAGATTTATTGTTTGTAATACTAGTCGTAGGTCATTTTTACGGCAAAGCCCGTTGCAATTTTTCCCGTGGTTCTCTACTGTGATTTCCCACAGAAACGCTAGCTTCGGTAGTCTACCTCCAGTTTTATAATTGCATTTACTACTTTTTACGTACTTTGTTAATGACATTTGTATTTTTAATTAATTTGATTTGTACGAGTATATATCCCATTTATTTACCATTTTTCTAAACTTTATTCTGTTTATTTGTAATACTAACTGCCCGCCCTCATAAGCGACGAATCGATAGTGTATGTCAAGATCGTTAACGATTTAACTTGACAAACACTATCGATCGGTCGGAAGCGAGGGATCGTACAGACAAATCGTACCGAGCTTTTAAGGTATAAATTTGTAGTGTTTGACATAGTAACCAAAAAGTGTTGTAGTTTTCTTCTTCTTTTCTTGTCGATATACTCTTACAAAAAAAATTCTGACCAGTATTTGGCGACCTCTACGGCTCTGTTATTGAGGTGCATGAAAGGAGCCTTCCCGAGCGTCGTTAAAAATATAGTACAGCGATTCTAAACGCCCAGCGCACCCTGGACGGCTAGCACTCAATAACGCAGTCTAGCTGACTAATCCTTTCACCATGATTTCTCAAACTCAAAACCCGAGGTAGTACCATGCCGTTTTGATATAACCACGTCGTTCAAACTAAAGCTGAGTGGGCACAAAAGCCGCTGGCGTGGTAGCCCCGCACTCACATGGTTGCGCAGCTTCTCCTTCTGCTCGGCCTCGAGCAGCAGGCGGCGGTCGGCGGCTTGCTGGAGCTTCTCCTGGATGGCGCTCTCTAGCTGTTGGAAGCGCTCGTGGTTGCCGGCGCGCACTTTCTTTACTTGCTCCTCCTGGATAAAGGTCACATTACATATAACATGTAAGTTTTTTCTAGGTTTCCAACCAGGGTCCGTAGACTTCTAAAACATGGTTAAGATGGCGTGTCAGATTTTTACTGACTAAAACCACACCTGTGTCCTTCAGTTACCCTTGGCGTTCTAAGACGACCACGGTTTCCTTTTGTGAAATTCCCCGCAGCCTTGGCGAGCCGGCATCGGCCCTACTGAGCCCCTACGGTTTGCTGACAATTCTTTGAGTTGACGACTCGAGCTCGGGCTTTACCAGGCGGCTAGACAGCGAGCTACCCATTGCTCGTCGTCCACAAACTCGCGCAACCACTATAGTTTAAGTAATTAGTTAATAAATAATAAAAACCTCAAACTCGTTCCCAAATAAATAATGTCCGATCAAGTCAATTCCTTGCTGTCCGGGGAGGAGGGCGACACCCTAAGCCGAGGTTCGTACCCACCAGGGGGTTCGAGAGCGTGTAGTCGCTTAGTTTCAGGTTTTTTAGAAGTTCTGGCTGGCAGCTTTAGTTTTATTAACACTTTCAAAGCCACGACCCAAAAATACAGGGTTCTGAAAAACCTACACTGCACAACTGTTTGCTCCGATCAACTATAGCCCTAATCGGAGGCACAGACTGCTGTTTCTTGGAGTCGTACCGTCTCGCCCAAGCCCAGTCTCCTATCCTTCGCAGTCTCCGCGCTCAACGCTCTTTTGGATGCTATGCCTGATTGTGACGTGTTCGGGGATGAATGGAAGAACATCTTGTCTGTCTGTCTGGAGTTTTGTGAGATGACTGTATGACTGCCTTGTAGTTATCTTTAACTAATGTGATTGGCCTTTGGCCGTGTTATGTTAAAGTAAAATAAACAAATAGCGTTAACAGTGCATGTTAAAATAAAAAATGAAAAATTTATCTCACATATCAGACTGTGGCGTTGGGGGGGCTAAAGTCATCACAGGTAGACGTCGAACCTCATAGGTAGACCTACGAAAAGCAACTTATAAAAAAAAAACTCACATGCTCACGCAGACGCTCAAGCATCTTCTTAATGTTCTCATCGCGCTTGTCGGCGGCCGTGTTCATCTTCTCTTCAATCGCCTTGTATACTTCCATCGTCTGCTGTTCCAGGGTCAGCCTGTGAATGAGAAATGAAGAACTTTATTGGTGCTGAACTGATGACCCATCAGAGTGAAATAATTATGTCTAAACTAATAGTAGATTATGTGATCTAGTCACAGAAAAAGCAATGTCTTTCGGACATGCATGGAGAGGGGCCAGTTCCCACTTCGCTGGAAGACGGGGAAACTGGTCCGCATCGCGAAGCCGGGACGCCCTGCGGACTCTCCGTCCGCGTACCGGCCCATTGTGCTGCTCGACGAGGTGGGCAAGCTCTTTGAAAGAATAATTGCAGACCGCCTCGTCACGCACCTAACACGGGTGGGGCCGGATCTGGCCGGACGGCCAGTTCGGCTTTCGCAGGAGGCGTTCCACGGTGGACGCCATCATGCGCGTGCGAGCTCTTACGACGGGGGATGCGGTGGCCCAGGGCAGGTGTGTTGTGGCGGTGTCTCTGGACATCGCCAACGCCTTCAACTTCCTGCCTTGGAGTAGCATTAGGACGGCACTCCGGTATCACCGGACGCCCGACTATCTCTGTCGTGTGCTCGAGGCGACAGTCGTGGGCAGGATCCAAAAGTTGGGACTCGAGGTGGCATTGCACAAGTCCAAGGCCATGTGCTTTACCGGCCCTCGGAACGCGCACCACCGGGTTCCCAACTAACGGTAGGAGGATCACAGAACACATCGGTGTTGGGTCGACGATGATGTACCTGGGACTCGTTCTCGACAGCCGATGGGATTTCGAGGAGCACTTCCGACGTCTGGCTCCCAAACTAAATCGGACTAGGGCTACCCTCGGGCGGCTTCTGCCCAATCTGGGGGGTCCAGACGCCTCCTGCCGGAGTCTTTACGAGGGAATCGTTCGGTCCATGGCCCTTTATGGCGCACCGGCGTGGTTGCCGGCGCTGCGGAAGCAGCCGGCGGCCCAGCTGAATGCATGCCATGAGGGTCATGGCCATACGGATGGTGCGAGGATACCGGACGATTTCCCGAGAAGCGGCGAGCCTTGCTGGCCAGCCACCATGGGATCTGGAAGCAACAGTCCTTACACACATGCACGATCTGCGCATGGAGATGCAACGCCGGGGCGAAACTCCGCTGCCGCGACAAGTCGCAGCATGGCGGACAGAGCTCCGGCGGGTTCTCATGGTGAAATGGCGACAGCGACTGTCGCGACCCAGTGCTGGGCACCGTGGGCACGCCACAATTATGGCGGGAAGTCCCCTCTTTGAGGCGTGGTTGGAAAGACCTCACGGCGTCCTCACCTTCCGCATGACGCAGGTTCTCACCGAACACAATAAGTTCGGAAAGTTCCTGCACCGGATTTGTGCGGAAGCGACACCCGGGTGTCGCCACTGTGTGGACCGCCCGGAAGACACGGTGGAGGTGTGCCCCGCTTGGGCAGAGCAACGCCGTGTCCTCGTGGGGGCGAACAGCGGCAGCGATCTCTCGCGCCGGGTCAGGTCATGGTTCGGAGCGAAGAGGAATGGCAGGCGGTCGCCTCCTTCTGCGAAGCAGTAATGCTAGCAAAGGAGGCGGTCAATCACGTCAGGCAACGGTCCTCATGCCCTAACCGCCGCGGGGATTCCGATCCCGATTTCCGGCCACCGGCAAATAAGACAGGACTGTGTTGGGATTTTGCCCGTCATTCAACTCAATCCTTGGCTATTCTTACCAATTATGCCAGAGACCTGGGTCACTATGGCGGCTTAGCCGGAACATGATGTCAAAAATGTATGGTTGACTATGTGACTAACAGTGGCCAGGTGAGGTGCACACCATAGGACTGCATGCATTTTACTGGCTACGCGACTTGGCATCACCGCTGTGGTGACCCAGTGAGGCACGGATCTAAGTGTATTTTACCCTACGCGACTTTTTTTTTTAGGTGGGAAATTATCCAATGACTTTTCCCAGTCTGGGTGAAGCTGAGCGTGTCACACTTTTACTGACTAAAACAATACCTGTGCCCTACAGTTGCCCTTTACTTTCTAAGACTGTGGGTTTCCTTTTCAGAAAAACCTCGTGGTCCTAGCGGGCATCGGCCCTGCTGGGCCCCTATGGTTTGCTGACATCTCTTGGAGGAGCGTGTGGATCACTATGCGCTGTCGACGACTGGGGCTCGGTCCGGTCAATTACTGGACTGCCGGACAGCTAGCTACCCATTGCTCGACATCCGCAAGCCCGCGTCTACCGTCGCTAGTAGTCGAGGTCGGGTCTGAGCGGCTGGGGACGGTACGTGACTTGTCGACTACTTTCGATTATATCTGTAGGGTTACCTGGTCTTTTCAACTCCCTCGAGGTGGTCCTTCAAGCGCGAGCGCAGCTCGTTGATGTACGCCTCACGTTTCTCTTCGTGCGTCTCCATCTTAGCGTCGAGAGCCTCCTTGGTGTTGACAATAAAGTTGTTGGTCTGTTCGCTGCGGATGCGAGACGCTTCCTCGATCTTCTGCATCTTTGTGGCGATGGCGGCCATCTTGCTGGCTTCCAGGCTCTGTGGGCGGTTAAGTGGTGCGTTATGGTATGGGGATACTAAAGCTGTCGTTATGTTATAAATATTGAATGAATTTGTTATTGTTGTGTAATGTTTTTGTCCACACTATCGCATTGGGTTTCTATAGATAGCTGTATAATGACTAATTAATAAATAAAAGAGACGGAAATAAAGTACGCGTCATGTAGAAAATTGAAGATTTTTCAAAATAATAAGTCTATACATAAAAGCTGAAACAATGTAAAATTATAGATTCTTCAATTCTACATTGTAGAACCTAAATGGTGAAAAAAAAGAAAATTAAAAAAAAAATTGGTTGATCGATTGCCTGTCGCGCTGCTTGTCGTGGGTTCTACAATTACGGGTAGTTGTTCCGGGTCTAGGTGTCTTATGTATCTGAGTGTACGCACCCACGATACTGGAGTAATTCCTAGTGTACAGCAACGTTTGAAAAAAAAAAAAACAAAAGTCACTATCATCATAATCTTGCTTGCCTTTAAACAAACCCATGCGATGTTCTGCCTAGACTGCAAACGAGTGATATCTTATTGCCTGTTTTCGAGAGAACTTCAAAAAAACAAGTTTCAGCCCCCCTTGATTGTAATAGGTTTCTCCAATGATTAAATAAATAAAAACTCTCGTGTTGCTAATTCACAGATACCAGTCACAGACGCAAGGCCTGAGTTCCCAACTTTCAGGAAATTAAAGGTAGATTTGTGATGTTCCACTTACACGTCTCCTCTCCTCAGCAGCCCTTAACTTCTCCTGGATCTCTTCAACGGAGGGCGTCTTCTCAGGAGAGTCAGCGCGACGCGGCACCGGCACTCCTACGGGCTCTGCGAGGATCACCTCGTACGCCAGACCACCTTTCGACATCTCTTGGCAGCGGATCTCGGTAGCTGAGGAAATTATATAGGGTTAGACATTGTGGAGAATGTATTTGGTTTTTGAAACGAGGACGAACAGAGAAGCAGGATCACAGCGACCAATTACGACTAGACAGTGTATGCCATTGAATCCTCTTTATGCCAGCCACACATGATCCAGTTCACCGTCAAGTACTGATAGCTATAACCTGTCTGAACAGTCTAAGTCAATAGGTTACTTCTAGGCAAGCATGCTCCATCATCGACCGCATCAGACTTCGTTTTGCCATCAGGTGAGATAGTTGTCAAACGCGAGCCTATCCATAATAATATTTAAAAAAACTACGGCGCGTTGAAGCGGCGCGGCGTTTAGTAAGTATTTGATGGTGTGTGAGTGCATGACAAGTTTACTGTGTGTATGAGTGGAAAAGTATCCATGACTTTAGTCAGCGACAAACTGGACGGTAAACTGGAACGTATGGCTAAATGACTAATGCTGGCCACTCACCATCACGCCGTTTGATCCAGCGGCTTGATCGAAAAAGCTTGATATATGAGATAATATGGAAGGTCATGCCATTTTAGGTGGCCACCATTAATATCAATTTTTTGTGGTGTTATTGAGTTACGTTACAGAGTTGTAATCATCTCAACCCTTCCTGAAATGGCCCATAATGGAGACTAATGTCAAATTTAGTCAACCAGCTTCTTCTCTCCATGCCGAAGACGGTACATCAACTAAGCTGTTCAGACCAGTAGGCCACGTAATTGCAGCGTCAGAAGCATAGTTCAGAGACCCTACCAGGAGCTCTTAATACGATATCTTTTACCACCTAAACTGAACTGTTAAAGGGATGGAGCTGTATAGGTTGTATAGCTTCATCAATCTTTCTTGTTCGCACGATTGACATTTTAACATGTCATGGTAAGACCCCAGATCACTAGACACCAGCTGTTCATTGTTTTATAATTGTAATTTTGAGCACTAGTTCGACTGGATATGACTTCCACTCCTATTGCAAATGAACTAAATATTATGCTTACCCACAGACATAATATTTAGTTTTAGTAATTGTTACCAAATCGTTTTAATGGAATCACAGCGATTATTTTGGTATTTTGACCGTCAAAAGACCACTGACCACTTAGATCGGGTTATTATTATTATATCTAGCCTAAACTGTCCCACTCTTGAGCAAAGGTCTCCCTCCATTCCTTCCAATATTCCTGGCTCTGATCCACTTCATGCCAATTCCTAAGGACATCGGAATCTACGTCGTCCCGTCATCTTCTTATTCTGCCGCGACCCCGTCGTGCGATTTCCACCCAGTCCCACTTTAGCTGGGCACCTTTCTGAGCCACGTCAACAATCTGTGTTTTGGAGCACAGTATAGTGTTTCGAATGCGATCTGTTATTTTAACACTAAGTATACTGCGCTCCATAGTATGTTGGCCAACATTAAATTTGGACTTTTGGATGTTAGTCAAAAGGCCATGTGTATAAATTGGGTAGTTGACTCAATTTATTATTATTTTTATGTACTTATACATCTCAGGACCCTCAGAAGTCGTACGAGGGGCGGAAGCCAACTCGCAGAGGCCCTTTAGATAATTTTAATGGAACGTGATACCAAGCGACGATTATCCCTGCACGCCCTATGCTAGTGCACCCAAGGACAACCCCCGGTTGGTGAAAAACTATTGCAACAAAAGGAAAACAAAGATAATAGGTCTATGGCTTTTGGAGTTTTAAGTAGACTGGTAACCTGAATCTATGTTAAGACTATGTATGGCCCCTGCCTGAACAATTTTAGTATATACATCTGAGGGGGTGACTTGCTCACTCAATAAACGGGCCCCCAAAAACGGTCGCTAGCACAAAGTGACATAGCAACAAGAGGGCAACATATCCTGAGGTTCTTGAGGAGTAGAGAGGTATACCATATTATTATCATCAAAAAGTAACTTTCGCGGCCCACTCTCTTATATACGCGTATGGGTGAAACTCAGAGCTAATCGACTATCTTCTATGCATCGAGATATAAGTACTAACGTACTAGAGAAGATACCGTAAATTCCTATGGTTTAGACGAATTGTCATTATTTTAGCGCTGCAGCGAACTAAAGATTCAAATTACGAAAATAGGACAATTCAGTTATTTGACGTAGCTTCTCTAGTAGTACGTTAGTCCGAAAGGTAGGCCTCGATCACACGACAGAGGTAGTCGGACACCCGGTGATACCGGGGATACACTATCTCCCGCCCCGCCCAAGGGCGGGGGATGTCATAAGATGATTTTCCCACCGAAAAAAAAAAAAAAAAAAAAAAAGTAGTACGTTAGTACTTATATCTCGATGCTTCTATGTTTTTACTTTTTAGCAGTTACATTATTCTAGTACCTAAACTATGTATTTACAGGTTTACTAGCGTCATGTATGACAGCTAATTCACAAATGGATACTAATCATCAGGTATGGTTACTTTTTTTTTTTTTTTTTTTTTATTAATGATAGGCTCGCGTTTGACCACCATCTCACCTGATGGTAAGCGATGATGTGGTCGACGATGGAGCACGCTTGCCTAGAAGTAGCCTATTCACTCTTGACTTAAAGACCCCTAAGTTGTAGCTATCAGGAAACACAGACTCCGGCAAGGAATTCCACTCCTTGGCTGTACGCATAATAAATGTGTTCTTAAAACGTTTTGTGCGTATGGGTGGGATATCCACTTATTCATGTAATGACTATAATTATGCTTTTTATCGACCGTTACTCATAAATATTTTATACTCCAATCAGGCAATTATGCTTCTATCGTTTTGCTTTTAGACTATAGTCGCAGCTATAAATGGAATGAACCTAAATACTTTGAGCGAAAAAAAAAATCATCGACTCAAAAAAAAATACTTACCGATTTAAAAAAAAATAATTCAAAATAACTTTAATTTCGAGTCAGTGTTTTTGTTTTAATTTCGTAATTTTTTGACATTAACTTCCGTATGGAAAAAATAATCAAACGACTTCAAATAAAACCTCTTTCATTTTTGGAAGTCGGTTAAAAAGATGAAGACTATTTGCCAAGTATTTATTCGTCATTTTTTAGCACTTTGCTTAGGGTACATTGAATGTTCTTTTTGTCCCCACCAGTTTTAGTTCAGTGCGCGTTTAGTACCTACCTATTTGAAATTGACAAGACTGTTGTGCATCTTTTTTTATTAGATCTCTATATTGATTCGAAACACGTTTTTGCGACTACTGCGCTGGTGCGATAAGCTTTGTCTTTTTTTAAAATAACAGTATCTAACATCAAGAGCAATTCCTAAGATTGAAAGCTAAACTAAATATAGAATAGGAAATATTGCTGAAACTTTTGGAAGAAGCTGACCGAATGGGCAATGACCCTCACCATGGGAAAAAAATTGTATGATTTCCTATCATCAATCGGACATGGAACATTAAACTGTCTATTGTCCGTGCAGTTTATTTCAAAAGTTCTTTGGGAAGCTGACTACACCATTTTTTATTTTTATTATCTCTACTGCCCCCCTAGCCAAGTTACGACCGTTTCGTTTCGATTGTCTTGCGTCGAACGCCTCGAGTAGGCCACGCCTCCGATTCCTTTGTTCTGACGTCATCTTAACGGTCAGACACGTGGTCAGAACAACGGAATCGGAGACGTGGCCTACTCGAGGCGTTCGACGAAAGAGAATCGAAAGGGAACGTACGAACGTTTCGTTTCGATTTGGGTAGGGGGGGCTGAGGCCTGATGGTAAGCGATGATGTAGTTGACGACGCCAACGCAGCTCGCTTAGAAGTATTAACCTATTCAATTTTGACTTGAAGACCTCAAGGTTGTAGCTTTGAGAATACACAGACTACGGCTGGAAATTCCACCCTTAGCTGTAGGTACGCACAATGATTGTGCTTCCAAACGTTTTGAGCGTAAGGGATGTTCACCATATACCGGTGACGCATCGCCGTACGTCTAGTGATCTGATAATGGAACAGGTTTGGTAGAATTCAGTTATGCAATTCTGAAGCACCCTCCCCGAAATGTAACCGATAGACTAGCAGTGGTGTAGCAAGGTCCTCAACGGCTCTAAGGCAAAAAAATCTGGGGCCCCTTTTTTATGAGGGAAATCATTAAATACCTTCTCTGAGTGGAGCAGGAGGGTGTGTTAGACTTTTACTGACTAAAACGAGTTGCTATGATTAAAGTAATGTTGCAACCTATTTAAATTTTGGTGGGAGAATTTTTCGCTAGTTCAAAAATAGGTTTGCTAAACAGGTTTTTGCCAGACTCTGGAAGCCCCTGGGCACTGCCCCGCCTGCCTTTCGGTAGCTAAGCTAGTGCAGACTAGCAAAGTCAGTGTCGACGCTCAAGACTAGCTGAAGAAATCATAAAATCTAATAAAGCCAAAAGTTTGTATGTATGTTTGTCACTCCTCACGCTTATACGGCTGAAAAAATTTGAATGAAATTTGGCACACAGGCAGACCATGTCCTGGGCTAGGATACCTTCTACTTTTTTTTGGAAGTTTGTTCCCCTGGGATAAACCCCACCACATTCACACGGTATTACT
The DNA here is from genome assembly GCA_905147345.3 of Mythimna impura. Classification (NCBI taxonomy): domain Eukaryota; kingdom Metazoa; phylum Arthropoda; class Insecta; order Lepidoptera; family Noctuidae; genus Mythimna; species Mythimna impura. The sequence continues at coordinate 28,391,013 of LR990348.1, read as the reverse complement.
AAAATCTATATATATATATATATATAAGGAGAAACTGTTTGAGTGACATACCAACGTACAGCCGAAACTACTGGGACTAGGAGCGTGAAATTTTACACAAGGGTTCCTTTAATGACGTAGACGAGCACTAAGAGAGGATTTTTCAAAATTCAGAGAGAGTAAGAAACTGGGGTCTAAAGTTTGTATGGAGAAACCATTTTCACGCAGGCGACGCCGCAGGCAGAAGTTAGTAACAAATAAAAACACTCAATGACTGCGTTACAGTTATGTCATCACACTATTGTACAGCGAGACGGTACCACGCATCAATAGATGCGCATAATGCATTAATTGTGCGCTCTGATCGAACGCCATCCAAACAAAGCCTGCAATTTAGCGCGTAAAGCCGTCAGTACCCAACTAAGTATGTACAGTCAAGGATCAAAAGTGCAGTTGCACTATAACAATGTTAAAGTGTCTAAAATTTCTTTGTTGTAGAAGTTCAATAGAAGAAGAAGAGAGAAGTTCCACAACTAGTTTATTAAATACTTTAGATTCTATGCTACCAATTAAATCAGTCATGAACCATTGACCCTCTTCTACAAAGAAATTTTAGACATTTTAGCATTGGTAAGGTGGAACTGCACTTTTGACCCCTGACTGTACCTACTCCATAAATACTAGTTCTACAAAGATAGGTATTCTTGTTGTGAGGATTGATGAAAGAGGTATTAGTGCCGGATCAGCTACTTTGCAAGAGTAGCAAATGCTAGGGCCCCGCGCATTGGTGTGGGCCCCTTGGACGTACAGAAACAAGTTAAGATGCGTGTGTCATAGTAAATCTAACAAACTCCACTATTTCCATAAAGACTGTGGAGGCAACTACCAATGGACCCATCGCGACACAAGGGCCCCGTGACCTGATAGAAAAATAAGTTAAAGAAGTTTTAAATGGTTGTCATATAAAAAGATTTAGGAGACCTTTTGGTAGAATTTGCTACAGGCCCCACGCTGGCTTAATCCGACACTGAAAGTTAGATTGCCTGGCTTTATTAAATTTTTGAAAAAATTGGACAGAACGACATAAAAAAAAATATATATATTTCGACACCCGTTCCGACGACTAGGCGCCATTGAAAACTTTTAATGGTTTAAAAATCTGTGCCAATATTGTCTTAATTTCTTAAGCTTTCTTCATTCCGATACCCTAGGTATCTTGGGAAATTTTCGAGACAAACGTATATAATTATCGTCTTTATTTGAGTCCCATAATGTCATTATAGACGTAACAATTAGGCATAACTAAAATCGACTATAAAGGAATAGTTTTATTAGAAAATTTGCTATGCTGTCCATCCTGCACAACCACCTGCAGTTTTCAGGATCTATACGAGGCCAATAACAGAGCCGTAGGTTGCGAAATACTGGTCAGACAAAAAAAATAAAAAAATTTAGTTAGAGTACATCGACACGAAAAGAAGAAAAAGTTTTATTAGGATGAAAGTACATAATCTACTACTAGATACAGCTTAAATAAAATCGATGCAACATTAAACAGCCGCCAAACATAATCCTACCAATGCTGCAAGCAGCCTACGTGGAACGTATCTACGTTAATACTGTTGTCCTAAAAATCGACCGAGGCTCTGACCCTGAATACAGAAGGCCTCGCGGCCCAAACTGATTTTAAAACATTCTGAGGGATTGCTAAAAAAATATTATGAAAATTTTCTAGAATTTTAGAATTTCACAAGAATGTTACAAGATATTAAATTATGCATACCTAATTGAGTTTTCATATAAAAAGCAATAAAATGTTGACGCTATCAAACTTCCATGATCCCCTAAATTACCAATTTCATCTCACAAACCGTCCTACTCTACTAATTTCCTTTACAATATTTCACAAATTAACCGTAATTTTAAAGGCGTTAATTAACGTCCCCGTCTGAATACACTCGCTAAACTCATTAAATTACCGCCCCCAACGTTTAGGAGTGGAATTCTTAAAATGCAACGGGGTAAGGGGTAAATTACGGTAATATTCAAGGTCGGGTAAACTTCTCCATAGTAAGGAATGCTGTATTGTTTAATTATTGGGAGGGTGAGGGAGGGCCGGGACTCCCGACTACTCTCCCTGTGAGTCACGCCAATAGCATTACAATCGTGTTTCAGGGTATGACTGTGTCTGCAAATTATGTCTGTATGAAAACAGGTGACTCAGCCCGGGATACAGAGGGAGGGGGGTGATTTTCTCTACACACATAAATATTTGATCAATCCTACTTGGAAAAGTACATTTCCAAGAAAATAAGCTTATTTAGAAACCTTCATTTTCGCCGAGTAAAATTTCTTGAATAATAGAGAGGGGAAAACATGTCGTCAAGGGTCTTAAATAAGTGTCGGAATTTCGCTCTCTCACGTGAAAAGTGCTTCAAAAAAACAAACACGCGCACAATACAAAACTAACAATAACTCAGTTAAAAGGGGTGAAAACTCTTGACCCGCCAGGCCACATAAAGGGGGCTCACGTCCCCGGGGCTGTCCGTATCTTGGAAAGGGATCTCAGAGCACAGAGTTGTAGACAAATGGAGTGATAATGTGTGTCGAATGGCGTAAAAAAACACTTCTATTTCTATCTCTGCAAGACGGCCAAACCGACAGTCGTATAATTCGAGACGTTGCCTTTGCTGAAGCACCTTTCAAATACGTTATGTTCGTAAAAATGTGCGCGTAATAAACACTCTACTTTTTACTCCATGACAGTGTCTGAAAGAGAATTTTTCACCCCGTCTGCGTTAGTTAAGGACTAAGGAAGGAAGCTTTAAATCCTTTGGCAGTTATCCTGAATGGCATCTCCACTTCGTCACTGCACTTAGTTAAGTTAAAACAAGCCAACTTTTTTGGCAGCCAAATTGAAACTAGTCCAAACGGCTGTCTGCTGCACTTTAATGTCTTTTGAAAACCACCATTTGTAAAATATTTTTAGCTTTGTCTGGATTCCAGGTTGTTTATTCGTTCTTATATCTAAGTAAATAAATACCTGCTCATAATCATCATCCTCATCTTCCTGCCCTTGTCCCGTTTTATTTGGGGTTGGCGCAACACGTAAATACTAAGTCACATCTAAGTAAATACTACGATTTAAAAATTCATTTATTTGAAAACGATTCTTCAACGTAAATACTATCTTATAGCTAAGTGAGGTAATTTTGTCATTCCCTCAAGCGAATCGCCGTAATTCTTAGAAGTGAACTCTTTTCATAATGATCATTTTCCTATGAAACACCACTTACTTATGAATTTGACCTTCTTCGGTTGCTTGGTCCTCGGTTTGCCGACTGGTTTCTTGACGGGCGCCGCCGACCGTCGGTGAGCTAGGGAGAAAAGGAGGTCGTCAGTGGAGCCCGAGCCCACGAAGCTGATGACCCTCGGGAGACAAACTGACCCTCTGGCTTGAATAGTTATCGAAATTCACCAAAATACCTTCCAAAGACAACAGATACAGACCTAAGTTTAAGGAGTTGTTGCACCAAAGTAATTTCCAAGAAGGTTTAAATTATACTGTTCTTAACCACGATCTGGCCTTTCGGAAAGCGATTTATGAGGGCCACGATGGTCGAGCGAGTCAAGAAGTTGCCTGCTATGCTATTGCTTTGAAAACTGACCGATTATAAGACGGTACCCGGGATCACTAACGCCAGACGCTAGTAGGCACTATCAGAGAATTCCACTTTAATCCGTTTTCAAAAAGTAAAACAGTAACCGCCCTGCTATAATACAACCCAAACAAATTAAGTCCAAGACCTCTTAAAATATCGGTTGCAAATACCATCAAAAGTCGGGGTTCCATTGCTAAGTCAACAGTCCTCCAAACAGCACTAACGGACAATCGAAAAACGATTACGTCAGTCGAATCGACCCAACTAATGTTTATTTGAAAAACATTCGGACCCACGCTTTAATGAATCGAAATTCGATACTTGCGTGACTGGTAAAAGCATCGATTGTGGTGGACAAACAATCGATAGAAAATGTCGCAGTCCACACAACATTTAGCTAATGGCTGACATAAACTAGATAGAACTCCAAGCTAATAACTACCTAAATGATATGCAGCATAGTAATAAATAAAAGTAGCTTTATGTTCAACGTTTGCTTCTTTTTATGACTTTACAAGATACTTAAATAACCTTTTCAGCCTATTTTTATAATGGATAAGTATTACTTGGATCGATTAGCTGTAGTTGTTATAAAAGATGAACCTTCAAGGTCATGGCATGTCAAAACGTCAAAAGTCTATCTACTGCACAGTTAATATCAACCATCAACCCCATTACCAATCACTGTCCCCAAAAACCATCCTAGCTAAAATGCCGTGAAACTCCCAAGACTTCTAAAAGTGGAGGTCGCAAATGAATAGTCATTTATTAGATATTTGGGCCCCAACTCATGTTGTTGGGGACGTCTCGGTAATAGTATCGAGGTAATAACGGCGACACGACGTCGGGAGATGAGGCCGCTACGTGAGGGGAATGTCGGAGTGAAGAAGAACCGGCGAAATTCGCCGCAAGTACGGATAATCCCTCACGGCAGCCCTAAGTCCCAGTTTACACAGCAGACGATGCGGAGACCAAGCTATACAAAGTGTTAAGTCGACTTTAAACTTTAATTCTCAGCCATTTCATGGACTAAGTTTAACAAGTTAAGACTGTCTTAATTTTGGGTTTGCGGGGAGATTTTCTTTGTTAGCAATGCATACTCAACAAGTCTAAAATTCGAGGGTCAATGATGTCAAGACAACGGAATGATAAATTAACGTTAATTAGTCTCCATTACAAATCAAACAACGACCATAAACTCAAAACCTCCCCACCCAACGATAAAGAAATTAATTTCCTAAAATCCAAGTTTACTAAAGTCAACCATTCGGTAAAGAAAACAATATTTGTGATTGCACGACCGTCTCGGGAGGGCTATTTATCAAAAGTTAATTAGCTTTCGCCATAATTCCTCGACGCAATCATCATGAGATGTTTGTCTGAAGTCTGTAGAATGGAGTCTTCCATCATCACGATTTTCACAAATTATTATCAAGTAAAGGAAATCATTGCGGTAAACCACTCCAATCGCAACAGTTTTACGTAACCGCAGACGCTGATGAGAATGAAAAATCTAGACCAAAACTAATTAAAAGTTGGATATCTAGGGAATACAAATTATAGGATTTCAGAAAGACTTAGCAGGACTTTGGTAGTTACAAGAATTAATACAGGATTTGATAAACTAATAGAAAAGTATCGTCACAAGCTCGTCACAGCTTGTGACTTCGAGACATTCGCTTTAGTATAAAATATAAAAAACGACGTAATTGAACCCGAGCTGGTTTCACTTGGGCTTTAGAATTCTAATCAATAATTTTTCATCCATATTCAATAGAGTTGCAGCTGAATAGCATCGTATAAAACAGCAATTTAATGAACGTGCATAAAAACAATAAAGCAGAAAAAGTATGGTAATCGAATACAAACGGGGCAGTTACAACTGAAAGGTCGACGGCAGCCCCCTCCGGCGCCGCACGATACAACATGGAAAACCTGATAAAATATTTAAAGGCTGGCTTTAAAACCCTTGAGGGGAGAGCTGAAAGTAAATTTACTACCGCTGGGAATACGAGCGTTGGCACGTACGAGTGTTTTAAACACGACGCAAATGCGGCGGCTAGGCGATGCAGAAACAAGAGATATACTCTATGCAGCGTTGAGAACATTCCAGAATAGCGGAGACGGCACTGACGTCCTCTTTACGAGTTACGCTCATTAGGAAAGTGGGTGTGACTTTGTGTGCAACCCCCTTTTTAAAACCGCTACCCACTAAAGTGTTATTTTTAAATCCATTCGCAACGAAGTGCGGAGTTGAGACGGAAATTATTTAAGCTACAGTAAGTCGTAAAACAGCTCGGTTGCAAATTCTCAAGTTGACCGAGTCAGCTGGTGGCCGAAATGGTTTGGAACACGCAAACTTTGTAAGCACCTGCAATGCATCATTGTGGACTTGTGTGGCTTGAAATCTAGATATCGGAAACCTTGGGTTGAGTTGCACGACGTTCCGGTTTCCATTATAACATCACATGAAAGTAATACACATTAGATCTCATGCATGAGATGAAACATGTTTTATAGCATTGTTGAACCCTCATACGGGATCAATAACGTGTGTCGTCTCTCCGAATAAAAAAAGGCATAAACTTCCACTCTTTTTGTATTAGGAACCATGAACCCCAACGTCTATAATCCCTTTGACGCCCTCATCACAATGTAAAAGTAATGTTTTTATTAAGCAGAACGACACGGTAATAAAGATGATCAAAATCTGTAAGCCCTGCCGCACCCTCACAAAGGGTGTAGGACTTGTTAAGCCAATTAAACCCAGTGTTATAATCGTCCCCTAAACAATTATGTGATCTCGAGTCCCCTGTTGTCACTTCACAATAGCGTGTTTGCTAATCCAAACCCACTTGAAATGTAGTGACAAGCATTATGTGACGGTTTGAGGCGAATTATGCGATGATGAACGATTAAGTAACCGTAAGAGCGTTAATTACAGAGTTATTTCACGTCACGAATGATTCCAATCGTAAATGTGCTATAGAATGTTCATAACCGCTGTAACGAACAATTACAGCGGGTCTGAAGAATATGCTTTCTCAGAAATTCGCACATCCAAGGCTATTGGTATGGTCCGTAAAGCCCATGTTTTATAGTCTTTGAAGCCATGAAGTTGAATACCAAGGTCCGTGCTTGGTTAAATACCAACAAGAGGAGATCGATCGTAAATCGCTTAATGTTCCGAACATCAATAATTCAGAAGGCATAACGTCTGGGTCTATTTCAGACCTACTTTGACTACCCATGTTTTTATTCGACCATATTTTATGTCAAAATTAGATTCAAAATTGAAGAAGAAAAAGAAGTATTTGAACACATAATAACTGCGCAATCAGCGTTTTTATCCTTTTTGCAATCTGACTAATGTCAAGCATAAACGTCGGAATGTATGAAAAATGTCGTTAATTAACAAGCCCGCAATAATAAACCGACACGAGGTCCTCAACTGTGTGCGTAGTGGCGCATAAAATACCAAAACATTTTACGAAGGGCCCACTAAAGTGATTATGTCGCGATTGCGTGACATAATTTAATCAAGCCTACGATATTATGTGAAAACAACTATTTTTCCGAATTCCCCAGACAAGTATGTTTGAAGTCAAATGTTACGGAATCCTAGACCATTACGTAAGCTATAAGAAATCATTTTCTTGAAGAGGTTTTCTAATTTTAGATTGGTGGTCTTACAGACAAAAGTATAACGTTGGTACTTGGTACTCTCTGCGCAGAATGGTGGACGCGTGCCACAGTCATCGCGATTCGTAGTCGGTACAAAATGGTGGACATTATGCAGTAATGTTTAATCAATAGTTGTAGTGAGGCCGGCACAGACAGACAGGTACCCGTAAAGCTGGAAAAGCACGCACATGATTCAGCGCTCACGAGGCGCAGCGCTCTGAAAATCCAGACAAAAAGTTATCTACGTCGTAAACAATATAATAAAATAAGCTTTTCCCATAGCCAGAGACAGCAAAATAAGAAAGATTTTTCGTTCTTTTCTCGGACATAATAAGTTGCCAGATATCCTAATAAATTGTCTTACATAACTGCCAACGTCTTGCGATCAGTCTACATCAAAAGTTGTCAGAAGACAATGCAAAGACGTTGACGTTTGACCCACATTGTTGTCATGACGGTGGGAACCTTTGACTGTCATGTAACAACAGTACCCCTTGCTCGAAATCGATGGATCACGTGACTTACGTCAGATGCAATTTAAATATAGGCGCCGGCCGGTGCCCCTCCCCCCGCCGGCCGGCCGCCGGCTACGAAGACTCAATAACAGACGTCTGAGACATCCCAAGCCAAAAAAACTTAGAAAATTCTTAATTGATCAAGAAAGCGCAAAGCATCAGCGAATAACGTTAGAACCTTCCATTTAACAATCTTTAAACAACTTGGAGAAGCTGTAGCTGACAGTTTAAAGAGGTTACCTTCTGTTTTTGCCTTTCCTGAAACAGGATTTCGTGATTTTGACGCAACATTTTGAATTCATTAAAAAAAATCGAGTCAGAAAACCATTTCGGGCGTTTGTCTCCGCAACGAGAGTAGCAACAGCGTCGCCGGTTGAGTTTGTGATGATTGTGAAGGATTTGTCCATGGCGGCGATGTTCCCAACCTGCAGGCAGAACTGGTGCGCGGCATGAGTGGCAGAAGCACTGCATCACCGAGTCCCGAACGAGTCCTATCAGCATGGTGATGATCAAATTGACTATCTAACGTGTGACGGAGTCGCGTCGCGGCACTAGCGGACTGCGCGACTCTCGCCCGGAAACTGAGCCACGCTGGGGGGAGGGTAGCCGGTCGATAGCTGCACCCCGTGCCCCGCAACCCCCGCCCTGCGGACCCACCCCGCAGCCACCCCTTGCGCGCTACCGTCCCTAACTTGATAACCCGCACAAGAAAATAAGCCTACCAAATGGAAAAATAATGTCACCCACGACATGTATTACGTCGCGTCAACTTCCCTACATGTGAGGATATGAGATCTTTTACTGAAGTCTAATTTCCTATGTGGAAAAGGAAAATATCAATCTCCGTAAGGAAAATGTCAAAGTTTGATTGACATCTAATGTGCATAGAGAAAGGGAGTGATTAAGTGGAACTCGAGAAGATTTGACCAAGAATATGAAGAATTAGGAGTCCAAAACTGCACCTGGCAAATACAAGGTCTAGGGTCGGGGAAGACAAACTAATTTAAGAGCCGCCCAGACTCGTGCGGGTCTCGACGGACTTCTCGCTCATAAAAACGCCGAGCTGTCGGGGGGCGGCGGGCGCGTGCGTGGGGCGGGCGCGAGCGAGCCTCCATGCGGAGGTTCCGCCGCCGTCTCGGCGCCGCCACCCGCAGCCAATTAACAGCCAGCAACGCCACGCTGAATTTGTTTCGCCACTCGAATTGCTTCCGATTGATTTCCTGTTCTCAAAATCTATCACTGAATGACTTTCCCAACACCTCTTAGATGTACAACACTGTCGAAAACACAGAAGGATCAATTCGCAGATAAGGTAAAGTGAGTCCGGAACTCCAGAAACAGCTAGCGAAACGGCTTACCTAGTCCGTTGCAAGAGAGGAATGAAATAGGAAGACTGCAGTGGTGATGGTGTCGTAACCCCGTGCACCGGTAACACCGGCAGTGGTGCGGCGGATCGATTCCGGCCAACAACCCCTAGACCGCGTCCCCCTGCGGTAATAACTGGGAATACCAGGAGCGAGCCTTGCTCGGCCAGGAGCCGACACAGCCGCGGAAATACCGCCACGGCTGGCGACCGCCAGGCTGACTACACTACCAATCGCCTATGACTACCACTTGCGTTTTACAGACCAACTCAGATCCAAACCTACACCAATATTCGAGTTCTGGTTTAGGCAAGACATGTAATACTCATTAATACAACAAGCTTACTGTTAGAGCAGCTTTAGGAATGTATAAAAATGTAAATTTACAAAATGTATTACGTTAGGGGTCGACATAAAATCCCCGACAATTTGCGAACACTCCATCAAAAGAACATGAAATTCAAGATAATATGGTAGTCCGTCTACCCCTCGACGACTGCGTTCCATAGATCATATCACCGCAGTGATAAATTAGTTTCCTCAATAAAAGTTTGTCGTCGACTCAACGCAGAGAGGTGACTAATAAACTTTTCCGAGGCTTTTACAGGAAACTTTTGACTTAACAGACATCATTATTTACTAAACATAAACATAATTAGTTTGTTTGTGCGGACTGTTTCCTTTAGAGAATATTTTAGAAAAGTTCAACGATTGCCAAATTCAGTTAAGTAACTTTTTAATAAGAAGCGTTTTAATATAGACGTCAGGATGTTGTCCATACTAGAGCAACAAGATTAATAATTCTTGCTTATAATACGTCCATTATACGTGCAGTACGACTAGACTACAGTCACATTCACGAGCGATGCTGTAGCGATTACAATAAGTCCTTTTTAACCGACTTCAAAAAGGAGGAGTTTCGGCTGAATGTGTTTTTTTTTATGTATGTTCACCGTTTTCTCAGTCAATTTTAGACCGATTTTAATATATATATTTTTTATTGAAAGGTTATGCTTCCGAGTTCGTCCCATATAAATATTGTTATGATCTGATCATGAACTTCGAAGATATGGAACAGAACTCCTCATAGAATCACAGCAGAACCGTCGTAACAAGTTTAATTGCTTTGTTTATACAAGTTGTTGATGACTGCCTGAAAGAAGAGGGGGAATATATCGAACTGATCTGATGATGAAGCCTAAAGTTAGGCACCGGAACTCTGTAATAAATTAATGTAATTTAATCGTGTTTGGGATTAGGTACTAGAACTGTCATGAGATGCACTCTGGCTATAAGGTATTTAAGTTTGGCTGAGGGGTACTTTTTAGTAGTGGTACCATAACTAAAAAGTGTAAAATAAAAAACTTTTTACTTTGAAGTCGGTTAATTTTTTTTGTAAAATATTTTTATACCAGATGTTATTTCCCGTGACCTGTTTTTTTTATTATTATAAGACCAGACCAGGTGATTAATTTTGCATTTAGATTTTAATACGCAGCTTATTATAAATACTAGCTTCTGCAAATGGCTTCACATAATTATGTGAACGTGAAAAATTATCTCAAGGGAACCTTACTTCCAGGACAAAATTTATATGTGCAATTCCAAGACATGGTCTACCCGTGTGCGGCGCACGTGTTTCATCCAAATCCGTTGAGCAATTTGACCGTGATGGAGTAACAAATATACAATACAAACTTCCACATTCATTTTCCAGAGAAGGCCTGACGGCGTGACCCATCAACGCCCAACCAAAACCTAAACCTAGGTCTAAAAAGCGTTTTTTTTTCACAGGTGTCATTTTTAAGACGTAGACGGGCAATAAGAACGATAGTCCTAAACTGGATACGATAGCGCTTAACTGCGAACCCACCTGATGGTAAGCAGTGATGCAATTGTTGATGGTGAGGCGCTCTAATAAGGGGGTGTAAAAGGGGTTGAAAATTTATATGGAAGTAAGTCGTTTTTAAAGTTAGAAGCATGACACTTTGTTATTAGGCTAACAATTAAAGATAATAAAACATGTTTCCACTCCAGAAGATGTGGAATGGAGTTTCAAAGTTTGTATGAATTAAGATTAGTCACTGGCACTGATAAAAAATACTACAGGATCGTGTAAAGTAGATCGATAGATTTACTCTTTATTGTACACCTTACAAAATTATATTAGGAGCTTAAAATTGAGTAGATCTGTTAGTCCAAATTTAATGCGCCCGGATCCGCGGGCAAAAGCTAGTATGTATCTAAAGCTTAAAATTATCGTTGTAAAGTGAAACCGCTACCATAATGGTGTCAATGGTGCTTCAAACAATTTAAATGGGACACTTAAGATAATGGTCAATAATCCGCCATCAGTGGGCACGATCTCAGCAGCAGCATATTGCCAGCTATAATAATGTAGCTTTGTCTCTCTCCGGAGCGGCAACAAGTTGGGTCACGTACCGGCTGGATTTGGTTGAGAATATAATTCGGAGGCAGCGGCGCGCGTCCGCCTGCGACAGCAACAGTATCGATTTTGCCTTGTTTCAGGCAATGCTTAGACACCACCGACCCGTTATTTTGACGCACACACAGCCTAACATGAACTCCAAATCAACATTATCCCGCTGGAAGTTTTCCACATAACCTCTAAAGAACTTCAACCGTTTACGTCCACCCAGACATTCGGAGTAACGTAGTAGGTACGACCAGAAGAGGCCGACATATGTACGTGAGTTAAATAACTTGGAATGACAACATATTGTATACTGCGAATCGAGACACTGTAAGAAATATAAAGATATTACGTGTTAATAGAGCCGGGAGTACAGTGAACGCATTGCGTGCAATAAATTTAAATAAAGTAATATTAATGGGTTCCGGAGACATTAAAACCAATTAAATGGGTGCCGTTGACAGCAGTAAAGAGTCCGCAAACAAAATAATGATAATTAAGGGGGTCTCTCGATTAGATATTAATTATGGATACCACGTTCGGAGATAAGTAATCAGAGTTGAAAAGTTGCGTCATTAATATTGACTAGGACTTATAAATTATTCAGACAACGCCGCTGTATTTCTTATTCATGTCACTAGAAATTTCTTTACAGGTAATGATAATATGTGTACGAAATATCAAAAGAGAAGCGAATACCACGATAATTTTCAACATGTTAGGGGAAGTTAAAGTTGTTGCAAACTTTGAACCTCATTTTAAAAGTCTTCAAAACAAAATAAAATGAGAATATATATGATTGATACGAAGATTTGGTTCTACCTAATAGCAGGGTTTAGCTATGATTAAGTGTCCAGCTTAAATATTTGCCAAGAGATTGGAACGCCATATGGCTATCACTTACTAGCCATATCGGATTCCAAGCCATCTGGACCGTGCAAACTTTCTGAAAGTTCCAAGGAAAATTTGTTCGCAGAATTATTAAAGATGTTCGCTTTCGGAAGATATTATTAATACTTTAGCATTTGGTCTCGAAGGATAAGATAAAATTATTTCGAAGATTAGGAAGTTTTTTAAAACAACTACTGCTGGACTAGCCTAAAAAAATGTTATAAGATAATTGCCTTTTTAAAATTTTAAATAACGCGTTTGTCAAGCTACCTTCCCGTTGCTGATGAAAACAGTTACAAATAAATTGGGTCGATCTTCGCCAATAATAATATATCATGTAGGTAACCAAAATGGGTCTATTTTTTTTTTTAATATTCATAATTGAAAAATTGAAAAGCTCGCAAGACGCCGCCGCGCCAGTCTGTATTACTCATAGCATTTATTTTCTACTTATTGCAAATTGAGCGTTACCAAACCACTTACACAAAAAGTATGCTCGGTCGGCGTAACATTCAAATGAGATAGAGCGGTTGCTAATCTCACAGACATTAAAAAGTAATCCATAAAACTGTAATGTATTTCTCGACTGACAGACATCCGTGGGTGGAACATCAATTCAATGCCAAAAGGGACCAAATCGAGGGTTCATTATAATGACCCTCCATGTTTGACAACATCTTTATTATATCCTTTCCCGCCCCTACGTTATGCTCAATTTATTTTGATTGCTCCTATGGATAATTTACTTTTCACTATCTTAAGAAAAAAATCTAAATTACTTTCTTTAGTAACTTTTCCTTTTGTAAACAAGCGTACAAAGTAAGAACGAGATTATCCCTGGTCCAACCGTAATCCACCGCACGGCTGCAGGTAGCCGTAACTCCACAAACGGACTTCCCTTAATGCTATAAAAGAGGTTCAAGGCACGACCGTCGCCGACAAAAGCTGTAAAGAGAATGACACACGCACATGGATCGATCAAGGCCAGACGTTTTGTACGATTAAGACTATTTTGTACATGTGCGTTTCCTTTATTATTTGAAGCTGAGCCTTTCTTTGTACTTAAGTAGTCTCGGTGTAGGAGCTTAGCGAATCAAGTGTTCTTTGCTACATTCTCAAGGTGAGAACTATACCTACAGCTGGAGCAACTCGCCGGCTCAAGGATACGCGGAAAATCAATAAGAACAGACGAATAAAGGATCTGTGATGCGAAATAAAGATTGATCAAGGCTAGAATAAATGAGAGCACGGCGGTTAATGTGAAGCCAAAAACCGCAATGTCTTCGGTCAGAGGATGAAACGTTAGAACCGAAGCCATACCTCCTGTCGCGGTTAATTGCCAAGGTCCAAAGCATTAATTGGTCGATGAACGGTCATTGTAGCCGGTTTCGATTCAGACAGCCTATCTAAAGATTCAATTATTAAATCAGTACGAAACATTGACCTCCAATGAACGAGAAGAACAGTTTTGGGAGACCAGCCAACAATCAAATGAATCACATCACAATATGACTGTGGATGGCGTATAGGGTGACCCAATATAAACATATTGGTCTAAAAACTTTTTGAAGCTAGAGGGTATATAGTAAATTATCATTTAGAAAGGACATTAGTTCTACAAAAATCTAAAGTTCAGAAGTAGTGTTTTTTTTTTTTGTGAAATCAAATGAATGAATAAAAAAGGTATAGCTTCGAAATACACACAAGTATGAAGTATGTGTATGTCACTACTTCTATACCAAATTTAATTAGATTCAGTTCAATAGTTTTAACATAAGAGCAGTTTTACACATACAACAAATTAGAAAAAAAATACGAAATGCACGAAAAAATCACAACTTTTGAACTATAGATTTTTGCAGTTGTATTTTTTTTTTTTTTTAATTGATATAAACTAGTGCTTGACTGCGATCCCACCTGATGGTAAGTAGTAATGCAATCGTAGATGGTGAGGCGCACTAATTTATTAAGAGCCTATTCACTCTAGCCTTGAAGAGACCCAAATTATAATCGGACGGGAAAACCGCGGCAGGCAAATTATTCCAGTCCCTCGATGTACGCAGTATAAACGACGAGGCGAAACGCTTGGTCCGGACCGTAGAGGTTTTTTCTAAACGATAGTGATACCGTCTGACCAGCTAAAAAAATTTTTGGATTACTATAAACGGGCGACTCTATTATACAGATGCTGATATCCTTAGATACATTTTCAATTCACATTGTAGGTCAATCAATCTGCATCTAAGAATTCAATTACAATGAGGTGGTGCAAATCTAGGCTTTGAAAAGTATGATGCCATATTATTTAAATACATTAAAAAGAGAACGTCGACAACCGAAATAATAAAAAAAGCTCCTTCACAACTTCTGCATAAAATTGATATGTTTTTATTCGTCGATGTACTGAACTAGATTGCTCACATTAATCACCAGCGTATGACGAATCAGGATAACGGTTTCTTTGTTCGAAATATCATGTTTTTCTGCCCTCGTTACATACAAAGTTTTATTCTCTTTGTTTGTTTATCAACATATGTTTCAAACTGTATTGCGTTACTGTACTATCTTTCTTTACTAAGAATATTATTGATATCACTTTTTTGCTATTTTCTGCGAACAAAAGGACAAATTTAGAATAGTATAAGCCAGCTGCTTATCGTGGAAGTAATTAGTTGACTGATACCAAATCGTAAAGGATTTTTTTTTTATTCTTGATAGGTTCGCGCTTGACCACTATCTCACCTGATGGAAAGCGACGATGCGGTCAACGATGGAGCGCGCTTACCTAGATATAACGTATTCACTGATTCCTGGGTTGTAGCCATCAGGAAACATAGATTCCGGCAAGGAATTCCACTCCTTAGCTGTACGCACAATGAATGTGTTCCCAAAACGTTTCGTGCGTATAGGTGGGATGTCCACCATGTACCGGTGGCGCATTGCCGTACGCCTGGTGGTCCGATGATGGAACGGGCTAGGCGGAATGTTACTTTTGTTATTGAACATAAGTGAAGAAATTGTAACTTTACGCGGTGCATTATCTATGATAAGCTTGTTATTGCTTGTGTTACGCGGTACATTATCTACTTTGAGCGTTTTAATTGAACGCAATTTGAAGAAGAGCCATGGCATTTTTTAAGATCTCATATTTATATAAGGTGTAAAAAAATTAACTTTAAGAATTTCGAGGGGACATTGTACTCCTCATTATGAACAACTTTTACTATGGGACCAAACCTGAAATCGCGAAAAAAAAATCAGCTGTTCCCTACGTTTATGTTCGCATAACTCGTCAAAACGTATGGAACAGCTGATTTTTTTTTCGCGATTTCAGGTTTGGTCCCATAGTAAAAGTTGTTCATAATGAGGAGTACAATGTCCCCTCGAAATTCTTAAAGTTAATTTTTTTACACCTTATATAGGTGCTTAAAAACAAGAGCAAGTAAAGCGCTCTTAAAAAAAAAGGCTTATTTCTCTAATTCAAACTGTAATATTATCTAAATAGGCAGTTGACTTCAGAAGGATGTTTGCTTTGATTTTATGCATCCTGTGACTACTTCTAGTTAAGTATCAGAGAAGGCACCATAAAGGAGCAGATGGTTAACATTAAAAGAATAATTTTTTTTGCGTGCTCTTATATTACAAATGTTCGTTTTTTATCCTCTTGTAGACGCGTAGAGTAGACGAATATTTTACGAGTCAGCGAGTCCGCAGTAAGGGGCTCGAGGTACTCGAGTAATAAAACTTAAACCATGAATACGAAATTATAAAGCAGATTCGAGAAATATGACTTGTTCTACAAGCTTTGAAGTGAGACGGAGTCATATTTCGTTATTATATTTTTGGCTCGTATATTTTTTGGTCTTTGTACTGCGGATTGAGATAGTCTAGCATGGACTAATGAAGGTCAGATTTAAGATGGCAAAAATGTCATCTATTACAACGAACAGAGGTGCTACCGATCTATTTGAAGACCTAAACTGGACTGTTAAAGGGATGGAGCTATATAGGGTGTATAGTTCCATCAGTCTTTCTCGCTCGCCCGCTTGACATTTTGACACGTATGTTAAGGCCTCTGTATCCTCTTTTGCTTCAAAATTGCCATCTTATTTTTCAAAATGTGTTGTGTATATGTGAGTTTGTAAATGTGAGTGATTCGAAGACATGTGACATTCACCAATCCGCACTGGGCCCGCGTGGTGGATTACGGCCCATTCCCTCTCCTAGATAGAGGAGGCCTGAGTCCCAGCAGTGGGAACATTAAAAGGCTGATTATGCTATTATGCTAAATGTGAGTACCATGGAACTATTTTATGGTTTTTAGGTTACTATTGGACTTGTTTGACATAAATGAGTATGGCAATTGAGAGTTTGTCATGCTCACTCAAATGTCTCACTGATAGTGGCGCGCGTGTTGGATCATTCGGTTCCCTTCAAAATAGTTGAGCTGAGTGGTGCTAATATTCGCGTCATGTCCGTGAACGGGCGCTTTCAGTTGAGAGTGTTGAGACTGGTCATCTCTTAGCTGCCAGTTGCTATTTTAATATCTATATTTAGTTTTACTTTATTTACATTGTTCTCACATGATAGCGACAAGAAACATGTAACAGAGATATTTGTAATTACAAAACATGATTGAAAATTATTTGAAATAAAATGCTTTGAATTTTGAATCTTTCGACTAACTCTACAACAACATAGGTTCCTTTATTAGGATCCTTCATTTCCCTAATTTTATCTTAAAAAAAGGCCTGTAGAGGTCATAACCCCAATCTTCCTATCATATTAGATGGGAAATATGCAAACTAATCTGTTTGCAAAATGAAGGTTTACCAATGAGGATCACGAGCGCTGTCAGAGCGTGTTAATGATCGCAAACCACTGACCCGTTTGGTCTAGAATCTAGAATGCAGCGAACTTTAGCTCAGCAGTAATTGAAGTAAGTGTGGCGTGAAGATGTGAATTCTGATCAGCGTGAAAATTAGTGGCTTATTGAAATTAGGCAGCTTTGAGAGCTTAAAGGAATTTAAAAGCTTTTTTGCGATTTTCTGACGAGAATCAAAGGAGTATGGTTTGCATAAAAGATAACAAACTAGAAAGGAGTTTACAATTGAGAGATCAAGACGAGATGTATGGGAGAACAAGCCATGTCCAACCCCGGAAAGTACAATGGCAGGAAGGAGACAGTTAGCAAACAGTAAAATGGTTTATTGTACTAAAAGTGGGCGATAAATAAAAATATAAAATATGCCATTTGAATCTTCAGATGGACTATGTATTTAGTAAATATTGAAAAACAGTGAAAGCTTTTGTAAAGAAAGCGTCTGAGTGTTGGCACTGAATAGATAATAGTAACTTATTTTGCGCCAACTTTGAATTATTTAAACCTTCTCAACAAAGATCTGAAATACCTTTTTCTGAATACTATATTCAGAAACAGGTATTTCAGAGCCTAGAACATTTAAAACTGAATTAATTTTATTTTTAACCGACTTCCAAAAAAAGGAGGTTATCAATTCAGTTGTATTTTGTTTTTGTTTGTTTGTTACCTCAGAACTCCATGGAACGATTTGCAAAAAAAAAATCCCCTTAAAGGATATGCTTCCAGATTGGTTACATTTCCAAAATCCACTTCTGATGGTGGGATCTATGAGGAATCGAGGGAACTCCTCAAATATTATAGGCAATCATATAGTGCTTTTGGTATTTTCATCGAGAACTTAAGCATTTACAGTCAAAAAGTAACATTTCATGAAGTGGAACTGATGAAGAAGACCAGAAATGGCCTAATGCTGAAGAAATAGAATTGTCATGAGATGCACTTTGGCTATAAGGTACTATCGAACTGATCTGATGATGGAGCCGGAAGGTGGCAGGTGGACACGGAAACTTCATAATAAAACAATATATCCTAGCAGTGTTTGGGTTAATTGGAAATGTCATGAGAAATAGGTAGGGACAGTTGGGGCACAATGGTACGAAAAAAATATTTTTATTTTTAGAAAAATCAGTGTTTATTCTTTATATAATTTTTGCTTACAAACATCAACAATATACCTTAACTCAATAATTGCACAGCAAAACAGAGATCAATAATCAAACTTAAACCCATTTATCTTTGATTTTGTAAACCCCTTCTTGTGTTCCACTGTGCCCCAGGTCTGGGGTACAATGAAACAGGGTTTGGGGCACATTGGAACACGACCTGTATTCATACCAAAAAATTAACCAATGGTATCAAATCTTTTTAATACCTTGTCAGGAAACGTCTAGATGCTTTTTTGACATTTAGTTTTTCCAGATAAGGATGGTTTTGGCAAGACTAGTTTAATATCCTCAGCTGAAACCATTGCAATGTTCGGTTCTAACAGAAAATAGAAACTGTTGTCAACTTTTGCGCTTCGTCGCAAATAATTTATCTCAAATTCGTTGTTCTCATCTGTATCAGACAGTATTTGACCAACGAAAAATTTGATTTGCTTCAAATCGGCAAATTTTACCATGATAAAATCGTTAGGTTTTGGTAATTTAAAGCTGGACAGTGGAAGTTTCATACCACCTTTACGAGTTCTACAGCTTCTCGCATGGTAGCTTCGCTGTGAAGTCCCGTGTCACTTTTTCTGTCGCGGTGTCTCACCATTCTGGACTTGTGTAAAATCTACCAAAAAATTAAGTTAAGTTAGTGGGGTTCAATGAAACAGTGTTCCACTGTGCCCCGTTCCATAGTGCCCCATAGCGTGTACAAAATTTCAAACAAGTCTTCAAAAAAGTTAGGTTATGTTTTGAACTTAACACGTAGCGGTCTCAAATAGACAAAATGATTAAGATTTATGAAAAAAAAATATCACTTACCTATTGTTTAAACTTTTTTAGTAAAAACGAAAGCACTTTGAAAAGAAATCTCAACTTTTGAACATAAAAACCAACATTTTTCTATTTACAGCTCCATTGTTGTCGCGCCGCCATATTTCACTACGTCCTCGTATGGCGCAGGACGCGCTGCGATCGGTCGAAGTGGTAACGCGCGAATTAGTTTGAAATTCAAATTTTTATCGACATTGTTCCATAGTGCCCCGTGTTCCACTGTTCCCCAACTGTCCCTACTCTGGCTATAAGTGAATCGCGCAACTAAAAAGTGTAAAAAAAAAAAAACAAAAAAAAAAACAGTGTTTCTCGATATTGTTTGCTTCTTATTTAACACCAACTTCCGAAATTAACGTTACTTTGATCGTTTTAGTGTTTTGTTTTTAGTGAAGCCGGTTATTTCTTTTTGTAAAAAGTTTTTTATATACTTACTAGCGACTCGTCCCAGCATTGCGTAACGGGTGTTAGAAATCATAGAAATTCTCGGCTTTTCTCTATATACCTAAACCTTCCTCATGCACCTCTCTGTCTATTGGTGAAAACTGCATGAAAACCCGTTCAACGTTTTGCAAGCTATATTAGACATTTTACGAAGGAATCAGGAATGCTATATCGCAAGAGTTTAATCTTAGGCGACAGCTGAGTTATCGCAATTTTTCGATGACAAGCCGGAAAAACCCTAGCCTCAGCGTGTTATAGGAAAACGTCTGGAAAATTGCCGAGGATATATCAAAGAAAAGAAGAAGAAATTCGATCTAGAACGTCACGAAAAGAAGAATTTTTATCGCCTAAGATGGAGAATACAAATGAAACTGAATCTTAGCTAATTACATCGACATTTGGTCTTTTTTTAGGGTTCCGTACCTCAAAAAGAAAAAACGGAACCCTTATAAGATCACTTTGTTGTCCGTCTGTCTGTTTGTCTTTCTGTCTGTCAAGACCCTTTATCTCAGAAACGCGTGGAGGCATTGAGTTGACATTAAAACCGTATAGGTACTCAAGTCTGCGGTCCCTTGAAGCTGTAAAAAAATCAAACTTCTAAGTTAACGGCAAAAAAAGATACGGCCGTTTATGCCGCAAAAAACGTGTATTTCGACAGTCTCAAGGGTATCAAAATTCATAGGGTACTTCCCATTGACCTAGAACCCTAAAATTTGGCATGAAGCAAGGTATCTTAGCACAAGTATAAGAAAAATCTGAAAACTGTAAATTTGTAGTTACGTCACAAAAAAAACTTTTTTTTTCGATTCGGAAAAATTTTTACATAGGTAAGTTTGTACGGAACTCAGTGAGCGAGTCCGACTCGCACTTGCCTGATTTTTTAACAAGCTATGTACGTAACTAATCCACATACAAAGCTTAACATCTATTTGTTAACCTACAACGTCCCACAGCTGGGCAAGGACCCATATTTTTCGAAACACTCTTCTTGCCCCACTTCGAACACAGCAAAAGGCCTTTAGCACCTTTAGGTCCAAGACCACTAGGTAAGGTATATCTCCAGTCTTCAGATCTAATGACATCCTTGTATTAATGTACAGCCACAATTTCGCATGGACGTGTATTAAACTACGACAGATGTTCGCAATATCTGCGCGGATGCCGGGGACATCCATGGCCGTGAGCAAAGCCAATAAATATCAGTAGTATTGATTTTGCTGTATCAAGTCTGCTTATATTCGATGTTATACAAGTTTCGCCCTGTCTAGGGCTTGTACTATGCATAAGTGTTTATTTTATGTAAGAGGTAAGGTAATTGATTATTACTTTTGGGAGGTAATTTAATTCGATACGGTTCGAAAGCTTTTCCGAAGGTGGTTCCAATCAACTACAACCATTAACGATATATACAGCAAAATAGAAACACTTTTGCAGTCTTTTTAGCAGCAGCCTTGAAGGTAACTTTTTTTTTTCTAAGGTCTTTTTTACATAGCATGGGTAGGATGACAGCAGGACAAAAGAAAGAAATGGATAAGTAGCTACATTGTATGGATCCGACAGATGTCACCCGCTCCATCCTATATCAATTTATTGTAGTTTTTTTTTTTTTGCTAGGCTCGCGTTTGACCACCATCTCACCTGATGGTAAGCGATGATGTGGCCGACGATGGAGCACGCTTGCCTAGAAGTAACTTATTCACTCTTGACTTAAAGACCCCTAGGTTGTAGCTATCAGGGAACACAGACTCCGGCAGGGAATTCCACTCCTTAGCTGTACGCATCTTAGTGTAACTCATCATCATCATCATTTCAGCTGAAAGACGTCTACTGTTGGACATAGGCCTCCCCCAAATGTCGCCATAATGACCGGTCCTGTGCGTCTCGCATCCATCGGACACCCGCGACCCTCACCAGGTCATCGGTCCACCTTGTGGGAAGCCTTTAACGCTGCGTCTTCCGGTACGGTCGCCTTTCCAGAACCTTTCGTCCCCATCGACCATCTGTTCTGCGAGCAATGTGCCCTGCCCACTGCCACTCAAGTTTGGCGATTCTTCGGGTTATGTAGTATTGTAACTACCACTTTTTAATTACATATAATAATCACCATTCTCAATTAATCAACCGTAGACTGTTTTTTAAAGGAATACATTTTTTCAGAAACAAATTATATTTTAATAGTCTTGTCGTTGATGTAAAATTGTTTACTATGAACGAGGGTGACTCAAAATTCTCAGAATAATTAGCTGCACATCGATTTAACTTCGACAGACTTTTATGGCAGTAACAATAATAATTTTATTGCGTTTTATTTTTAGCTGTCTGGCGGTTTGTTGTACAGTATAGAAATTGTAACGATCAATGTCCAAAATAATGCGAAACTGAGGCAGAAAGACCACCCCACTCTCTCACTCAACTTTGAACTCAAACTCTATTGTTGTGTTTAGGGTTGTCAGGTCTTGAAACCGAAAAGCCGGACAGACTATCCTATTTAGCCGGACATTTGGTCAAAAAGGGCGACATTTTTTTTTTTAAATCTAACACAACTTTTTAATACTTAACAATAAAATTCATAAATTCTTTTTAAATTCATATGAAAAGACAATAACTCTGACTAGACTAATTGCTCTGCTTGTGCTAGCGAGACAAGGTAAGGCTGAACTCAAATTACAATTCTAAACAAAATGGTAAAATTTTTAAAAGCCTAACAAAAGCCGGACGGGCTGGACTCCGCCTAATTTGGCCGGACACGAAACTAAAAAGCCTGGCCGTGTCCGGCTTTATCCGGACGCCAGCAACGCTAGACTTGTGTTGTCTGTTGTCCGTGTGAACTCTGTTATTCATTTATATTTTAAGTTGCTATGGTGTACGATTAAGAATTAAGAAAGATGAATACCTCTTGTGAGATTGATTGAATTCCCTTGTCAAGACAAAGTGCCTTGAAGACAAAAATCGTCTTTCTTCGGTGACTCACAGACAAGATGAGATAATAACTACACCAATTTATTTCTCATCTTCTGTGTAAACGTGAAAGGACTGGGATATTAGGTACATTATTATAGACTAGAAAGCTTCACATTATATGACACACCGCTACCGTAGGTATCGGATTTTTGGGGAACTTGAAAATCCTAGGTAATACTCCTCGGATTTGGATAAACCCAGAATAAATTAGGGCTGACCCTGACAGCATAACTTAGACCTGGATCTTCACAACATATAAATATATTTTTACATGATGCATAGCAATTGCGTTTTATTTTATTGCGTCAAACAAGGAAAAATAAAAGTAAATTACTTTTTGACCGATAACACAGGCTTGACCTATGCATGGCAATATAAATTACACATACCTATAGAAAATAACTGGCCAAGTGCGAGTCGGAGTCGCGTACGAAGGGTTCCGTACCATTATTTATAAATATCACATTAGACACTATTAATATCGAGCAAAAAAGGGCAAAAAGACCACGTTTGTTTTATGGGAGCCCCACTTATTTATTTATTTTGTTTTTCGTTTGTTGCTATAGCGGCAAGAGAAATACATCATCTGTGTAAATTTCAACCGTCTAGGTACATATATGTATAGCACGGTTCATGTGATACAGCCTGGTGACATACAGACAGAAAGAGTCTTAGTAATTAGAGTCCCGTTTTTACCGTTTGGGTAAGGAACCCTAAAAAAACAGTACTGACAGTCAGACCTTCACCTTAGGCCATTGCCTCCGGATTATTTGAACTGAAAATAATTTGTTTCGTGAAAAGTCACTATTGTTAAGTTCCTCTATTGTAAAGTTAGTAGTTCGGAAACTATCGGAACCAAATTGGTTTACGATGACTACGAATTGAAGGATAGATAGAACGTAATTAGATAGCAATCAGAAATGGGACAGTCTGGATATCTATACAACATTATTTTGAGTATAAGTATGCGAAACCTGAATATTGTTTGTTCAGAATGAGTAACTGAATCGATGATTCCAATAATTTTTATACCATGTTATAACTTTTCCCAAAATTATTTTAAAAAAGTCATAAGTTGGACACCACCGAAACTAAGTACAACACAGGTCACGGCAAGTCATAGCGGGCATTAGGCACCAGCGCACAGCTGGGTGCGGGAGCAAAACAATGAGGCTGGATGGCCCGGTGATCATGTATTTGTGCGGACAACCAGGTAACATAACAAGCTTATAACTTTGTGATTTTTCATGATACTGTTATGAAACTTCGTACATAGATTCTTTACATAATAAAAACTTTTTACAAAAAAAATACAACCGACTTCAAAGTAAAAAAAAAAAACACTGAAAAGTGCAAAATAACTTTAATTTCGGAAGTCGGTGTTTCTATAATAGCTTTGTCTCTTCGTTATTTAACACCGACTTCCGAAATTAAAGTTATTTTGCACTTTTCAGTGTTTTTTTTTTTACTTTGAAGTCGGTTGTATTTTTTTTGTAAAAAGTTTTTATTTTGCACTTTTTAGTTATGGTACCACCACTAAAAAGTACCCCTCAGCTAAACTTAAATACCTTGTAGCCAGAGTGCATCTCATGACAATTCTAATAATCACAAACACGGTTAGATTACATTAATTTATAACAGAGTTCCGGTGCCTAACTTCAGGCTTCATCATCAGATCAGTTCGATATATTCCTCCTCTACTTTCAGTCAGTCATCGACTACACGTATAAACAAAGCAATTTTACTTTTTACGACGGTTCTGCTGTGATCCTATGAGGAGTTCTGTTCCATATCTTCGAAGTTCATGATCAGATCATAACAATATTTTTATGGGACCAACTCGGAAGCATAACCTTTCAATCAAAAAAAATAATTTTTTAATCGGTCCACAATTGACCGAGAAATCGGTGAACATACATAAAAAAAAAAAAAACATACATTCAACCGAACATATAACCTCCTCCTTTTTGAAGTCGGTTAAAAATACGAGACACGTGCTTCGGGTTTCGCATAAACTAAAACTAGTGTTGTAGAAGGCACAGGAGCTAACGAGTGGAATTCCCTGCCAGGGTCCTAGTGGCCTTAAGTCAAGAGTGAATAGGTTACTTCTAGGCAAGCGTGCTCCTTCGTAGACCACATCATCGCTTACCATCAGGTGTATAGTGATCAAACGCGAGCCTATCAATAATAATAAAAAAAAACCTAGCAACAAAGGAAAGAGGATCCTACGCTTAACATTGGGCGAAAACAGGCTGCGGGTGATGATATTGCGGAAGGCAGAGAGACTTGTCCCGATCTGATATCGATGAGGTCTTAATAGAACTTCCGAGAAGACGAATGTATAATAATTGGTATGGAAGAAGTAATTTTCTTGCCATATTTTAATCGGTGATTTAGAAACCTCTTCAATCTTTTATCTCCTGAACAATCTTGAGCTTTGTTCAGGATAGATTAGTCACACCAGATTTAGAATCAACTTTATATAGATTTCAATATAAGCCCCCCTCAGATAAAACAGATAATAATATTATGTCACCGTAAAATTGTAAATACAACAACGTAAATTAACAGTTTCTCTTCGATAGATTATAATAAACCGAAAAATAATGCGTTATATTGTAACCAGTAGGTTACGCGGTTCACGAGATAGTTTAAACTATCTAACGGTATTTAACGATATGGCGACCACGTACCGGAAGACGCAGCGTTGGAAGGCCTCCCACAAGGTGGACCGATGACCTGGTGAGGGTCGCGGGAATCCGATGGATGCGAGACGCACAGGACCGGTCATTGTGGCGACATTTGGGGGAGGCCTATGTCCAACAGTGGACGTCTTTCGGCTGAAATGATGAATGATGAACGGTATTTACAATTTTTTTTTTACGTTAAAAAACTTTTCTTATAATGCAAGTACTTTATTTTTTTGTTTGTTCCGTCTATATAGGGTGACTGGTAATTAGTGTACGATACTTAAACATGTGATTGTGCTCATGATAACCAACAACTTTTACTATGGCAACAAACCTGAAATCGCGAAAAAAAATCAGCTGTTCAGTACATTTATTTTTGCCTAATGTACTGAACAGCTGATATTTTTTTCGTGATTTCGGCTTTGCTCCCCTACAATAAAAATTGTTTGTTACCATGAGTACAATCACGTGTCTAAGTAACGTACACTAATTGCCAGTCACCCTATATACCAGTTCTGCTTCTTTCTTCATGTCTAGTCGATCAGGAACTGGACAACTCTATTCTCATATCCTCAAAAAACTGGGCAAGTGCTAGTCGGACTTGCGCACTGAGGGTTCCGTACAAACTTGAAAGGTAAAATGCGGTTTACGATTTATGACGTACTAAAAAAAAACTACTGACCAGATCTCGTTCAAACCAATTTTCGTTGGCAGTTTTTATAGTAATGTACATCATATATTTTTTTTAGTTTTATCATTCTCTTATTTTAGAAGTTAGAGGGGGGGGGACACACATTTTACCACTTTGGAAGTGTCTCTCGCGCAAACTATTCAGTTTAGAAAAAAATGATATTAGAAACCTCAGTATCATTTTTGAAGACCTATCCATAGATACCCCACACGCATGGGTTTGATGAAAAAAAAAATTTTGAGTTTCAGTTCTAAGTATGGGGACCCCCAAAATTTATTGCTTTTTTTCTATTTTTGTATGAAAATCTTAATGCGGTTCACAGAATACATCTACTTACAAAGTTTCAACAGTATAGCTCTTATAGTTTCGGAAAAAAGTGGCTGTGACATACGGACGGACAGACGGACAGACAGACAGACAGACAGACAGACAGACAGACAGACAGACAGACAGACAGACATGACGAATCTATAAGGGTTCCGTTTTTTGCCATTTGGCTACGGAACCCTAAAAATGAACTCTCAAGTTATTGTACAGTTCCTTTGTAAAACTCTGCCGCTGAAACATCGGAGCCCTAAATATAACTTAAGTACATTTACCAGTCTAGATAAGGAACTTGTAGCATGCAGTCTCGGTACGGCGCTGAAACACGAAGGCTCCTTAGGGCCTGTTTAGCATAACACTATAGCCGTATCTATTTTTGATATGCATAACCTGTGTACGAAACAACCAACTCTTGTGAAGGCGTATTAAAGTTTACGTGTACATGAATTGATCATCCAAGATTTTATTTTTTTGAGTTTGTAAATCGTCCGATGACTTCTCCAGCTCTGGGTTGGAGAGGAAGGGCGTGTCAGACTGATTAAAACTACCCCTGTGTCCTTCGGTTCATACTAGGACCACGGGTTTTCTTTTTAGAAATTTTCCATGGCATTCAGGGATAGTGTCATATTTTTAAGCGACTTCAAAAAGGAGAAGGTTATATGTTCGGTTGAATGTATGTTTTTTTTTTTTATGTATGTTCACCGATTTCTCGGTCAATTGTGGACCGATTTTGATTTTTTTTTTTTGATTGGAAGGTTATACTTCCGAGTTGGTCCCATAGAAATATTGTTATGATCTGATCATGAACTTCGAAGATATGGAACAGAACTCCTCATAGGATCACAGCAGAACCGTCGTAACATGTAAAATTGCTTTGTTTATACGTGTAGTCGATGACTGACTGAAAGTAGAGGGGGAATATATCGAACTGATCTGATGATGAAGCCTGAAGTTAGGCACCGGAACTCTGTAATAAATTAATGTAATCTAACTGTGTTTGGGATTATTAGAATTCTCATGAGATGCACTCTGGCTATAAGGTATTTAAGTTTGGCTGAGGGGTACTTTTTAGTGGTGGTACCGTAACAAAAAAGTGTAAAATAAAAAACTTTTTACACTGACTTCCGAAATTAAAGTTATTTTGCACTTTTCAGTGTTTTTTTTTTACTTTGAAGTCGGTTGTATTTTTTTTTTGTAAAAAGTTTTTTATTGGTATTATAATTCGCTGATGGCTACATGAACTTCGATAATTACCAAATCTCAGATTAGCATATCTCCTAGTGTTATCAGTTTTTTCATTATCAGGTCATAACTGCAAATATAATGGTTGAACAAGATACTTAACAACATTTTTAATTGATGTGAAGATATTTGCAAACAACGGCGTCCGGTGAATTCATTTGGTTAGATGTTTCCAATACTCCTGTGGAAACACCAACCAACCAACCATCCAGCCATCTCATTGGTGTGTACCAATGAGATGGCTGAATTAAAGTACAGTATACCAGATAACAATCTTAGGAAAATTACTGTGCTGCAGACTACAATCGAACTTTGCGAAATGCTCTTTTACCAAATAATTTGGCCTGATTCTGTACATTTTTTGCAGCTGAGAAGTTCAGTGATATTTCATTCATCTGTGTACGATGTACCGTTGCGTGCAGCACCGCTAGGCAATCGCAATGTAGGCTCTGCATACTATAGATTATTCACCCCGGCACCACTCGCTTAGGTCATGCGCAATGAATCTGAGTAAATGTTTTGGGCACCATCCAAATTTTCCGACTCAACGGACTCTACCAGAATTGAAAATTTCATCTGATGTACAAAAATTCCTTCCATTTTTCCTTGGCCCAACAGAATTTATCTGAGACGTCTAAAATATAGGAGTTTATTCGGTGTTCCATCTTAATAAATTCAAGGACAACGCAGCCTCGAGAGCTCTGCACGTCTTTGTTATACCGTGAGAGACCGAGGTAGACGAACCGTTTCCACAACGATTTCATCTTGAGAAAGAGCACAATTCTTGAAAAAATGGTAAAAGTATTTTGCAATAACAGTGCGTAGTTGGATGACCTTATACGAGGGCAGACTGCTAGTCCCTCATGAAAACAATAAAATGACTACTAAAACTGCTACTAGGCCGGATTTATGACATCAATAAAGTTCAAATTAATGATCTACTCCGATGTACTTTAGTGATAGGGGGCTATGAAATGTCCTTTAAGGTCTGTACGGGCTGTAAGCAATAACTTGGGGTACCTATGCTTTGAGCTTAGGGATAACATTCACACATTACAAGGTTTCGAAGGTTTTATTTTCATATGATGACCGAAGTTAGGAATAAGTAACAAATTATGATGATTGGGGTAAAGCTCTAAAACATCCGATGTTATTATATTCCCATTTATCCGAATACACACGAGACAGCAATAAAGCTGCAGACGCAATATTCGTAATGTACAAATAATATAAACAATAATTTACGACAATCTCAAATGAAATCTTAATCGTATTGCAGAGGAACGTTTCGAAAATAACTCTCGTTTACCAAAAACAAGAAATGACTTAATTAAATTTACTTTGTCTTCGAACAGGGAATGGTGTAATCAAGTTAAGACTGAAACTAAAGGAAACAAACATTGGATCCAGAAGTTTCACGTTTCCAACTAAGTATAGTATTATTAGTCCTTATTCTCGAGCAAGGCCATCGGCCGTTTGTTGTAATTATAGCGAGCATGTGTTAGTCGCATTTCTGCAAACCGTTATGTGAAGCTCTAACAAAACGCACCAAGTTTGATGACCCGAATGCATCGTATCTATTAGTCATGCCGAACCAAACTGCCACAATAGATCTCCCCCGATGAATAATGAATGGCAAAATGGAATTTCGGAGTAGTGGGTAAGTGTGGAAGGCGTGGGCCGACAAGTATCGCCCACGTCTTGCCTTTTCTGGGCAACGTACGCTCGAACGAGCTTTCATTGCGTGCAGCAAAGAGACCACAAAAACAACCTGGTTGCACTGGGAACCTATACTGTAGAAAGCAGTGTAGGAGGACAGAAACATGTTCGGTTACTTTGACTGCATACAATTTCACACATTGCTAAATCTAATGTTACTCATTATAATGATTGATTGATTGATACAACACGAAGAAAGTTTTATATCTTATTAATTCATCTCGATGAAAAGGCCTTTGAAAGGAGCACTTCGCTAAAAGCGTTATCGATTGTCAATAAAATCCTGGGGAAAAACTATTCGAGCCGCAACCGTTCAAATTAGATTGACCTAGCGGACGACCTAACTCCCTTGTTTAAATCAAATCAGGAAGAGTACCGTAACTGCAACGAAGTTTGTCGACTGAAAAGGTGTTCAATTTACCTTCTTTTTCAGTTGGTTTCCTGTTTTTCCAGTTCCTCTTTCAATAACTAACCTTTTAATACATTTTCGATTTTGCCGTCTTTTTTATCCATACCCATCTTGAAGCTGCGTTGTGAGCTTTGTCTGACTTTATAATGAGCTACGCAGCAGATTGTCTTCAAGGTTTATTCTAGACGTAAAAGGCAGGTAGAACATTATCATTTGTCTTATCTTTTGATATCCGTACGTTGACTGTAATAATGTACCTTGTTTACGTTCCGTCATGGACAATGGTCAATATTTGCTTTAGGTGCGGCGTTGTGGCCCGAGGATTCCTTTCATTGTCATGTTAATGTGTCGGATATCAACCAAATTGGGGCTGCGTCAAATCCGCACCACTTCTTTTTACAAATAAACTAAGTTCCGCCCCGTAACGGCCCATTAAGCGGCTTACTTCGAGATATTACACCGCTGTTGTATCGTATTGGAATTTACCTCCGCCTCTCGGGGCTATTGCTCTTCTCTACCCGCTTTCTGCGCTTTTAATCAACGCCACCCTCTGAGATTTGGGACCTCTTGGTGTCAATTTAATAACATTTTAAATTGAGCGTCAAATTTAAACATCGAAGTATATTTCGGCAACAGCTTTTTACAGTAACGTCGACGGCAGACAATTTAATAAGGATTGTTGGGAGAATTTTTTCAGCAGTTTAATTAAGGTCTGGTTTGTTTACACCAGCCGTTCGCCGTGCCTAATGCGGTCCCAGGACAATGTAGAAACGAAATATTACATTTTCATGGGCGATTAAGTGAGAACAATGGAGACTGTGGTACCAGAGAACGATGTGGTCAACACACTGCTTTTAGTGGGGTTTTGAAAGTCGTAAAACGCTCCCTTTTTAGCCATTTTAACTTCATTAGGGACAATTAAACGTAAACTAAAAACAAAGCCTCGGGAATGTAAACAAAGGAGTAAGGAACACGTATCTTCGTACAAACGCCGGAACTAAGAACACGTTTCTTTACATGTCGACAGCGAAACGATTTACATACGACGCCGGTCGTTTACGGCAGCTAGCCGTCTTTAGCTTGACTTTAAAAGGACAGGCATTTCAAAGTTCAAAATATGGCATAAACTCGTTATGTAGGAAGAGATGAAGAGCTGCGCATGAGTCATCGCAACGGCTGCAGTGTCCTTGCCAGCCAACCGTCGTCGTTCGTTTGAACAGAGGATGACACACACCCACGAAAAAATAACTTTCTTGGCGCGTCCGCCGGCCGGTAAATTGAAACTTGTTTAACGGCCACAATGATGACAAATTGCGAATTTTGTCGAGCGCCAATTGCTGAGGGTTATTAAAATATTAACCGACTAACAATTAACCAGCGGAGAGCGTTGAACTTCTAGATTGTAAATACATACCGTGTGTGATTTATAGCTATTTCCAGACACAAATAATAAAGGATTGATTTATTGTGCAATGTTATGTGTCTAATGAGAAACGATACGTGCGGGCTTATTATTAAGTCTGATAGATTACAACGTGAAGGGAACATAATTTTCACCCGTTTCTTATTTACCATTCAAAATATTCTGCGCATAAGAAAACAATGGTGCCTACTTTCTTTGTAGTCCGGTCGGAAATAGGTCACCCTCTCTCGGGATTATTAAGATATTTTAATCCCAAAATCCAAAGGAATTATTGCAAGGCGAATAAACAGCTGCTTATAAACAGGTTTTGTTAGAAGCTCAACTCTTTTACAATTGCCTTGCAGCTTGCAGCAAACTGCCAATTTTGTCAGGGCGTGGAAATGTGATCGTCATTGTGTCTTCTGGCAGAAGATGAAGGAGAATAGCCAGTGCACTCTGTTAAAAAAGAATCACCGTGAAAACTTACGTGAAATTAACGTTAAATCTCTCATGAAGCTTTGAATTGAGAGGTCACTTTACTTAAGTTTTCACATGATGTTGAGCAATTTACAGAATAGCATTGCAAAATGCAAATCAGTCTGTAGTGCTCATTAAAAAATACGCCTAGCTTGTTGTTTGCTGTGGAGATGTATTTCAATCTGAATGAATTATGTTGATATGACAGGACGTTGATATCACCATCATCATTTCAGCTGAAAGACGTTCACTAATGAACATATGCCTTCCCCAAGCGTGGCCATAACGACCAGTCCTGTGTGTCTCGCATCTATCGGATACCCGTGACCCTCACCAGGTCATCGGTCCACCGTTGATATTTTTTTTTAACGACTGACAAACAACGGACATAAAAAAGTATTATTTTATTTTAACGTTCTTTTGATATAATCAATCAATCGGTGTCTTTATGATAGATAAAAAAAGGAAAACCAAATAAACAGATGAGTAGGTCAGGTAGATAATGTAATATACATTTAAAACGTATTAAAAAAGTAATGAATAGGCATTCACTCATGACTCAAGCTAGCATGTTTCGACGGTAACGCAAAAAGTTTGGTACGTTATTCGACCTAATCACCTGATGATGATAACAGTTTTTGTGTCATACATATATCGATTAAAATGTTTTTTACGGGTAAGAAATAAAAATTGGCCAAATCGAAACAAAATTCGTGATTTGGAACTTACGTTAAAGGTAAATAAAAGTCTTCAGACTTAGGTAGGTAGGTATATAAATGGGTCTACGCTATACGAGCCAAGCTCAAATTCGTATACCTAGTGTCGCTCGTGCTCGGCTCCTCTGGAGTCGGTCCACTCCACACTACACGAATTTGTGTGAGCGTAGACCAACCGTTATGCACTTTCAAAACGACAAAGATCGAGGAGAAGGCCAAGGAGGCTTTAGGCTTTGATCTGCATTTAAACAAAAGACACTCCCCCCTAACGTTCGTCTTTTTAAAAACAGAACAATGAACATGAACCTTTCATTTCATATTATGGCGAAATCAGGATTGGAAATGTAGGTACCTAATTAATAAACTACCAGAGCCTAACTGGTAGTCCGGTACAGCAATTTGGTCCTAGATGCAATCTGGCCAACAAATGACGCAGACATCTAGCTTAATAATATTTACGTGATTAGCAAGTTGATCATTTACTTCAAACGATTGAAGTAATTTTCAATACATTGTCATTCACGTAAATATTGTCAATCGCAATTGACCGTTTCGGGGGCATACTTACCTACGTTGAGGTAGATCGTTTTCTCGAATATAGCAAAGAGAATTAAAATAATTGGAATCTATTTAAGTAAGTGCTTTCCTATAATTTTTAGGGTTGAAATAGTACAGACCTTCGCGTTCTGTGGGAGTCAGACTGGGTCGCGGCAGACCCAGGAAATGGCAAAAATCGAGACATACCTATTACCTACACGAAAACTATGATAAGAAAACGCAATCTTGCGCAGTGTTTTTGTTTGATTCATCCGGTACGTAGGTATTACAATTTTCTGAAGTGATAAAAAAGTAAAGGGAGTTAGTAGTGTGACATGTGACAGGACAGAATGGAAGAAAAAAATCGTGCTGCGCTTGCGCCGACGACGACATAGGCAGGAAGATGATGAAGACGATGAATTCTCTGTTTTAACTTAAATTGAAGAAGTTAAGTTTTAAGTTTTTTTACTATAGTGCTACCTATCTTTCTTTGTATTTCACTTCTGTGAATGCTGGTTAGACTGTGATTGGCGACTGTGTAAGACTAAGGCTAATATTACCATTGTTACCTTTACATAAGATACGCTGAACTTAGAGCTGTTGGTTATACCCTTTGTCCAGTAATAGGACAGAATAGACGTAGAATAAAAAACAGGAATTGGTCAGTGGGTAGCCTTAGGGGATTTACTGCCTAATTATGTCAGCAAGTTTCAAAGACAAATCTTGCTGCTGGAATGGAGATCTAATTATTAGAAGTAGGTAACAAACTTGAAGGATAAAAATGTAATTTGAATAAAAATCATGGAACCCTTGTTTTTTTTTTTTATTTGCCGATTATTTTTCAATAATAGGTACTTACCTATTTTTAATCTAAGGACAATACTACAGTCAAACTAAAAAAGTATTTTTTACCTACACGTAAAAAAAGTAAAAGAATAGATAACGCTTTGATAAAAAAAAAATTAATAAAAATACCGTCCATTAATTTACAAATAAGAATATTCCGCGAATTCCAATTAAAATCAAAAAGCACTGAATAATAAAAGTATCGACTTACATTTAGCAGCTTCAACTTCCATGGTTGTCTCTTTGTTTGATCTGGTAGACTGGTTTACAAAAGATTAGCACGTCTGCTGCACACAAAGGACCAACAAGTTTTAATACAGGATATGTTCGACACCAAATCTTTATAACTCTTTACGCCGTTGAAACAGTTATTTTGAATTAAATTTGAACTAAAGAAAGACAGGATATGAGTTAATGGTAGAGGTTTTCTTTCGTAAATGAAGTTTTCGTAGATTGACTGACAAACCGTTCGATGCAACTACCTGATTGGCTGAATTCAAATCTGGCGCATTCACGTTCGATTCATCGACCAATGATCTAGGAAGCTTTGTTTCAAAAAAATGTTATGTTGCTAGTCAAAATAACAATAATTGTTCCATATCCCATTTGAATTTGGTTAAGTTGCTGATAAAATAAACCTAAACAAACAATATTATGCAATAATAAAATAAAATCTTTTAATAACACGTAAAACTGGTAATTTTCTCTATACTATTAGCGACATCTGTTGATGCATTTTACAAAACAATTTACACAGCGCCATCTGTTAAAACTCGATGACATTTAATTGTTGAAGAGACGTTACCGGCCGTGGCATGTCAATCTTTCTTGTCGTATTTAGGGTGAGCAGATCTGTAATTCGTAAAATAACTTGTTTTGTAGAATTGAACTAATATGTATAAGTTGACCAAAATTTCGTGGCCTCAACTGTTTAGATTTAGAGATAATTTGTTGAGCGGAAAATAAAATAACTTCAAATTGTAGTATTCTTATATAATTTAATAAATTAACAGTTCACTATATTCACTATTACATGAACGAATAAATACGATAATAAAATATTTGTTTAAGTATAATAATTATGTAAAATACATATTTCCTACTATGCATGGACACCAATATAAATGTTGTTATAAATGCCGTCACATAGCTATTTTCATAAAGGTAAATTACACTTTGATTATGGAAATAACATGTAGGTAAGTTAGTTCACAGTTAATATGCGCAGAACACGCAAGCTCAGTGTGTACATTGTGTAAACTCAGTTAGTACCTACTTAAAAATTTACACAATGTATGTACTCTTTCATAATCATTCTCAATAATCAAACAGTAACCAATCAGTATAATATCTACCATACATTCAACTATTTGTATAAATTTTTTGAGTAATTTCAATAATTTGTGATATTTAAAAGCTTCTTAAAAAGTCATAATTAAATACAGTACAATATTCAAGGTAGTAATTTATAAATTTTGTCATAAAATAACAATTAAAATATATTTAATTAGAAATTAAATCTAATGGACTTGGCCACATTGATTCGTTGAACTAGCGACTAAAAATACTTCACGTTCTACAGAAAAAATAGAATAGGCGTTAATAGTATAGGTAGGTACAGCGTATTTTAAGTGCATGTAAGGGTCAGTTCACAACGAGAGACAAGACGCGACGCGACGCTGCGCGCACATTTTAAAAGAGCGACTCAAAATTCTAACTTTATTTAAGTACTACACAAAAAGATACACATTTAATTATGAGAATTCAGAATACGTTGATCTGGAATGTGTATAATTTCGTGTAGTCAATAAAGTTATATTTTCAGTCGCTGTATTAAACGTGCGCGTAGCGTCGCGTCGCGTCGCATCCCGGTGTGAACAGTATGTTACAAAATACTCTGTGGTGTGAACTGACCCTAATAGAAATCTGAATACCACCACCACCAGACCATTTTTGAGTTGACAAAAACGGCTGGTGATAAGGT
The DNA here is from genome assembly GCA_905147345.3 of Mythimna impura. NCBI lineage: Eukaryota > Metazoa > Arthropoda > Insecta > Lepidoptera > Noctuidae > Mythimna > Mythimna impura. Next base: position 28,355,181 of record LR990348.1, on the reverse strand, counting down.
TTCAGCATACAAGAACGCGTACCCATTTTTTTCTGAGAACAAACCATAAAAACAATTCATTATTATTTAAAATATAAATTATTATGACATCATAAGTTTTTAAAATAAAAACTTAGTAATGTACCTTATTTTGTTATCAACCTTATACAATGAAATATTTTGGCAGATTTTTCATCACTGTTTTTATCATAAAAGTACCTATTAATTTAAAAAAATTGTCACAAATCTCAAAGATCCTTGAATTAGGACTCCAAAAATCTTGAAAAATCTATGGCCAGAGAGCTAACATGACTTTATTATGTTGGTGACGTCGCGTTGGCGTCAGTAGGTATACTGTATTTGAACTAAGGGATATCGCCTACTCAACAATGCGGTACCAGTTGTGCTACTTTATCTCTTAACGCGATCCATTTTACGACCTAAACTGAACTGTTAAAGTCGTCTTTCGCGCTCGCCTGACATTTTAACACAGTATGGTAAGTCCCCAGTTGTGAATTCTGGGGATTGTGGAGGTCAAACCAGCCCCCCTAGCCAAGTTACAATCGTATCGTTCGCGCCAAACGCCTCGAGTAGGCCACGCCTCCGATTCCTTTGTTCTGACGTCAGCTCAGTTACGTGGTCAGAACAAAGGAATCGGAGGCGTGGCCTACTCGAGGCGTTCGGCGCGAACGAAACGATTGAAACTTGGCTAGGGGGGCAGATCCTTGCCTGTATAGTCAAGTGACACATGGCCTTGCAAAATTAACGTAATTTAGGGCCAACGCTGCGTTAAACGGGAGACCGCGCGGAGCCCGCCCACGCGTGCACCCGTCGCGTGACGTCGCGCCTGTCACGTGTGCGGCGGTCCCCGTCGCGGAAACCGGATCACCTGCGCAGTGTCGCTAGTTCAACTTTAACGGTGTGCATGTAGTCGTGTCGATGAAGAACTTATGTCGGGCGCGAGGCGCGCGGCTGTCCGCGGGCGGAGCACTTTTGTATGGGACCGCACGGGCGCCCGCGTAACGCAGCGTTCGGCCTTAATGACTCTCCAAAATTGAATACAATAAGATAATTGAATATTCTAATGTGATAATTTCCGATCAATATTTTATAACAAATCTGTTTCTGAAAACATCATCTGAATTGGTTACTAAATGAAGCAGCAATTAGCTCTTCCTCTTTTCAAATATTGAAATGAGGAAGAGTGACAGAGTGGGGCGTGGCGGCAACTTATCGCTATCTCTTTTGTACACAAGTAACCTAATGGCGTTGACGTCACATTTCAGTGTCTGCCTCCTTATTCTGTTACGTGACAGTTTTCCCTTCCATCAGTTATTAAAGGTTTAGTTACTAATTTACTTAATTTTGGACAGATTTGAAAAATTGAGAATTTTGGTTAAAGTTAATTTTTGTAACCCAAGTCACCGATTCTGTTGCCAGGGTGTTAAGTAGAGATCATCCCTAAATTAACTCATCACAGAATAATCTGGGAATATTAAACAATGATACAAAACATAAAATAGACACGAAAATTTTGTCAGACATGTACAATTTTAGTGATTATGTCATTTAAGCGATTACTAACGTAGTGACACAAAACAATGAGCCGAAACATTACATTGATAAATGTGAATTGTCGACTCACATTAACTATTAGGTATTAAGCGTAAAATCGTATTACGAGACTTCATCAAATAGGTACCAGTACAATCTCTAGTGTGATTATAAAAGTAAAAATATATCCTAGGGTTACTAATGGAAATTTTTGAGTATTATTCTAATTTATTTAAAACAATATGCACGCAGACGTACTAAACAAGACCGCGATAGGAAAAAATAACTCGATGGGGCTAATTGCAAAGATACTTTTTTTTTTGCACTTAAAGGCAGTGTTCCATTTTCCCAGGCAGGTTATACAATGTTACTACATTTAATTAATTTATCTAGAAAATATTAAATCACTATGGTCATTCACCAAAAAGTGGTATACGAACTGGGCCTTTTTCTTATCTATGACTTGTCTATTTATCCTGGATTGTGGCTCCTGTGTTTGGTTCGGATTATCCCTGAGGAAAATGGCGCCGAACAGAGTCGATAGTGTTTTCGAATCAAGCCCATTTTCAGCACAATGTTGCAATGCCTCTTGTAAAAACTCACATAAATATAGGAAAACATTCTTTCTGAATTCTGGCAACTCCATTATAATTTGCTTGCATTGTAAGTAATTAGCTGATGCTCGTAAGCATACTGACTGAAGATTGTAAGGAATGATTGGATCTGCAGTACTTTCTAGAAGCAATAACAATGCTTCGGCTACAGAATGGATACTTCCAGGGATCGGATCTATGGAGCCACTGTCTAGCCAATCTCTGATCTGGAGTATTTCTGAATGGAATCCCGGCTGCTCAAACAAGTTAGGTTCCTTCAAGCCATGGAGATAAATATGGTCAACTAAGAACCAAATCTCTTTGGGTATAGAGTAAGTGGACTGGTTGGAGACACATGAGTCCCTCTTGTTCTCAAGCTCAATTAGTTTTCCTACAGGCACCTCTTTGATTGGCATGTTGAGGTTCACTAAAACCTCTATTGAACACCCAAAACAACTTCTTTGGTATGTCCCATTTATTGTTATGAAGATATCTTTGCCTCCATACAAATGTAGTACAAGAATGTCATAGAGTTTGTCTGTTCCAGCATTCATCTTGCAGGCTGATGTCTTATTTATAAGTACTTTGAGTTGAATTTCGCATGTTTCTTCAGCACAGATACATTTCTTGTATGGTTCAACTATGAGCCATTCTTTGCAGAAGCTGGTCTCATCTAGTTTCTTTATGAACTCAAACTCTACAGGAAGCTTACCTATATTCTTTATTGTAATTGTTCTCACTTGCAGTTCTAAATACCTTACAGTTTCAAAATCTATTTCAGTCCTGTCAACTTTAACTTGAGGAATCAATTCATTTTCCATTTTATCCAATTGCTTGATGACTTCTTCATAAACCTTCCTGTATTTCTCTTCATCTATTATTTTGATTGAAGAGTTGAATATGGCTGATACTGGTTTGTGGTCACTGATATTCAATGATGGGTGGCTTCTGTAACCCAGCTGAGTGATGTTTTGTCCTCTCCAGAATATCCTGTCACACCAGGCAGGGGCTCTGTTTTTCTCACTGGAGTCCCAGTTATCTGTTCCAGGGTCATATTTGTATGTTGGTTTGAAGTTGATTTCACCTTCTATGTAGCCAGCAAATACATTATTTAGTTTATGTTGTTGCTTCAGTTGGTCCTTTTCAAGTACTGGCACAAAATTGTTTTCGTTACATAACTTTTTAACTGTGGTGGGGTCCAATTCTGTGATGCGATAATTCAGGTCTCCTAGCCAGTAAACATGGTCATGGTCTTTGATAGCTTTGGGAAGCTGGTTGGGCTGCACAAACCTAGTCCTGCTGCAAATGTCTCTGAAGTCTTGGTTTCTCCTCTCAAACTCTTCAACATGAGCTGCCAGGTGGGAATTGACAAAGCACATAGAGGTGCTGTGGAGGTCAAATCTTATGGACACTCCTCCTTTGTTGCCCATCTTCCCCATTATGCCAGTGCCCACAGTGTCACACACAACATTACGTACATGAGAAAAATGTTTGGCTTTTATGAGAACTATCAGCATCATACCCACTAGCCTGACTTTCTCCACCTTCACATACTTTGCTCTCTTATCAACAAAATTAAGAACAGCAGTATACCACTCATCTTCTCTGAAGGTTTGGTCAAACAGAAATGTCTCCTTAGACAGGTCCAACTCTTGGAAACCAACAGCATAAATGTCAGGGGGCTCCCTGTCCACACTCAGCCACCCCTTAAGAGGAATCACAGGAGATTTGTCATTCACATTCCATGTTCCACAAAATATTGAGAATTTTTTTGTAAAGGTATATTCATACTCTTTGTCTGACATTTTGTGTTTGATGAGGCTCTCTCTTATGGCAACAGGTGCTGAGGTCTGTGTATGCGGGACTCCTCCAGGTAGCGCCATGGTGTGAGTTAGTATATCGTTATTTATCTTACCACTGTACTTCTTGAGCCACACAAAATCTGGTTGAGTTGGCACTTTGTTCACAGCTTCTATGCCTCTGAACAGGTCGTCGACAAAGTTATCGACGCGCGGAGTCATCTGTATTTCAAACTTATACTTATTACTACGAGATTGCAGATTCAGGTACAGTATGGCCTCGGGATCGGAAGGTTTGTTATCAATTTCACATTTAAAACTCTTGTCTATCGGCAACACTATTTCTATAGATAAATCCGTGAAGGACTTTGGCGGGTAGCATGACGTAAACAAGCAGAATACAGCCTTTTCATCACCAAACTCGACAATTGCTAATATCCGATCCTTTTTCACCCATTCGGGATGCAATACTTTGGCGTCACACAGGAATGCCGTGACCCGTTCGCTTGATAGGAATTTTTCCTGTACCACAGATTTTATCTCGTCGTGATTCATGGTGTTTCACGGATTTATTTCGTTCCACTTTTCACATAACATCGATATTGTTCGAAGTTCATGTAAATTCGATACATTGACAGCTTTGCAAAATAGTTTTGTTTGACATTGACAGTTTGACATATTGAACATTTTCGTTCACCAAAGTATTATCTGTCTACGACCAAAGTTTAGCAAAATACAAAATAAAAAAGACAAAAAGAACAGTGAAGTCAAATGAGTAAAGGAAGTAAGCGTAAGTGGGCTTACTTCCTTTTCATAACCCTTATGTTTAAACGTTTTGGTTGACTCTTACCATACATAATTAACTAAGATTTTATCTTTATTGATTATAAAGAGAGTCTTTGTTGCAAATATTATTTTTCTGACACGAATCTACATTTCTGAACGACAACTTTAAAAGTCAAATGTCACAAGTGTCCAGTTTACAAAGATAGTTTTAAAATAGGCAACTATTTTTGCTGTTAACGTAAATGGAAATTAGGATTAAAAGAATTTTACGGTCATAATGAGACTGATTGCAAATACAGGAATAATAAAAAAAACCTTTCAATGTGAAAATTTCATAACAGAAACTGATTTAGGTTTTTATATAATAATAAATAATTTAATCAAAACGACATTCATAAATGCTCACTTTCATCAATCAAGCTAGAACTGAGAAGTGGTGATTATTTTGGTAAAGTCGGTAGCTTGTTTTGTTTTCATTCGTATTTTCTCTCATTTCTTGGCCTCGATTGAGTAATCCTAGCCTAATAACCGTTAAATTACATAATCAAGAAAGCAAAAAGTTGAAGAATATGGCGGGAGTGCCTAGTGATTGGCAATTAGGATGCGTTGAGGTGAAGCAAAGGGGAGAATACCTTCTGAAGTCTGGCCAATGGTCTGATTGCACGTTCTTGGTGGGCGCTGAGCCCGACCAAGTTGTTATTGCTGGCCACAAACTGGTCTTGGCAATGGCGTCGCCAGTTTTCGAGGCAATGTTCTATGGAGGTATGGCAGAAAGGAATGATCCCATTCCCATATTGGATGTACAGCCTGAAGCTTTCAGGGCTCTGTTAGAGTGAGTATGTAATATGGAATAAGTTTTACAAATGTCTAGTTGCAATAGCTTAAATTAATATTAGAGGAATGATGGAGCTGAAATAATAAATAAACAGAAATAATTATTAGTTTATTAATAATTAGTAGTTAGGCGTGGGTGAAGTGGTCCCTCGCCCACGGCCTCGCACCCAAAGGGGCACAAGCGAGGGTTCTATAAGAACAAGGGTTTTTTATAATTGGTAGGCTCGTGTTTGACCACTATTTCACATGATGGTAAGCAACAATCTAGAAGCAAACACTGGGTTGCGACAGTCGCTGTTTCGTTTTCGAATTTATGAAATAAAAAGGCCTCGCTGATGTGCCTTCGCCCACATCTACATAAATCCACACTACGCCTCTGATTACAAAAATACTATTTTAACCTTTTGATTTGTATAATAAACTAGCTGTAGTTAAATGCTGGCTGCTGGCTTAAGTAAAACATATTTTACTTAAGCTCTAACTCATTATTAAGTCAAAAAAGCCTGTCCTGTCTAAAATATTTATTCAAATTATGTCTGAACTTTTACAGATACATTTATACAGATAATATAAACATTAGCTCATTTGACAAAGCATGTGAGTTATGCTATGGAGCTAAGAAGTACATGCTGCCTCACCTTGTGAAGGAGTGCACTCGGTACCTGTGGTCAGACCTGTATCCGAGGAATGCTTGCCGTGCTTATGAGTTTGCGAGACTGTTTGAGGAGAATGTGCTTATGGATAAGTGCATTCAGGTACATTATAATTCTTTTTAAAATTATTATTAGTAGTCTCATGCTTGACTACTGTAACCTGATGGTAAGCGATGATGTGGCCAATGGTGAAGCATGCTTGCCTAAAAGTAATTTAAATCTGAAATAATCTAATCTAAATAGCCTTTTATGTCTCACTGTTGGGCAAACTACACACATCAGTTTTCTGCAATTAAAAATAAGCAGATTTTTTTCATTGAATTTAGAAATGGTAAGTAATTAAACTTCAAATATATATTATAAAAATATTCTTCAAATTTCAATTAAATCCACATCCATCCATTGTACTTATTTTCCTATTACTGTTACACACGGTGTCTACATGTCTATTTTCTTCCAACTCTCCTTTCGCATGTGTGCTGGAAGAGATTTCATTAGAAATAAGCACTACCTTTGTACCTATTTTTCTGTTTCCTTCTTCTAATCTTTTATTTCTGTGTGTACATAAATCGTTAAATAAATAAATAAAATCGAGATATTATTGAAAGTAAACACTCTGTATAAATTTTTTTAGGTACAATTTTGTGTATCACTTTAGAAACATTTTAATAAACGGTTTAGAATATTCCGGCCAGTGTCTGTTTACCAATAAAGAAGAAAAAATGTAACCAACCTACATGATTTCAGATAATCAGCACAAACACAAAAGAGGTTCTAACTGATAGCAGCTTTGAAGATGTAGAACTGAACACAGTTATAACTGTCTTCTCACTGGATCATCTGAATGTAGACAGTGAACTGGACCTGTTTGAGGCTGCCGTGAGGTATGCCAAGGCCCAGGATAAGAGAACTTCAGAGAGAAGTGTATCTCCACCTTCAGAGAATGGGCCTCCAAATGAGAAAAGGTCTAAGAGTCCTGGACCTTCCACCTCTAAAGATAAGGTATGTAAAAATGTCACAAAATATTATTGACACTTTTGGTACTAAGAACATACAATAATTTGTTTGTGTTATATACAATTGTTGACTTGTGTTCATACTCAGGACAATTACCTATAAGCTTCAGATAAACTAGGGGACAAAATGTCCATAATACTAACATTTGTCTTGGGTGGGAATTGAACCCACAACCTTTGGCATAGCAGTCAGGGCCACTGACCACTAGAACAACAAGCCAGTAGTATATGATGTGCAACGGCTGTCAAATGTCCAACACTTTGGACATGCGAAATGTTGGGGGGCAGGGGCAAGTTGTAGGACATTGGCAATGTTGCAGCATCACAAAGATTGAGCGTTGCCTGTCATTTTGGGGGACATTTAATCCTCTAATTTTGTCTGAGGCTTTGTTTTACAACCTGCGTCCTAGGTCCTTGAAACCGAAACTGTTAAATTCTATAATTAACATTTTATAAATGCCATTACAAGAATTCAATTAACCATCAAACTAAGTATTTATAAGAAATTACAGAATCATGGTAAAACTGACGAAATATTGATTAGATCTTACTGCAATAAAACATTGCTTGTTTCAATTTATTATTAGTTCACTTTTAATTAGTTACTTTAATTAATAGACTACTGTGGCCGAATAGTGATGAAACTGATTTTTTTTCGTGTTTGTGTAACTTATTGTTTTACCTTCAATGCACGGTTGGCGCAATGGTTTACTGATTGGCTGTAGCGATGCGTGTCGCGGGTTCGATTCCCGTACGGAACAGGGGCGCCGACTGCGTGGGTGCTCGGGGGCTGGAGCACCCATGAGAAATAAACAGTGGGTGCCGAGCACCCAGGGCTGGGCAAAATACATGCTTTGCTTTAATTGAAATACAAAATACAGCATCGCAAGTACTTAAAATACAAAATACAAATTACATATTACAAAATAAGTAATCTAGACCAGCATGGGCTGAAAAGTAGAGGAAAAAAGATTAATTAATCAGTAAAACCAGAGTTTCCTTTCATGAACACTAGATTTTTACTGTAAATGCAAAATGTAATTGTACTGTCAGATAAACAGCCTCTTGTTGGAGAGTGAATAAAACCTGCTAAAGAAAACAAACTCACACTAGTCACACTCACGATCGCTAAATGAAGGTTAAATGTATTTTAATGTTAAAATGTATTTTGAAGCCTCAAGTATTTGAAATACTAATTACAAAATACTTCGCCGTCAGGTATTTGAAATACGAATTACAAATTACATTTTAAGGAAGTAATTGAAATACAAATACCAAATACGTATTTGTATTTCAATTACGTATTTTAATTACAAGTAATTCAAATACGGGCAGTATTTGAATTACTTGTAATTAAAATCCTGCGAGCACCCCTGAGAATAGACATCACAAAACAGATCAGTAATCACCTTTTAGGTTACGTATAAATTATAATATTTCTTGATAATAAAAACAAGTTTAATTTTTATATAATAGTTTCATTTTACATTTTTATCAAACAATAATTAGTAATTAAGTACGCAGTATGTAAGTAGGACATTTAATAAATTTGTCGGTCGATCAGTGTGCATTCCTCTTCTTATTATTTCGCCACTATTTCGAGTCATCAAATGAGCAGAGCACCCATGAGGTTTTCTAAAAGCCGGCGCCCCTGGTACGGAACTAATATTTGTACAACGCGTTCCAAATAAGAATAGGATCGATTGCCATGTTGTGACGTCACGTCATACTGTCAAATCGCAAGAAAATGGGCGAAATTGAAGAACTCAGAGATGAGCAAAATTGAAGAACTGGTTTCTGATTAAACTATTTTCGTTCACAGTTCGTAAATAAATTAAGTTTAAAAAATTTCTTGTTTTACTCACCATAATAATTCTTCGATTTGACAGTATGACGTGACGTCACTACCTGGAAATCGATTCTATTCTTATTTGGAACGCATTTTATGGTAGTTGTGTTCATTCCGGGTCTGGGTGTCTTGTTTATGTGAGTGTACATCTTTGTAACGCACCTATGAAGAAGTGATTCTTAGTTTGGGGGCAATGTTTGAAAAAAATGCAAGTTGCATTTTTTTCATGACTTACTCTACTCCTCTTTTATATGATGATATTTATTTTGCAAATCTATAAATGTATCTATCTATATATATAAAAGAAAGTCGTGTTAGTTACTTCACTTATAACTCAAGAACGGCTGAACCGATTTAGCTGAAAATTGGCAGGGAGGTAGCTTAGAACCAGGAGACGGACATAGGATACTTTACTTTACTTTTTTTTTTTTTTTTTTTTTTAGAGTAGGGTAGAGTAGGGTAGAGTAGGGTAGAGTAGGGTAGAGTAGGGTAGAGTAGGGTAGAGTAGGGTAGAGTAGGGTAGAGTAGGGTAGTGTAGGGTAGAGTTGGGTAGAGTTGGATATAGTAGTCAGTTGACGGGAGCGAAGCCGCGGGCAAAAGCTAGTATTATATAAAAAGAAGTCGTGTTAGTTACACTATTTATAACTCAAGAACGGCTGAACCGATTTGGCTGAAAGTTGGTGGGGAGGTAGCTTAGAACCAGGAGACGGACATAGGATACTTTTTTTTTTTTGAGTAGGTTAGAGTAGGGTAGAGTAGGGTAGGGTAGAGTAGGGTAGAGTAGAGTAGTTAGAGTAGGGTAGAGTAAGGTAGAGTAGGATAGAGTTGGGTAGAGTAGGATATAGTAGTCAGTTGACGGGAGCGAAGCCACGGGCAAAAGCTAGTAGGTTATAAAAAACGCTATCGTCTTTATCTAGGATACTTTTACCCTGAGACTATGTTCCCTTGGGGTAATTTTCTGTCACACTGGTGAAGCCACTGGCAGCTCGTATAGGCATGCAAATAATTGCAGGTGGTGAATGTAGAAAGCAGTGCAGAGAACAGCCCTGAGGCCATGATGGACACACAGAAGACGACTGACAGCTCCGACCAGCCCTTACCGGGACCCTCGGACGAAGGCAAGAAGAAACCTGGTGAGCAATAAGTCACGTAACACTCTTTATATTCTTATAGCAGGCTTATTATTATTAGTACTAGCTCGTATTGTCCCACTGCTGAGGAGAAGGAGGCCGAAATAAAATCGTGATTGTCACACTGCTGGGGGCCTCTCTCCATTCCTTCCAACGAAGAAGAGATCCAGGTCGTCCTGCCATCTCCTTCGTGGTCTGCCGCGGCCCTGTATCACTGTGTCTGTGCTCCAATCCAGCGATTTATGGGCCAACAGTTCGTCAGGCTTGTTTCGATTGTTTTTAGTCTTCTTTTGTGGTCGGGTTATTGAAGCTGTCAATTTTTTTTATTTCCTGCATTTTAGTATGTATTTATTACTTTTGAAATCGTCTCCTCGGTCCATTTATTTGGTACACTACATGACGAACCCACAAAAAAATGCGCTAAAAGTTCGCCTTTTTATAGATGATATATTGATGTACCCAGTCAATGGAAGCCTCAGTGTCGCCTCTCAGTCTCAAGCTAAAATACAACAAGCTGTTTAGGCTTTAGGGCGTATATCTATCTATCTTTACATATAGGTATACAATTATAGTGCCGTCGCTGCCTTTAGTAATAATCCCGCCATTTTGGCGGGATTTTTACACGACTGCCCGAAAAAAGGAATGTTATGTTTTTACAATTGCGTTGATTTTATGAAAATGATTCGTAAATTTACGCTAATATTCGAGTCTCTTTGTATTCTACCTTAGGATTGATCCATTACCAAAAAGATAATAACGATGATAGAAACAGAACAGAAATTTATACTACTCCAATCCTTTACAGACCCTAAAACAGATAAACCAACGATCCGCTCCGCAATTGAAAAAATCCGCTTCCTGACGCTGACACCGCAGCAGTTCGCAGAAGGCCCAGCCAGGTCCTCATTGCTCACGGAGTCCGAGGCCTTTGCCGTCCTCATGAACATACTATCCAGCACCTCTGATGTTGCTATGCCTAGCGGGTTCTCTACCTGCAGGGTGCCTAGGAAACAGTTGATTGGGAATGGACCATCTTCTAATGTAAGTGAACTTATTATTTCTTTTTTGATTATTGGTGGCAACAATAAAATAAAAAATAGTAAAAAAAAATAAAAAAAGGAAGAAAAAGAAAATTGAAAAGACAAAAAAGAGAAGAAGGGAGAAAGGGGGTAAAGTTTATTATTTACATAAGTCTTAACTTTTGATCGCCACAGTCATGTATACATGACAAAGTAAAATGTGCCCAGCACGCCACGATCACGACTATATGACAGATTAAAGGATGAAATCGTAGCTTGGCGCCAACAGCACGCATTTGTTTTTTTGACGTGGCAGGGTAAAGGTTAATAGGGGAAGGTGATTGTTTTCTTTATTTATTTTCGAAAGCTTCTATCATAAATTATCCCAAAGGAACGTATTCCCATGATAAAAAATTTCATAATATATCCTTCTCCAAGGTCATTCATCAAAATGCTGGAGTAAGGGCTTTAAAACAAGTATGGGCTGCAATTTGAATTTAAACTTTAGTTTGTACGACATAGAGTTTATCAATAAACTTTATTGTTCCTAAATTTAATAATGATCTCAGGTTCTGAATTCAAGTATAGCCTTATTGCGTTATAAATAGTGGTGATATTGTGTCAGCAGGTGGCGACACTGACGGTGGACACTCCAAGCCCGGTGATGTTGGAGCAAGTTTTCGGAGCGCCATCTGCCTACCAGCCCTATCCCAGACCCACGAGACATGATGGTAAGTAGTAAGTACTACCCGAAAGCCCTGGAAAAGGGCAACTGAAGAAACACAGATAAGTTTAAGCCAGTAAAAGTCTCGTAGAGCTGAGTGGTGGCCGAGTGGTAACGGCCCGACTTACGAGTTGTAGGTTGCGGGTTCAAACCCAGACAGGCGCATTACTTTGTGTGTGCCGGTTTCCTCACGATGATTTCCTTCATCGTTTTGAGAGCAGTGGTGATGAAATAAATTACACAAAGTGATGCACCTGGCTGGGTTTCAACCCGTGACCTACAACTCGTAAGTCGGGGCCGTTACCACTCGGCCACCACTGCTCATTGCACCAATAATGCCGTCAAAACACCAAATTCAATTAATTGTATTTATTGGTGCCCTGTGCTTGCTTTTCAGTCGGCGTCCGCCACTCTTCTATAGTCCACAACGCGAACCTATCAGGGCTCGGAGTCCCGGAGCACATGGACAGGCACAGCAACGACTACAACAAGATATACTGCCAGCGACCCATCATCCAGCACACCGACTGCCTGAACACCTCTGTGCTGGACTGCTCCGTCACCTTCATGGTGGATAAGAACATCTGTTTGCTGGGAGTGCAGGTGAGACACCACACTACACTATAAAAACTATATGAAACACACGCATCAGCTAATAGCTGCTAGTGTGTCTTACCAAATAATAATAATAACTATATACTCCATTCCAAATAAGATTAGGCATCGACTTATATTCTAGAGATAGACAAGCACGTTCATGGAAAATATTTGTCAAAATACTGAAAAGTTAAAACAAAAGTTCGCTGCGGTGCTACATTGGCATTATGCCGTTTAACAGAACTCTTAAAACATACAGCGCTAAGATAGCTTTTAGAGGATACTTTTTTCGCGACCAAAATGTCTTAAGCGCCATGAATTTCGTGTCACTTACGCGTTTCGTTCAACAAAGTGTAATGTTCAAGGTGTATGGATTACACTACACCTGAGTCGATTGAAGTGAGTGTTCGGCACGCGTAATCTAGTGCGTAGTACATATATTATATCGTTAAGGGCATTTAAACAAACTTTTTTACTGTCCATTCAACCGATTTTGACTTTTATTGCGTTGGTGGCATGGCAAATGGTGGCTGCAGTAAATAGTTGGTATTGTAACCACTATTTTAGGGTTCCGTACCCAAAGGGTAAAACGGGACCCTATTATTAAACTCCGCGGTTCGTCTGTCTGTCTGTCTGTCCATCCGTCAGTCTGTCACCAGGCTGACGACAGATCTCATGAACCGTTATAGCTAGACAGTTGAAATTTTAAACAGATGATGTATTTCTGTTGCCGCTATAACAACTATAAAAAACTTTTTAAAAAAAAAAAATACAACCAACCAGCCAACTTCAAAGTAAAAAAAACACTGAAAAGTGCAAAATAAATTTAATTTCGGAAGTCGGTGTTCCTATAATACTTTTGTCTCTTCGTTATTTAACACCGACTTCCGAAATTAAAGTGGATGCGCGTATGCTACTAATATTGGAAGTGGACTGTATTTGCGGATTAGCGTTTCTCAGATAATGTACTTGACAACTTGCATTAGATGGATCTTATTGGAGCTGTTTAGGATTAGGAAGCAGAGATTGATGCAATTTCCTCTTATATACGAGCTGTTTTGCTCGTATATGAGAGGAAATTGCACCAGCCTTTCAAACTCCACGTGTCTGGCAGCCGGCGCTCTCTGGATTTCGCGACTGCTGCTCCAGTGACGAGGAGATATAACACTCACGGAACACTGCACAGTTCTCAAGCACAAAGCGTTAGCGGTTTTAGAGTCTTTAGCGGATAAGTTCTACAATAACTAATTTTTCTTGTAAAATTGCGCGGCACGTCGTCTCAGCGTTGCGAGCGGTACCGAACGAGTCTATATGCGTACTCTCTCACACAAGGTTGTGCAGGAAAGGGATGCAAAATGGGAAGTGTTGCAAGTTGTCACACAAACAAAACGCGGTATTTAAATTCTATGCGGCTAATTACGGAAGTAATTTTTACGCGGCAATTACCAAGCGATATAGGCGCAACCATAAAGTTATTTTGCACTTTTTAGTGTTTTTTTTACTTTGAAGGTGGTTGTATTTTTTTTTTGTAAAAAGTTTTTTATTTTACACTTTTTATGGTACCACCACTAAAAAGTACCCCTCAGCCAAACTTAAATACCTTATAGCCAGAGTGCATCTCATGACAATTCTAATAATCCCAAACACGGTTAGATTACATTAATTTATTACAGAGTTCCGGTGCCTAACTTCAGGCTTCATCATCAGATCAGTTCGATATATTCCCCCTCTACTTTTAGTCAGTCATCAACTACACGTATAAACAAAGCAATTTTACTTGTTACGACGGTTCTGCTGTGATCCTATGAGGAGTTCTGTTCCATGTCTTCGAAGTTCATGATCAAATCATAACAATATTTCTATGGGACCAATTCGGAACCATAACCTTTCACACAAAAAAAAATTTTCAAAATCGTTCCACAATTGACCGAGAAATCGGTGAACATACATAAAAAAAAAAAAAAAACATACATTCAACCGAACATATAACCTCCTCCTTTTTGAAGTCGGTTATAAATACATTCAGCCGAACATAGAACCTCCTCCTTTTTGAAGTCGGTTAAAAAAACAGAATCCCATACAACAAACGTGATTTTTGTCGTTTTTTTTTTCTACGGACGGTACGGTACCCTTCCTGCGCGAGTCCGACTCGCACTTGGCCGGGTTTTTTTTTCTTTTAATGCCTTCCTTTTGCCTACAGAATAGATGTCAAAATCGGTTGAACGGACTGTAAAAAAGATTGGTTAAAATGTTTAATCATATTTCGAATGGAGTGTACAAGGTATTAATAATATCTTACTAACAGCAGCCAGACTTGTAGGTACGGAAAGCTAGAGAGGTTACAAATCTCTATACAGCGATTAAGATTTAGGTGTTTATATTGATTCACAAAGTAAAGATGTACAGGTACAGGAAGCACGGAATTATAGCAGAAAACATGAAGAACCAGGATGAAGATATTAGAAAGAAAAAATATGAGAGACCGCGAAGCGACGCGACGCGAAAGGGACAAACGATTGAAACTCTCTTGCAGTGATCTACGTAAACATTTGCACGTAGGTGCGGTGCAGCAATGAGCGAAGCAAAGCGGTCACAAGTAGTTGATTTGATATTTTCGCGCGAACTCTTGTGATGCGGTGACTTGTTTTATATAATAATAATATTCCACACCTTTCATACAACGCCATCTAGTCCCAAACTAAGCAGAGCTTGTGATATAAGTACTAGACAACTAATAAACATACTTATATATTTCTAAATACATAATATAGATAAACTACACCCAGACAAAGAACAAATGAACGTGAACGTGCGAATTCAATGCATCGATTCGCGTGAACTGCGTTGGATCGCTTCGCAACCGCAATCGCGTTGAATCGCCCACGTAGGACACGGTGTGAGGCACTGCCCGCGCGACCGATCGTTAGCCAAGCCGCCAAGTAGGTGCGCGGGCGCAGGACGCGCTAGTGAGTACTGCCACAGTGCTGCAATCTCAACAGAGTATGCGTAAACACGGGTTTACTCGCTTATCCCTCACTCTCACAGTGAGTCGGAGGACAATCGTCATTTGACTGGCCTGTTGGTCTAGTGGTTAGTGGCCCTGACTGCTATGCCGGAGGTCGTGAGTTCGATTCCCATTCAGGACAAATGTTTGTGTGATGAGCACGATCATTGTTCTGTGTTTGGATGTAATTTATCTATAATATGTATGTATTTAGAAATATATAAGTATGTTTATCAGTTATCTAGTAATCATAACACAAGCTCTGCTTAGCTTGGGGCTAGACGGCGTTGTGTGATAGTTGTGGAATATTATATTATATTATTCACGGAGAGATATCAGGAAGACTTAGGTGCATTCCGAGGTTTTTGAAGTGTTCAAGTGCACAGGAGCCCACCTGGTTTTCAATTAAAGTATTCAAAACATTGAAAAATATAAATAAAACCCCATAGAATGTTAAAGAACCTAGCATATTGGTTTCGCTTTACTCGTTTTTACATCCCTCTTTAGATCCAAATCTTTTCTGCATAAATCAATAAAGCTAGCACACCTGTGAATGTGGTGTGGTATAGTCTCCTAAATCCGGATGTTGTCATGTAAAATCAGAAGGTAACTTTCATTTTTTAGGGTTCCGTACCTCAAAAGGAAAAAAACAGAACCCTTATAGGGTCACTTTGTTGTCTGTCTGTCTGTCAAGACCCTTTATCTCGGGAATGCGTAGAGGTATCGAGTTGATATTAAAACTGGTCTGCGGTCCGCTGAAGCTGTGAAAAAATCAAACTTCTGAGTTAACGAAAAAAAGTTACGGTCGTTTATGTCGTAAAAAACGTGTATTTTGACAATCTCAAGGGAATTAAATTTCATAGGGTAGGTACTTTCCGTTGACCTAGAATCCTGAAATTTAGCATGAAGCAAGTCTCATAGCACAAGTATAGGAAAAAAATCTGAAAACTGGAAATTTGTAGTTAGGTACGTCACAAAAAAAAAAAAATATGATTCGGAAAAGCTTTCGTAACTCAATTCAGGAATTGAACTGTTTTCATAGGTAAGTTTGTACGGAACCCTCAGTGCGCAAGTCCGACTCACACTTGCCCGTTTTTTTTTTGCAATGAACCTCTTAGTCTATGTAGCGTCATCTATATCGCCACATTGGAACTAAAATTCAAAATCCTGCATCACGGACCGCAGTATCAGAGTTCTCTGCGCGATTACAACATATACAACAGTCCGAAATCAAATCGGACAGTTATCCGGACCAGACACAACACCTGTCTGGCCGGAGGATCCTTCCTTTTCAACGGAGATTTACAGGACTTTACCCTTTTCCGCATCCCTCTAAATCTACATTTCTGATAAGTTTTATCGTTGTAACGTTACTTTGATAGGTTCAACTTTATTTTATATCGTTCCTATAGATCCGTTGTTTTCTGTGCCAACTTAAGAAAGAAATGCGAGGATGTAAGAGCGAACGAAGCTATCCCGAAAATTTATATTTCACGGCTTCTGCTGACATCTCTGAGGCGCGTCGACTATTCGGCCTCGGTCCGGACGGTAACCGGACGACGAACTGTCCATTGCTCGTTGTCCGCATGCCTGCGCCTACGGTGTCTGGTAGTCGAGGTCAGAGTTTCGTTGGCTGGGGAGGAACTGTGTCACGCGGTAGGTTACAAAGCCGTGACTCCTCTTCAGCCACTCCTCAAAAAGGGGACTTACTGCCATGATTATGGCGTGCCCAGCTGTGGGTTGCGACAGTTGCTGTCGCCATATCACTATGAGATCCCGCCGGAAGTCTGTCCGCCATGCAGACAGTGTGCAGCTTGCAACGGAGTTTCGTCCCGGCGGCCTTTCATCTTCATACGCTATTTGGGCATGCGTGTAAGGACTGTTGCCTCCAGATTCCACGGCGGCAAGCCGGTAAAGAGGCTCGCCGATTCGCGAGAGACCGTGCGGTATTCCCGCACCATCCGGAGGCATTCAGCTTGGCCGCCGGTCGGATCCGCAGCTTCTCGGCCCGCTCCAGTTCTCGGACTCAGACGTCGGAAGTACGCGGGCTACCCTGGCTAAATAATGGTATTTCGTTTGCAGGTGCCGACGCAAGCTCCGAGCGAGGAGAGCGGCGTGTCGTGCGCGCTGGGCGGGAGCGGCGCGGGGGCGGGCTCGTACTGCGAGCTGTTGTACGCGCACCTGTTGGACGCCGACGGAGCGCGCCTCACCTACACGCACTACACCAACCGCGTGCCCTTCAGACACCTGCTCGACATCATGTTCAACAGGCCCGTCTACATACAGAGGAACAAGGTCTCACACTTGACGAAAAAAAAACATTTTGAATTATTCTGGAAAATAGCAACACCGCAATTATCATGTGGCGACATCTACACCGCCATAAATACAAAATACGATTTTTTTTTTGAGGTGGGATGTCATCAAATAGCTCTCTCTCTCCCACTCCGAGTAGAGCGAAAGGGCGTGACACACTTTTAGTGACTAAAGATTAACCTACCTGTGACTTCTTTATTCTCGCAACCCAACAACCCCGCTGTTCGGACTTATGGTTCACACACAAAACTGCGATGCGATGCGATAAGACGCTGCATCGTGGAACCTGCGATGCGAATTGCTGTGATGCATTTTCGTGCGGCAAAGGATCAAAAGTGTAGTTGCACTCTACCAATGCTAGTGTCTAAAATTTCTTTGTTGTACAAGTTCAATAGTCCACAACTAGTTTATTCAATACTTTAGATTCTATGCTACCAATTAAATCCCCTCATAATAAATAAATAAATAATAAATAATTAGACCCTCTTCTACAAAGAAATTTTAGCATTGGTAAGGTAGAACTGCACTTTTGACCCCTGACTGTACATACTATATAGGGTGACTGGTAATTAGTGTACGATACTTAAACACGTGATTGACATTTTAACAAACAACTTTTACTATGGGAACAAACTTGAAATCGCGAAAAAGAATCAGCTGTTCAGTACATTTATGTTTGCCTAATGTACTGAACAGCTGATATTATTTTCGCGATTTCGGCTTTGCTTCCATAATAAAAATTGTTTGTTATCATGAGCACAATCACGTGTTTAAGTATCGTACACTAATTGCCAGTCACCCTATATACATACAATTTGCGATGCGCAACAATTCCCAAGTTCTTGCGATGCGTCGTGCGAGCTCGTTGATTTTTACGATGTGACGCATTTCAGTTTTGTGTTTGGGCCCTTAACTTTCCACCTTTTTATACATACATACATAATCAGCTTTATATTGTTCCTACTAACTAACTACCTGTTACTGATGGGACTCCGATACCTTCTCTAGGAGAGGGAATGGGCCGCCTTTTTATGCCTTTATTTAATTATCTTCATCTTCAACCCACATTTACACAATATTTTTTAATCCGCAGGTATACAAAGTGGGCATAGTGTTCAACAAAGTGGGCTGGTACCCCATGGGTACTTGCGCGCAGCAGGTGGCGGCGGAGTCCGTGTTCTTCAACTTCGGCATCGGGCAGAGCTCCGACTCGGTCCGGGACGGCCTCATACGGTCCATCATCTTCACTTACTAGCAAACAATGTCACCCGATCTTTACATCGTTTTGTAAAAACGACCAAAGATTGCGGATGAACTAATATTTAGTGCTATAAATATTAACATGTATAAGATAATCGTAAAAATGGCACGTCGAGTTTTAAGATGAATCTTTTTACCCGATACGAAAAAGTTAAGAAAGAGATTCAGCAGTCTATATTTATTCAGACATCGTAATGGTCCATTCATTACAAGAAAATTGTTAGTATGATCTTAAAACACTATGTTAGTAATTAATAACTAAAAGTGACATATGGGGTTTTTGACGGAATTTCTTCGAGTGTAGTTCAGCGGCTGTTTTAATTATCCGCAATAAAATTGGTGTAGTTTTATCTCAACTGTCTGCGCAACTGGACAATATGTGGAATCATTAGAACAGTTGCGATCTTGGTAAAATGGAAGTGAGAATTTTATTGTAGTGTTGACTACCTCAGAGAAGTTTGCCGAGAAGGTTGACTTGATACATTTGCTGCTAAATACTACAAAAACACATGCAACAAATTCTAATAATAAACAAATGAACTATTCATACGAAGACATAGCTTAAAGGACTTGTATACAACCCAAAAACATTAACAAAAAAAGATACTTAGTCCTTTGGGTCAGGTTCCACACCAGAGGGCTGTCAAACTTTTTCACTCTTGGCTTAAAGACCTCTAGGTTGTAGCTATCAAGAAACACAGACTCCGGCAGGGAATTCCACTCCTTAGCTGTACGCACAATAAATGTGTTCCCAAAACGTTTTGTATGCCCAAGCTAGTTAACCAATAGAAACACAGTGTCCTACGGTTACACGTTTTCCTATTGGTTAATAAACCCGAATCAAAGTAACCCGACCGTGCGGTAATTTTAGTATGCCGTCTCTCACTCATTCCTTTATGATAGCTTCATCTCTGTCTTAAACTCGATATGCCATTTTTACGATTGATTTACAGTATTATAAGATATTGCTGGACTAAGTGACAGAGGCTTCCATGAACCAGTTTCACACAAATGATAAAATAATAGGACACACAGTGAAATAATATGTTTCTGACTAGTGTTTATTGGTACAGGATATTTTTACTACGTTTAATACATGGAATCATATGAAATAGTGGCTTGTAAATACAATAGGTTTATGTTGAAGAAAAACGAAGAGAATTTTTCAAGTTCATTCAATGTACGTTACCTTTTAAATATAGTGGAAAGGAATTTTCGAGTAACAGAATAAGGATGCCCATACTGAAATGTGACGTCACCAACATTAGGTTACGCGCGTAAAAAAGAGATGGTGAGATGTTCCCGCCACGCCCCCACTCTCCCTCACACCAATATTTGAAATGCTGATTGCTGCATCATTTAATAACAAATTTTGACTCTGTTTTTATAAAAAGAGTTCTTTTTAGTGTTATTTGTTTTTTTAGTTTATTGTATTGTACAAAAGTATACACAAGATAATACCCAATTGCCAAAGTGTGATTACATTTAGAATGTATGAGTTTGACATATATTTTTAATGAAATAGGGTAATATCTGAATAATTATGTTATATAATAATTAATCGTAAGCGTTTCTGTTACCTATACTCCTTTCAACTGTCAAGTGAGCACCAGTGGCTCACTTTAGAAAAGGCCTCTGCATTTAATCGAACTAAATAGTTCATTCCCTCACAAATTTAATGGTTTTTTTTTTATGTTGAAAGCAGTCGCAGCCGTCAGGACATTTTAAAACTGAAATTGCAAATTCCAGTTCCTGTAATTTCATAGTAAATTATACTTGATCTCCAATTTTGTGTTAAGACCTATGTGACAGTTATGATATATTGACAGAGTCAAAGTGAAAAGGAATGAAAAAAATACATGGCATACTGTAAACATCAAATAATTTCTCCTGTTCTAGTTGGATCGTGAGGTAATGTTAGACTTGTACTGACTGAAAGCCACTCGTGTACTATCAGGGGGTCTTACCATGACTTGTTAAAATGTCAAGCGTGCGAGCGAGAGGAGGGATGGAGCTGTACACCCTATATAGCTCCATCCCTTTAACAGTTAAGTTTAGGTCGTCGAATCGATCGCTTTAAGAGTTCGTGGTAGGGCCTCTGAGCTGCAATGACTCTTTCGAACGATCCAGCAGCTCACATAATTATTGATTCTAAGGCTCAACTCACACTGGCGCAGAGCTGAAGCGACGCGTCGCGTTTAGTTTTACAACTTACAACTCGAAGCGAAGATCGCATTACCGCGCCCGGATGACAGTGATCCGGGCGCGGTAATGCGCCCTAGTTCCTGGACTAGTTCCGAGACTTTAAACGACGGTTTGACGGTTCCACTCTGCGCCAATTTGAATTGAACCTATCTCCACAACGTAATGCACACATATCTCACGAGATAAAATAGACTGCTGGCGTCTTTTGTCACTGTGCAGAGTGAGTTTTATTTTTGCTACATTTTTAGATTTTCGCTTTGACTCCGCATCAATAAGTCATAGATGATTTCAACCTGTTCAGGAACTTTTCGTTAAAAGTGGCAAAACAATTACGAGATCAATAGATTTAACCAAATTGTCGCCAGAGTGCCCCATGGTATATATACCAAACTTCACATGTTTAATTGCTTTTCTAGTGTGCATTTTTCTGTAAATACTTTTTTGAGTGTGGCACTATTTTTACCTAAGTGGGGGAGGGATATACCCTCCCGGCACTCGGGTGGTGTTTAACTTTTTGTTTATTCTACCGAGAAATAATCAGTAAAATCATGTATGGATAATCCACGTAGTCGTAATTCGTGTTCAGATTATTTATTAAAATATTTTTGATACCATGTTCTGTCTTATTTATTTTTTCCTATAGGAATCAACAACTTAAACCATCGATTTTTTAAATAGCACAGCATAGCTGACGTTTGTAGTGCAGGCATTCATCAATAGGTTACTACAAACGGCTGTTTTTCAGGATAGAATGACGCTTATCCGATCGGAAATTAAAAGAAATTCGACGAACTGGTGGCTAAATAATTGATTCAATCGGTTAATAATACCATTGGACTTATGGGCCAGTATAATGTTATGCATTTAGGACTCTTCATTATTAGTATATTATGCATAGAACAAGGTGTATTACCAGATTGCTTTAATTAAAAAATTGTGTCACGAGTTCTTGCTACATTTATATTTTGTAATGAGCCCCAGAACCAGCGATTGAATCTGAATGATCTGCATGGTATGGCAACTTAGAACAAAACAAAAATTCACTTTTTTTCTTTAAAACAGCGCCATCTATCAACTGAATAAGGGAAACAAATTGCGGTGTTGCTACAGTTAAATATATTATTTTATATTGGGAATTACTTTAAAACAATAATCAAGAAAAAAAAATGTTATTTCATACTATTCGTGTACATAAATAATAGAATACAGAAATTATTAAATAATTAGGTTTTTATCATCCGATTAATACAAAAAAAGTTATACTTTTGTATTTAAACGTGCAAAAGTTGGTTTTTGTATGGCCACACTTGAATTGCAAATGGCTGTATGGTTGCGTGAGTGTTACTCGTACGCATTTCTTTTGTTTTCCTTTTGCAATTAAGTTTTTGTTGTATCGCTAGTGCATCTTCATGTTAAGTTGAGCTTTCGTTCCTCCATGTTATTGAGCCGCGTTACAATTTGTTCGTTCGAGATCTAGTGAAGTTACTGTGGACTTGCATAGGCGCTCTTTAGAGTTTGGACCTGTAATTGCATTAACAGTTTTCTTAACCATGTCTCAAAATTCTTGCTGTGTACCTGGATGTGTTGTGGTTAGGAAAGACGGTAAGTAACGTGGTGCTAACATTTTTCTTTAGGAGCTGGCATATAACCCCATCACCATTTTGATCACAATGCAACTTAGAGATCTAAAAGACATGTATCACATATCGTCATACAACTATTTTAATATCTGCAGAATGTAAGATGTCAATCAAAGTTGCTATGAATGTTATTGTTCTAATTCTCAACGTTTTTATTCACTAGTTCCTGGGAAATCATCACTTACTATCCAAATGTCATAGTACTACAGAATGGCTATTCAGTAGTTTACATTACGAAACTGTGTACAATGTATCGCACCTAATAGTTTAATCATTCATATTTCCAGGTGTGCCTCTACACCGATTCCCAAATCCAGAGACAAGCGGAGACAAATTCACATCTAAGTAATCTACAAATTTAATAGCTATATTGGGTCGTCAAGATATATATGACAACAGACAGGTCTGTCATAGACATTTTGAAGATATTCATAAGTATCCAAGTGGTAGACTGTCTAAATTGGCTATTCCAACAATGCATATCCCAGGTAATACTAATATTTATTAGCAATATAATATCGTTGGTGCGCTTGCCAAAACCTCTATGTGTTTTTCATCAAGTTGTTAGAGGAGACAATAAACTGTTTTATTTAATGATTAATTGACTGATGAATAATTTAAAAATGTAGTATGAACTGAGATACAAGTGAAGAAGATGATAAAATGTAGTGTTAATGTACTCGATTTTAAGGATATTAATTAGTAAAAAGAAAAATATCATTGAAATGCACATAGAGGTTTTGGCAAGCGCACTGACAATATGTAACTATGCATTTATTTTATTGAAACAAATAATAAATACATGCAATATTGTATATTATTCTAGATCTGCAAGCACAATCACTTGGTGAAGCAATGGTTGTATCATCTGATACATCCCGAAGAAGTCAGTTACAAAAATCTGGTTTTGACACATCAGGTATGTATCTAAATATGTACAATTAGTCTTTTTTTCTTTTTAGGGTTCCATACCCAAAGGGTGAAATGGGACCCTATTACTAAGACTCCGCTATCCATCTGTCACCAGGCTGTAATCTCATGAACTGTAAAAATTTTCACAGATGTATTTGTTGCTGCTATAATTATAAATACTAAAAAAATATTTAAAGGAGCTCCCCATACAACAATCGCGATTTTTTTGAGTTTTTATAGTTAAGGCGACGGCAATAGCTGAATTATCCATACAAACGTAATACCAAAATCATTTGCAGATGGAGCATATTTCCACCATATTATGATGATATTCGGATTAAGACAATATTTATCTAGGTTCCTACATCTTTCTTTTTTTAAAATACTTACCTAAAACGAAATTTAAGCGAATTTCATTTCGCATATTTTTGTAGCGTAAATGGCATGTTTTCATTTTGTTTTTTCTGTATTATAAACAACAATATTTCTAATATTCTTTCCGTAGGAACATAGTTTATATTATCAAGTTACAAATTATAGAAAAAAAAATGAAAAAACATTAAGTTTTCATTCATCTTTTGTGGTAGTACGGAACACATCCAAATTTATCCCAAATTTCCAAGAGTTAGTAGTGCTATCGCGGCAAGCGAGAGTGTGTGTGTGTGCGTCAGTGTCAGTGTGTACGTGATGTCATTACTTCGGTCGCGTTGTAAATTTTACTGTAATATTTCTATTGACTTTCTGTATTCCTTTTACTTTTTTTTTGTGATGCAAATCTATACTAATCTATACTATCTATACTAATATTATAAAGCTGCAGAGTTTGTTTGTTTGTTTGTTTGTTTGTTTGAACGCGCTAATCTCTGGAACTACTGGTCCGATTTGAATGTTTCTTTCAGTGTTGGGTAGTCCATTTATTGAG
This sequence comes from Mythimna impura, assembly GCA_905147345.3. Classification (NCBI taxonomy): domain Eukaryota; kingdom Metazoa; phylum Arthropoda; class Insecta; order Lepidoptera; family Noctuidae; genus Mythimna; species Mythimna impura. The sequence continues at coordinate 28,330,389 of LR990348.1, read as the reverse complement.
GAAGGCTATAGGCTATGTTTTTTTTCAAAATTAGGGATCCGTAATAAAATTGCTATTTTGTAATACAAGGTGTAAAATCGAAAACCTATTTTTGCGTGCGCTGCAAAAACTATTGACAATAGAACAAAATGATGTACTACGGGTTTGTAGATCCTATTAAGACCGCGAGAACATATATCTAGCTATCATGGTTTAATCACAATAACCGATTTTGTGTTCAAAATAATTATTAAATCGTCTGAAGAAAAAAAAACTACGTTAAATATGTATCGTAATATTAATCTTTATCGAAATTAAGCATTATGTTATCAAGAGTATTTATGTAGAAGTAAAATACTTTTTGTTTCATCTCAATCGGATATTTCGTTTAAAAGTTATCACGTGTGTAAGATGTTAAGAGTTGGTACCTATTAATGAGTTATGGGCCATAGAGTTTTTTATCAACATAAAATCCTGTAATAATCTTTTTCGAAATATATTTGTTGATGAGATCAAGAAGATGCAGTCCATTATCCACAGGAATTTCTTAATTCTTTAAACCCGAGTGGCCTCCCCCCACATTCTCTCAAGTTAAAAATTGGTGCCCCAATTATTTTACTTAGAAATCTTAAGCCACCAAATTTATGTAACGGGACTCGACTTCAGGTTAAATTTCTTCGCAATAACGTGATCGTTGCAACAGTTTTGACTGGTCCAGCGGTTGGTCAAACAGTACTTATACCTCGGATCCCAATGATTCCAAATGATTTGCCTTTTCATTTTAAAAGAGTCCAATTCCCAATTAAATTATCTTTTGCCGTAACGATAAATAAATCACAGGGGCAAACATTTAAATATGTAGGATTAGATTTACGGCAAAACTGTTTTTCGCACGGCCAACTATATGTCGCGTTGTCAAGATCAGTTTGCGGAAACAATCAATATATTCTTCTGCCACAAGAAAATAAAAGGAAAAATATAATTTACTCAGAAGTACTTTAAAATAATATTTTAACCCGGTTTAAAGTGGACGGACACCCCGGCTATAGTCGTCATTCCTAGGTGTCTGGCTGAATGTCGAACAGATAGACAGCTATTGCCTGCGACTTGTACAATTTAACTTAATCTATATTTTTCTTAATATTATAAAGCTGAAAAGTTTGGTTGTTTGTTATGAACGCGGCAATCTCGGGAAATACTGATCTGATATGAAAACTGTTTAAATATTCAATAGTCCATTTATTGAGGGAGGCTATATTTATCTCGGTATTTCCACGGAAACGAGAAAAACGCGGGTGAAACCGCGGGGCACAGCTAGTTATTTATATGCTTATGAACATCAAAACTAATAAATATATAATTCCTTTTACTAAACTTCAAATGCTTAGGTACTTTTTTTTGGGTGAGAAATCATCCAATGATTTCTCGCGCTCTGGGCGGAGTGAAAGAGCGTGACAGACTTTTACTTACTAAAATCGACTCCTATATTCCCTTTTTGTCTTGCGTTCCAGGGCCCCAGGTTTTCCTTTCAGAAGCGAAACTAGTAGGCTTTTTTATTTTTTAAGGTGGAAAAATCATCTAATGACAAATCGCGCTCTTGGGCGGAGCGGGAGATAGTGTCAGACTTTTACTCACTAAAAACCCACTCCTATTCCTTCTTTGCCTTCGTCCCAGGGCCCCGGATTTCGCTTTCACACTACCCTTGGCCCCAGTAGGCTTCGACCCTGCTGGGCCCCTACGATTTGCTGACATCTCTTTAAGGAGCGCGTGGAACGATACGCGCCGTCGACGACTTGGGCTGGGTCCGGACGGGTACCAGACGGTCGGACGGCAAGCTACCCACTGCTCGCCGTCCGCAAGCCTGCGCTTACGGTGGCCGGAAATGGGATCGGAATCCCGGCGGCGGCTGGGGCGTGTAGGCCGTTGCCTCACGCGATGGCCGCCTCCTTTTCTAGCATTACTGCTTCGCAGAAAGTGGCGACCGCCTGCCACTCTTCCTCGCTCCGGACCATGCAAATTATTTATATGCTTATGAACATCAAAACTAATAAATATATGTATTCCTTTTACTAAACTTCAAATGCTTAGGTACTTTTTTTGGGTGAGAAATCATCCAATGTTTTCTCGCGCTCTTGGGCGGAGCGAAAGAGCGTGTCGGACTTTTACTTACTAAAATCGACTCCTATATTCCCTTTTTGTCTTGCGTTCCAGGGCCCCAGGTTTTCCTTTCAGAAGCGAACCTAGTAGGCTTTTTTATTTTTTAAGGTGAGAAAATTATCTAATGACAAATCGCGCTCTTGGGCGGAGCGAGAGATAGTGTCAGACTTTTACTCACTAAAAGCCCATTCCTATTCCTTCTTTGCCTTCGCCTGATTTCGCTTTCACACTACCCTTGGCCCCAGTAGGCTTCGACCCTGCTGGGCCCCTACGATTTGCTGACATCTCCCTAAGGCGCGCGTGGAACGATACGCGCCGTCGACGACTTGGGCTCGGTCCGGACGGGTACCGGACGGTCGGACGGCAAGCTACCCACTGCTCGCCGTCCGCAAGCCCGCGCATACGGTGGCCGGAAATGGGATCGGAATCCCGGCGGCGGCTGGGGCGTGAAGGCCGTTGCCTCACGCGATGGCCGCCTCCTTTTCTAGCATTACTGCTTCGCAGAAAGTGGCGACCGCCTGCCACTCCTCCTCGCTCCGGACCATGGCTTGTACCAAGGCCCGGCGCGAGAAATCGCCGCCGCATCGCCCCTACAAGGTCACGGCGTTGCTCTGCCCAAGCGGGGCACACCTCCACCGTGTGCTCTACCGTATCCTCCGGGCGGTCCACACAGTGGCGACACCCGGGCGTCGCTTCTGCACGAATCCGGTGCAGGAACTTCCCGAACTTACTGTGTTCGGTGAGAACCTGCGCCATGCGGAAGGTTTTTTTTTTAGGTGGGAAAATCATCTAATGACAAATCTCGCTTTTGGGTGGAGCGGAATATAGTGTCAGACTTTTACTGATTAAAACCCACCCCTGTTCCTTCGTTGCCTTCGCCCCAGGGCCCGGGTTTCGTTTTCACACTACCCATGGCCCCAGCAGGCTTCGACCCTGCTGGGCCCCTACGATTTGCTGACATCTCCCTGAGGCGCGCGTGGAACAATACGTGCCGTCGACGACTTGGGCTCGGTCCGGACGGTTACCGGACGGTCGGACGGCGGGCTACCCATTGCTCGCCGTCCGCATGCCCGCGCCTTCGGTAGCCGGAAATCGCCGCCGCCAGTTGCTCCCACGAGGACACGTCGTTGCTCTGCACAAGCGGGGCACACCTCCACCATGTGCTCCACCGTGTCCTCCGGGCGGTCCAAACAGTGGCGACACCCGGACGTCGCTCCCGCACGAATCCGGTGCAGGAACTTCCCGAACTTACCGTGTTCGGTGAGAACCTGCGTCATGCGGAAGGTGAGGACGCCTTGAGGTCTTTCCAACCACGCCTCAAAGAGGGGACTTACCGTCATATTTTTGGCGTGCCCAACCCCAGTAGGCTTCGACCCTGCTGGGCCCCTACGGTTTTGCTGACATCTCCTTGAGGCGCACGTGGAACATTACGCGCCGTCGAAGACTCGGGCTCGGTCTGAACGGCCGGACGGCGAGCTGCCCATTGCTCGCCGTCCGCAAGCCCACGCCCACATTGGCTGGAATTTAGGGTCGTGATTCCGGCGGCTGGGGCGTGCGGGCCGTTCCAGCGTGCGTGTGGCTGCCTCCTTCGCTAGTATTACTGTTTCGCAGAAGGAGATGACAATCCAAACCATGACCTACAGGTCACCAGGACCGGCCGGTCTGGTACACCAGGGACCGGCGCGAGAGTTCGTTGCCTTGCCGCCGATGGCCTGATTCATTGACTGAACTCATTGACTGACTTCCCACTTATAAAAAAAAGCACTCGGCCCCATAAGATTTTCTGATTTGTTAGTGTGTGCTAGTTATCCTAATATGTTGAGATATCGGCACGGTAATGAAATTTCCAAAAAACGCATTACTAGTCTGTACATTCACTAACGATTCCCTAAAGTATTCGGCAAAAATAAAGCAAATAATGAACATACCTAATTTTACTAACAATGTTGCAATACGCTCACATACACACAGCTGCGCACTGCGTCAGTTGCTCACTTGTTTTTGTCAAACAGAGATAGCTATATTCCGCGATACGCGTCAACTTGCAGTTGCAAGCGGCTTACGGCGGGCTCTTAAGTATGGATCTTTTGTGTCCGAGTCCGACTTGCACTTGGCTGGTTTTTAACTTTTATAATTGGTCATGGAGACCAAAAAGCAAACTCCATGAATACTCATTTAAATCTCAAACTTTGTATTGCAATATCAAAGAATCTTGGTTCAGGTTTCTTATCTTTATTCAATAAAAAAAAAACAATCAATAGTCTATGTTTGTGTGAATGTCTTCTTTACAAAATTTATTTATTCATATTTTACACAATGTATGTGCAAAGGTGGTGCAGGCTTACCTATTTCAACCTCAACTGAATAAAGTTATTTTATTATTTTTCAGGAGTAGAATCCATTGAAGCTTAAAGCACATCAACCTTAGCTTCAACATCAAATACTGAAACTACAAACAGTAAACCAGCCCATGCTTCACCACACGTTGAGGCTATGATCAGCAAGCCGCCTCTAGCTTCCATATCTAATGCGACACAGTCAAACAATTTGATTTCAGGTTCGTAGGAGTTAATCTCTACTATCATAATCAAGTTCCAATCATTATTATTTTATTTATATTTATAGTTAATTAAAATGGTATACTTACATTAATTAACATAGAATTGTGATATCTATATATATAATAAAAATGAATCCCTATTTCCTTTGGTCATCACGCGTGACCAGCTGGATCGATTTCGCTAATTCTTTTTTGTTGTTTGTTATTGTGAGGAGAAGGTTCTTATGGAAAAAAAAATGAAAATTTGGGTAGTGTAGGGTAGAGTAGAGTAGGGTAAGGTAGGGTATAGTAGGGTGGAGTAGGGAAGAGCGGGAGTGAAGCCGCGGGCAAAAGCTAATCGTAAATAATGATAATACATAATATTGGCAATTGTATGAAATTTTATAATATAAATTGATTTTGATTATTATAATACATGCAATATTGTATATTATTCTAGATCTGCAAGCTCAATCACTTGGTGAAGCAATGGTTGTATCATCTGATACATCCCGAAGAAGTCGGTTACAAAAATCTGGTTTTGACACATCAGGTATGTATCTAAATAATTATGTAAAAAAAAATATGTACAATTAGTCTTTTTTTCTTTTTAGGGTTCCATACCCAAAGGGTGAAATGGGACCCTATTACTAAGACTCCGCTGTCCATCTGTCACCAGGCTGTAATCTCATGAACTGTAAAAATTTTCACAGATGTATTTGTTGCTGCTATAATTATAAATACTAAAAAAATATTTAAAGGAGCTCCCCATACAACAATCGCGATTTTTTTGAGTTTTTATAGTTATGTATGGATTCTTTTGTGTCCGAGTCCGACTTGCACTTGGCTGGTTTAACTTTTATAATTGGTCATGGAGACCAACAAGCAAGAATCTCCATGAATACTCATTTAAATCTCAAATTTTGTATTGCAATATCAAAGAATCTTGGTTCAGGTTTCTTATCTTTATTCAATAAAAAAAAAAACATGTCTTCTTTACAAAATTTATTTATTCATATTTCACACAATGTATGTGCAAAGGTGGTGCAGGCTTACCTATTTCAACCTCAACTGAATAAAATTATTTTATTATTTTTCAGGAGTAGAATCCATTGAAGCTTTAAGCACATCAACCTTAGCTTCAACATCAAATACTGAAACTACAAACAGTAAACCAGCCCATGCTTCACCACACGTTGAGGCTATGATCAGCAAGCCGCCTCTAGCTTCCACATCTAATGCGACACAGTCAAACAATTTGATTTCAGGTTCGTAGGAGTTAATCTCTACTATCATAATCAAGTTCCAATCATTATTATTTTATTTATATTTATAGTTAATTAAAATGGTACACTTACATTAATTAACATAGAATTGTGATATCTATATATATAAAAATGAATCCCTATTTCCTTTGGTCATCACGCGTGACCAGCTGGACCGATTTCGCTAATTCTTTTTTGTTGTTTGTTATTGTGAGGAGAATGTTCTTATGGGAAAAAAAATGAAAATTTGGCTAGTGTAGGGTAGAGTAGAGTAAGGTAGAGTAGAGTAGGGTATAGTAGGGTGGAGTAGGGAAGAGCGGGAGCGAAGCCGCGGGCAAAAGCTAATCGTAAATAATGATAATACATAATATTGGCAATTGTATGAAATTTTATAATATAAATTGATTTTGATTATTATAATAGATTGTTTCAATACTATATAAACATGTTTACATAATAAACAATTTGACAATAACTTAATATTTAATTTACAGGACTTATACAACCTGTCCAAAGTCAATGCAGAAAGAGGAAAATAGAGGCAACTAAATCAAAAAGTATGTACTGTTCTAAATAATTTAACATTTAAAACAGTTTTTATTTTTGGAGGGTGAAAATTCATCGAATGACTCCTCCCGCTCTAGGCGGAACGAGAGGGATTGGGGTCTGACTTCTACTGACTAAAAACCACCCATGTTCCTTCTTAGCCCTTTGTGTATGGGGCCACGGTATCTCTTTCGAACAACCCGCAGCCCCGGCAAAACACTGAATTATTTAATTGCATTGTAGGACCAGTCGTTGTGGCGACGCTTGGGGGAGACCTTTGTCCCACTGTAGACGTCTTTCGGCTGATATGATGATTAAATCTACACTAATATAATAAAGAGGTAAAGTTTATAGTTTTGTTTGTTGGAGGTAATCTCTGGAAGTACTGGTCCGATTGCAAAAAATTTTTCACCAATAGAAAGCTGCTTTATTCCTGAAGGCTAAAGGCGAAACTGCGGGCAAAAGCTAGTTGCATAATAAGACTAAAGCGTAATAGTAATGGAGGTCAAGGCATCTAGGTCTCTTAAACCAAAAATATATATATACTGGAATAACAGATAAATGTATTTTTCAGGTTCTCGTGTAACTTTGATGCAACATAAGGAATTTAGATCTGTCTTAAAGCAATTCCAAAAATGCGAAAGTGACAAGAAGAAATTTAAGACAAAATACATGATGGCCAAAAAAATTACAAAAATTACTGCATTCAATATTGTCTGCAAGAATATGCCACATACTAGAAAGTTATTTTGCCAAATGCAAGCCTCTCAAAGTGGCAAGAAAAAGAAAGGAACGCGATTCAGTCTGGATGAAAAAATTTTGGCATTGTCCTTATATAAGCCATCTCCTAAAGCATATCGCCTACTAAGCAGAATATGCGTTTTACCAAGCAGAAGAACTTTGCAAGATTTACTGCACAAGGTAAATCTAAAATGTGGAATCAATCACATAATATTTGATAATTTAAAAACTCGAGTCAGTAAAATGCCTGATAATTATAAATACTGCTGTTTAGCATTTGATGAGATGGCAATTGGAGCGGGCATTTCATATGATAAACGAAATGATGAAATATCAGGATTCGTTAACAATGGCTGTGTAACGGAAAAAGAATATTGTGATCATGTTTTAGTCTTCATGATAAGAGGCATTGTAAAAAAATACAAACAGCCTTTGGCTTTTTACTATTGCACAGGAAGCACCAAAAGAATGGAGTTAAAAAAACAAATACAGACCGTAATAAAAAAAGTGCAAGAAACAGGGCTGAAAGTCGTGGCAACGGTATGTGACCAAAGCACCTCAAATGTGGCAGCTATAAACGCATTGCTTAGAGAAACGCGAGAAACATTTTTACGCAATGGACAAGAATGTAAAGATGGTTTTTTCTTAGTGAATAAGGAACAGATTTTTCCAATATATGATCCACCTCACCTAATAAAGGGGATTAGAAATAATTTAATTTCTAAAAATCTGAAATTTACTATTAAAGGCAAAGAATGCATTGCAAAATGGGACCACATTGTGAACCTATATAACAGGTGCCCCGGTTATAAAGGTGTAAAGTTAGTACCAAAACTAACAGCAAATCATGTGTTGCCTGCACTTATCCCAAAAATGAGGGTTAAACATTGCACCCAGGTGTTCAGCCAATCAGTTGGAGTAGCTCTTGGATTTATGGCAGGTAAGCAGTTTATTTATTAATAATTAATTATTAATATTTCAAAGTTAATTTTAGGGGTTTGAACCTCTGTATGAAAAAGCTCTTATAGGATCATTTTGTTGTCTGTCTTTATATCCATTTTTTTCTTAATTTAACCAATTCAGTTGATATTTAAAACGTATTTCAGTGACAATATGATGCGTCACACAAATAGGAAATTGGTTCACTTTGAGGTTTTAAATCCATACTAATATTATAAATGGGAAAGTGTGTGTGTCTGTTTGTCCGTCTTTCACGGCAAAACGGAGCAACGAATTGACGTGATTTTTTAAGTGGAGATAGTTGAAGGGATGGAGAGTGAAATAGGGTACTTTTGTCTCTTTCTAACCCCATTTAACGCGAGCGAAGCCGCGGGCAAAAGCTAGTCAGTAATAAAAATGTTTTTTAACTGTATAACATGTCATAATATATGACTTATTGAATCAAAGGGTTATTTTAACAATTGCAGAAATATATTGTTCTTAAAATAAAATAGTTCAGAAGATATTGACTAAATTAGACAAATAATGACCCCGTTAAAATTATATTTTTCTCATTTACAGGATGTGGAGTTCTCGAAAAAGACAGCATGGACACAGCAGATCTTCTCATCTTTTTTGATCACTTATTCGACAGCGTCAACGGCAGTTTTAGCGCGGTAAGAGGAGGAAAAATTTATAGAACTGCAGTGACCCCAAGCTCGCCTCATCACCAATTGTGGAATAAAAGTATACCAATTCTGAAATCAATGAAATTTTGTAATGCCAATAACCAAGGAGTAGTGCCTTCATTGTCAAGTTGGATCAAAACCATAGAAGGTTTTAAATTAATTGTAGCGTATTTAAATTCCAAAGGAATTAACTCCTTATTGCTGCGCAATTTCAATCAAGACGCATTGGAAAACTTTTTTGGGGCAATTAGAGCTCATGGCTGTAGCAACATAATGCCTACAACATATGCATTTGAAGGCGCCTTCAAAACACTGTTAATAAATAATATTTCGTCTTCACATTCAGTTGGGTCAAATTGTGAGAAAGACGATGGAGTTTGTCTCCAATCCCTGAAATATTTTTTAAAAAATCCAGTAAATACACACCCAACAGAATGTGAAAATGAAATTGACAGTGATCATTTAGATATGTCAATGGTAGATACTGACCAGCTAATACAGAGCCAAACTACAATGCTTCTTGAAAGAAGCGCAGCTATAGGGTATTGCAGCGGGTGGATAGCACAACTTGCCAAAAAAAAATTTATAAAAATTGTGTGACCTGCAGGAATTCCATGGAAGCAGAAGAATCACAAAGTTTCCATGATTATATTAAAAAAAAGAATTCGGCAACAAAAAGTGGTTGTGTTATCCTACAAGAGCATTATTTGATTTCTTTGCCCAAGTAGAAAATATATGTATAGAAATTCTAAAGGAGCACTGCACTAAAAAAAATATTTCTGCATATATTAAACTCATAGTAAATATAAATGTAAATTTATCGTTTATCAGTTGTGCAGATCACGCTGATAATTTGAGAAATTATTTATTAAATAAAAGCACAATGTTTTTTATTAATAACTGGTGCAAAGATGTTAATAATGTTCTTACTGGCAAAATTACCTTTTGGGATGTTAACGATCCAATGAAAGAAAAAGCTAATCGGCACTACTTAAGTCATAAAGGACGAAAAAGGCAAACACAAAATTTTATTGTAAATGTGTGATGAAATGATGTAAATGTGTGAAATAATGTAAATGTGTGAAATTTTATTGTAAAATAAAATGGCATAATATACAATTCTGTAGTTTTTTTTTTCGTTTACGTAGTACGTAAGCATTTAGTATATAGTGTACACCCTAATCTCAAACAATATACAATAATATCCTATAGGATTGGACAGTACAGCAGCTGTATATACCTAGCTATACATTTACTTATATAATAAACACATTACCCTCCTTTGCGTCGCGCAGTCGGGTAAATAGTTCCCTTATCTAAAAACTAGATGTCGCTGAGCCAATACTAAAAAATATGGCCGAGTTGCCTGTCTATAGCCAGTCATACTATTTGATGATCTGAATGCTAATGTGACAGCTGTGAACAGCATGCTTTAGATTGCGTTTAAAAAGCATGCTTAGAGTATAAATTATTAAAGAAGAACAATGGAAGGTCAATTCAAATATTAGATTTAAGAAATAGATACATGCAAATAATTTATTTTTTATTAATTCAATAAGTATAAAACTCAAAAAAAACGTAAACATAATTGTAAAATTTAACATACAAAAGTGGTTTAATCTAGTACTAGATTCGTAAACAGCCAGCTGTCAAATTTGACTTTTGTCATGTTGGAAGTGGTGAATTCTTTGCTAAAGTTTTATTCGTGATCGTGAAGATTTAACCATATTACGGCAGTTATACGATGTTTAGTTAATTAAAATGAACTTAAGTGGCTTGCTTTGACATTAGGATAGTGTTATTTGATAGATACAGGCTCATTGGATTTGTTAAATTGATGTTATAGATCATCATGTCTCCTAATAGATGTGATGGTTTACTGGCCAGGGTTGATTTTCCGCTATATACGCTTCAAACACTTACGAATCGACACGTAATAGTCGCGGGTGGTGGCGGAGCTGCAGCTACAGGCGTTGCTAATGGATTTGTAAGTACAACTTTAACAAACTCTGAATTAAGTGACTTCGTGTGGTTCCATCGGTATACGTGTCAGCTGCTTACTCACACGGCTAATAAATACAATTTCACCAGATTCTGTCAAAAAACTGTGGTTCTCGCATTCCTAGGCAAATTTTATCACTTAAAAAGTTAAACGCGATTATAATTTCTACAAGCTAATGCAACAGTGTTGGTCTAGTGAACACTGACTTTTCTTTAATAAGTAGGCATTTTGAATTGATTGTTGATTCCAAGAATATTGTACAAACTCTTTAATATATCCCCTGAGGGAAAAGTCAATCATAAAGTGGTTTTAGGTGACAAAAACATTTGATATAAAATAAACATTTATTTTTAGGAAATATTTGAGCTCTCTCACAATGGAACTAGATTTGTTGCCGAAGAGGTGATGCGTCATGAGACTGGGCCGAACGTAGTGATGAACTGTTCAGTGAGAAGTAACCAGCAGAACAAGACTTATTTAACGGCAGGACAAGAAAGCCACTGTCAGCTATACAAAGTCAATATACGCATGGTGGATGCCGCTGAGATGCGTAGAGGCAGCTTCAGAGCAGAGAATGGATTAGTTAGAAGAAGAAGGCGCACTGTTTCGGAGAACGACAATATATCTAAGAAGGACAGCAATAGTAACACTACGGAGAAAAGAATATCATTTGAGATAAGGCCCAGTGACAGTGTGCAGACTGATTTCAGGTAAATTAATTAGTTATGTTACAGTTCTGTATTAGAATAGTAGCTGCTGCCAGCGGTTTCACTCATGTGATAGTAGAAAATTAACCCAAGGGAACATACTCCCGGGATTAAAAGCATCCTACATGCTATCCCAGGATGTGGTCCTCCCTTGTACTAAGTTTCATCAAAATTCATTCTGCCATTTGAGTGTGAAGTAACAAATTTACACACACACGACCGCATCGTCGCTTTCCATCAGGTGAGTTAGCGGTCAAGCGTGAACCTATCAAGAATTAAAAAAAAAAAAACAGTAACGACCCTTCACCTTTATAAGTTTAGTTTGATGTGATAGCATAAGTGTCGTCAGCAAACAAGGCGGGACACCCTTAGTCCTATGGTTTTCCTAACTTGGTGCATAAAAGCTAGTTGAGTTTTGCCGAGAATCAAAATTGATTGAATGTGGTTGGGATTCCTATTACTCCAGTGTCCTATTTCCTAGCATCCTATTCCAGCAGTGGGATGATGATAGTGATGTTTAGAGTACACATATCTTGTTGTTACTATTTGTAGTGTGCTAAAGCATTATGCTTATTAAAACTAAGTTCTCCTATTCCCAAATGATTTACATTTGTATTTCGGGCTGGTGTCTCAACTTCACGACTAAAGCTTACTTATTTATATAAATTAAAGGTATAATAAGTTTTTGCTACTGACATTTAAACCATTGTCCATCATTATCATCAAATAAGATACTGGTGAAGTATGAGCCTATCTGGTGAAGTAGGGTCCATTACATGATAGGTTTTACTGTCAGTTTTGCCACAGTCAAATATCTTGACTGACGAAAAACCTACCGTGTGATGCGATGACTGACGTTTGCATGACGAAAAATGTATGGCGATAAAATTCCATCAGTCAAGCTTCATTCATGATTGATGGTTTTGATTGATGCTTGCATGACGTGTAATTGGCTATCATTAATAATAAAAAACAACAAGACTCCATTGCAAAAATTGTAATCAAATAATAATGCAATAGTAAACCAATATAAACATTTTTGAGCACACATGTTTCTATTGTAAATCATACCTACAATAAAAACATGTGTTTAACATTTTACAATAAACTATTGTTTCTTAATATGAAATCCATACATACCTGTGTGTATGATCAGATGTATGAATATAAACAAAACAAAGGTGCTTTTAGTATATACTGCTTACCCTCATTATAAAAGCGTGATTTAATGTACGAGTATGTATGTAAAATCCATGTAGGAAGGTATATAGATTTCCATGCAATAAAATTGTAACCTTCGGAGGCTTCAGACCATAAGTAATTAAGTAGGAAATTTATAAATCGTTATGCCTTATCTATACACCACTATTTTTTAATTAGTACAAATACTTAAAGGGCTCATTAGAAAAGGTCTTGTTATTATGTAAGTAAAATCTCAATAAATAATATACATAAACAGCAAAGTTATTAGTGTTTGTTTATATTCCAAAATTTCACTAAAATTATGGAAATATTGTACAGGATTATAAATTAATAAATGACGATCAAAATGGAAAAACACTGCGCTTAGTATTTTCTAATAGCAATTGTTATGAATGATTGATTCTATTATGAATTTACCAATTACGAAAAATTTTCGTAGACAATTTTGGGATTTCGTTATTTTTTACTTTTGACTACAAAAATATGATCAATAACGGGTATGGATAGAGCCCCATTTTTTTTTACTAATTAATAAATAGGAGTGTATATAATTTGTAAAAGGAGAAACTGACTGACTTATCAATGTACAGCGGAAACTACAGGGTCTAGGAGCAAGCACTAAAAGAGGATTTTCCAAAATCTTGTTTTATCCCTTTAAGGGGTTCAAAGTTTGTATGGAAACCTATCTTCAGGCAGGCGAGGCCGCTGGCAGAAGCTAGTAAAACAATAAAACCAGTCTACCTGTCCTAAGTATTCAACAATGCAGAAATAATTTCTAGTGTGTGGCAATGTTTAAAAAAAATATGAGTAACCTCATTCAAGCTACAGAGATTAGAGATTGTTTTTATCTAATAGAGATAAATATATCTCAGTAAACATTCTTCACTTAGATTATGACGTTTTTTACAGATAGGGAATTTTAGATAAAATAATTTCAATTTGGCTCGTACATTTACCATCATCATACATCATATCATATAAATAAATAAAAATGGACAAGGTGAATTGCGAAAAAGTACATTTTATCATAATATTTTATACTTATGTTTTTAACTTTTCCTCTTAGTATTTTATCTTTTTAGGGAAAATCTGAAATATGTAGGTAACATAATTTCAGGATTTTAGAAATTACAAGGTAAAAGATATACTTTTTTAACCGACTTCAAAAAAAGGAGGAGGTTATTCAATTCGGTTGTATTTTTTTTTTTTTTTATCATCATTATTTTTTTTTTTTTTTTATGTTTGTTACCTCAGAACTGCGTCGTTTATGGACCGATTTGCAAAATTTTTTTTCCCTTTATAGGATATGCTTCCAGATTGGTCCCATTTTTTTCAAAATTCAGTTCTGATGATGGAATCCATGAGGAATCGAGGGAACTCCTCAAAAATTATAGGCAACCCTATGGTAATTTTAGTATTTGCATCAAGAACTTAAGCATTTACAGTCAAAAAGTAAGATTTGATGAAGTGGAAGTGATGAAGAAGACCAGAAATGGTCAACGGAACTTCATACTCAAATAGATATCACAATGAAGATATAGTTATGCGACTATGACAATACAAATAAATGAATGATTCTGAATAGTTACGTTGAAAATGGTATCATCGAAGTGATCTGATGATGATGATGGAGCCGGAAGGTAGGCACTGGAACTCCGTAATTAATCAATGTAACCTAGCCGTGTTTGGACTTATTAGAATTGTCATGAGATGCACTTTGGCTATAAGGTCCAATCGAACTGATCTGATGATGGAGCCGGAAGGTAGGCACAGGAACTCCGTAATTAATCAATGTATCCTAGCCGTGTTTGGGCTTATTAGAATTGTCGTGAGATGCTCTTTGGCTATAAGGTACTATCGAACTGATCTGATGATGAAGCCGGAAGGAGGAAGGTAGACACAGGAACTTTATAATAAAACAATGTAACCTAGCAGTATTTGGGTTAATTGGAATTGTCATGAGAAATAGGCACTCTGTTTATAAGTGTATCGCAACTAAAAAGTGTGAAATAAAAACTTTTTACAAAAAAAAAATAACCGACTTCACTAAAAAAAACACTAAAAGGATCAAAATAACTTTAATTTCGGAAGTCGGTGTTAAATAAGAAACAAACAATACCGAGAAACACCGACTTCCGAAATTAAAGTTATTTTGATCCTTTTAGTGTTTTTTTTAGTGAAGTCGGTTATTTTTTTTTGTAAAAAGTTTTTATTTATTTTTTTCCTCTTTGGCAACTGAACCAATCTTAACTGTTAGATTTGAATTCTGCATTTATTTTTTTAAACCTATTTGCATAATAAATAACATTTAGATATATGATAAAATTTCGAAGAAGTGGAAATAAGTTTGTTTCCTATTCAAAAAATTAATTTATTAATTCTGTCTCTGACGTCATTGAAAATTACCGTGAACAGTTCACCGTAATTCTCAATGACGTCAATTCATTGAACTGAGATAAGACTTGACAAAAACAAGGAAATATCCCTTTACGTCTTCAGAGAAACGCGAACACCTAATTTACGGCGAATCATGCGGGATTTTTTGGATTCGTTGGCTAACTAGAAATAAGTCCGGTATCATGAGTACATTCCCAAACATCTTTATTTATAAAATTCTTCTGTACGTGTGTTTTTTACCTAACTTCTCCTAAACGGCTAGACCGATTTGAATGTAACTCTGTGTGTATAATGAGTGGGTCCCGGGAAGTTTCGAAAATAAAATTGGACCCGGTAGATGGCGCTGCAATCGGGTTCTCAATTTTTTTTCTAATGTAAAGACAACGTCTGCCTGGGCCACTAGTAATATATAAATACTCATATATATGCAAGACGCTCAAAATCCGAACACCAATCTGTAAGTCATACAAATTTTTGTTCCGTGCGGGAATCGAACCCCCAACACGCAGCGCAACAGCCAATTGCTCTACCATCAAAGAGATTTAAAGTAGTATATATTTAATGTCTTTGTCTACCACTCTTTTTGTCGGGTTTGAAATCCTAATGGATGTTTTCTACCCTGGGGTAGGCGGAGGAGAGGTCTGTTAGACTTTAACTGACTAAAACCTATGCTGGGGGTGCTATGTTACCTCCTCTGCCGTGCACTGGTGCTGGCCTACCGCCTGTAGGTCTTGTACCATAGTGGGGAGTGACTCTTCTAACGAGAGGCGCACGTGGACCATTACCCGCCACTATCTCGGGTCCAGATTATGGGGTGACGGATGTCCCCTAATCCGTCGAATATAGACGTTTCCTTTTTGACGAGTAAAAGTGTTATTTATAACCCACTATAAGCTGCCAGCAGCTTTGCCCGCGTGAAAATAGATAATTGTCCCAAAGGAACATAATCCCGTGATAAAAACTATATCCTATGTGCTATGTGCTATTGGGCATGGTCTACCCGTGTGCCAAATTTCATTGAAATCCGTTCAGCCGTTTGAGCATGAAGAAGTAAAAAACATACACACGCACACACAAAATCCCGCCATAATATTATTCATCAGGAGCAGTGGTGGCCGAGAGGTAACGGCCCCGACTAACGAGTTGTAGGTTGCGGGTTCAAACCCAGCCAGGCGCATTACTTTCTGTAATTTATTTTATCACCACTGCTCTCAAAACGGTGAAGAAAAACATCGTCAGGAAACCGGCATGTCCTAGAACCAAAAATTCGAAGACATGTGACATTCACCAATCCGCACCACTGGGCGCGCGTGGTGGATTACGGCCCATTCCCTCTCCTAGAGAGGAGGCCTGAGTCCCAGCAGTACATTAAAAGGCTGATTATGCTATGCTATTATTCATCATCATCATCATCATCTTCCTGCCCTTGTCCCGTCTTATTTGGGGTCGGCGCAACACATTTTTTTCTTCCATTCTGTCCTGTCACCCGTCACGCCATCACTAACTCCTGTTCATTATTATTAGTGTAATTTGAAAAATAAACATAATTTATTATTTATCAATGCATGTATTGAATTAAGAAGTACATTAATTAAATGATATTCGTGATAAAACATATATAGCGAGTCAATATTTAATTTGTTAGTATGTAACAGCTCAAACGTTTGATTGCATTACATTTGATGCTATCGCCGTGCCTTGCGTAATTGGTAGGTAATAACAATAATTACAGTCAAACGGGGTGAATAGAAACAAAACGTTGATTAGGTTTTACACTTTGGTTTAAATTTATATTATTAATTTCTATCAAAGCATTCGTTTTATTACAATCTATATATATAAAAGAAAGTCGTGTTAGTTACACTATTTATAACTCAAGAACGGCTGAACCAATTTGGCTGAAAGTTGGTGGGGAGGTAGCTTAGAACCAGGAGACGGACATAGGAAACTTTTTTTTTTTTGAGTAGGGTAGAGTAGGATAGAGTTGGGTAGAGTAGGATATAGTAGTCAGTTGACGGGAGCGAAGCCGCGGGCAAAAGCTGGTTAATGAATAAATAGGAGCACTTAAATGTTGGGATTTTTTTTTAAATAACGCGAAAATCCCGTTCAAACTTTTGTTCCTATTCACCCCTGCATTCCTATTCACCCCGTTTGACGGTTCGCGTTATTTTAGGATCGAGTCAAACGGTATATGATTAGACTATCTTCTACCAGCGTCTTCGACCGCGTAAAAGTAGGTTACTCCATACAAATTTTATATCCCCGTTTCATCCTCTTAGGTCCCTCGCCTTTGCTGGACATAGGCCTCCCACAAGTGTCTCCACAACGCACTGGATCAACTGGTCCAGTGCATGCACCGGAATTCCGCGACCCTCACCATATCCTATACTCGGCATGTCCAATCCTTGTATAATTCTTTTATTTTTGTGTTACGTGGGTGCGTTTACAAACACGTAACCTCTCATACAAAAGACACCCAGACCCGGAACATCTATCTGTAGGCTATACATATATTTGTTCCGTACGTTACGGGAATCAAACAACTAATCGCTCGACGACTGCGCGAACCATGACGTCAAAAAGAAATTCGTACCGATACAAGAGAGCTGTCACTCAAAACTTATTGTTTGCCTAACATTTCCAGCAACGACCCCCTACAGCGGGTGGTCCGCATCAACCACAACGGCAAGCAGATGGCCACCGGCGGCATCGACGGCAAGGTGCGCGTGTGGAGCTTTCCTAAGATGGAACTGCTGTATGAGCTAGAAGGACATACTAAAGAGGTGAGAGACAGAAAACGCTGTAGGATTTTTTTTAAATAACCTATTGTATGTCCCACTGCAGGCACATTGGGCAGGGCACATTGCTCTCAGAACGGACGGCCGTTGGGGCCGAAAAGTTCTGGAATGGCGACCATGTACCGGAAGACATAGCGTTGGAAGGCCCCCTACAAGGTGGACCGATGTCTTGGTAACGGTTGCGGGAGTCCGATGGATGCGAGACGCACAGGACCGTTCATTGTGGCGACACTTGTGGAAGGCCTATGTCCAGCAGTGGGCGTCTTTCGGCTGAAATGATGAAAATGATGATGTCCCACTGCTGGACAAAAGCCCAGCCCCTTTCTCCTTCCAAATTTCTCTGTCTAGGGCGATCTCTGGCCATGTTTACCCCGCGAACGTGATCAGATCGTCTCACCACCTTCGCCGCAGTCGACCTCCCTCAGGCGTCCAGTGAGTGACAATCCTCGCCCACCTGTCCGGGTGCATTCGTGCGACATGGCCAGCTCACTCTCACTTCAACTTGGCTGTTTCCCCCCGACATATGCTATTTGAGTTATACAGCGTGGTGTTCTATTCGCTCAACACCTATTATGCTGCGCTCCATTGCCCTTTGATAAATTTTGAGTGTGAACTGTGTAAGGAGTGGAATTCCTTGCCGGAATCTGTGTTTCCTGATGGCTACAACCTATATCGCAATAACTTGCGAATTGATTCGCATTAGGGATGGCGATCTGAGATCGATTAATCGAAATATCGATTTTTCGAGCCAATAAAATCGATATTTTAAATCGATATGTAGTACTAAATCGATTCATTGGATCGATACGTAACCCTTTAAAATCGACATTCGATTTTTTCTGTTTTTGTATTAACCATACAATTAGTTGTAGGCAGTGCTACCAGATCGTGGGTAAAATGACCCCACTTTGTAAGACACTCTCGTCTAAACACATTGAATATGGTAAAAAGTGGGGGAACATTTTACCCACGATCTGGTAGCACTGGTTGTAGGTGCCCGTATTACAAGAGTACTGCCGGTTAATTACTCACGAGATGGCTGTGTTTAGTCTCCTTCGCCTCACTACCTCACTTCTCTTCAATAGAAAAAAGTTACGTTTATTATCTTTGACTTTTTGTATCTGTGCTGTGATTGCGTCATTGCGTCATCACTCACATCATTCGATTGCAGTTGTGCACTTGAAGTATGACCCTATTCTTTACTGGCAAGAACAAAAAAACTCTATTTATCACCACGTTCATTCAATAGCCGTGAAGTATATGAGTATTGTGGGATCATCTGTTCCTTGTGAGCGCCTTTTTTCAATTGCCGGAAACATCGCAAGTGATGAGCGGAACCGCTTGGATCCCAGTAGACTTGACAGACTGTTGTTTTTAAAAAGTTTAAATATTAAGCATTGGGAACTATGAGATAAATTATCTATTTGCTTTGTAACCTAAAACTTGTGAATTTTGAAAATAAATGTCTCGTTTCTATATGATCTGATACTTTGATATGGTACTAAAAATAATTGTTATTATCGAAGTCCCTGACTTTGCTGATTAAAGATCGTTAATTATAATATTCGTCTTGTTTTTAATAAAATTGATTAATACTTACATTGTAATAGAAAAATTGAAAAAAGATCGATTTTTTGGAAATCGATCTTTTAGATCTCGATTTTTTTTTGTGGATCGATTCATCAGGTCACGATTCGAATCGATTTAAAAATCGATATTTTTCGGATAGGATCGCCATCCCTAATTCGCATCGCACATTGTATGGCCAGCTGAATCGGTATCGATTCGATATCGATATCGATTTTACCGCACGAGATAACATCGCAGCAATTAGCATCGCAGCGTCTTGCGATGCGGCGTCGTATCGCATGCCATCGCAGTTTTTGTGTGGGAGCACCTGGTTGAGATCTGCTTCCCAACTAACCAGATGAAGCACGGAGTAAATTCCTATCCGACATTCACCATGTAATAACTGGGTGATACGATGTCACGTGTCCGATTTTCTGACTTTCGAATGCGAATTCAAAAAACACAGTGCTGCAAAATAACAGGTCACGCCTTGAAAAATACTAGCTGTTCCCATGACTTCGATCACGTAACCTATCCCACAGAACTAAGTAGTCTTCACTCGGTAATAGTGTAACTTTCAATCTGTGACATATTTTTCTTATCAAAGCAGTTCTTCCTGAACATAAGATACTTTTTAGCCGAGAGACTTTCACTGCGGGTCATATGCTTCCGCCAAGCAATAATCAAATACTTGTACATAGAAAACTTCTCATAGAATAACTTTTTTTTGTAAAACGATAGCGACAGACAATTAAAAAAAAAAATACGACATCTTGAAAATGAATCTGCACAATTGTTTGTTCCTCATTTGTCACACATGTCGTTACAGATCGACGACCTAGACTTCAGCCCGTGCGACACTTCGCTGGTAAGCATCGCCAAGGACGGGCTGGCGCTGCTGTGGGCGACGGACCGCAAGCGCGCGCCCACGCTGCAGATCACGTGCCAGCCGCCCAACGGGAACAAGTACCTGTTTAGACGATGCAGGTATGATTGCTTTAGTCCAACTGTTACTAACCATTATAGATCATTGTTATCTGAATAAAGAAAATTAAATTAATTTAAAGAGTTTGTTCACGTTAAGAACATAGTGACTCATCAGTGCAACTGCAAAGTAAGGGCGTGCTAATACTGAAATCAAAATTAACCCATTAATATTAAAGCAAGCTTTTTAGTACACAGTATTTTCAAATATATATATTATGTATTTACTAATTATTTTTAAATTTAATCAGAAACGTCAGTATTTTCACTTTTATTTATCTAACCTAACCGATCTAACTAATAATCATAATTATGACTACACGCACACGATGCCTTATGAAAACTGTGAAATGGAACTTAAATACTTAGAGGTGATTTTACCGATTTTTGACCCTTCCTCCCCTCATTGTGAGATGGCTCGACCTCATCACTTGAGATTGTTCAAAATGCACATTTTTAGTTAATAAATTTGTAGTAGTAGAGGTATGTGGAACAGAGTGTAAAGCCTCGCAAACCTCAAATGAAAAGGGAGGATCCTCCGACCAGACAGGTTTTATGTCTGATAGGTTATTTCGGGCTGTTGTATTATATGTTCAAATCGCGCGGAGAACTCTAATTGCCTGATGCAGGATTTAGTAGTTTAGTTTATATGTGGCGCCATAGATGTCGCTACACGTCAATTTATGCTTGATTGAGTTTGATATATTATTTAAAAAAATAAAAAATATTAAGTTTTACTTACTCAGTTTTCTGGAATTCTAAACTCTTTTTTGCGGAGTTTTTTTTAAGTAATATTTGCTGAGATTTGACTCGAGTGCCTCCCCCCTTCCCCACGTCATGAATAAACGCCTCCTTACCTTAAAATAATTAATTTTTATTTTCAAATAACAGATTCGGTTTAATAGAAGATCAAAAGAACGAGTACAGAATGTTCACAATAGCGAACCCCCTGACGCGGTCGGGGCGGCAGCGCGGCCTGCTGCAGTCGTGGGAGCCGCGCAGCGGAGCCCTGCGGCGCTCCGCCCTCGCCAGCGAATCACTCTCGGCCCTCGCTGTCAGGGACGACGGACGATTCGTCGGCGTTGGCACCATGTTTAGCGGATCTGTTGATATCTATATTGCTTTTAGCTTGCAGGTATGTCAAACTTATATTTATTTTAATTCAAACTATAATAACAACTGATCAACTCACAAAATCGGAAGAGGAATGATCTATATGTTTTAGCTTTTAATCAGGTCCCACTGAGATTATGAACTGTGCCGGTTCAGCCACGTAGTAAAAGTAGCAAATGGCATGGGCTCCGCGCAATGTGGTGGGCCCCGCTTGGACGTGCAAAAACAAGTCAAGATAGAAATCTAACCATTCCGAATTTTCCATAAAGACAACGAAGGCAACTGCATATGGGCCCATCGCTACGTAAGGGCCCCGGGGCCTCTTTGAACAATAAGTAATTGAAGGCATTGGGGATCCTGCTGGCTTTATTCGGCACCGATTATGAACTTAGCTACATAGGTTTACTAGCAAAAATGGTATACGGTATTAAAAACCGAGGTTTCTAACAGAGTATTTTACGAGTAAATCTAATTACTCTTTGAGATTTAGTTTTGTAAACCAATTACGACAAGCTAATTAACAAGACATGGTTGATATTAAACATAAGCTTCTAAAAACGTTAATACCCTAATTTCTAATACCGCGCTTGCTTTCTAGCGGGTTCTTCACGTGAAAAACGCACACATGATGTTCGTGACCGGACTGGAGTTCCTTCCCGTGCGGGGCTACGGGCCGGCCATCACCAGTCGATCAGAAGCGGCATTACTCTCCATATCTGTGGACAACTGCCTCTGTGTGCACTCACTACCTGCTAGAAGTAAGTGTTCTTAATTACCAGCCGATCAGAAGTAACATCACCAGTCGATCAGAAGCATAACTCTTTATATCTGTGGACAACTGCCTCTGTGTGCACTCACTGCCCGCTAGAAGTAAGTGTTCTTAATTACCAGCCGATCAGAAGTAACATCACCAGTCGATCAGAAGCATTACTCTTTATATCTGTGGACAACTGCCTCTGTGTGCACTCACTGCCCGCTAGAAGTAAGTGTTCTTAATTACCAGCCGATCAGAAGTAACATCACCAGTCGATCAGAAGCATTACTCTTTATATCTGTGGACAACTGCCTCTGTGTGCACTCACTGCCCGCTAGAAGTAAGTGTTCTTAATTACCAGCCGATCAGAAGTAACATCACCAGTCGATCAGAAGCATTACTCTTTATATCTGTGGACAACTGCCTCTGTGTGCATTCACTGCCTGCTAGAAGTAAGTCTTCTTAATTACCAGCCGATCAGAAGTAACATCACCAGTCGATCAGAAGCATTACTCTTTATATCTGTGGACAACTGCCTCTGTGTGCATTCACTGCCTGCTAAAAGTAAGTCTTCTTAATTACCAGCCGATCAGAAGTAACATCACCAGTCGATCAGAAGCATTACTCTTTATATCTGTGGACAACTGCCTCTGTGTGCATTCACTGCCTGCTAGAAGTAAGTCTTCTTAATTACCAGCCGATCAGAAGTAACATCACCAGTCGATCAGAAGCATTACTCTTTATATCTGTGGACAACTGCCTCTGTGTGCACTCACTGCCCGCTAGAAGTAAGTGTTCTTAATTACCAGCTGATCAGAAGTAACATCACCAGTCGATCAGAAGCATTACTCTTTATATCTGTGGACAACTGCCTCTGTGTGCACTCACTGCCTGCTAGAAGTAAGTGTTCTTAATTACCAGCCGATCAGAAGTAACATCACCAGTCGATCAGAAGCATTACTCTTCATATCTGTGGACAACTGCCTCTGTGTGAATTCACTGCCTGCTAGAAGTAAGTGTTCTTAATTACCAGCCGATCAGAAGTAACATCACCAGTCGATCAGAAGCATTACTCTTTTCGAAGCATTACTTTTTTTTTTTTTTTAATTGGTTTAAACTAGTGCTTGACTGCGATCCCACCTGATGGTAAGTAGTGATGCAATCGTTGATGGTGAGGCGCACTAATTTATTGAGAGCCTATTCACTCTAGCCTTGAAGAGACCCAAATTATAATCGGATGGGAAATCCGCAGCAGGCAAATTATTCCAGTCCCTCGATGTACGCGGTATAAACGACGAGGCGAAAAGCTTGGTCCGGACCGTAGAGGTTTCAACAACGTAAGGGTGGGTACTCGCCGTTCGTCGGCTTGTCCGATGGTAGAAATGAGATGGTGGAATCAAGTCATGCAATTCCTGCGCACACTCTCCAAAATGCATCCTGTAAAACACCGAAAGGCTAGCTACACTACGCCTGTGCTCAAGACTTTGTAGATTGGAATTAACCAGATCTGGATCACCAATTAGCCTCTTTGCACGCCTTTCCACCGAGTCCAAAGCTGGCAGGTGGCATTTTGCAGCACCTTTTTTACTTATGTGTCGTCGTCTTGGAGGCGATAAGGAAATAAGTAATAAATGGCATGGCCCGGACCGTCCGGCCGTCCGGGAAAGACCGAGCCTGAGTCAACGGCTCGTTGCGTTTTACGCGCGCCTCAAAGATATGTCAGCAAACCCCAGTGCCCAGGAGGGCCGATACTCGCTAGGGCTGGGGGGAATTTCTAAAAGGGATACCGTGGTCCTAGAACACAAAAGGCAACTGAAGGAAAGGAACACAGGTGGGGTTTGATCAGTAAAACTCAAACACAAGGCGTGTTTGAGTTTTACTCACTTCACCCTAGAGCGGGAGAAATCATTGCACGATTTCCAACATAAAGAAAAGACTATATTTCTTACTTGTTCCATCGAATATTTTATTGTACATTTGACTAAATCAACATAATTTATTAATAAATAAGATGATGATGATGAAAAATAAATAAAATATCTGACAAAATTTACCAATACTTATTAAATATATAGGTACATAATTTAATAACAATGATAATAAATAAATTAAAATATATAACATAATTTACCACACAATAATATACACATAATAATACACATTAAACATCTATTAGATCTACCTATAATAATAATTAATTCCATGAATTGTTACTAAGTGAAGGCTAAGTGGCTAAGCTCCTCTCTCCTAACTTTGCTGTGCCCGACAGGGTCCATATTGATCTTGACAATATTTTATACCATCTATGTACATAATATGGAATGCATACATTGACTAAACTGTGTTCTCTTGTCCACAGGTTCCGTACCTGCCTGGGTTGCCATCCTACTTATAATATTCGTTCTCTTCTGTACCTTCACACTATGTTCCTACATGGGCATATAACGATATATAAATATTTATTATAAACCTAAAGTTAATTATACTATATCTTGTGTAAGTATTTCGGGGTTATGTTAGAGTAATTTTATTGTAATAGGCAATTATGGATATTACGCTCATATACATATTACGTATGTATAAATAGATTTATGTAATTGAATTAAATGAGGTGCAATGTTGCAATAGTGTTCTGGTTTTTATTTCATCTGCTACCTACTTATAAAAAATAATAAGCCACGCCTTTTCGCAACTATGTTGTTGGGTCGGGCCCAGGTTCATGCTATGGTCCGAGAGGGAATGAGATGTGATCACTTCCTTCTGCAAAGCAGTAATGCTGGCGAAGGAGATAGCCGTAACCGTTTGGGAATGGACGTCCTTACGTCCCAGGAGATGCCCCGGACATCAGGACCAGCAGGGCGATCCCTGGCCACCGAGGGAGCGAGCTTGCCGACAACAAGCAGGCTCGAGTCCGAGTCGCCGATGGCGTTTAGTGTTCCACTTACGCTTCAAAGACATATGAGCAACCCCGTAGGGACCAACTTGGGCCAATGCCCAAGTGGGGGAATTTCTTAATGGAATACTGTATAATTTTATATTTATTCATGAAACCATAGTAAAGAAGTATTAATTTTTGTTACTAGATGGCGTTGTTAGATGAGCTCACTTTTCTACATCTCGCTATGGTTTCGTTACAAAGCTTTCGTAGGATCTCGACTGAATTATAATACAATTTACAATGGCTTCGTTTGAGCAACATAGGATTCAGTCATGGTCCTTCGAGCCGGATACGGAACAGTGGGAAATTTTGTAAAGTGCTACAGTGGCGCTCCCTATCGGGAAAAAAAGTTGTGAGTGAAGTGAACACGTGGCAGTGTAGTTGTGTACTGGACAAACTGTAAGTACCTACACTTTGTGTAACTAATTGTGCATTTCAATTTCAGACTTGAAAACTTTTCCAAGTCTGAAGTTGCAAGACTTGAGAAATAACCAGACGGGGAATCCATGCCCAATTTCGGCTACGTGTTAAAAAGTTCAAACACTTATCGGTGTTAATCGGGATTCACGTCAAACCGATTTCACCAGCACCATTTCAACCGTGTTTACCAAAACGGAGTTTAAATGAGAGGACCTAAAATGCCGTAACCGCGTTTTGTGCTTACAACATGAATCACCGAATTCAACAACCTACTGCGGTTTAAGATGTATTTTTAAAGTAAAAACGAAACGCGCTTTGCTTCATCCACAGCACTATTACCGTGTCCACAGTGTTACAAGCTCAGAAAATATTCTCCTACAAAATGGGTAATACAATACCAAAATAATTTGAAAAATATTACATGCAGTCAAGCGATTGCATGACAGCCACGTTAATGTATAAAAAATATTGTTGGACTATTGTGTGTGATAGCTGCGACGACCATTACTTGCCTAAGAACTGAATTTATGCCTTTACGTGACCACAGCTGCGGACCGCCGAACTATAATAATTATATTCTTCTTCATCATTATATTTCGTCAAAAGCTAGTATTATCACCCTTTTCCTCTTTATTTTTTAACGAAATATTAACAAATCGTAATAAAAATAAACCAAACAATTTTTGTTATTATTATGAAATTGACAAGAGACAGTGGGTAAACGCGATTAAGCAAGCTAAAGGTCGAAAACATGGGCGTTCAGAATTATAACTGAGTTTAGCGTAAATTAGATTCAATTCATAGCGGTAAAGCGCAAAATGAAGCTGTAATCTCGATTAGACGCTCAAACTGAGTTTTGTTTGAAATAATCGCGATTAGTTTTATTGGTGAATTCCCCCCTTAGAATAATTTTGATAAAATTGGCCTTAGAAAATTTCGGAAATTGAACTTAGAAATTTTCGAAGTTATTTCTGGAACACCAACATACCAACATGGATTCGCTAATTAGATTGCAAGTCCGATATATGCAATAAAATTGAGACAGCATTTACTAATTATAAAAAAATCTTCTAAAGAAAAATCACTGTAAGCTACTTGGAAACAAAGCTTGAAAGTTTGGAAAAACATTGGTTGATGTTTGATGAGATACGAAACTTATAACATAGATAGTGCAATAAGGCAGAGTTTGAAAAGCCGGATTACCATTAAAAGAAAATGTAAAAGAAAGATAAGAAAGAAAATATGTTTATTTGGTACACCGCATGATTCATTATTCAACAAATAATTGATTTAAAAACTAAAATTAAACATAAAAAAAAAATAAGTAGAAATAAAATTAACGATATCAAAATATCTCACGGCTACGCCAAATAGGTTCAGTTCAGCATAATGCCAGACAACTACGTAGCAGTTGCCTGACGCTGGTTTTCAACTGAACCTTAGAGTGTAGTGTACGGCCAATCGGAAGATTTATACTCTGATAATAAAATAGCATTGAAAGATCGTTTGAAAGCTTATACTACAAATAAAAGCTTCGTGTCCGAGGACTGCGGCCAAGATTCTGCAGGCAACCAAATGATCCAGAAAGGCGTAAAACTACCTAGAATAACAATAACAACGTTTTCTGGTCATTACTTGCAGTGGACATCGTTTCGGGATCTCTTTCTTTCATTAATTTACAATAACCATTCGTTAGACAACGTGCAAAAATAATTTTATCTAAAAGGCTATCTAACTGGTGAAGTTGAACAACTTTTGCGACATCTACAGATCACAAGTGATAACTATTCTATTTGTTGAAACATTTTAGAAAATAAATTTAACAATAAAAAAATTCTAACAAATTGTACCTATATTTAGTCCGCGGTAAGTCCCTTCTTTGAGGCGTGGTTGGAAAGACCTGACGGCGTCCTCACCTTTCGCATGACGCAGGTTCTCACCGAACACGGTAAGTTCGGGAAGTTCCTGTACCGGATTCGTGCGGAAGCGACGCCCGGGTGTCGCCACTGTGTGGACCGCCCGGAGGACACGGTGGAGCACACGGTGGAGGTGTGCCCCGCTTGGGCAGAGCAACGCCGTGTCCTCGTGGGGGCGATCGGCATCGGCGATCTCTCGCGCCGGGCTTTGGTACAGGCCATGGTCCGGAGCGAGGAGGAGTGGCAGGCGGTCGCCTCCTTCTGCGAAGCAGTAATGCTAGCAAAGGAGGCGGCCGATCGCGTGAGGCAACGGTCCTCACGCCCCAACCGCCGCCGGGATTCCGATCCCGATTGCCACCGTAGGCGCGGGCTTGCGGACGGCGAGCAATGGGTAGCCCGCCGTCCGACCGTCCGGTAACCGTCCGGACCGAGCCCAAGTCGTCGACGGCGCGAATTGTTCCACGCGCGCCTCAGGGAGATGTCAGCAAATCGTAGGGGCCCAGCAGGGTCGAAGCCTACTGGGGCCATGGGTAGTGTTGGGGGCAGAGGATGTAAATAATTACACAACACAATGGTCACGCTTGAAAGGCCTCAGCCAATTTATTTAACACGTATAAAAATACAGACTTCACATAACACGTGTAAATATCGAGTCCTTTACGTACATACGCGTGACGCTAACTCACAAATAGTTCACAGTTACTTTACAATACTTCACTGACTCTAATACGTTAGATAACTTAGGAAATCTGGAAATCTAGGGCCGCTCCAGGAGCGTAGGGTGCCAAGACAAACTGTCGCAGTGACGCTTCGAGTCGAACTGCAGAGAGAGAACGTCGTCTTCAAGGAAAGTGCAGCTTAAGTACTTTTTCAGCCGGTCGCAAGTCGTGGGAGAGAGTCCCTTTTCCTCTAGTCTATTTCCTAATCCTGTTGAGGCCGGCTGACGTTCACCTCCCGACCCCCCGCATACGGCAAGCACACCATTGGTCATCAATAGTGGCGTGATTTTCCCCGTTGTAATCTACCAATAGAAACCCAGATTATTCTTAACGGTTTTTCTGTACTATTTACTTCTAAGAACCGCATTATGTACTTCTAAGAACCCAGTACATAGCCTTATATACTATCCCAGTAGCTGATTGGACAATAGTCTGGCCTCTGATAGGCTTGCTCTCTATTATGTACAGCGCTTATGTACATACATTACGCGTCTGTGAATGACGCAATGTTGCTTATATTTAGTGATTCTAAATTACATGCTCGTGTCCGTAACAGCCTCCCCCCGGCGTAGCAACGCGAGCCTAACTTCCATCGGCCAGGACAACGAGCCTTCTAACTGGGCGTCTGAAAACGCCTCCACGCGTCTGTACCTCAGCGCTGCGTATGCCACCATCAGGTCCTTGTATGGTGCGCACTATCTTCCCATATGGCCATACATTTCGTGGCAGTTGACCATCCGCAATGACTACTATATTTCCCGGTGCGAGTTGCGTGCGTGAATCTCGGACGTCGCCGCGCGGTGTCAACGTTGGTAGGTATTCGTTTATCCAACGAGTCCAGAACTTGTCCGCTAGCGCCTGTGTTGCGCGCCATGTCTTTCGATCGGCGACGTCGCACTGCCCTGTGGTTGGTAGTCCAGTAGCCGAGCCTAATAAGAAGTGGTTCGGCGTGAGCGCCTCCTCGTCGCCAGGTTCAACACTTACGTGTGTGAGGGGTCGCGAATTGACGGTGTGCTCGATCTCGATTAGCAACGTGGAAAGTACCTCCTCCTTTGGTGCGCGTTCCTTCAACACGGCCGACAACGCCGACTTTACACTTCTTATTAGTCGTTCCCACGCGCCGCCCTGATTTGGGGCCCCGGGGTCAATGAACCGCCATTCCATATCTTGCTTAATTGCGAATTCATTGAGGTCATTTGCCCACTGCTTATATGCCTGTTGGATTTCAACATCGGCTCCTCGAAAATTAGTCCCGTTATCGGACATCATAGTTTTAGGCCATCCGCGCCTAGCCGCCATTCTTCTTAGCGCTAATATAGCTGAATCGATGTTCAAACTTGGCAACAACTCTATATGTATTGCTCGCGTGACAAGACAGGTGAACAACATACCCCATCGTTTTTCATGCCGTCTTCCTATTGTGACTGTCATTGGGCCGAAACAGTCTACTCCGCAACGGGTGAACGACCGCAGGTGGGTGTCCAATCGTTCAATAGGTAAGTTCCCTTTGACGGGCCGTATTGGCGGCTTCCTTCGTCGCTTACATGTCACGCAATCTCTTATCAGTGCGCGCACTGTCGGTCGAACCTTTAAAATCCAAAAGCGTTCCCTCGCTTTGTTCACTATATATTCACGTCCCGCGTGATGATCCCGTTCGTGAATCTGACGTAAATATAGTGACGTCATCGGATGTTTGCCTTCCAAGATGGGTGGGCACTTCCTATCTTGAGAAACGTTCGCGGCATTTATGCGACCGTTTAAACGAATGACGTCGTCTTGAAAAATCGGGTCCAATCGGTAGAGTCGACTGGTCCTGTCTACTCTCCTACCTACAGCGAGTCGCGCTATTTCCGCTGGAAAACACTCTCTCTGAGCCTCCCTTATCAGTAGCAGCTCGGCCTCCTGCTTGTGACGCAACGTCAACCGGGTAGCGCGTTTGCGGCATTTGTCGACGAACAGCAGGACATACGCAGTCGTTCGTAGTAATCGTTCGTATGACGAGAAACGAGTCGTGTCGACGAGGCTGGTGATGTGCGCTATGTGCGTGACGATCTCATCACCCCCCTCTCCCTGCGCGATCTCCATTGGCCAGATGTGTTCTGGTCCGCCCAGGAAGAGGGGACCAGTGGACCATCTGCTGTCGCTTTCCAGTTGTATCATTTCGGGCCGAGTTGCGTCATCGGCTACTTTGTTCGTGTACCCTTTTTCCTTGAGGTCATTGACCTGTGACACGTGTGCTTTTTTGAAGTCAGCTGACTTATCCATTTTCCTTTCAATGGTGTCGAGTCTACGAAAGGTCATATCGTGACTCGGTGGTAGGTGTGGCTCATCACTCCGCCACGGCAATCCTACCTCATGGCGATCGTTGACCAGCCGAGCAGTCTTCGTGAAAATATCCTGCGCCCGTTCGTCTGCCAGCACTGTTCTCGGCTGGTAAACTGTCCCCTGAGCGTCGATCGAGATATGCGATGTGGTGAGGTCCTTTAACTCTTCGCAATCCTTGGATATTTCCTGTGGGTGCACGTGCAATGCTGTCCCGCTACTCGCCTCGAATTCAGTTACGCGCCGTGGTACCGTTCCGTGTACCACCCATCCTAGCTGCGTAAGTGAAGCGGCTGGCTCGTTCTGCCGTCCCGTGAGCAAAGTTCGCGACACTATCAAATGCCAATTATCGGCGCCTATCAATAGGCGTGGCTTCGCATTCTCGTAACACACGTCACGTGCAGGTATACGTTTCATGTGCTCGCAGCGTAGATAGCTCGCTTTCACGGTCTGACTAGTTAAATTCAAGCGTTTAACAGTACGCGCGCGTATGTTAAAACACTCTGAGCGTTTTCCCTTGATTCCTATTTCCACGCAACGACTGTCGTTCTCTTGTCGCGTGGCCGTAATCCCGTGGACGCGTAACGCTCGCTTAATTCCTTTTGCGCCCATTTCGTTAGCTATCTCTTCGTCGAGTAGCGTAACAGTGGAGCCCTCGTCCAGTAACGCATGCGTCTCTATTTCCTTGCCGTTCGGCCCCCGCAACGTTACTGGGCACACTTTGAGTAACACCGCGCTCATTTCGCTGCCGGCATGGGCAGATGCGGTGGTCGCCGATTCTTCCCTCACGCTCCTGGTCCCACAGTTGGTGGAGGCGCTAGCCGCGTCCGACGTTCGGTCGGCGGTGTGGAGTAGCCTATGGTGCGATCTACGACATTCCTGCTCTCCGCACTTCCTCGCGGTACACTTGAATCGACGATGTTTACTCGCCAGACATTTGAAACATGCTCCAGTTTCCTTGGCCCATTCCCATCTTTGTTGGACCGTCATGTCACCAAGTTTCTTGCAGCTTGGCGTGGCATGTCCCTCGCCACAGCACAAGCACGTCTTCTTAGCCCTCTCTCTCTCGTCCTCGCCAGGTCGCTCGGCGGCGGCGTACGTTGCGGGTACGCGCGCTTTATTCCTCCTAATGACCGCTTGTGCTCTGGCGGGAGCTTGCTGACGCGTCGCTTCCTTTGAAGTCGTAGTCACGGTCGACGAGTACGCGTATCTTACGGCCCGATCAGCTTCCCTCATTAGGTAGCGCGACAGCGTAACGATCTCTGCTTCCACGCGACTACCATGCTCTTGGGCGTAATCACACCAACGCGCGCGCATGTGTGGGCTGAGCTTCTCTACCACGTGTCTGGACAGCATTGGGTTTTGTAGGTACCCCCTATCATCCAGACACGATAGCACGCTGACGATGTTCTGCAGCTTTATCGCGAACGCGTTGAGTTCAGCGGCCGTCGTACCGAGTCGCGGTAATTTTCTTAACTCGTCGAGCGACTTGTCGATTATAATCTCGGGACGTCCGTAACACTGTTCGAGTGTATGCATTATCACGGCGGGGTCAGCAGCGGTGCAAAGTAGCGCGGACACGGTCTCTCTCGCTTCACCTTTCAGGCTGTTGCGTAGGCGCGCTAAGTTCTCTCCTCGTGAGAATCCATACTCTCGTGTCGAGTCTCGCATTGCTGACTTGAACAGCAACCACTCGTGCGGCGCTCCCGTGAAAATTGGCAACTCTAACGCTTGACGCGGCGGCGGTCGATAACGTGTCATCCTATTTAACGCGTCGGCTAGCTTATCGATATCTCGAGATCGAGATCGAGATCGAGATTTATGTCGCGACCTAGGCGGTGATCGGAACCTAGGTTCGCGGGGCTCCTTATTCTCTACGCGGGGCGGCTCCTCTCTCGGAAAGTACGCGCGTTCTCGCTCCTCATACTGTGGCGTACGCGGCCTCGTAAATTCCTGCCTACCCCGGGCGCGCTCGGCTTCCTCCCCCCGTATGTGAACCGGGGCGGGTGCGCGTATCGCTGACGACGTTTGATCCGGCGGAGTCAGCGATGGTAATCCCTCGTCCCCCGTAGGCTGCGCGCATTGCAGCCAATTATCGATTCGATTATCGGTGTCCGCGACGTCCTGGGCTATATCACTATCTCGATCTGTTTCCTCGCGAATGGTAGCTACATCTATCGCTAATCTCTTCTTAACCAGCTCGGCTTCGAGTTGCAATTCCTGGCGGCGTATCGCGGCGAGGCGCTCCTCAGCATGTAATTCTGCTTGCCTAATGCGCAGTACAGCACTAGCGGTGGATTGGCGCGATCGTACGGATTGGACGGGCGACCTACTATTTATCCTATCAACGGCGGGCGCGGGCGCTGGGATGGCGGTCGCGGCGGCGGCTGACGTTATAGCATCCATCGTAGTGTTCTCGGCTGTCGGCGCGTTCGTAGGCACTGTTGCAGGAACTGGTACAGACGCGGGAATCGTAACGCGGGGGTTAGCGCGTGATAATATTGTCGCGCGGGACGACGGTGACGCGGGGGGATCTTCAAACACGCGGGCTTGCGTATCTTCGTTCTTCTGGCTTCTTGTAGTCGGCATCCTTCCTCCTCGTTTGGCACCCTAGCTCTATCAATGCCCTAGCGGCCCTATCAGACCTACCGGAGGGCCCTATGAGAGGGATATGCTCCGGCAGGGATGGAAAATGTGCAGGAAATGGAAAGGTGGGGACTACCCTGCAGAAACTACACGCGCTACGAGGTGCTCAGCAACCGGTGGGAACGACCGGTTGCCTCGGCAGTGCCTACAGTCCGGCCCTCGCAACGTGCGCAGCCTTACAGGCGCAGTAGTGCTATTCAACCACGTTTGGTTGGCGACACCGCACAATATGTCGCACCGCCTTGAAACGGCGTTAACTCAGGCACGCACCTTTGACACCGTTAGGTGGCACGTACCTGAGCCGCGGTCCACCCGCTTAAAAGGTTCTTGACGCGAC
This sequence comes from Mythimna impura, assembly GCA_905147345.3. Lineage (NCBI taxonomy): Eukaryota > Metazoa > Arthropoda > Insecta > Lepidoptera > Noctuidae > Mythimna > Mythimna impura. The sequence continues at coordinate 28,296,709 of LR990348.1, read as the reverse complement.
GGCGTAAAGGACCCGTGGATCCCTCTCTGCAGCTCGACACGACGGCTTGACTCGACGGCTTGACACGACGCTGGCGGCTCGAAGTTCCCGACGTGGCGACAATCCTAAGCACCTACTGGGTCGGACTTGCTGCGTTCCTGTGTTCCTTTTCCCTCTTCAGAATAGGTATTCTTCGTAACGTGACTTGCTGCGTTCCTTTTCCCACTTGAAGCGTTCCTTTTCAATCTTGAAAGCTTTCCTCTTCTTTCTTGAAAATAGGTTTCTTCGAAACGTAACTTGCCGCGTTCCTATTCTTACTTGCAGCGTTCCTGTTCGAGCTTGAAGCGTTCCCTTCTTCAATCTTCGACACCCAACTGTATTTCTTCACGTCTCCCCAAAGACGCACAATAAGCCGCTCGATATTCCTTACCAAAGGACCAATATCCGGCTCTCGAAGGACCAAAGTTCCTCTGTTGGGGGCAGAGGATGTAAATAATTACACAACACAATGGTCACGCTTGAAAGGCCTCAGCCAATTTATTTAACACGTATAAAAATACAGACTTCACATAACACGTGTAAATATCGAGTCCTTTACGTACATACGCGTGACGCTAACTCACAAATAGTTCACAGTTACTTTACAATACTTCACTGACTCTAATACGTTAGATAACTTAGGAAATCTGGAAATCTAGGGCCGCTCCAGGAGCGTAGGGTGCCAAGACAAACTGTCGCAGTGACGCTTCGAGTCGAACTGCAGAGAGAGAACGTCGTCTTCAAGGAAAGTGCAGCTTAAGTACTTTTTCAGCCGGTCGCAAGTCGTGGGAGAGAGTCCCTTTTCCTCTAGTCTATTTCCTAATCCTGTTGAGGCCGGCTGACGTTCACCTCCCGACCCCCCGCATACGGCAAGCACACCATTGGTCATCAATAGTGGCGTGATTTTCCCCGTTGTAATCTACCAATAGAAACCCAGATTATTCTTAACGGTTTTTCTGTACTATTTACTTCTAAGAACCGCATTATGTACTTCTAAGAACCCAGTACATAGCCTTATATACTATCCCAGTAGCTGATTGGACAATAGTCTGGCCTCTGATAGGCTTGCTCTCTATTATGTACAGCGCTTATGTACATACATTACGCGTCTGTGAATGACGCAATGTTGCTTATATTTAGTGATTCTAAATTACATGCTCGTGTCCGTAACAGGTAGTGTGAAAACGAAACCCGGGGCCCTGGGACGAAGGCAACGAAGGAACAGGAGTGGGTTTTTAGTCAGTAAAAGTCTGACACTATCTCCTGCCCCACCCAAGAGCGAGATTTGTCATTAGATGATTTTACCACCTAAAAAAAAAAAAAAACCTATATTTAGTAAAAAAAAAACCTTACTAATGAGTCATCTAACTGTTTAAAAGAAATGTTTGACACCACTAATGACTGTTTAAATGCTTTAAAAAATGAAGGTGTTGATATAACAAATTGGGATCTCATTGTTATTTATATCTTATGTTCTAAATTAGATAATGAATCTCGCAAACAGTGGGAAGTTAAAATTTGTTATAACAATAATAAATTACCAACCTTAAAGAGTTTTTAGAGTTTATTGAGCATAGATTTAGCTCACTTGAATTTTTATGTCCAAAAGTCGTTAAATAGGGAATTGTAAAGAATTTGCTAAAGAGGAATTGTCATCGCGTCGTTATTTTGTCCAAAGTTCCGTATTGTGTTTCGTCGGAGATAGGTACTCAATATTTTAGAAAGGGACCAATGGTCACATGTATCATCTTCTGACAATCCAGCAGATTGTGCGTCTCGCGGAATAAATCCGTCAGAATGACCGAGTTTTGATTCCTTCGTAACTAATCTACCGGGTTCAAATCTATAGGTATTTCCAACCTTCCGACTGTGAAAACCAACAACATTGCCCCAACCAGGATTCCAACTCTAGACCAACAACACTGCCCCAACCAGGATTCCAACTCTAGACCAACAGCACTGCCCCCCCCCCCCAACCAGGATTCCAACTCTAGACCTCGTACTCAGCAGCAATTGGGACCAGAGGCCTTACAATAACGTGTTAAAATGTCAGGCGTGCGAGCGCGAAAGAGGGATGGAGCTATATACCCTATGTAGCTCCTTCCCTTTAACAGTTCAGTTCAGGTCGTCGAATGAATTATTGCTATTTTCTATCCATCAACAGCCATTATTTGATCAAAATTCAGCATACGCTGTTAAAAAAATTCGAAATCTAACTGACTTAGAGACAGCCCGTTTAGTTTACTTTAGTTATTTTCTTAAGTGTCATGTCGTACTGTATTCTATTGTGGGGAAATGCCGCTGATATTCAGAGTTCAGACAATTTTTGTTGTGCAGAAAAGGGCTATTCGTTCTATTTATAAATTAAGTCCCAGATACTCCCTCAGAGATAAAGGGAGTGGTCCAAATACGACCAGAGGTTGACAATGCCGTGGACAAGATTTATTATTTATACTAAAAATCTTAATAATTACTAGAAATAATTATTAAAATAATATCATGTCAGTTAAAGTTCGGAAAAATAATATTAAACAATAAGTATATTCATTAATTCAGTGTATCCTTGGTTCCTGCAACCATTTTGAACTTTTTTTTTTAACCGACTTCAAAAAAAAGGAGGAGGTTATCAATTCGGTTGTATTTTTTTTTTTTTTTTTTTTTATCATTTTTTTTTTTTTATGTTTGTTACCTCAGAACTCCGTCGTTTATGGACCGATTTGCAAAATTTTTTTTTCCCTATACAGGATATGCTTCCAGATTGGTCCCATTTTTTTCAAAATCCAGTTCTGATGATGGAATCCATGAGGAATCGAGGGAACTCCTCAAAAATTATAGGCAACCCTATGGTAATTTTAGTATTTTCATCAAGAACTTAAGCACTTACAGTCAAAAAGTAACATTTGATGAAGTGGAACTGATGAAGAAGACCAGAAATGGTCAACGGAACTTCATACTCAAATAGATATCACAATGAAGATATAGTTAAGCGACTATGACAATACAAATAAATGAATGATTCTGAATAGTTACGTTGAAAATGGTATCATCGATGTGATCTGATGATGATGATGGAGCCGGAAGGTAGGCACTGGAACTCCGTAATTAATCAATGTAACCTAGCCGTGTTTGGACTTATTAGAATTGTCATGAGATGCACTTTGGCTATAAGGTACTATCGAACTGATCTGATGATGGAGCCGGAAGGTAGGCACAGGAACTCCGTAATTAATCAATGTATCCTAGCCGTGTTTGGGCTTATTAGAATTGTCGTGAGATGCTCTTTGGCTATAAGGTACTATCGAACTGATCTGATGATGGAGCCGGAAGGAGGAAGGTAGACACAGGAACTTTATAATAAAACAATGTAACCTAGCAGTATTTGGGTTAATTGGAATTGTCATGAGAAATAGGCACTCTGTTTATAAGTGTATCGTAACTAAAAAGTGTGAAATAAAAACTTTTTAGAAAAAAAAATAACCGACTTCACTAAAACAAAAACACTAAAAGGATCAAAATAACTTTAATTTCGGAAGTCGGTGTTAAATAAGAAACAAACAATACCGAGAAACACCGACATCCGAAATTAAAGTTATTTTGATCCTTTTAGTGTTTTTGTTTTAGTGAAGTCGGTTATTTTTTTTTCTAAAAAGTTTTTTTCAATTACCTATTTCTTAACCATGGATACAAAGTCCTTCAGGCAGAATAATAAAAATAAATATTGCATAGAATTTTCAATTTAATAATCGAACAGAACCTATATTTTTTTTTAATAATTTATTATATCAATAATATGCCCTACCTTTTTTACGTCTGTGAATATGCCATGCAATTGGTCCATTGATAAAAAAAAATAATAAAAAAATAAAAAAAAACCCGACTGCGTAAAAAAGTACTTTAGATAAAAACTAAAAAGAAAAAGACAAATTCAGTCCAGTAGCGTAAAAACCAGTTTAAATAAAACAAATAATAAATTCTAGTACGGAACATATTGACTGCAACAGTCGGGACCCATATATCCAATAATCCAGACTAAAATCATCCAATCTAATCGATCGAAAATCGGTTTGGCAATAGCCGGGTGGCCAGACTGCGAGCTACACATTGCACATCGTCCAAAAGCCTGCGCCTAAGGTAGCTGGTAGTCGGGGGTCTCAGCGGTCGGGGCGGCCCTTACGCGTGCGGCTGTCTCCATCACTAGCATTATACTGCTTCGCAGAAGGAGGCGGCTGCCACCCATTCTCCCTCACTCCGGATCATAGATGCGCAAGATGTCACCACCGCCGATTGCCCCCACGAGGTCACGGCTCACTTCCACCGTAAGCTCCACCGTGTCCTTCGGGCGATCCGCACTATGGCGACATCCCCGAGCATTTTCTTTCGCCTGAATCCGGTGCAGGAACCTTCTGAACTTACCATCTCCGATGAGGGCCTGCGTCATGCGGAAGGTGTGCACGCCGTGATGCTTTTCCAGCCATTACTCAAAGAGGGGACTTACCGCCATGATTATGGCGTGCTCAACTGACGGATAGTTGATGTTACAAGGAGTAACTTGGGCTACTTTTCATTTTCCCGCGGGAACGGGACTTAATTTCCAGCGGGGGATATATCTCTGGAATAGATAACATTTTTTTACACGATTGCCTCAAAAAAGGGGAGTAGGTAACGAAGTTGCGAGTAACCTAACTTAACCCAACAAGTTAGCAGAAAAGTAAATGACATATTTTCTATTGTATTTTTTTTTAATATGGTCATGATTTTGGAATCCTCATGATGAGCTCTTGAATTTGATACCCATATTGCACTACCAAAAAAAAAAAATATTTTTTTTACTCTAATGTCTAACGTCCCACAGTCGTTATGCTGATTTTTTTTCAACGTCACCTATCTAAGAACACTTGGGTTAACAAGACGAATCTAACGATATGCTAATTATGTAAATCCGTTCAGCGGTTTGGAAGATATGAGGTAATAAAGAATATTACATACATACAAGATACGCGCGAAGAACATAACCCTTCTTGCAGTCGGGTAAAAATGCATACGAAATACAATTATTTTGCTTATATTATTGAAAAAAAAAATATTAGTTGCGTCGTTTAAAATATTCGGGTGTTTTTGGCGAGATTTCTTGACTGAAGTTCAGTGGCTGTATGGTCTTAAGACCTTAGCCTACCCAAATGGGGCGAAAAGTGGCGGCAAAATGTACACATTTTGCCGCGTACCTAGCATTTCAATTGCGACTATTTGCTTCAGTTTGTGACTATTTGCTATTATTACTATTCGCTTTCATAATGAACTCTGCGCTCGCTTTTCCCGACGAACCCAGCCTGCCTATGGATTCTGAATCTGCTATGTACGATAATGACCCCGGCCGCTCTATCTCGGACTCTGTTTCTACTTTGAACAACTCCAGCGTCCGACAGATGGAAACCGACTCGTACAATATTTCGACCCGCAGAAGCCAACGCTGTGTTAATTGTGTTTTTAATATTACTCAAATGAGACGACATTCTTTGGAAGTTGCTGACATCCGTGAGCTGTCATATAAGAATGGATTTATCCACGGCAGGTAAGAACTATTTATTTTGTACCAATACCTAACAAAAATAAAACATGTTGCGCCGACCCTAAATAACACGGGACAAGGGCAGGAAGATGATGATGATGACCTATCAAAAATATGTAAATAAAATACTACATATGTTGATGTTGAATGATATACTTGTTGATGAATAAATACGCTAATACTTAGAAGTCACTTACATAATGTTTTTAGACGTTGTTCTAATTTTAAACGACGAAGAAAATGATTAACCAAATGAATAAAAAAATATTTATTTATTTATTATTTATTTCTTTTATAATTCATGTACACACAAATATACAGAAGAAGATAGGTGTCTTAATATAGGTGGTGGTGGTGGTGGTGGTGGTGGTGGTGGTGTATTAGGTGTTTATTTTGCTGTGCTTACAGCCGCCATTTCGACTCTAGCAATATTAAAATTAAAACTGATTTAACTCATTTCCTCCAACTTTTAGATAAACCTGTAATAGCTGTAACAGGTTTATTATTTCATAAACTATGAATTGAAGTTGTCTTAATATATAGGGTGTTACGTTAGTGTACGATACTTAAACACGTGATTGTGCTCATGATAACAAACAATTTTTATTATGGGAGCAAAGCCGAAATCGCGAAAAAAATATCAGCTGTTCAGTACATTAGGCAAACATGAATGTACTGAACAGCTGATTTTTTTTCGGTTCGGTTATCATGAGCACAATCACGTGTTTAAGTATCGTACACTAATTACCAGTCACCCTATATGTCCACTGTTGGCCAAAGTTTGTATGAATGGTGGACCATACCCTTTAGAGACATTAATATAATGACTGTAGTATGTACCTTCTCAGCATATTTACGAGAATATTTTGTATGTCCATAAAAATAAAAACATGTTTAAAAATACAGTGATATTCATGATTTTAATAATAGGAACAAACATAATTGCCAGATTTTAGAATTGATCACTTCATGATATGGCCAACTAAAACTGGCCAGATCGTTTAAACGTTAACGTTTAATAATTTTTTTTTCATTTCTATCGCTTTCATTTATTGAATTTATTGATAAAATAATTATGTCAATCCTCGTTTGGCCATATCATTGATGTAGGATTTCAATGATAATAAAACGTCTGGATTGGTAAATCCCGCAGGAGCTAGCGGGTTTCGTGAAAGGCAAGGGTACTCGAGAACAAATTCTCAATATTAGGCAGCTCGTTGAGAAGGCATACGAGTTTGATACGCCAGTGATAATAAATATGTTTCGTTGACTACAACAAAGCTTTCCACTGTGTCAACGGCGATTGTTTGTGAAGGTCCTAAACGAACTTGGAGTACCTCATAATCTCATTGCCCTACTTCGCAACCTGTATGGCTCAAGCCAGGGAGTCGTAAGAGTTGATAAAGCAACCTCAAACCCTTTTAAATTTCGCCGAGGAGTGCGCCAGGGATGTATTTTATCGCCTATTCTATTCAACGCCTATGGAGAATACATTATGAGACGTACCTGCGAGAACTGGGAGGGAGGCATCACTGTTGTCGGCGTAAAAATCACTAACCTGCGCTACGTCGATAGCACTACTTTTCTTGCAGCAAATGAGTCGGAAATGGTTGCACTCCTAGACCGAATGGAACGGATTAGCGAGGAGATGGGCCTTTCCATAAACAGCTCCAAAACCAAGGTAATGGTGGTAGACAGATCTGGGAAATTGGAGCTCACTGGCGCTTTGGACCTAGAAATAGTGGACAATTTTATTTACCTGGGCTCTAGTATCAGTAACGATGGTTCGTGCGGAGAAGGAAGTTCGCAGGAGAATTGGCATGGCTAAGAGCGCCATGTCTAAGCTTGACAAAATCTGGAGGGATCGAAACATCTCCGTAAAGACCAAAACCAAACTGGTAAGGACCCTGGTCTTCTCGATATTTTCATATGGCGCCGATACTTGGACGCTAAAAGCTGCAGACCGCAATCGCCTTGAGATGTGGTGTTGGAGAAGGATGCTCCGTATACCTTGGACAGCATTTCGGACCAACGGATCCATATTACGAGAACTCAAAATCTTCTCGCGGTTGTCGTCAGTGTCTACACAAGATTCTACAATACTTCGGTCACATTGCAAGGAAAGACGGTGGCAACCTCGAAAGGCTCATCTTGACCAGTAAAGTGGATGGGAAAAGGCCTTGTGGACGCAGCCCAATACGTTGGTCGGCCCAGATCCGCACCGCTTTTGACTCTACGCTATACAATGCCCTTCACACCGCCAGAGACAGAAATAGATGGAGGAATATCGTTCGAATGAAAGTCATGAAGCATTTCATTGAGGAGTACCTACAACGCAAGGAGGAAAACGTCTAAAGAAAGTAGGCCAAACGAAGATTGAAATATCATCAAATTTTAACGTTTAAAACGATCTGACCAGTTTTACTTGGCCATATCATGAAGTGATCAATTTATTTATTTATTGGCCTATTAACAATTGTTAAACATTGCATTCGAAACGTACTTGCCCTTAGACAAACCAAGTGTACAATATATTACGATAGACACAGCATGCACGTGCAACATGCATTTCTAAGATCTGGCCACGACATATATCTACAAACTTTCTAGTCACATTCAAGAACTAAACTTCAACAAATTCAAATCATTTATAAAGCAAAAACTTTTCCAAAAGGCTTTTTACAGTATAAAGGACTATCTTGGGGACAAGAAGGCTTCGGATTGACCTGCTCCAGTACGCTCTACAATTGTTGTAATTTTTAAATTTTTCGTCTCTTTTGCGTTTTTTTTTTTTTTAATATTTCAATTGGGCTTTTTATTAAATTCTTTTTACAATTTGACATTGTTTTTATTTTACAATTTGAATTTATTTATTTTTTAAATTCATTTTTGATATAAATATTTACTTTCTAAAATATTTCATTATCTACACTTTATATTTTATATACCAGGCCACTCAGAAATAGAGTAAGAGCCCACGACGACGGCCAGACCTTCGTTATTTTAAAAAAGCTGAAGAGAAATTCAAAATTCGAACAATGGTATTTTTACTTTTAAATAACCACTTTGGTTACCATTACCAATGGTAAAATACCATTGCTCGAATTTTGAATTTCTCTCCACTTTTTTTCGAGACCCAAATCAAATCATCGTGTCTTATTTAAAAATGAATCTGCATTGAGAACATTTTCGTGCGATGATTTTCTAGGATTTTAAATGTGGCCTAAAACCTGATGAGTCGACTCATCTGGTTCTCACTGAGATTTGATCGACTTCAAATTGCTTTATGGATGAAGGAACTTCAAAAGCAACCAACCATCTACCGCTGGTATAACAAAGTCAAGCGCGGTCGCCTTACTTTGGGGGATGAACAAAGGAGTAGTCGTCCTACGACGGCTGTCACGGAAGAAAGTGTGCCGGCAGTAAAAAAAAAAAAATTCAAGAAAACGGGCGAATTGCATACGAAGAGATTCAGCATACACTGCAGATTGATTCGGGAAGCGTTCACAAGATTCTACGCGAGCACCTTCGCGTGAGAAGGATAGTTTGCCGCTGGGTGCCGCACAACCTCACCGAAGCTCAGAAGCAGGCACGTGTGGAGTGGTGCCGTGATATGATTAAAAAATTTGAAGCAGGTTCGTCTCGGCGTGTTTACGACATTGTGACAGGTGACGAATCCTGGATTTATCAATACGATCCAGAAACAAAGCGTCAGTCGACAGTTTGGCTGTTTCAAAACGAACCAACGCCTACGAAAGTGAAGCGATCGAGAAGCGCAGGGAAAATTTTGATTGCTAGTTTCTTCACTTTGGCGGGGTATCTGATTTCAATTCCATTACGAGACCAAAGCAGCATCAACGCCGAATGGTATACCACAAAATACCTACCAGAAGTTTTGTCTGCAATGAGCAATAAGCGACCGAACATCGAACTCCGCGGGGTACTGCTTCACCATGACAACGCGCCCGCGCACTCAGCGCTCAAAAGGAGGAGGGACTTCCTGGACACCACATCGGTCAGAGTCTTGGGGCACCCTCCTTACAGTCCTGATCTGGCACCTTGCGACTTCTTTTTATTACCTAAAATAAAAAATCTGCTCGAAGGGACACAGTTTTCATCGCTAGAAGACTCCCTAGCAGCGTTCGAGAAGGCCGTGGAAGAGGTGTCTGCGGTGGACTGGAAAAAATTATTCGAAAATTAGTTCAGACGCATGAAACTTTGTATAGAGGCTGGTGGAGTTCTTTGAAAAGATTTAATAAAAATATTTTATCCATAGAAGTTAATTTTTTAATTTCTCAAAACTTTCCGAGTGTCCCACGTATTTTTTATAATTGTGAATTCTTTTATAATTATAATTTTATTGTGAATGAGTACTATTTGGATCTGGCAATTTGAGTATTTCTGCGGCCTACAAAAATGTCATTTCCTTGGTATTGTTCGTCAAATCGCTGATTGTTTTCCTAAGTTGAGCTATACGAATACTGACAAATGCTTACACTGACTGGACAGGTCCACTCAAATCTGTATGGTTCTATCCTCAAAAGACCATCTCAGACACAAATCTGCATGGTTCTCATATGATTTGACCTTTACATGTTTGCTGTATGGACTTTAAAAGAGACTTTGACCTCTGAGTTTATTTCGGTGTTTCTTCTCAGGGTAGTCAGCTAGGAAACACCGGTCTCATCTAGTTAAAACTGACGAAAAAAATTACGTTTAAAAGTGTTATTAAAAACCTATTTTATTTTATTTATTAGGAACAACAAACAGCTACATTATGCGATATTAAAAACATGATAACATAAAATAATAATGTAGCCCACAGCGCTGTTCACAGATTACCTTAAAGAATAGACTTTAAAAAGCTAGGATAAAAGCTGCATGCATGACAGTTATATCACTTAATATAATAAATATATATATATAAATCCGCATTCGCATCCGCATATAATAAAAATTTTGAATGACGAAAACAGTTTCCAATGTCATTTATAAAGATGATCAACCAAAGGGGTCCGAGAATAGAGCCTTGAGGGACGCCAGAGGTGACCTGAATAGCATTAGAGTGATAGCCGTTGATCACAACCCGTTGACAGCGATTAGTGATGTAAGAAATAAACCATCGCAACAAGTTACCACGAATACCATTGAAGGCTATTCGGCTCAACAGTAACTCATGATCAACCTTGTCGAAAGCTTTCTGAAAGTCCGTGTATACTGCATAAACCTGTATACGATTATCCATCAAGTCAAATAGATCGTTAGCAAACACCAATAAATTCGTAGTTGTTGACCGCTTCTTTACAAAACCATGCTGTTGTTGTATAAGAGCGTTATGGAGAATAGGGTACACTTTGTTATGTACCAGTCTTTCAAAAACCTTCGACAAGGCAGACAGAATGGAAATTGGCCGGTATTGCTCAACACTACGTTTAGATCCGGCCTTGTGTACAGGCGTGATATTAGCATGTTTCCATACCGTCGGCATGACACCTTCAGTGATACATTTGTTATAAATTATGGCTAAGGGTCTACATATTACATATTTGCAAAATAAATACCATTTATCAGTATCAAATTGAAATTGGGGATAATAAAATGAAAATCACAGAATAGTTTTTCATAACATTTATTAATTACATCAAAACAAATAACATAGTTGATGAACGCGCGCTCGGCAATAGCACTCATCGGTTTAGACCGACTAGAGATCTATCAGTGTACGTAACATTATACGTTTTATTTTACAGCGGAAACTTTCAAACGAAGAAGATAGTTAACGATTCTAAGACTATTTTATAAAGAAAGCTCTTCAAAATATACAAACCGAGGAATGAGCAACGTTTTGTATAATTCTTTTTATGTATAATTGTACAATTTAAAGGGTATAACTTACTCAGAAGGAGCTCAAATATACAACTTATATTATTTTTCAGCAACTAACATGAATACGCTATAACCAATTATAATTAATTTAACGTACCTATAACTTAAAACTTGTCAACAAGCCACTGTTGCATAACACACAATTACCTTACTAAACACGAAACTTCATATATTTATCTATCTTCTCCTTTTCAAATATTATTTCACTTTACTATAATAAAGGTTTGCGAATGTTTGACAAAATTGGAAGACTAACATAAGTATAAAATACAATAAATGTGATGTCCCGTGGGCGCAATGCGAAACACATTCACTTCAGAGGAAGACGAGATTCCCATGAGTTTTTATTTTTAACATCAAACATTAAAGAATGAAAATGAACAACAAATGATCATCATGCTTGCAAAATGTTGTATACAATGTATATCATTGTTTTCATTGTCATTGTTTTTTTATGTACGACGTAAACTGACTGTAAATATAATTACTTGAATTTACAATAAGTTAATGTAGACATTTTACAAGCACAACAACGTAAATAACACCAATTTTAACAGTTATACATTTATTTATTTTTTTACTTATATTTTTTGTTAAGATTTCATAACAGTACACATGAATATCTATAGATTTCATTGTATTTGGTGCGTTTCATACAGCATCTAATATATCAGTAAAAATGTTTAAAGACTTTGTATACATAATGTCTATTTTGTATAATGTATGTATATCTGCATCATGGTCCCTGATTGAAATACTGTATAATGTATATTTTCTTCTAGTTAACTAGAAACAATGACTGCCATAAGTAGTTGCAAGTCGTGAAATAGCCGTATAAAGGTCATGATTGGTATGTTTAAATAAGTGTGTGTCTTATGGCAACAATTATGTCGTAAAGTTATGTGCAATTTCCTGAAGGCACGCTTACATCATCATGTCGGCCAAACCAATAATTGATAGATGATAACTCTATCGATATGCTTCATACACTAACATATACCTACGTTTACATTTATATAAATGGCACAAATATGTAGCATTCGATTCTATAAAAAAGAAACTCAATTGTTTTATTAATAATAAATGTTTATAACATAATTTTAATATACTCTTTGCTCTAACATCACATCAGTACAAATTCTTTACACTTATAAAAAATAACTACTACATTGATTAATATGTATATTCAGTTACCTATCACATTCATATACAACATATAAAAATATATTTTACATTACGTGAAGTGGTCTCTTGTGTATTATATTGAGGGGTTACTTTCGTTGTGTATGTAGATAGTAGGATACATGTAGATATATTTTTAAAGCTTTTATACTATTTAGATTTGTGGTCGTTGCAACGGAAGCACTTCACGGTGTTGTAAAGAAGTTCAGATGAACAACAGACAGCGCGGCGGTAGATGGGTAGTCAGAAATTAATACAGGCTATTTAATAATATACGTGTAAATTCGATTTTTATATCGATCAATAAAGTTATGCACTAACTATTCGTCTCTATTTAAAATAGTCGGTAAATTAATATGAATGAGGCTGCAGGCAGATATGACCAAGGTAGCAACATTGGACGTGTCATACGTTTATTTACTTAGGATATTATCCACTATGTATTAATTATAATTTACTCATTAATTGTTACAAGTGGTCGCTAGCACTAGTCGTCTCTGACTGCAGTTTAATGAATATGAGTTTAAGGAATGTGACCAAGATGAAAAAGCAACAGATTTTTAACTGCTAATTGCATGCCTGTAATACTCAAATCTCAGTAACACTGCTTAAACCCTAGCCCAGTGGATTCTATATAGAAACTAATAGCTTGCAAACCCGTAAAAGAAATGATAATTTGATTGTATGCATCAAAAATTTTCAAGACTTTTTAGGATTCTAGAAGAAATCTATCCAGTATTGGCCATGCAAATGTCAATAAATATGGCTGCGATCGGAGCGTAACTTATTGAAGAGACTTAGATAGACCCATTAACGGTTACTTAGGCTAGTATCAGATCACGGCTGGCCCCACCAGCTGTGATTGATGGAGACGACTGGTGGTCGGCTAGGAGACGCTTGAGCCCCAGAGTGGGCCAAGTGTCCGTCCATGGCGGACGTGGCGGCTGCCGGATTCGAGGAGGACTGATCGACTCATCAATCAACAGGTATAACCGACGCAGTTGTTGCTGTAGAAGGCTGTCCAATTCTGAAGTTTCATTAAATTGACGTAATCTGAGACAAAATTAGATATCGTAAATTATCATTCCTAAAACTGGGGAATATTCTGGAGGACCGCTCGGCGCCGCAAATGTTCTAATTATAAACACTCAAACATTACTATTTACAATAATTCGATAGTCATACATACAAATACATACGTACACGACAGCGCAAGTGTCTCAAATACATTATACATAACACATTGATTTCGATTTGTTTGAAATCTTTCCACGAGTTAGAAAACGTTTCTGTATAAGATCTAAAATTCACATTTTTAGAGTATATCGGTATAATAAATATAGGATTTTTCGATATAATAATCGGTGTAGGTGTATACTTAAAGTAGTACATTAATATAACAAATGTCTGGTATATCCTCATATTATAAATACGTAATGTATGTAACCTATACACATTTTCGAAAATTCCAAAGTGTTCAAACAATTGATTTGCCCTGTAATACTGACTCACATGATGAATTAATTGACGTCCAAACACTTTATCGGTTAACCATGGACAACTTGAGAATCACAACTATATACCACATCCATACACACGGAGATTATATTTTCTACGCTAAATACTTTATTTCTACGTTGACATCCATTAAAAATTCACATAAAAACTTCTTTTGAGCCCTCGACACACGAAATGCATTGACAATAAGTAGCAAAGTGTCGACTACGTGCGCGTCGCCGGGACTCTTCACACTGCAATAAATAAATACAGTCATTTGTTAGAAATAACATTATCATTTATTTATTGTAGCGTGGATGTAAGTAGTATTGTACAGGAAATCAATTGGGTACTTGGCTTCATTCTTTTTTTATTATCTGTCTCAAAAAGTAACTTTATAAAAAATCGTAAATAGAAAGTTTTTCAAATCCATTCAATATTACGAGTAATTAAGTGAGAAACCTTTCAAATCTGGTGGAAGAGAAAACTGACAAGTAACAGAATACGGATGCACATACTGACATATGACGTCATCACAATTAGGTTACGTGTGTGCAAATGAGATAGCGATATGTTCCCACCACATGCCCACTCTTCCTCATACCAATATTTGAAAGGCTAACTGCTGCTTCATTTAATAATCTTTAATGCAGTTTTCAGAAAATAGATTTCTTTTTAGTGTTATTTGTTGTTTAGTTTAAAATATTGTACAAGTCTAAACACAGGATAATACCCAATTAGCTATACAAACGATGAAACTTTGACTTACATTTTAAACAATATACCAAACAAAATTGATATGAATTAAAAGTAAAATAAAGTTGCCATGTTATAATTTATTTATTTAAAAAAGTAGAACCTTTTCTGAATCAATAAATTATGTTGTGTTAACACTAAAACTATTGCAGTTATTATAAGAATGTTTATCAAATTATAACGCAAGAAAGCCTCGTGAATCCGAACCCGAAAAGTAGTCAATGAACCTTCGCTTACAGATAAACTATACGAACTAACTTACTATATACAGTAAATATTTACATTATTTTGTGTTCATATTCTAAACTAAAAATCCGAACGTGATAAGTCGGCTGCAGTTCGGATTACCGTGGCGTTCTGACTAGTTGTAGTATACGTCCATGTACTCACCCTGGTCAAAGGTGCTGGGGTTTATGTAGGAGAGCAGGTCCTGGTCGCTCATGTCCGTGAGGCCCTGCACGGGCGCCGTCATCTCCTGCGTGACGGCCTGCGACACGGCTTGCGACACGGCCTGCGACACGGCCTGCGTGACGGCCTGCGACACGGCCTGCGACATGGCCGCCAGCGGCGCCTCCCCCGCGGGCTCCGCCGGCGGCGCCGCCGAGTCGCTCTGCTGCATGCCTGCAGACCCTGCGGCACTTTCCGTAGTCAAAATATTAGCCGTGTTAATCGCTGACGTCACTAAAGCGTTCATCGTGGTGTCCGACGTCAGGATTTCGGCCGCCGCGTTCAGTATCATGGATTTCACGGCGGCGGGCGGAGTCTTCACCGATGTCAGCTGCACCTGCTCTTGTATCATCATTAGCTCGTCCTGTGATGCATCCGAGGGCATCACGATGCGCTGGGAGTTGTCGCAGAGCATACTGGGAGACACTTGAGGGTTGAGGATCACATCGGGGGAGATGGCGGATGTAGGCATAGGAGGGAGCAGTTCTGTGGCAGAGTTCCTGCTTGGTACGGCTGCGTTGGGACTGAGGAGGATGTCTGAAGCGTGGCTGGCTGATGACGAGGAGGTGCCCGAGGTACCTGACAGGTGGTCATCTACTCGAGAGTTCACCAACTCATCAAGTTTAGTGTTGTCAGGTAAAATAGCGGCTGTAGCCTTCATAGCATCTTCTACCAACGCCTCCATATGCGCAGATTGTTGTGCTAGTCTCTGCTTCATCTGACTGGTCCCCATCTCCATCTTGGTGATGGCTCCAAAAGGATTGAAGTTCTCCTCCTGTCTGCCCTGCATCTGGTTGTACACTATCAGTCTTTGCTCGTTCTGTTGCATCGTGGTGTCGGTGATCATGAGTTCTGGGTTGAGTTTCATGTCAGTTTCTAGAGGGTCGACGCTCTTGGAGGAGATGAGTTGTCTCATGGGATCTATGGGCTGCATCATGGCGGGGTATATCTGCGGCGCGGTGTCGTCGGAGTTGAAGATGGCCGCGGTGACGGTCTCCACCATTTTGTCTGTCTGTACCTGGTTCTGTATGGCCTGCAGCTGCTGCGTGAACGACGCTAGGGGGGAGGGGGGCTCGCTCTGCGCGGGAGTGCTCGGAGACAGTTTTATGGTCTCATAACCGCTTACGAAGCCCACCTAGTGGATAAATAATATGGTTACACACACAGATATGTCAAACAGTAGAGATATCGTAAGGAGGCTCTTGCGAACGCATCAAGCCGGATATGTGCTTCTATGCTTGTGCTTGATGTCATTTTCGGTCATTACTCAAATGTCAACTAGCAACGTCTTCTTTACTTATGATATTTTACAAAATGCCGCGTTGTTCAGTGGTTGTTTGCAAAAGTAACAGCTGTATCGTAAATTACACGAAAGATGGTATCTCATTTTAAGTACTAATATATTAAGGTTTTTCTTAGTAAATTCATTAAAAAATTACTTCCTGATACTAAAAACTAGATGATGTATCAAATCAATTATTTGAATTGAGAACAAATATAATTGCTTGCTTAGTACAGATCGAGCAATTAATCAGCTGAACTATTTGCGCAATGGATGAGTATTAAACAGATACTCTCTCTCATACGATAGTTACGTGGTGCGGCCGTTGCCGGCTTTTGTTTGTTAGAGATGTGAAGTGCTGTTTGTGATTATCGATATTTTGCACGACACCTACCTAGTACGATATAAAAGATAATGTTAATAATTAATTCTTACAGATATATTATTATAGAACAGTTCCCCCACGCGTCTGTATTTCTGTCTATTCGTGATAAACTCAAAAACTACTAAACGGATTTTCATGTGGTTGGGATTCATTTTCATGTGGAAAAAAATATTTATAAAAAAAGAGCTAAAATTATTCTTTTTGTTTGTTTGTTCTTCCTCTACATTATTTCTTGTAGGTATTTTATCTTAGTAAATATCCCAAATATTCGAAGTCCTGGGCTTTTTATAATATTACTCCCAAGGTCAGTAGGCTTAAAATAATAAACTCATGTTTCTTTTTAACAACAAAAATCTCGTAAACTAATATTATTGAAACACATTTGAAAACTTCAGGAACCGGGCATTAAATAACTGATAAAACGTATAAATGTTGTAGGAAACTATTGGTTTACCTTCTCTTATGATACTCCTGCATCAATCATATCATGTCTTTTATTTTAGATTTTTAGTTATCCAAAGGATCCAAAAATAAAAGAAACGTGGATGAATGAGACAGGAAGGGGTCTAAACTGGTTTCCTACAAAAAAAAAAAAAAATACAGTACAATACGCTTTTCTCACTTTGAATCCAATTGCTTACAAGTTATGAAGAAAGTTCGACGGCTCTTAGAATGGGCGGTTCCAACATTCCAGTAAATTGAATATCCGTCAAAACCCTGAAGTTTTACTTGTGTTTCCCTAAATTCGAGGTGATCTTATTATAGTAGTTTGGATTAGCCATCATAAGTTACGATTAACTGGCCACTGAAGAGCAGTTCCTCCCAAGCTTGCTCCATATAAATGAAGTTAGTTAATAATTTGATAATAGATAAATAAAATTTTAATGTTCGTGGTTTGTTAGATTTCCATGAAAGAATATAGTTTTGAAGTAATAAGATAATAAACTTTCCTGATAGACTTCTGTTAACACAAAATTTATAGATTTTCACAGTCAAGATAATTTTTAGGAAAGACAGGAGATAGGTATAGGGGGTCCTATCCCACGAAGGTGGTGTCGATCTTGGATGTGTGTGTAGACTCATGTACACTCCATTCCAGTGTAAGCGCCAGCTATTTTCAATGACACACAGCTCCGAGTTTGAGCACATGGAATAAAAAGTCATCAAACATACAATACATCAAAACAAAACTCTGTTCTTCCGTGGGGTGGGGACCTGGTGATTTGTAATACAGGCATTTTATGCCTAACTCAAACACCAGCTCCTCACATTGATAATTATAATAACAGGACTTATGTAAAATCTAGAATAAGTTTGTCATTGTGAGGAGAAATAAATAATTTTATTATTATTATCAAAGATTGTCTTGGTGTGATAGAATAATTGCAACTCTTAATTTCATCGATATTTCTTTCTATGATTAACATCACTAATTGTATATTTTGCATATGTGTGTTTATTCTGACCCCGTAGTTACAAGTAGATGCTCCACCTTCTTTTTGAATGTCATCTATTATCGTGTTTGTTTGTGGTGAAGGCGTGTGTCGTTCTTATAGTTTTTGATTTTGTGTATAAGTGGGCGTGGTTTGGAGACATCTGAACTCGAATAAATTTGTACTTAAAACATATCTTTACTGTTTGACATATCTGTGGTTATACACGACAAGAAGTATTGCGAAATGTCGCAGTCATGGCCATTTCCATTATATAAAGAAAATATTAAGCAACAAAATGAATTGAAATAAAAATTGAAGTTAGGAAAATGTTACTAAATTGATGTTTTTTTTAATTCTCAATACAGTCGATAATAATGGTCATGTTTTGACATAAGGACATTTTATTTGAAATGATTTTTTTAGCTTAAGTACCTGGCTCTGCGAGTCTCGGGACATCTCCGACTTAAGCCTGAGGTCCACGATGTCCAGTTGGTCGGCCATGTTCATGGGCTTGTCGGGCCCGTCGGCACCGCACGAGGACTCCCCGCCGTCTGCCAGCGAGTGCTGGCTGGATTCATCTGTGACCTGACGGCATATTTGACGTTAGTTTTGTTTTACAAACCTATTTCGGACTATAGACATAGAAAAAGTAATTGGTATAGATCAGTAAAGCCGTGTCATTATGGTAAACAAAAGTTGCAACACATGTACGGTAAAACTGAATGAATCGACCGTATGGGCGGAATATAAAAACAAAAACAACTTAGAATTTTCACGTTATTTAATATTGTTTGCAAGATTTATACTGTCCGTTCAACCGATTTAGACTTCTATTCCGTAAACATAATAAGGATGGCATTAAAAGCAAAAAAGTGGTTACAATACCAACTATTTACTGCAGCCGCCATTTAACATGCCATCAACGCAATAAAAGTCAAAATCGTTTGAACGGACAGTAAAAAAGGTATGTTCAAATGTCTAATCTTATTGGGAATGGAGTATAAAGACTCTAAATACAAGCTTTTATTTAAATCGCAATGTTCTTATGTATGTTTGTTTAAGGCAAATCTTGCGAACGAATTTTATAATAGTTACCCCTAACAAATTGAGTTGAAATTTCGCAGACATGTTCATCTGGATGACAATGCATGCTTAGCTAAGTGACGACATTCTAAATCCAATTTGCCATACTTCTGAAAATGGCGGGCTAATTATTTTTTGTACGCCTATGAGGGTTTCTTGTGAAGAATACGAGAAAAAACCTACGTCACAATAAGTCCATTATGGCGGAACATTTGTAAAAGCTTGTTTTTAAAAATTTGATATTAATTCCCATTTAAATTATGTTAAAATCCTATTTAGTTTTGTTACTATTCCGCGAGTTCGATTCAAACCGTTTTAAAGTATTGTTGATTTTTTTATGCTGGCTGTAAACATGTTAACACAATATTTCCAGGTACACAAAAAAAAAGTTGCGCAATTTTTGTGAACATGTTGGCAGTATTGGGGTGTATGATACGCCCAGTTTTGTTTTCTATGCCAACTTCAGTTTTCTATGGCTGAGGTCTATTAGTAGGGTGATGTATGATAACGTGAACTACAAGTCTACTGAACTCACTCTGCTGAAAATGTTATTTTGATCGGGCGATAGGTTAAGACTGTCATCATAGTTGATGATTTCAAGGAGATGGTCTAATGCAGTCTCGATTTTCTTTCTTTTCTATTTGGAATAAATAAACATGTTTTTCAATTTGGTATTTTTGTAGAAGTCCTCTAAAAGAGTGGATTTGCTCTTTTCGAAGGATTTCTGTGACATGCAAACCAAGTGGCCTCCAAAGACTAGGGGGGAGTTTTCCTCGCAATGGATTGTCAACACCTGGGACACAAAATAAATCTAGTACAGTAAACAGACGTATTCATTATGGCACTTCGAGTTACACAAAAAGTTCAGCTTTGTAAAAACATTTTCTTTTTCACTTGTATCTTTGTGACAGTCTTTTTCTAAAAATCGAAGTGTCATAATGGCTGGATACTGATGACTTAATTTTAAGAGTTATCTTGGGTTATCAATCGGTTTAGATTGGGCTTGGGGTTAGGATGGTTTTGGTTTTTGGAAAGAATGGTTTGGCTTTTTACAAAGCTGGTTTGGCTTTTTAGAAAAGATGGTGTGGGTTTTTGGAAAAGATGGTTTGGGTTTTTGAAAAAATGGTGTGGGTTTTTGGAAAAGATGATTTGGGTATTTGGAAAAGATGATGTGGACTTTAAAAAAATATAGTGTAGGTTTTTGGAAAGGATGGTTAGGGTTTCTGGAGAGGATGGTTTGGAGTCCTTTTTGGTTATTTTTTTAGACTATCAGTACATACCTCGCTCTTAAGTCCTTGCGGGGAGTGCGGGTCAGGCACAATAATGGAAGGCCTTCGCACAGGTAGCGAGGGCGGAGGCATCATCCCTCCGCCCCACAGCAGTACGGGCCGCGCCTCGTCACCGCCACCACCTAGCACAGCACACAAGTTAGTAAGGCTCCGGGGGGACTCCGCTACACGTACCGACCCCGCCCTAAACACGTTCCGAAACAACTGGCTTAAAGACGCTTGTGCGAACCTAACTTACAAAAAATATACTAATTTAAATAAGACACATGTAAATAGTCTATAGACGCATCTAACGTGTAAACACGTACCGGATAAAGCGGCATGTGTCTCATGTCCTGTTACATGTGTCTTTGTTAGCACCACTCTCAGTAGTAGGTCGTTACTACCTGCGCATAGGCGTGGTCCACAGTAAATGTTAATTTAGATAGGACGTCTATCTATTGATTCAGTGCATAAAATATTAATTAGCCTGTTGGTCTAGTGGTTAGTGACCCTGACTGCTAAGCCGGAGGTCGTGGGTTCAATTCCCACCCAGGACAAATGTTGGTGTGATAAGCACGATCATTTGTTCTGTGTCTGGGTATAATTTATCTATAAAATTTATGTATTTAGAAATACATAAGTATGTTTATCAGTTGTCTAGTACTCATAACACAAGCTCTGATTAGCTTGGGACTAGACGACGTTGTGTGCTAGTTGTGGAATATTATTATTATTAATTATTAAGTATTTTTATTAAAGTTCTTTTTTTTGAGACAATTTAAATTTGAATGAATTAAATGAACTCTTCAGTATTAAAATGTAGATTTTGAAGTTTAGTAAATGTTACATAAGTTCGTAAAAAAAACAGTAAAATAGTAATATATTTTGAAATCTAACCAATGTATTTTTTTTAAGAACCTTAGTAAAATATCTCTGAAAATAATATCACTAGTCAATTGACATATATTTGTATATCTACTGTTATCATACAAATAAGCCAGATTATATAATACTCAGATAACGCCGGTAGCTTCGAAAGACACATCAAAATGTTGATCAGCAAATCGATGTGTCAAGCGAAGCTGAGCTACTGCTTCAGTCATCCTTCCACCAGATTCTCTGGTACCTGGCAGGTGACCCGGACCTGTATAAGCCTCTCCCAGAGGTAGGTGATAGCCGAGTCCTTATTCATATTTATTTATATAAAAATAAATCAGTATTTGTAAGGGCCGTGCGTTTCTGGTGTTTTCATTCGATGTAGTGTAAATCTTTTACGTTTTCAGCGTCTACAGTAATTTTATGTAAGGAACTAATTTAATAATATAATAATTTAAAAAGTGAAAATTCATATTTAAGTATATTATTTTATCAAATATAAGAAACTACTTTTTTTCTGGTTTTTCTATAAAATTACATTTAAGGCTCTCAAAAGACTGAAAACCGTTGTGATCATAATTATTATCTTTTTTTTATATATTTTCAATGGAACTATATTATATTTAGTTTACTTTTTTGATTCGACTTAAGATAATATTCTTAATAGTCACATTAAAATAAAATCACTTCGCAGTACGATGAAAACGATCAAAATTTCACAATAAACTTATACATAAAACGGTTTTATAAAAATTAAGAAACCAGTCGAGTCGGAATAAAACACAAAAATTTTACAACATAGGGTCGGCACGCAATAAAGTACTATCTAAAGTGTGGGGGGATGTGCAGTCTGTCCTACGCGAAGGTCAGTGTAACTGGTAAGTGAGCTCAGTGTATAAGTAAATAAAGTTCATTTTCCATTGACTTTGCGTTGTCTTTGGATTTTTTTCTATTGTGTGTTGTTCTGTATTGAGTATTGCTTGTTTGTGTAATAAGTGCACTGTCGACGAAAGGGGCGATTAAGTATATCTTTAAATTGTAAAATAATTATTGGTTTGGTTTTTTGATAGTAAGCAAAGTTTAATATCTGTTCTTTTCATTTTCAAAACTGTTATTATAACATGAAACTATAGACACTGGAATGCTTATAATCTTTAAAGAGCTAAAAAGAGCTGAAAATGAGAGAAATTTAGAATCTTACATCGACAATGCGTACAAGTAATGTTCAAATAAAAATGTCTCAGTGTGTTTTTCTGTAGGTTCTGTAATGTGTGTGTCTGTGTGTGCGTGTGCGTGTCAGTACCGTGCTGGCGCGGTCAGCGGGCAGCGGCGGGCGTCGGCAGTGCTCGCTACCTAGACAGACCTAGCTTGAACAGAAGGGAAAAAAGAAAGAGTACGCAATTCGCGCATCAGTCGTTTCTTCCAAATATCTCTATAAATATATATCTTAACTTTCAGTAATATTATCATATAACTATTGTACCGCAGTGTTATATACATGCTTCAGTTATAAGCGTGGTTAGATTCAAGCAACATCTTGCTACGATATATGCAATAAGGCAATCAAATGTTTCTATATATTTTTTTAATCTGATTGTGTCGCTTACGCTTTTATTTTTATGGAATATCGAATTTACAATACTTATTAGCAATTTTCTTGTATTCTTCCGAATGGTTAACAAGTTTAAATATATAAAATATATTAAAATGACCAAAAACGAAGTTTTTTCTAATTTAAGTACAAAGTTTTTACATTTTTGCTTTTTATCATACAGTCAATGTTTTATCGCATAAGTCATAAGAGAGTAAGCGACACACACTAGAAACTAAATGAAATTAAATATTTCTAAAGCAAATTCAGTTTTGATGCAATCCATTTTGAGATTCCAGATTATAATGTAAAATTAATTAATATTACAGTATATGTTAGTATCCGATGACCAGAAGCAATACTAGATAAAAGCGAATAAGTAGCTTTGCAAGCAACATTTTTCACCACAGAAAATTTAAGTGCAGGGACAAAGTCTATATAATACAAATACCAGTTAAAGCTATGTTATATATTAATAATGTTGACCAGGTCTGTCAGTCTGTTCCCTGAATCTTAGCTCTGAAGCTGCTCGGTGGATTTAAATATAGTTTCGACCACCACAAAGATTCGAAATTATGTGTTTGTGTAATTATTCTAAGCGTGTAAACCTAATCTTCCAAGAGAACTTATTATTATAGAAGAAACGAAGAACCATAGAATTACATGATGAAGAAAATATAGCAAACAGCAAAGCAATGGATATTAATGTATTTCACTTTTCTGATCCATTGAATAACTTTTTTGATATTGCAGTTATTTTTTTACAGGATAACTTTAACTTTGTCCATATCAAATAAAAATACTGCAAACTGGGGCTAATTGAAATGCATGCTACACATTAAAAAAAAAACAATGCTATAGTTAATTTGAGAGAATGAATTGCAATAAGAGGATTGTTAAAATATTCTTGTTAACTTTATATTTTTTTTAATTAATTTTATTTAACTTTGCAGGCTTTTGAATTTTCCCCATTTTACAGTTAACACATACAAATGTGAGTAATGAATATGATTTAACACAAGTTTACAAAAGCCTTGCACTATTTGACAGCAATTTTGTATTGCACACAGATATATAAGCAAATGTTAATATTTATATATTCGTGCTTACATGGAGGACAACTAGACATCGTATACAGCTTTAACTTATGAATGTACGAAATGCGAAAACGCGTTTTTTAATGTCAATGCGAGATTACAGGGAAAAAATCAAAGATGCAAGTTAAATTATTTATTTCAATTTTTTTTTTGTCTGATAATTTTACCTATACTATATTTAATTTCCCTTTTTTTTCTACAGACAATTTTTTTTTTAATCCATTGCCCCGTCTTTTGACTAGTTTATGTTATGGCAATTGACAGTAAAAAAAGCGTGGCAGCAAGCACACCCGTGCGCATCATGAACCATATTACTTGTGGTAGTGTTACCTTGCGTGTGGTGACGCGACGCGTGCAGCGGGCCCGTGTCCAGCGCGGGCGGCGTGTAGTAGAAGGCGTGCGGCTCCGACGCCTTGCCGCCCGAGCGCACGAACACCTGCACCGCCACCGCCTCCGTGATGTCCGTGCGCAGGTACGGCGGCACGCAGCACACCAGGTGAGTCTACCAAAGGATAATTTATTATGTACTATTTTTCAATTTGTTTTTGTGATGACCTTGCTACTTTCGAAACAAACCCATAAGAGAAACCATGAAAAAATAAAATTAGGCGAATTTCACATAAATCAACCCTTTTCAGGAAGATGCGGTTTTTGCAGGAAAGGTTTTTCTCTTCCATGGTTTGAATTGATTTTCTGTTAATGTTAGATTACCTAGGTATTCATCAAGGACTGGGTTATATAACATCACACTAAGACCCACGAAGATAGACTTAACCAAAGACGCGGGTAAAACCGCGAAGGACAGCTAGTGTTTTTACAAACGCTTATCTTTAAATTGATTAAACCTATAGAGTAGCCTCCAAAAAGACGTCAGCAACTTATCTATCGTGGCTGATAACAGCTCATTCTCGATAGATCTTGAAATGTGACTGATTAGATAAATACACCATTCAGACAAAAGGGTCATTGAAACTAGACCAAGCTACCAGACGTTTGGAATGTATCCTTGCTTTTATAATATATTTTAATGCTATTACACATACATTATTAACTTTATATACAAGATTTTGCCAGCCGCTTCGCCCGCGTGGAAATAGAAAACATATGCCTATGTTAATCAGTGATAAAGTAGCTTTCTACTGGTGATAGAATTTTGAAAATCAGTCTAGTAGTTTTTGAGTTAAATCGTAACATACAAACAAAAAATCGAATCTTTCCTCTTTATAATATTGGTTTAGATGGATTATTAATTGAGAATTGTGTAACAGTTTATTTTGTCAAAGAAATCTATATGTAAAAAGGAGTAACTCACTGACTGACATATCAACGCACAGTCAAAATTATAGGGACCAGGAGTGTGAAATTTAAAACATCCTTCCTACACTACATCACTTTTTACGACGTAGGCGAGCACTAACAGAGGATTTTCTAAAATTCACCCCCTAAGGTGATGAAACGGGGGTCCAAAGTTTGTATGGAGACACCTACTTTCAAGCTGGCAGAAGTAAATAATATAGCCACCCCGTAATTTGTGTAATTTATATTTACACTCAAATTATCATTTACGTCATATTTTAATGAACATAGAACCTGACACTGACCTGCAAAATGTAAAAAAACTTAAACAAAAGTGAATTTCTGGAGTATTCACCTTAAGAGCGTCCTTTTCGAGGTACAATTTCATACAACCGCTCTTACGTGATTATGATGTTATTACACATATTTCTCTAGATATTTTGGATACACAGCTATCTTGTGGATATTATCTAGGCTTCTATAGAAATCAAAACATAAATTTGTGTAAAACTAATCTAGTAAATACCTCTGACAATTTGCTATTTTACGTGACCTTTGGCCCTACCTAATGTACTCATATATTAAAAATATATAGAAGCCTTGCACATTTAATCGAGATTCTAAATGACGAAATTTTTTCTGAAAAATTTTTAAGGGTTTAAAAAAAAAACACGTATTTCCAGAAACAAGTTTTGTGAAATGTTCGAGTAGTACCGAATGCCAACAGAGTTTTCAGGCGTTATCTCTATTTTTTTGCATTATCTTCAGCAAACATCGCGTTGGATTGCGTTAAATGAAGCAAAAAGCTTTTAATCCATACTCGATGTTGACGATAGGCGAGTGGAAAAGGACCTTCTTAAGATCTCAGGAATAAGTGAAATATTTGAGGCCAACCTAAACTGAACTGTTAAAGGGATGGAGCTATATAGGGTGTATAGCTCCATCGCTCTTTCTCGTTCGCACGCTTGACATTTTAACACGTGATGGTAAGGCCCCTGTTCATAAAGTTAATTTACCTGTTGTAAGAACTCTTTGTCAGGAGCCACCTCTTCCTCCCAGTGCGTGTGTCCGTCCTGTCGCTGGCAGAACACCACGCGCGTCTCCTTGAGGAAGTTCTTGCCGAGCAGGTACATCTCCAGGCCTCCAGTGGCCGGACACGACACCAGGGACTTGCGACAGACCTCGGGGACACCTGGTGGTTGGGCTGTTGGGGAAGAAGAATAATGTAATAACTACTTATCATACAAACCAGGGGGTATTTATAAAAGGGTTTGACTGAACATTGTCCAAAAGATATACATGACAAAGGAAAATGTGTTCAGTACGCCACAGTCACGACTACACGACAAACTTAAAATAGGTACTAATAAATCTTTTAAGTATTGTTTTTTCTATTTGTATTGTTCAAAGGAGGAAATGGTCGATTTGCCTGTTGGTGCTGAGAGCACAATTTTGCTTAGCGAAAGGTTAAATTATTATATATAAGACTAGCTTTTGCCCACGGCTTCGCCCACTTAGGTACGGAAAATATATCCTATTTCACCAAGAAAAAAAATCAGTTTACTGTTGATGAAAAAATTTTAGCAATCGGACCAGTACTTTCAGAGATTACCTCCTAAAAACAAACCTCTATATAATATTAGTGTAGATAATTTTTACCCGGGTACATGAAGAAGTATCATCAAGTTAGTGTTATGACATTCAAGAGATTACACAGTATTAGCTGCATTGCAGTTTATTTCTTAAATCAGAACCCTTTTTGCTTCATTATTGTTACTAGTAGCTCATTTGGAATAGCAAAATTTTTAGATGTTCCCAAGGAACACAAATGCACATCAAATCGTTATATTCATAAATATTATACAATACAATTGCTGCGTTACCTGGAAATCTAGTCTGATTAGCGAAATTATTCATGTCATTGTTTTCTTTTGTAATATGTGTTAATTTTGAAGTGCGTATCTATCTTTATTAAAAATTGATTTCACACATAACAGTTAAGTAGGTACCTATTTATGTTGCTATGCAATTGTGTGTTAACCTTATATTATAAAAGGTATAATTTTTTGTACACATGTTTGTAGAATGTAATCTCCGGAATTCCTGAACCAATTATGATTTATATTTTTCAGTCATAACACGGCGCGTATTATTAGGAGATTCCTCTTTCAGAAGCCTTGACCACCGGTAGCTTGAACCCTGTTCCCGATACCAGTGGGCAGTGGTGCCGTAACTAATAGAGCTACATAACAATCTTTGGCTATCCCAAAAAAAATACACTGTTCCTGCAGAATAGGTTATGGAATCAACCGAAAGAAAGGAAAAAAAATATTCATGACGATTCGGACACAGTATATTCGGACTCAGTAAAAAAAATAAAAGAAAATTAAAACAAATAAAAGAAATATAAGATATGAAAAAAAGGCGTCACTTAAACTATTTTGAATTGATATTGAATTATATAAAAAATAAAATGTGTCGATTCGGACACTTTGTCCGAATATATTGCGTCCGAATTGTCAGTAACTCAAAAAAAATAGGGGTAGGTACCGTAGGAAGTAGCAAAAAAAAATATTTAAAAAGTGTAGTAAAAATAGTACTTACTGCAAATAATCTGCGTGGAGCAGACTTGCAGCGTCTCGACTTGTCCGGCAGCGTTGACGATGTCGGTGCGGAACACCATGCGGCAGCGCGTGGACTTCTTCTTGCCGCGCGAGATGTGCGCCGCGCCCGCACTCGCGCTCACCGCGCCGCCGCCCAGCGACTCGCCGAACCTATGCTCTACGTCCACGTTGCGCTCCTATTACCGATGAACAGGGTTTTGATAATTACACACGGAAAATCAACAATATTAAACTCTTAGAACAGACTTAATAAAACAATGATGAGACTTTTTTACTAAAGATATAGTAGTCGTCCCGCAAACCTCCGTTAAAGAGGCAGAACCCTCAGACCAGACTGGTGTTATGTCTAGTTGAGGCAACAGCCCGAGAGATGATTTTGGGCTGTTGTATACTTTCAAATCGCACGGAGAACACTAATTGCGCAATGCAGGATATCGCTACAGTCGAAAAATATTACCATCTGACATAAAGTTTAAATAAAGAATAAGTAGATAAATCAATGACTGAAGAAATCTTGCAATTAATTGAAACTCTCTTAGTGGTAAATTTCTTGTCATTTCAGCTATTATGATTGGTTGATCAAAATAAAATCAACCAATCATATGACAAGATTTATTACCAGAGGTCATAAGGTTCGCCAGCTAGGGCTGAAGGATTGTTCGACCATCCCGCTACCCTGGAATGCAAGGGCAACTCGGTCAGTAAACGTCTCCCTTTTGCTCCACTCAAAAAAAGTTCATAAGGTTTTTGAAGGTATGCTACAGCTAGTAGCATATCTTCAAAAACCCAAGTCAAAGAAGAAGACTTTCAGAAACCATAGGTCCCTGTAAAAAAACCTTAAAAATACACAAATTCATGTTTCAACAATCTTTTCAACTAACCTTGAGTATCCCAACACAGTCACAAGTGACCTGCCAGTTCTTAGCGGGCTCCAGGTCGATCTCGATGATGACTGTTCCATCCTCCTTCCTCTCCTTGCAAGGAGTGGAGTTCTTGCCGGAGACTCGACACGCTTGGTAGAACATGTGCGGTGCTACTCTACCTGTGTCTGTGCCTATGTATACCTGGAGAAATAGGGTTTGAGACTAAATATTTATGATTCAGAATAAGTGATAGGAAGCAATTGATGAAACGGATGGAAATGAAGTAGGTAAAGGTATTTACTGTTCATTCCAGGTTACCTGGAAGAGATCGCGGAATACGATAAGACCGCCTATTGTATCTATGTATTTTAGTTTTTTTTTTGTATATGTAATGGTGTACACAACAAAGCATATAACAAATAAATAAACAAAGATAAGGAGGACCAATCCCAAATAAATGAGATAAGGTCTAGCCAGAAGAAGAAGATGGTTGGAAATGAAACCAAAAATAGAAAGTCTCGCAGTAGAGATTGATGGAAAAAGAACCCCAAATAGCTTGGGATCAGGGCAGGAGGAATATGCTATTTATGGCTATCTACTCGCTAGGAGGGAAGGGAGAAGCAGCGGTGGCGTAGTAATAGCCACGACCTACAACACGTAAGTTCGAATCCAATCGAGCGCATTTTTTCACTTACATGTAAGACTGTCGACGACTGTTTAACTAAAATTTTAAATCTCATGAGATTTTAAATTTTAGTTAAACAGTCATCTAATGATGAAGCATGCAATACACCTTATAGTGCTATTACAATATAATACACAATAGGCTTACAACATCACGTAATACTACGATACAGTATAACAGGGCATAACAAAATCATTGGAAACAAGCATGTAGGTACACCTAACACAATATGGCACAGCTGACTGACTAGACGTCACCGAGGTACCCTCATAATTTGCTTTGTGAGAATAAGAATCGCAGAGTACGACCGATAGGGATACCACTTGTGTGTTTAAGTAGGTGTGTATTTATGTAGCAGCGCTCAACCAGCAGCCAGCGCAATGTTGCTCCATCGTAATCGCAAAACCAGCCATACAATAGTCCAGGGAACATTATAGGACCGATTATGTTATGTTAATGCCTAGGATATGAATTTAAAGATTGCTTGTGCTCAAATATTAAGATGCTCTTGTAATTAATTTAAAATTTTAAGTTTGCTCGATATAAATAATCAAGGGCAAAAACTTCTTCCGTCTATAATACGGCTTTTAAGTACAGTAAGTTAATCAGCAAAACTGTTAGCGGGTTGGAGTGCTCAGGGTGCAATAAACAATAAAAAAATGCCATTTACTAATGCTTTTTTACTGTAGCGTTAATAAATTATAGAACTTAACAAAACATATGTACAACTAAATGAATCAGTACTAAAATTTCCATATTCTTATACCCTTCTCAATTACTTCAGGTAAACCCAACCACGATAGTTCATCGAGATTGGCTTTCCACTCACGACTAGATCTTATCCTATGATTTATTGCCCTGCACGTGTTGACCTTCGACTTCCAAGGAATATAGGTATGGAGGTACCAAGTGTCTCAAGGATAGAGCCATCGGAACTCTTCTAACATGTTATCACATGTTAGGTGTTTTAAATATACCAACAGAGTGACATATTCGCACTAGCGAAAAAACTCTTAAAATAAAGATTTAAAAAAAAAAAAAAAATAACCCCAGTTATTGATCGTATTGAAATGGATGTCAATTTTGAGTAGTCACCCACCCCCGCAATCTGACTAATATTTTACTATTTCATTTCACTCAAATATTCCTAGCTTAATTAATCTACAGTAACTTTGTTGTATTCTCAAACCTGTTTTTTTTTTGCCAAGATATGTACACACTTTTTAAATAAAAGGTTCTAGTGGTGCCATAGTGACAGCAGAACACTGACTCCTAAGTCACAGAATCTCCTAGTTTGGGAGTCAGGGTTTTCTCAATCTGTGTGACCTTTAAATTCGCTGTAATTTTATGCACATCGACCAAGTATTTAACCTTTCGAATACCGTAATTAGAGACACAATAGAAAGACAATGAGAGAGCGAGCGTTCGCTTGGGGTTTAATGAATTAAGTCATGTTAAAGGTAAAGGACAAAGATTTTATTATTATTGTTATAATTTATATTGGTTGAAAAAAAAAATAGTTTTTAGATTATGATCAATAAGTCAGGGGCTAGAGAAAATCCAAATAGTTACCGCGGCCCTTGAACAAAAAGGGCAACTCTGACACTCCCTCTCGTATCATCCAGAGCAAGAGAAGTTATTGGGCGATTTACCATCTTAAAAAAAAGGGCTAAAGATAAGATATTGTATTAGGAATGACATAATAGAAAAGAGAGTTAATTGTAGCTGACGGTTGACAGGAGAGAAAAAAAGAACAGAAGATAAAACGTATTGCACTGAACTCAAGTAACACGGGACAAGGTAGTAAGAAGATGATGATGAAGTCAGGGATTTTGGCCATGCTGGTAAGAATATTTGGGAAGATCTTACCTGCAGTACAGCTGGTTTGTCGTAACCAACTAATTTGACTGTCGGGAAACCATTCCCGGAATTGTCTTTGACAGCACCACGGCTGCCTTCAGTCTGATATCTAGAAAAGATAAAGCACATGTTAGTTTGTAGACTTAGGTTTATGGAAGGTGGAAGCATCGGTTTTGAGAATAATGGTGCTTTTTTTTCGGAGTATTTGTTCAAGTGTAGGCTTAGAACCTAGAAGAACCAGTATGGAATGCCACAAAAGCAGTCATTTTGGAATCTATGGAAATGGCATGTGATTAATCGCAGGCTCGGTAGGTAAGCTCAGATTATTTCAGAAGGTTTTCAACCATTTTCGAGGACAGGTAATATAATAGTTACCTCGCTCTGTGTTGTGTCTCGGGTTGGCACAGTATCTGTAGCTCCACCGTGCCATCTCTCGACCTGTTCGACAGTGGCGCCGCTAACCCTGGCCTGCCCTGCGTCATGGCTGCTAGCGCCCTTCTTCGGGCCATAGCCTGTGCCAATTTACCTCCGTACTTGCCCCCCAGTTTGCCACCTAATTTTCCACCAGCACCAACTAATTTCCCCCCTCCAGGGTACTTGTTGGCCAATTTGCCCCCGCTGCCAAGTTTGCCGCACGATCTGTACGGGTCTTGGTACCTCTTGCCGGGTGTTTCAGCTACGTTTGGACTAGATATACTGCAACCCGCTCTCATTCTGTAAAAAAATCGACATTGCTATGAATTATCGTGAATTTAGGTTTAGTAAAAAAAATTCTCATCTTTATAGATACATGAGATACACCTTGAATTAGTCACTTATTATACCGTCTTATTTTAAAAATCGTGTTAAAAAACACACAAATGAATGTGTATTCATGATCGTGAGGAGGTCAATAAACAATCAGCCGAACATTTGTAAGTATAAACCATCAGTGCGTCACCAGTACACGAACACAGGGACGATGCGACAATTACATGCGGTGAACATGCGGATTTATGGATATGCTCGTGACACTGCACAAACTAACGCTTTTCAAGCAACCAGTAATTAGGGACGTTATTTATGTCAGCGAATACGTCAGTTGTATTGAAATCTTCTTGATAGGACACTCTGGAGCTTCCGGATTACCCGTTTCCGGGATCCGTACTTTTTCTTCACAACCCAATGACAGGTTAGGGGCGTGAACTAAAATGTGAATGAATTTTGAACGTGATCCAATGTTACCTTCAAGAACGGAATGTTCTCTAAGAAAAAAGTCAACATACACAGGAGCGGGTAGGGGCGGCGCAAGCGTAGAGGCAGGAGCGTCGAGCGGCGGGGGCGCGGACGCGACCTCGGCCGCGCCCGGTGCGCAAAAAGCGTACGCGTCGTTCGCATCGTCGCATTCTAGCTTAACAGCCGCTTCTGTGTCCCCACGGCGGCGTTTCAACTCCGGGTGTTCCCACTCCTCCAAAGTGTCCGATAATCTGCACACGCCATTAACGGCTTTAGTCAAGTTTCAAGTATTTGAAGTTATTCCCATCATCAGCCTTTGCAAGGTTACCTTCTCTACGCTAATGAAATTGTGATTTTTACAGTCATGCTGCGGCGCGTTTTAGTTCAAGCAATGTAGACGTAATAATCGTCTTAAATTATATTGACTGCTGACAATTGCGACGGATAAGTATATTCACAAATCATCGTGATAAATGTGCCGATATCGATAAAGCTTATAATATCTTGAAAGCAGGCCATCATCCTAAAATTTGACAGTTTAAATTACTATTATGTTATTATTGGCCTGACGGCGGCGCTGTGAGAGCGTGACAGGCGACGCACGCGCACGTGCGCCGAAACGTGCTAGAAATAGGTAGATATATTAGCGGTAGGTGCGTTTGCGCTGCGAGAACGTCTGATTGATATATTAGACTAGTCTAATCTAGCGGACAATGTTAACTGTAAAATTGGTTTTGGATTGGCAACAATAACACTGAGCAAGTGATGCAGTGGTATAGAGCTATATAACACATCTGTTGCTATGGACCGATATAAATTTATTAATTCTATGATAGGAATTGGATATTTTTAGGAGTCAGCTTACTTTATTGACATATTTGAAAGTAAAAACACAGAGAGCTTTTGAATGGAATTCATTAAATCGAAAACAAAAGAAGATATGAATCAAAAGCTGAAAGGTTTTATAATATTCGATTCAGAAATATTGTATGTTGTTTGTTATTTGATATTTCTATAAACAAAAATACCTTCCGGTAAACTAATGACTAAGCAGCTAGTCTTTAACAGAATGCAAACTAATTGAATTGAATTAAAATGCAAATGATTTCAAGGGAGACGATGGGCGTTCAACGGTAACCTCTTTACGTGGAAAAATATTAAATGTTACTCTATTACATGCGGAAGAGAAAGCGTACAAAATTCTGACAAGAATTATATTTAGGCAAGCCGAAGATGATTGGTCAAGGGATTATTTTCATCAGTCTGAGTGTTGAAACGAGAAGGCAAGAGACAAAGAGTTAATAAGAAAACTATAGTGATGGTGTATAAGGCATTGATTACTAGTCGTCATGTACATTTGTAGAACCGATGTAGGTATTATGGCTTCTCGTTATTATGGCACTATGCCCAGTCCTGTGTTCACTTGTAATACGTCTTACATTTTAGGCTTCAACTCTCAAGGGCAAGTCGAAACTTCGAAGCTTCTACACATTGAGTTTGGTATTTTTGTTAAAGGCTAGCCTAATCTAACCTTGATCAACAGGATTGTGTATTTCAGCTTTAGTTTATGTTGCTAGCTAAAGCTTTATGTTTGTTTATAGGGTGATTTCCTAGTTCATCATCAATCATATCAGTCAATAAATATCTATTAATAAACAATGGCTTCCCTTGTAGTCTGCACAAGGACGGTTTCGGTGTTTTTGGTTGTAATAATAGCAATTGGTAAAAGCAGTTTCATGCGGGGTTGTTTGTCTAGATTTGAAATTGATAAAGTTGGTTTAGACTAATTAAATATCGCTGTCTGAACAAAGCAATCAGAGCAATGAGAAAGAATGGATAAGACTTGAACCGTGCATAGGAAGATGAAAGCCCAGAATATTCATAAAAAGATATAGGTAGCTGTTTATGACTGAAAAGCTTCCGTCAATAAAACTGTGAGATCAGATTGGACTTGGAAAAAAGGTAGACAGAATCAAATCTACAGTAACATCAGTCGCAAATATGTAGACACCTTAAAAGTATAAGGGCCAGACGATAAACGATCAAATTGCGACAAGGCACATAAAACGGCCATTGACACTACATTCGATATTTCGTATGTTTTTCGCAACTCTGCCTATTACATAAACTGTTTGTTGCGTAGTGACGTTCATACGTAATTCGTATTACATATGCATTATAATTGTGTACTCTTCTTGTGTATTATATCATGGGTGGGTAAATAGTATTTGTCAAAATGTTTGTTGGTTTGTTGGTAAATAATTAATTTGTTGAAGGTTGTTGATTGTATTGTTCACGCGACCTTTGTTTTAAAGGCGTGTGAAGTAAGCTGTACTATAATCACACATACAGGGGGTTCCGTCTATCAATATTATTGACAATTGAATTAAGACAGAAAAGATAAAAAATATCGACACTTTCATGATAGGTTTAACGAAATGCTCTTTGCAAATTCAAAAGAAATCTTATCAGCTTTAGACTAGAATCCCAATTTGCGTCAAACTTTATTTAAAACCAGTTATCAAAAATATCTCATAGAAAATCTGCTTAATATCTAGTTAGTGATAACATCAACACTTATAAGATCGACAGCGATAAAGCCGAGTAGTTACTGCTAGATAAGGACGTGTTCGCACGAGCGACTCACGCGCATTCGGACGTGAGTACGTATCGATATCTACGACTGAAGGCCGCATAGGTAAGAATTTGACTATATCTGCAGCTATCCGATCTTGACACTACTAAATTGTGTGACTAAGCGCTAACTAATAGATAATATAGACACAGGCAGAGACGTGTTTCACAACTGTAACGATCGCAGAGACTACACCAGTCTACTTTGAAAAAAAAAAACTACGATTGATTATTCTGGTATCAAAAAGATTAGTAAATACACTTCAGCTTTTCCTGTCTACATCTTTTTGATCCTTTTCATTTGCCAATTTTTCCAAGTCTTTTTGAATTTTAATGATAACTAGCTTTTGCCAGCGGCTTCGCACCCGTCAACTGACTACTCTATTCTGCTCTGCCCAACTCTACCCTACTCTACCCTACCCTGTCTGCGATACCGTCGCTTAACTTAATCCTAAATTTATTTTTGTTTTCCTCATAGAAGTGAATATGTTATTTTTTTTGAGTACCAAAAATAAATTTTCTTTAACCAGAGAAAACTTTGACACTCCGTCTCGCTCCATCCTGAGCATGAGAAGTTATTCAATGATTACCCACCTCACAAAAAAAAAAACGAACAATAAATATTTGTTATTGAGCTCATTTAAATATCGCAGCAACCACTGAAACTGTTGATGTTAAAAATGTTGAAGATTAAAGTCTCAATGGAAGTCTATTTTATATTAATGTTCCATCAATAGCTGATCTAATTCTATCTGTCGGTATATAGATGCTAATAGATCGCGCAAACGATGAACACATTTATGATGCAGAAGTTTATTTAGTCGCCGAGTATCTGTAGGAGGTTCTGAGACTCCACGCTAATCAATTATGTCATGAAATCGTTAGTCTCCTCCGAATATACGTTTCAATTATTGAACATTTTAAAGCACATAATTAGAAACATTTAAGATAGCGTGTGTTAGTGCGATACAACAAATGATAGCGAGTGTCTTTCCCCAAATTAGACACCACGAGAGACGAACGTGTTAGATGAGCGAGTGACCACCCAGCAGAGTAAGTATAACTTGAACATTGCATTAAAAAGCGAGCGTAAAACCACATAGATCTTACCTGTTGACGGCATCGGGTCCTAGACCGCTGTCGTTACTGTTCTCGCACGATTCCGGCGGCCGCAGGGTGTGCGTGTGAGCGTAGTGCGCGAGTTTCCCGAATTTGCCTAAATGTGTCAATTTGCCCGGATGGTGGGCAATTTTGCCAGCGTGTACCATTTTGCCCGGGTGCTGCGTCTTACCCGGGTGGGCCCGCTTATGCGGCGCCCGCATTACTTTCCTGTGTACCCGTGCACTCATCGTCGGGGCCGTGGACATAGTCATTTTCATGCCTGTCAACAAACAGAGAATAAAAATCAATTAATTTTTATTGACTATAAGTAGAGAAGGCGAATTTTTCGATGTTACATTAAAGTTTATTGATCACGTTTTAAAACGACGAGACAAGCTGATGTTATTTGTCAGAAAAGTGAATTTATTGTTCAGCTAGACTACTGTCGCTGCAGTAGACACTATATTAGAATAAAAAGTACCATAAATCCTAGACTGTACTGTTTAGAACAAAAACCTATGTAAATTAGAAGATCCCAAAACTTGATTACATCCATTATTTGCTTTGTTTTTTATTGCTATTGGAAGTCAGGCTTCAATCATAAATCTGGTTGAGCATATCCAGAATTTAGTATTATACCCACATTTAATCGCAGTTCCTTGAAATTTTATGACATAACCGAACATCACGGATGCGGTTGATAATTGTAATTCCTGAGTCTTAAGGCCATGACTCACGAGACAATATTTAGAGATCGAAATCAAATTTTATGGACCAAATGCCATAACATGTTCAATCGTAAAATAGACGCGTCTAGAATACATAAAATGGTGTAAGTGAGTTTGCAGACTGTGCTGTCTATCAAAATCATGTTTACATTAAAATACTAGAGGTTGGTTTTTTCAATGTGGGGTGCAGATGGTGGATGGAGTCTCCGTTGAGTACTTTTTTATATGTCTTATAATTTCAGATTTGGCCATCAACACGCACTTGAAAAACTCGTCCTTTACTTCTTTATTTTATTTATTTAAAAGAATTTATTTTATTTATTTAAATAAATAAAATAAATAAATAAATAAATTCTTTAAGACTTTGAATAACTATAATTTATAAGACTCCGAGTTCCTAGGATTGCATGAAAATTAAGACAGGTAGAAAACCAATTTAAGGTTTCCATCCGTATTTACTAAGCTCACAGAAAAACAACAATGTTCTCAACGTCATTAACAAGCAAAACTGTAACCAAGAATTGACTTAACAATACACTTGAGAATTCAGAAGACCGGAGCATATGTGTAAATATATAAATGAGAGTAAACGTATAGCACAGCATCGGTGCTCCATTTTAAATTGACACAAAGTCCACCGCCTGTTAGGATCGCTACACACATAAGCGGGCTGGCATTGTCGGTTCGGTAGTATTTATCGAATAACAAAGCTGCCGAAACAATTTCTGCAGTTGTTCGGTTTTAGTTGACTTGTGCCGATCGGGTTCATTCGGGTCGACACATCGTTCAATTCGGCAGGAACGAAAATACCGATCCGTAGTACTACTACTTACTATATTATGATCGAACATTCATCTACATATCGACGCTTGAAAGGCAAAAATTACTAAGCGACAATGAGTAAATTTTACAGGAGAGTGATTTAAAGTTAAAATTTTTAGAAAAAAAAAAATTGTTAGTCAAAAAAAGTCAAACTTTTATATTAACATCATGTTAATAGTATCTAAATCCGACTATTTCGTCATTTTAATATTATAATAGGTCTTTACCTATGTATTTGGAGATTCTATAACCAGCATTTTCAGAATT
This sequence comes from Mythimna impura, assembly GCA_905147345.3. Classification (NCBI taxonomy): domain Eukaryota; kingdom Metazoa; phylum Arthropoda; class Insecta; order Lepidoptera; family Noctuidae; genus Mythimna; species Mythimna impura. Next base: position 28,258,241 of record LR990348.1, on the reverse strand, counting down.
AATTATCTGTGGATTGGCGCGCAATTCGAAATTCAAATAAATTTTATTCGAAAGACGTGTTAATTTAATTTCAATTTCAGTCATTTGTTTTTAGATAGTTTTTTGTTTTTGTGACATTGTGGTAGTTTTTGGCGCTATGGATAAACTGAAAATTCGTACAATTTTCGAATATGAGTTCCTACGTGGAAATACCGCTGCGCAAACAACACGAAACATTAACGACGTGTACGGGCATAACACTGCTTGCATAAACACAGTCCATTATTGGTTCAATCGTTTTAAATCTGGAAATTTTGAGTTGAAGAACGAGCCTCGCGGTCGGCCGGTAACTATTGTCAACAACGACGAATTGAAGGCGATAGTGGAAGCGGATCCATCTCAATCTACGGCTGAGCTTGCTGCGGGCCTTGGAGTTAGTGTCAAAACAACATTGTAGCAATTGCGTCAAATCGGAAAGATAAAAAAGCTAGATAAGTGGGTGCCACACGAACTAAGCGACCGACAGCGAGATTTACGTGTCGAAGCATGCATAGCACTACTGAATCGGCATAGAAACGAGGGAATTCTTAATCGAATTGTTACCTGCGATGAAAAGTGGATCCTGTACGACAATCGTAGATAAGCGTTCGTCTCAGTGGGTGGACCCGGGTACAGCACCTAATCAGTGCGCTAAAAAAATGATTACTCATAGGAAGATGATGGTGACTGTCTAGTACATCACAGCTTCTTACCGAATGGCACAACAGTGACGGCAGATGTCTATTGCCAAGAATTGCAAACAATGATGGAGAAGCTCGCAATTCAACAACCAAGACTAGTCAATCGCTCTTCCCCATTGCTTCTCCACGACAACGCGCGAGCTCACACTTCACGACAGACCATCGCAAAGTTACAAGAGTTACAGCTGGAAGCTCTCCGTCACCCACCGTACTCACCGGACCTTGCCCCAACAGATTTCTACTTTTTTCAAAATTTAGACAATTTTTTAAGTGGGAAAAAATTCAACACCCGTGATGCAGTACAAAACGCTTTCGCTGACTTCATCGCCTCCCGTCCGGCAGACTTCTACAGTAAAGGGATAAACAAACGGCCATCAAAATGGCAAAATTGTATAGATAATTTGGGCCAGTACTTTGATTAGCTGAAATAAAAAAAATACCAAAATTTTTATATTTTAAAATTATCATACACATCTCCAATTTCATAGGTAAAGACCTAATATATTTCGTCATATTAATAATAGATATTATATTCGGATTTAACGCTTGGCTGTGCCGATTGCGGGTCGTGTAGCAATCCTTTTATTAGAAGACGCTAATCTACTTGCCTCGGTAACTTCTCCGTGAGTACTGCAGATAAATTTATTATTTGTACTAAATAATCAGTGAGATCTTTAATGGCGACTATTAAATGACACAGTGTTGTTCTAAGTAGTTTCGCACGGGTTTCTGTTTCCGGTCTGCGGTAGGTATGTACTTGCGGTAGTATAGATTACGACTATATCCTGTGTTTTATTATTGCTTACTATCTACACTAATATGGTATTTGAAAAGGATAGCATAGCATAATAGCATAATCAGCCTTTTAATGTTCCCACTGCTTGGCATAGACCTCCCTCAAGTGTCGCCATATCGACCGATCCTATTATTTCTCTTATTTAAGGGTTAGGAAATCATCAAATAACTTCTCCTGCTCTGGATGGAGCGACAGGGAGTGTAATCGTCGGGTTTGGAAATTTGGAACGGCATACATTGAGCAATATGGCAGGGCTTGGTGATTTCGAACTACATAATTATATGGAATATAAGAAAAAAATGTTCCTGTTTTTGTCATGTAGATGAAAATCAGCGGTGGTGATCAAATAATTAACAGTAATTGTCGGAAAATTATTGTTACATTCGTCTAGAAGTAAACTAAGATCGTTATCGTTAGTAGTTAGCATACTACTGCCAAAATACATAAAACTAATTTATTCGAAGCAGTAAATACGCTTGGATTGATGACACTATAGCATTAAGCTGTAACTTTGTTATTTTAGCACTGATATTATTGTCGTCACTTTTGGTTATGGCCGTATTAATCGGACATGTAATAGGACGCCTTTACTCCTTGTATTAGGGAGTGATGGTGACTCGTCACCATAAAAGTCTGATTGATATTTAAGGGCTCCCGATTATGACCCTCCTCAAATGTTACGACTGCTGAGGCATATTGCTATGAACTGTTGGCAAGCAAGCTAGATTACGCACTATTTCCGACATACCAGGATGAAGTGACACAGCCAGCTACAAGAGCTATCAAGAAAATAGTACCTGTCGTAAACCGTATATTATAACGTCTTACCAATTACACAAATTGTAAAGCTTTAAGTGGATATCGTGAGAAAATCTGAACCTTTAATAACAGTAAAACGTATGTTATGTATTGGACGTATAGGTGAAGCCAATTTTGTCGGATACTTCGAATGCCAAACATTCATTCAGCGCGGTCATTGACAATTTATTTATTAAAACCTGTTCACCTTCATATTTGGAAGAAAGTAGACGTTTACGCAATGAACCTTAATTATATTCGAAAAAATATACGTTTATTTATAGATTGATGAAAAATGTATCACAGACCGAACAGTCGTTTTTAATTGAAATTAATTATTTGATTACAAACTACAGTAAAATTTTGTTTCCATTTGGCGAAGATAATACATCCAGACCTAGACCATTTATTTGTAAGCCAACAGATTGAAGTCCACTAAGGTATACGGTTTCAAAAGCTTCTCCATTATCCAAAGGACCCTTGCGGGAGCCCAATGTTCCCAATTGTTCTGACACGCATAATGTTACTCGTGATCATTTATTGCACAATGCAGATATGATTTATGTTCACAATGGCTCTTATACTGTCATATAAAATTCTTTCACGGTTCACAGGAAATAATAAATTTGGACAGTAAAATTTGACCTTGTGCGAGTACATCTGCGAAGTGGAGCCACTTAGTATTCGTTTTGAATTCGTCGTAGGCCCGTAGGGTCGGCAGGGGTATTTATTGAGTTATGCAGATCGTGGATTGCTGTATTTTTACAGTAATAAAAGTTAGATTTTCAACTGTTCAAGATCATAAAACAACTTCAAAGAGTATGATTTAATAAGCTATTGTTACATAATTTACAGAGTATTATGGTTACCCGAATAATTTACCGTCGTAATAAAAACTAACAATAAGGAAGCTTTTGTTTCAGCCCTTATCGATTTGATCGTCGCCGTTGAGGAAATCGTGCGTAGATAATACATAGTTAACGAAGTACATAATTGGTCTTGTTATTATTTCGTTCGGCACACATTTATTTACTGTAAGTACGCCAAGTAAATGGATACAATCTGCCTTTGAATTGTTAATAAAGACTTAACTGATATTATTAATTTATTACAATACAACAAAAAAAAGAAAAGATGGATGGATTGTGTGAAGAGTGATATGAAAGAAAAGGAAGTTAGTTATGACGAGTGACAGGGCAGAATGGAAGAAAAAAACGTGTTGCGGCGACCCCAAATAACACGAGACAAGGGCAGGAAGATGATGATGATGATGACAACAAAAAAAAAAATTAAATTTAAATATAATCTAAAGAAATTCAACTACATTTACAAGAAAGATGTAAAATTCAGTCTCTAACAAACAAATCGAATGTCACAGTAAATCTCTTTACCGAAATTATTCTCTTCACCACTGTAACCAAGACGTATCGATTCGTACCTCACGCAACGATTACCGACGCACCTCGCACCGAGACAATCACTCGAGCACAGCTAAACGTTAAAAATAGCCGCGTCCTTGCAATTTTAAATCTCGTTCTCTCCGCCTTTTGACATCCACTCGTGAACTGATAACGGGGACCAAACAACAGATACTATTGTAGGTATCTACTTGTTACCGTTACCACCTCTTGCATTTAATACGGGCGGATATAAATAGAAGATAGAAATCTTGTATCGCATTCGATTTGAGAATTACCATAACATAGTGAAAGCACTACGCTACACGCATTACTGTGTGTAATATCATAACAACAGTTTAACCTAATTACGGTATTTTATAAACATTTACTTTTATATTTACATGACTGAAAACAGGTTAAGACACATTTTCAGATATTACATATTTACTCTCCTCATGATAAGACAGTAAATGTAATAATAAGCAAATAACTGTCAAAAGCACACGAATCGTCAGAACAGATCAAAACAGACGCTAGTAACACAGTAGATCTAGTAACAAGTATGAACCCTACAGCCAGTGTAATAACAATGGATAATTTATAATAATTGAGCGAGTAATTCAAATTACTTCAGAAAAACAGCTGTACTATTAGCAAACTAGACTATTAACCTTCATTTAGGCCCACTAGTTATCCTCAATCTTTATTAACAATTTTATTATCTGGTGTTCCTTGATTACAGCTAAGATAGTCGTTATCCTATTTTGATTTAGTAGGCCTTAACCGGTCGGTATGAGGAGCTTCTGGTAAATTGAGCTCGTCAAGTCGAAGCTTCTAAGTCTTGACTGTCTTGAGCATCGATGCCGAGTTGCTGACCTGTCGATTTTTGGTCAGTTACATTTCGGGGTAAGGGCACGAAAATAATCGCAGAAGAACCAAGGTTACGGACATAGACTGAAGAATCGCCAAACTTAAATGGCAGTGGGGCCGAAAGGATATGGAGTAGTGACCACCGTACTGGAAGGTGCAGCGTTGGAAGGACTCCCACAAAGTGGACCGACGAATTTGTGAGGGTCGCGGGAACCTGAAAGATGTAAAACGCACAAAACCGGTCACTGCGGCGACATTTGGGGGAGACTTATATTTAGCAGTGGACGTCTTTCGATTGAAATGATGACATTTCAGGGAGAGTACATACGTCAGAATTGCATAGTTTAATATCACCAAGCCCGTTCCGTTATCGGGCCGCTAGACGTATGGAGATGCGCCATCGGTGTGTGTTGAACTTCCGACTCATACAAACAAAACCTTTTGGAATCACATTTATCATGCCTTACAGCTAAGGGGTGGCAGTCGCTGCCGGAGTCTATGTTTCCTGATAGCTACAACCTGGCTATTTATAAATCAAGAATGACTGGCCTGTTGGTCTAGTGGTTAGTAGCCCTGACTGCTATGCCGGAGGTTGTGGGTTCGATTCCCACCCAGGACAAATGTTTGTGTGATGATATGATATGATGGGTGTAATTTATCTATAATATGTATATATTTAGAAATATATAAGTATGTTTATCAGTTGTCTAGTACCCATAACACAAGCTCTGCTTAGCTTGGGACTAGACGGCGTTGTGTGATAGTTGTCGAATATTATTATATTATATTATTATGAATGGGTAACAACTTTTAGGAAAGTGTGCGACAACGTCGACCACACCACCGCTCAACAGTTGAGAAAGAGAGCAAACGCGAGCCATTATATAATAATTAAAAAAGTGAACTATCACTTGATGATGGCCATGAACTTCATAGTTATCGTAAAGCATTTTAATAAGATTTTAATTTTGAATTAAATTTTACCCAGTAAATCCTTATTATATTATAGAACAACATCAAGTACCGCATATTTAAAAAAAAAAGTAAGAAATGTATTTCTTAATTCAGTAAGCGTAGATTCGACTAATTATAATCGAATAAATATTATTACGCTACAGTATTACAAAATTCGTGTAGGAATAGATAAAGACCTATTAAATCTGTCTCAAATATATTATATGAGACATTTCGTAAATTACAAGCGACACAACAATGAGAATTACGCCTTACGCTTTACGAATTAATAACAAAATCGGCTCCTTTGGACAGAGTTTCATTGAATTTTAATCACAAATATACATTATGTGTAATTATGTGTAATTATATTATATGCGTGACAAATTGAATAATATCACTTGATTGTCAAACCAGAAATACCAGGTTGATACAAGACAATTTAGTTTTACAATATCTTATCTATCATACGATACTACAAATACAATAGAAGATTGGGGAGGGGATTTTAATGCTTATATATGAAATAAGGCAATACGAATTTGGTAGTGGGTAGCAATAACATGCATACACAAAATTATTCAATAGAAGGATGGATTACTTTCTCATAAATCTCTATTCAATCAAAATCCTCCAAGGCAACAAGTCGTTCAACAATACGAACGTTAATAAACACATTTATCATAAAACCTTTAACATCGAAGACTCAACTACTTAACTAGTAGCACTATTACACAAAGTATCGGCCCTTCAACAAAAGAACGAAGTGAATCGATACAAACGACAGGCCATTACGGCGCGCAATTGAGTGCATGTGTACATGTGTGTAAGATAGAATAGGAGCGAGTTCGTTACCCTTTGGGACGCTGAGACGCGACCCCAGCTATCGACGGTTATCGGTCGTCATCGTGCACGGGTGAAAGTCCACCACACCTGACTGGACATATACACGCCCAGAAGGAAACAGGAAAACGTGGATTAATTTTGTTAGTGTTGTCAGACTTGTGATCCCTGTCAAACGCTGATTAAAGGACTGAGTGTTTTTTCCTGTTCAAAGTTCGAAGAGATACGTGAAGTTAGAGCAACATACTTTTGGATCACGTGAACATTGTTTTAGGTGTTAATAATATTATTTCTTTCAGCCAAGCCAAAAATGTCTACAAAAAAACAATTTGATAACTAACCTGCCTTCCTTCTATATCGTTTCTAAGCTTCAACATAATCTAGTTTTCATCAATCACTATTATGTTTTCCTTTTCAAATGAGTGTACTATATCTACGCGTAGATTAATATTGACTGATTTTGTCGTCATGTCTACAACCGGTTTTAAATGATTAATCAAATATTCACAGTCCAGTGCAGTTAATAATTTATCTTCTGCAAATAGAACGAATGAATACGGAAGCAGATTTTTATTTGCAAAGCAGACTACCGACGAGTGAGAAACAATTGGTTTGTTGATATCGTGGCATCCGTTACAGTGACAAGTATGAAACATTTGTCGTTTCACGCCCAACACTGTGTGTAAATATTACGTAAGAGATACCGATAGGAATAGGTCAAACTTTGAATACTGTCGATACTCGAACATTTCGATTTGTGTCGTGGCGATCCACGTGATCTTGTTATAATTTTAAATGTGCCCGGTACGTGCCTGAACACGTATGTTTTGGTATATTAAGTGAAATGAATTCTATTGATTTTAAGTTGTAACTGTACACATTGCTTTGGAGAGCTTAGCACCGATATTTCAATAAAGGTCCCATTAAAAGGACATTAGTGTACATAAAATTTAGACTTTTAAATAGTTAAGGATTTGTTAATCTACCAGACTTGATGACAGGTTCAGTTACGTAACACCAAATATTTCGACCTTATTGAGCCTAATACATATCCATAACAATGGCAAAACTATTGTTCATTCGCTATTGTCAATTATCAATTTCAAATTTTGAGATAATGCTATACAATTTACATTTAAATTGATTACATATTATTACTTAAAAACTATCTTTTTTCCTTGTGACCTACTTATTACCTTTTCCCTTTCCGGTCCTGGGACTGCCTCAACAGGCCTCAGCTGTTGCTAAGCGACTATTATGGCAAGGCTACATACATAATTATTTTGCGTTTACCCGATAACTGTATTTTCATTTTCGAAATAATATTCTGTATTTAACGTTTGGGTGTGGTTTTGGATTCGAATTCGACTCGACATGGCAGCCTATAATTTAGTCAAACCATTAGTTTGTCGTGAATTTTAGATACGAAACTTAAGGAAACTACATTGTTTTATCAGTTTGTAGACTACTTTGATCATTATGGAGTTGTTAGTTTCATAGGTCAGAGGCTTCAAGGTTGCTACGACCTTTTCAAGGTCTATTTGATGGTCAGCCCCGTTTTATAGTTGTGTAATGGCTTCATGCGGAGTTTTATTTTACTTTCTAGTTTCCTTATTGGTTTTATTTTCCGTACGAGTTGCAAGCTACAGTCTTCTTAATATGAGACTATCTATGTGTATGCTGGCAACAAGATCAGCCACTTTATCCCCTATCGATCCAGCCACGTCAATGTGCTTTTAATTAAATTCATAAAAAACCTTGGTTGAATTTAATTTTCTCAGGTAAGTTAAATAGATTTTTTAAGTTAAAAGGTGTATTTGAAGCGTAAATAAGTTTGCAGGAGTTTCGCTTTTATATGAATCTCCGAAACACATTAATGTATAATGCATTAGGTATGCATTTGTTTAGGTAGATACGAGAAAGTTATATTTTTATAGAATGATTTTTGTTTACAAGGTTTTTATAATTCAGGCATTGTTGATATTTTTATCAGTTTTGTTTAATGGAACTGAAATAATATCTGTGGCCTGATGCTAATAGGGCCAATATCAATAATCATTATAATAGTTATTATTTACGTGTTAAGTATATCGTAGTATGGCAAAAATATTTTACTTTTATTTGATTTATGTTTTTAATTAGATTTATGAATTAAATTCTAATGTAAGAAAAAAATTTTATTTTGGAAAATTTGTTAATTCATTAAACTCCAAGCGAACGCCGGCGTTCGATCTCTCATTGTCTTTCTATTGTCTCTAATTACGGTATTTTTAGCACTGAATAATTATTACGTTAGTTCCTAATTTTAGTTTTATACATAATAAAATTAAAAAAGGCCAATGTTGTTTTTCTAAGAAATTTTATTATGGAGAGTTTACAATATTTTTTTATTTTTGTCATCAGAAAATGACACAATATCCTCCAGTCTCCAAAGATTCATAAAATGGACGGCCGGATGGTTGAAGGTAGGTGAGCACTTTTTGGAAGTTGTAGAACTGTGACTGTTGCATTTCTACAACATTTATTTTTGGGTTCCTATGGACTGTTCTAATTAGGTCTTTCTAGTCCACCTAAGTCAAGCTAAGATTAAGTATATCAGGGATAATGTTAACTTTGATAGTTTTAGTTCTTACTTTATTACTAGCAAAGTGAAAAATAATTATTTCTTATCTGCGTATACTTCAACCATTTTATCACATTTTTTTTTTACTTAACCGTATGAAAGCGCACACTACATTGGCCTTTTTTATATAGTAACTTTTGAAAGATTGGTGATAAACTGACGCCCTTTTAGCACAAAAAAATATCATACCAACTTTTTCAATAAACTGGCACAATCTCGTTTCATACAAAAAATAAATGTTTATCTGAATTGGAGAAAAATGATGGTGATGGAATAGTTTTTATATTTCAGTAATTTACATCTTTTTTATCCACCATTTAATTATGACATAAATATATCCAACGCATTATTTGACTTCTTGAGATTTATAACCATTTGACTTAATAATATATACAATTTATCTCATATATAATGAGTTTTTAAAATTTTTTGACATCATATTTATCATGTTACTTTAATGAATTTTTTATTGAATATTGATTATAATTATGAATTACTGACTATTATTTATTGAATATTGACTATATTTATTGATTATTTGTCAGTAATTATTGCTCTTGATTTACTTAGTGTTAATTTACTGTTTGAAATTTACTATGTATTATTTATGAATGTTATGAATTAATTAATGTACGACAAAATTCAAACACAATGAAAATTGTTACATGAAATAAATAAATAAACCATTGGTTTTGTCAAAATTGAATTATGCGGATACAGTGTATGGTCAACGGCTTCTGTCTAAAACCGAAAGAATGATCCAAAGACTTCAAAATGCCTGTGCACGCTTCTGTTTTAACGTTCCTTCTAGAGGACATATAACACCATTTTTAAACGAGCACAACGTTTTAAAAATGAAAGCTAGACGTAAACTGCATTTGGCGACCTTGCTTTTTGGAGTTTTCAAGTCTCATTCCCCTTCTTACTTATACGACAAGCTGTCCTGGACTCGTAGACACGGAATTGGTGAGGGTAAAAAATGCTCTTAACAGCTTTCTACTCCCCAGCATAAATCAGCGGCTTTTAGAGGCAGTTTTCGCTACGCATCTTCCAAATGTTGGAACAATATTCCGCCTCCGATAAAATTCAGTAAAAGTTGCTCGGCATTTAAATCAAAATTAAAGTTATTTTTATTGAATCATTAAATTGCCTTCCAAAATGTTCGAGCCGACATGTCAGCCATTTGAAATACAATATTTTATTATTTTATCAACTATTTACCTTTTTCGATTTTAGCATTGTTATCTATTTCACACATTTTGATATTAGCCTTGTTATCAATTTATACACATGTTTTTATTTTTATCAATTTTATACTTTTTTTGTTGTTTTATTTTCTTTTTAAGTTTTACCTATGTTATAAATTGTTTACACTCTTAACTGTTTCTAATATTGTTAAATTATATCTCAGTTTTATTATTTGTTTTAAATGGGCACATAAATCTTTTTGGACTGTTTTATAAATAAGAATTGCAACATTTTCTTTCTGGTGGTTTCTGCACAGAACCTTTTTAGATTTTAATGAATTGAATATTTCCTATTTTCAAGTATGTGGCACCCAAGGGCTGCAGCTGAAAATCAGCGTCAGGTGGTGGCCTTGTGTTACCATTTAGCATTATGCTGAGCTGAGGCCTTTTTGGCATTACTCAATGTACTATTTGTTTAATTTTAAGGTGTTTTGTTTCTTCTTTTTGTAATGCCAATAAACTCAATTTTCTTTCTTTCTTTCTATTACGTACTTTGTCCCTTTTAAATATTTTTTATATTTAAATTATCAAAGTATTCACTTTAAAACTGTAAGTAAAATACTAAGATTGGTGATTTCATTATTAAAATTCATGATAATCTTGGGAATAGAATTTATCTAGATTTAAATATTAATCGGTTTATTTATTTGCATTGGTAATATTTTGTAGAATATATTGACGATGCAAGACATTTTATGATATCCGTATGCCATTCATCATGACAATTAAACGCCGGTTGTCTCAGATAACTCTGAACGAATTTGACGATAAATACGGTATGGAGGAGAAACCTCCACTATATTTCATTTTGAACTATCAGCCGGACAAGGAACGTACTCGTAAACAAACCGCATGGTTAATGCGCAGAACCATCGGTCAATCTGAGTGCAGACCGCGCGTCGACCACACTACTTATCAGCATTTTATTTTATTAAGCAGTCAGGTTATTGACCCTGGGCTATGATAAATACAAGAATACGACAACGGATGTTTGCCCTAATGAATAAAAACATAAAAACACCTGTGTAAAATGACGAATAACGTAAAAATATACTGATAAGTTAGTGTTTTGCAATGATGTTGTAAGGAATCTTGCTGGACGTTGATGAATTGGCTTCTGTTTATATTGAACTGTAGTGCACTGGGGTCAAGCAACAGGTCTAGGGAGCCATTGTGGATTCACGTGACTGAAACGAGTTAAAAATACTACGGCAGTGCAGTTATTGTGTTCAGATCTTATCGGCGGTTATCATGTTGTAGGGTGTGTTGAGAAGATCATTGTGTGTGATGTGATAGACACGTTTCTGTGCAAGTAGCGGTATGACTAGTAACTGAGATAAAACTGATGTTACTAAGCCCACAGCGTGAAATCGGTAGCATAAACAAGCAATAGCTTGCGTAGCATAGTCGACCTTATAATGTTCCCACTGTTGGGACTCAGGCCTCCTCTCTAGGAGAGGGAATGGGTCGTAATCCACCACGCGGGCCCAGTGCGGGGTGGTGGATGTCACATGTCTTCGAATTTTTGGTTCCTAGAACCAAAAATTCAATCATGCCGGTTTCCTCACGATGTTTTCCTTCACCGTTTTGAGAACAGTGGTGATGAAATAAATTACACAAAGTAATGCGCCTGGCTGGGTTTGAACCCGCGACCTACAACTCGTAAGTCGGGGCCGTTACCACTCGGCCACCACTGCTCTTCATATTATATTCTTAGGTTGCGTACTAAAAATATAACGAGTTTCAACTACAGATAAACATAAGGACGAAGAGACAAAATTAAGAAAAATAAAAATTTTAATGCCGAAAAGTACAATTAAAAACGAGACATCACTTGTACGCATACCAAAACAATAAACGTTACAACGTATGAGTTCACCCTTATGGCAGTAGATAATAAGAAACAAACAAGCGATTTGTCGTCCGTATGTATACTCCGTATAAATATGTAAACACTATTAGGCCCGTATCTGGGTCACGGAGAGAGCAAGGTCCTGGCTTGTACCGACTTCGATTCTGATCGAGATTTTTGTGTTCCTCATATGCATATGGAATTGTTATCGAGTGGTCAAATATAGGAATTGATATGTGAAGTATCTCTGATAGGTTGTCGAGGTCATATGGCACTTGCTGTTGGCTGATAGTGTTCAGCTGCATATTGTTAGACAAGGAGCCGGCAACAACATATTATCTAATAGCTGGTCATTAATTTCGAATTCGTTTTCATGTCTATCTACTGCGTGCTTAGTTCGCGTAATGATTTATTTTGAATCAACATCTACAAAAGAACGACTCGCAAAAAATATCCCCATATTTTCATTCGGCTTTTTTGTAGTCTCTTTTTATTGATTTGCACCGTTTTATTGTAGGCTTCTTTACGTGAATATCTTTAACTAGGAGATATCAAGCATTCTATTTATGATAATATTATCTTGGTCACTACTCTGATAGTAGACACTAGAGAAGAAAAATGGTGTCTTTTTCTTTGATGGGAAATCATCAATTGACTCCTCTCGCTTTAAGTGCAGCGAGAGGGAGTGTTAGACATTTACTGGTATTCATTCCGCCGCGATCAAGAGCTGCGGTATTTCTTTAGAACAATCCCGCAACCTTGGAGATACTAGACACCTTTAGGCACGGTTTTATCTTAATGTAGCCTCAATTAATAGCGTGGTCTACAATTTAAGAAGCTAGAAGTATTAAAGTTTGAAGCTTTGCGTGGAACGTAAATCCCCATTAGACAAAAATAGACAGAGCAAAAACAGCAAGATGTAAACACGAGAGCAAAAACTAAAAAATTGGGTGCCGGATATTGTTAGTGTTGATACTATCAGGTTGGCTTCTTGTCATCTAGAGAAATTCAAGTTACAGGGTATTTTTGATTTCTAGTAATTGACCATACATACAAATATGTATTTAGAATCATTAAAAAGAATGTCCATTTACTAGTGATCTCGTTTTGTGTTACCGTCTTTATTAGAAGTTCGACAACAGGTCGCTAGTTTGCATTTAAAATAGTCTTTCTCCTCTATCTACGTCAACAAAATTCCAATTTATAGAATTCCAGCAAAGTTTTTAAGTTTTAGTTTGCTGTGTTTTTTGGCCACAGACACCGGTTCACAGTTCACAAACGGCTATTGCGTCCATTTTCTAATCAATTTGATACAAACACGCGCTATCCACGTGGTTCGGACACTTAAAATGCTGCTCGATGTTGACAACACTATCTTATGAAAGAGAAAAAACATATAAGAGTCGTCATAGAGATTATTGAGATGTTTTCTACAGTTTTTATGATAAGATTTAGCATAATATTAACATAGAAAAATTGTAAACAAGCGGACATTGGCACTGTTGTTAAATTTAGAATGGCCAGTGGCCAGACACAACAGTTTGGTTAACAAGTTAAGTGTGTGACACGCACAGCGGCACAGCATAGTTTTAATATAGGTAATACTACGGCCATTTTGATCTAGCATTCATATAGATCTTGTGTGGGGAACACTTTCTATTGGTTCCCGAATTTTGTTGTTTATAACAACAAGTTATTAAAGTTATCAAATAATTTTGAAGCTATATTTATGTCACCACATAGCAACTAAAATACAAAATCCTGCATCGCAGTACCAGTGTACTCCTCCATGCGATTAGAACATAATATACGACAGTGCGAAAACAACTATCGGACACGACAGTCGTCTGGTCGGAGGATCCATCCTTTTCTAGGTCGCGGGAGTTTACACTCCGTTCAGCATAAATATCTCTAAGATTTTATTTTGTTTTCGACTGTTGCTTTTCTAACTTTTTTATTGGTCCTATTATTTTTTTTTTTTTCATATTCTCGCGTTTGACCTCTATCTCGCCTTCCCCTCTAGCCAAGTTACAACCGTTTCGTTTCGATTCTCTTTTCGTTGAACGCTTCGAGTCGGCCACGCTTCCTATTCTTTTGTTCTGACCACGTGACTGAGCGTTGAGATGACGTCAGAATAAAGAAATCGGAGGCGTGGCCTATTCGAGGTGATTGACGAAAAGTGAATCGAAACGAAACGGATGTAACTTGGCTAGGGAGGCTGATGGAACGCGACGATGTGATCGACGATGGAGCACGCTTGCCTAAAAGTATCCTATTCACTCTTGACTTAAATATCCCCAGGTTGTAGCTATCAGGAAACACAGACATCGGTAAATAATTTGCTTCTCAACGTTACTCAACTGAGAATTCCGGATTCTTCATAGTTAAACGTCTGGTGCGGCATTTTATCGTGGCCGGGGGGGCTAGGGCAGGTGTATCGTTAACCCTAGGCGATTATGAAGCGATTACTAGCTCGTTACACAGGCATTACCACCACGATAACGGTGCAACTATTAAAACAGTATTAATTTATCGTCAACGCTGACCGATAGCGCCTACTAAATACTCTAGGCTTTTATAAAACAATGCGACAGTTCGAGCCGTTTTCAATTGATATACGTTTCGGACTGTATGTAGTGACCCGACCTAGTTTTGTGTTTGATAGTGATAATATTAGTAATCGTCGGATTTCGAATGGCATAAATTGAGCAATATGGCAGGACTTGGTGATTTCGAAATGATTATCTAGTAATCATTATTATTTACTTAAAATTTGTAATGGTATTTTTGTTGTTTCAAAACAGGGCTCAATGTTCTAAGGAGAAACACGAGGCACGTGACATATTAAGATCCAATTTTCTACGCATTTCGAAGGCCGCCTTCACAGTCATAAAAATTTCAGTTCACGGGTCGATAAAATGATTAGTTGGACGATGTCTTTAATGAGAAACGCGATTGTTACTAGACATAATGCTATGAGAATGATTAAAAAGAGACTTATTTAAGCATTTTTTTACGTGGAACAAAATTAAATTTCGGGGCGGTAGAATAAGTAGCTGGAGGTTTTCTTTTCAATTAGAAACGCGATAGTTACAGTTATTGAAAAGAGACTTATTGAAGAATTTTTTTACGTCTCCTGTTCTGGTTGTAACGACTTTCTAGCTGTTTAGGACCGCGGTAGCTCTTTGGAACAGACTAGAATTGTCTATAATAACATCGCGCCTTCCAAGGGACTTGCAAGGGGTCTGTCTGATAGAGAGTGCACCAACAATTGACCAGTTATGTGTTACAATTGGTGAGCTTACTACCACTATTAATAATGGCAGTAAAACTTGAGTTATCTGCACTCTATGGTGACAATGTTGCCTATCAATTAAGACCAAGCCCTAACACATACCTAACCTGCCCCAATCAACTTTCTAGCTATACACGAGATGAAAGCAGTAGTGAGTTTCACACTTTTATCACGTCGGTGTATTCGTCAAAGGTATAGGCAGACCTGTACTACTAAACACACAGCACACACACAGCTACAGCCTACAGCTGCTGGGGTCGCACCGTAACGTCAATTTCAAGCCGTTCGTGGTGCGAGTTCCGAACACTTTTCTTGCCCTCATGTTGAAGGAAGACGTTTGGCCGCAGGGCGTGGTGTTCCGTCGCTTCCGCGGACAAGTGCAACATAACAGCACAAAGTGAACAAGTGCAGTGTGAAGTGTTACTAACATAGTCATAAGTCTTATTATTAACAATAAATTGTATTTCATTTACTTTATATAGTTAGTCTGTAAGGTAATTTATCTATGGGCCAAGATGCCTGAAAATAAATGATTTATTATTATTATTAAATTACATTAAGTCCGCCAATGTATAGTATCACTACTGCACATACAATTTAAATAAATAAATAATTGGTTATAGTCAGTAAGTCTGATACGCCGTCTCGTTCCACCCAGAGCGGAAGAAGTAATTTGATGATATCCCATCTGAATGAAGTAAACTATAATAATACACTCACATTTCGCCAAATATATAATATATTAGAAACAGAGTACATAATCATTATATCACGTCGTAAGACATTAGAAACTATTGGCTAAACTAAATAAATACTTGCAGTGTGAGATAGAGATAAAGAGGCGACAAAGAGAGAGAAAGAGCGAGAAGAGAAAAGATAGAGAGAGAGAGTGAGCGACAAAGATAGGGAAAGAGAAAAAGCGATAAGGATAGAGAGAGGAAGCGAGAGAAAGAAAGAGAGCGTGCGAGAAAGAGAGAGAGTATCCGTATAAGCAACCGTTGAAAGATCTAAAAAAATTAAGAAATTAGACAGATTTATCTACTCCAATCCCTGACCGAGTATTACTTTTCAGTATGAAAAAGTTATTTACTTGTAGTTTAGACAAAAAAAGGCGGAAAACGTCTGTGGTCAATGAAACGAGGCGGCAGCGGCAGCGAGACGTCACGTGTTATCGTGGAGGTCTTGTGGCGGAGGTCATATTTACTTAACTGAAATTTTCTATTGAGAGTGGACAGGTAAAACTGTGTGTTAATGCTTTCGATAAGTGGGAACAGGAAGATAAGAAAAGATAATCCGTTTAGGGATGTTTTTTTTTTTCTGTTTGTCCATCCTTTTTTTGAAGGTGGGTGGTGAAATCATTCTATGACATTTCTCGCCCCAGGGTGGAGCGCGTTTTGTCAGACTATTACTGATTAAACCGTCAGTTTTTTTCTTTTTGTCTTCTTTTTAGTTGCATCTGCCATGTTATGTGTCTGCACGGACCTAAGGTCGACTGGTAGAAAATGCCTAAGGTAATAAGTTTACCTTTATACAGTTTTATTTACCTTCTGAAGTGCATAGAGACATATTAAAATTTATAAAATAAATAACAGTCAACACTTTCTAGGTTGCGGGAACGTTTTTTGCAAAGGGCAAATTAAGTAAAATAGGTGGGTTTTCGTCAGTAAAACTCCGACGCCCCTCTCGTTCCACCTGGAGTGGGAGTAGGTAGTTATGGTGGTTTCTCAATTAAAACAAAATACTTTCTAGAATTTGCTCCAGAAATGGTTATGCAAATATTTAGAAAAACATTAGACACTCTACAGTTTTCTTTATGCAGTATTAGGTTTAAAGATATTATTTTCTCATAAAGAACAGGGTTCACTTAAAATGAGTTTACATTATTATGACAATTTTGTTACAAATTTGTGTCAGATACGTTTCTTAAATCATCTTTTTAACATATAGTCTTTGATATCTATTATTAGTATTAACAGTATTTACCAGCTACCTTACAACATAGTCAAGTGTGGACACTGAACAAGACACTGGTTAGTCAGCTTCAGACTATTTGACCAATAAAAGTCTGTATTCACCTTCATTTCAAACGCAATTCGCGTAATTTTCGTTCAAAATACTGCTCTACTATACAACATTAAGTTGAGCACTTTTTATAGCCCAACGTAGTGACAAAACGCAGTAAAAACATCATAAACTGAGTTATACAGCGTTTTTACTATTTACAGTACCAATGTTATTGCTTTGGGGTGATAAGTCAATTCAGACTTCATTGGTACGACGACGGCGACGGTACAAGTGAGTTAATAAAAAAATTTGAGCAATGTAGACAAAAAAGGTTCCTTTTTATTTTTTTATCTATATACTGACTGTCATATCAAGCCGAAACTACTGAGACAAGGAGCGTCAAATTTTGCAAAAGGCTTCCTTTTATGACGTAGGCCAGCACTAAGAGAGGATTTTCTAAAATTTACTCAATAAAGGTATGAAACGGGAGTCCAAAGTTTGTATGGTGAAATCTACTTTCGCGCGGACAAAGCCGAAGGTAGAAGATAGCAATAAACGAAGAAGGTATGATGCGCCGACAAAAAATACATTGAGAAAAAAGACAGGAATATGATCACGAGGTACAACTTCACAAAACAGTCTGAGGAGCCTTCCGCCGGTGGCTTCGCACGCGTGTTAGTAGGATTCTCTTTAGAAACTCTAAACCACCATTTTATCCCCATATGGCGTGAATTTCCGAAATTGAATTTTCTTATTCTTTGGATATGTCGTCGCCAGATCTTAGAAATTGATCACTTTAATGCATGGCCAAGTAAAACTGGCCACATCGTATAAACGTTAACATTTGATGATATGTCAATCCTCGTTTGATAATATCATTGATGTAAGTTTTCTATGATAACAAAAGGTCTAAAGAAAGAAGGTCAAACGAGGATTGACATATCAAACTTTAACGTTCAAAACGTTCTGGCCGTAGTTTTACTTGGCCATATCATATGAAGTGGTCAATTTTTAAGATCTGGCCGCGACAGATACATCATTTACGGAAACTTTGTGCAAAATTTTATAATTATACAGATATACAAGGAGCGGTCATGAAACCGCAGAAAATCTTAAAACCGCGATTTTTTTTTTTTATTCTTTATAGATTCGCGCTTGACCGCTATCTCACCTGATGGAAAGCGACGATGCGGTCGGCGATGGAGCGCGCTTACCTAGAAGTAACCTATTCACTCTTGACTTAAAGATTCTCGGGTTGTAGCCATCAGGAAAAACAGATTCCGGCAAGGAATTCCACTCCTTAGCTGTACGCAATACGATTCAGCGGATGGTCAAAAATGTGCAAAAACATCTATCGCTTTACATTGGAGTAAACTACTTAATATCAGGTGGGATCGCAATCAAGCACTAGTTTATATCAATTAAAATAATAATATTATGTCAATTCGACTTTCGAAAACACATGATAACGATGAAAAAAATAATGTTAAGAAATATTTTTTTCAACAAGCTTTTAGTAGTATTCGTGTTTTTCTCAACAAACCCTTTTAATTGACATGAATAATGGGAATGCATAAAAAAAAATAACTAGTCCACCATATTGAATTTAGAATGACCTCATTGCGACGTCGTAGCTACGCTTGCATTGTCATCCAAACTGAACGCCTGCACAATTTTAGCTGAATGAGGGGTTAACTGGAATAAACATACCACCAGTTGGCGCCACTTAATCGAGAGATCTTCTACTTTTGAAAACGTATGAACGAAGTTAACGTTAATTTAACTAATGTCATTAACATAAGCGTTTTGACAGGTGCCTGAACTTGACAACTCAGTGTTGCCATCTGTTTAGAAAACCCTCATTGGTTAGGGGTTACCGTTTTAAAATTAATTCGCAAATTGAAAGTTAAATAAAAGCATATAAAAATGACAGAGACGTACGTGAACTCACAAACAACTAGATTATCATTGGTCATATCGAAGACATTTCATACCTATAGGGAAACTCAATTAACAGTTTTTGTAATTCGCTGTAAGAACAGAGAAAACATTGCACGCAGTTACGAGTACTATTTTTAACAAGTTTTATTTTTAAACTCGTTTCAAAAAATGTACAGCACGTATAAACTAACCTTGTGTTACAAAGTGTAATCATAAATATTACACAAGACATTTAAAGCGGTTCAAATGTATCAAACCGCTACAGAAATGACAAGGGAACATGTAGGAACATCATGACATAACCAAAAGGATTTGACCGAGCGCCAAGTTGTCTAACAAAAGGGGAATTATTCAGCTAAAATTAGACTTTTGTATGTTATGTGGGTACTGGCAGTTTCTAAAGCAGTATTATCGAGCATTGTTTAAAAGAATTATTTAGTCGAAACATACGTTTTTTGCGACATAAACGGCTGTATCTTTTTTTTTCGCTAACTCATAAGTTTGTTAGTTTCACAGCTTCAAGGGACCGCAGACTTGAGTATATGGTTTTAATTTCAACTCGATACCCTCAACGGAACCCTAAAAATCAAGAAGTAGTTATCGAAATCAGGAATAGTAGAGGATTAAAAGAAACAGTGACAGAAGGACAAGCAGTGATCTGCTAACGGTACCGTTGTCTTTATAAGATCAAAAGTTCAAAACCCTTAAAAGATTATACCGTTGACGTTGGTTGTCGATACAGAATAAGCATCCATCTTAATCAACTCGCGCCAAGGGTCAAAAGAATCTCTAAATTCAACTAGTTATATTCGGTAATCGATATTATTTATAATAAATACTATACGAAACGAATATTACAGTGTGAAAACACGAGTGCGATAAGGGTACATAATAAACAGCTGATTGCCAGTACAAATAGTTCGGACAAAGGATATGATACATGCTTTGTTGTTACGACAATACAATGTTGTGTCTTTTCGTATAGGTACTCTATTCAATAAGTTTTCTTTTACTTTAATTATTTCTATGTGCTATGGGGTTATGACGTTACAGTTAACTGCTTTACATTGCGCCTTTATCATTTGGGATTTGTATAGAACTTAGCTAGGATCATTGTTAAGTTCGCAAGTTCGTCCACATGACATAATATTAAGTGATCCATATCAGCATCAACATGCAAAAGATCGAAAATCTTTTGCATGTTGATGCTGATACCAAAAACATATTTTTTGTCATTTAAATTCTTTCCCTTATAAATAGTTCTGATATGATCTGATTTCACTAGTTTCTGATTTTGGAAATCATCACCGACAATAGTTGTTTTCTTGTAAGCGCGATTGGCAATTGTTTGTCCCACAATTAGCAAAATGTATTTTTCTGTTATGAAAATGATTGTTACCGAATCCGTGTTATTTGGCCTCGATGTACTAAGTTATTTACATTAATTGATAACCCAGTTGAAATTCTTATGAAAAATTGGTCGATTTCAATCGCGTCACCAACCTATATATAAGAAAAAAGAAAGAAAGAAAACATGTTTATTCAAACAAACAAACAGTTCATTTTTGTTTGTTTAATATCATTATTTGGTTTCTCGTTTTCACTGCTTTTATTGTTTGAAGTGGCAGAATTTATAAGAGATAACCTTTTAATATGAATATGTACCTTTATATCAAACCATTTTCACGTTTCCCCAAATACTTACCTAGCTAGGTAAGAAGATATTTGAGGAAAATATTGTCTGTTGGCAAACTGCCCCCCAGCCAAGTTACAATCGTTTCGTTCACGCCGAACGCCTCGAGTAGGCCACGCCTCCGATTCCTTTGTTCTGACCACGTGACTGTGCGTTGAGATGACGTCAGAACAAAGGAATCGGAGGCGTGGCCTACTCGAGGCGTTCGGCGCGAACGATACGATTGTAACTTGGCTAGGGGGGGGCTGGATTGGTATGTGAATAATGTGAAGCTTTTAAAATACACTACAAAATCTGTCTAACAACAGATAATAAGCATTAACGGAATTAACGACTAAAAGCCAAAAAGATATATTATAAATATTAATAAATTGATTGCATTTTATCCAAAAACAAAAATATAATTAATAGAGAGCCAACACCAATCAACTTAGACCAAACTACAAAACCTAGACACAACAAAAAAAAAAGTACCTAAGCAATCAAATGTGCGAGGGTGCGGTGTATAGTATAGGCTACTTAGCCTGTATAGTAATCTATAGTGCATACAGACCCGAGTTCAATAATCGCGCGCGGCAAATTGCCGTCGTCCCAGTTCGTCTCGTGACGCAAATGCCCCCCTCACTCGGTTCAGTAATTTAAGTTTGTGCGGGAAGGTGTTTAAGTTTAATCAGCAGGCAGTAAATAGGCGTATACAGTTTGCGCTACCGATTCTAAATTTTACGATGAACGCCGACGAACGCCGAATGACGATTTCTCATGAGAAATCGTCAAACTTTAGAAGTTCATATTGGCTTCAAATTCTCAAATTAAAAACCAGTTACTGAAAACTAAGCACAACTGTAAACCACAAAGTTCAACGCGTTTTTCAACCAAATAAAGAAAGCAGTTTGAATATAGGACATAATTATTACACTTTCGTAAAGTTGTTTTTTTTTTCGGTCAGGAGTCGGGAAGTTATTTAAGTGTACATTTATTTATTTTGGATCGACAAAGGATACACAATTGTAGAAAATTATAATGATACCGGCTTCTTAACAAGTGCTCCTTCAGTTATGGGAGACCATTATTACTAGGTACCTAACTAAACTAAATAAAAACAGAAAGGAACGAATATTTGTATTTATGTATGTAGTAATATATTTTAATGTATTGTTTTATTCGTATTCTTGCAATTTTAAAATTGTACACTGGTCCTTACCCTCTACTGTGATCTCTATCACTCACTAGTTAGCTGGGAGAAAATTCAATTATGAGTTAAGCTCGCCTATGTACATGAACTATGTACCTACAATATATTTATTTTATAACAACTTGTTTTGGTGTCACAATGGAGAATTAAGAAGGAATACCAGCACAATCTACACTAATATTATAAAGAGGTAAAGTTTGTTTTTTGTTTGGTAATCTCTGGAAGTACTGATCCGATTGCTAAAATTTTTTCACCGATAGAAAGCTGCTTTATTTCTATATTTTATAAACGCGGGCGAAACCGCGGGCAAAAGCTAGTATAACATAAAATAAAAACTTATAAATTATTATTAAAAAAGCACTTATAAATTAATAAGTACAGCTTAGTTTATAATAATAATAATAATAACAATAACCGGGGGTTGTCCTTGGGTGCACTAGCATAGCGCGTACAGGGATAATCGTCGGTTGGTATCACGTTCCATTATAATTATCTAAAGGGCCTCTGCGAGTTGGCTTCGGCTCCTCGTACGCCTCCCAAAGGTCCAGGACCTCAGGGTGCTGAGATAAATAAAATATATAAAAATAATAATAATTGAGTTTTAGGTAGATACTTAATTTTTAATCCTTAGGAATTTTGAAATTAAAATATAAACCGAATTGTTCGGGGCGTTAAGCTTAGCCTAATGTATTTTTTAGGTTTTACAAGTGATTGTGAATTTATTAGCAACCTTTCAGGGTGTTTCTGACTGATGTAGATTTTTAAGCATCACTTTTGATTTTTTTTAAACTCAGAGCAATGCATGAGATTGCTATATTTTTTACCAGCTTCTGCCAGCGGCTTCGTCCGAATGAAGGAGAAAATATACACCCTATGTCACTCAGTGATAAAGTAGAATTCTACTGATAATTAACTTTTAAAATTTCTCTTTATAATATCAATAAAATTTAACCAGGTAACGTCTAACGGGTACTCAAGTTAATCTCTGGAAATTTAAATTCCATAAGATTTCCACATAATTTCTAAGAGATAAACAAGTTAAGTCAGCGTTGCACATTCAGTTCCAAACTGTTTAATTTGGTTAATTAACTCGCATATCTAAACGTGGTCTCCAGTGACCATAACATGAGCTAATGACCAGCTTGGACCATATTAATTAACAACAAACCTTAATACAAAGGCGTAAAGTTTAAACTTGACTGGAGCTGCGCGTGCGCTGACCGCTTTGGAACTGGCCGGTGAAAGGAGAATTTCCTCTCTTGACGCACTGGCTGACCAAGATGCATGTGAAATGTTTGGTTTGACATACTATGCGAGATAAACAACATTACTGAAACACGTGACTTTATTTAATTTGAATATTAAAGAGAACTTCGAAATACAACGTTTTCAGAAAAATAAACAGGTAGGTAACGTTTTTTTTTACACAATATGATCGTTTTTCCTTCCCAGTTTTCTATGTTAATTACTTTTAAAAAAGCTTCTAGTCTAGAATTACAATTTCGTATTTTTCCAATGCTTTCTTTTTTTTAGTATGATACCTATGGTACGGTTTTTAGTATACCTATTAATTGGTATTACATATATGTATTTTTATTATTATGTCTAATTAATATTATTTATGATTTTTGTACACAGACCGTCCCAAATCTATCTCCTTTCGTTAAGTTCATCCAAAGGTTGTCTGTAAGGGATTGCCCTGCGCGATAAGACCGCGTACGGTACACTAAGGCCGTTTTAGTGCCTGACCGACCGCACCATCGTTCTTGACGATACGCATAACCGATCGTCAGTTTGTAACGTTCAGTGCTCTCCTGACCAACCAAACTGGCCAGACTGCTACAGTCACAATCACAAACACGTGCACGAAATGGACGCGTTTACAAATTGTTAAATTGCTGCTTACTATCTTCGTAAACATAAAAGGAACAGAAGACGAAATATATCACGTATGTACCACCAATCGTCACCCAAAGAGCACTTCAAGGGGAATTTTCTACTTTATATTCAATATTGCGCGAAGATGTTTTTTTTTTTTAAATTACTTTAGAATGTTGATCAAAAGTTTTAAGCTAGAACTACATTAAACCGACGCACACGTGTAACACGCCTGATTTGTACGTCGCATGGCGTGGATGAAGTGTAGCTCTACAAGTCTAGTTTCCATATAAAATGTATGTGTGCGCAGTGTAGCTCTAGCTTTAAACTAGTAGGTTCGATTTTTTTTACGATGATACGTATATCCGATTCCGTAGGGTCGGGCTACCGATCGGTGTGGCACTGAAGCGCTTTGGTCGACCGACGGCACGCATGCGGACGCGCTTGTCTTGAACGACGGTCCTCGTACGCAGTGCGTACGAGGACCGCGAGGGCGCAGTGCGTGCGTACGGTCGGTCGAGCACTAAAATCGGCTTTAGTTTTTATAAATGTTCATCCTGGCCACATTATGAGGTGTACAATAAAGTATATAATAAATAAATAAATTCAATGCGATTTTTTTTAATCACTAGTTTTTTTTTTTTTTTGAGCCATCTATCAATACAAATTAATACCTACTATTCTGATTCAATTGCATTCTCATGAACTTACAATAGAATCGATGCGTTGCGGAAATCGTAGTCGTATTAAATTTATTATCTGCAAATTATTTAGAGTCAATGACGAATAATTCTCGAAACTCATTATATTGACCAAAACACGTCCATAAACGTATTGCTATCAAGAAATAACATGCCATGTGGTAACCACAATATTTATTATAATAAATGTTCAATAAATAAAATAGTAAATAAATATGTTTGGTTTTCCTTTTGTGAAGCGTTAGTCTGTTGAACCAGTATTGGGTTCCAGGAAATACAGTCATCTACTATCATGGTTAATGGGGTCGCCTACCCTAGCCCAACTATACGTGGACTGTGAACCTTGGTAATTTCCCCATGCTATGGTAATTCCCAGTTCGATTCAAACGAAATTAACATAGACAAACAAAAAAAAAAAACAATCAAATGTAAGGCATTATTAAGTTCACATTACGTCTGACAGAATATTTATTGTCTTTTTTTTAATATTGTCTATTCAGTTCCATTTGCATTTTTTAGTCTTCAAACATCTGTTGTCAAGTCAAGATTACAAAATTAATTAATTCAATCAGGATTCCACATACAAGTGAACCTCTGTCTAAATACGCCGCCGCCGTATAGCAACGAGGAATAAAACAGCCTCATACTCTCATGTATAGTACAAGTAATACCTATGTCGCACAATCAGGCTGACCTGTTGATGCAAACATTGCCATACATCAACGTTAATGAAGACATTACCAGCAAATCAATTAATCTAATTATTGTTTCTAAGAGCTTTACTTTGCGGTATATAAACATGAGTTGAGCGGGAAATAGTGATGATACAATTAACTTCAACCACAAGATTGTGAGAAGTGGTTAGAAAAAAAGAGTTTATGGTTTTAATTAAGGGAATTCATCTCATGTCTCTCTTGTTACGGACATTAGATTTTTAGAGGTATGCGGAACAGAGTATGAATTCCCACTTAACTCCGTTGAAAAGTAATCTGCCCCGTAGGTACTTAGAATTTAGATGATATCGGGTTATTTTTTATGTTCAAATCGCGCAGAGAACTCTAATGGCGCGATACAGGATTATTCCTATATGCCGCCATAGATTTCAACTACAGATTTTTTAAGATCAACTTATTGTCTTGTTCAAGGTGGCTCCCAACGGTTGCTCCAATACCAACCGATCGTTTTGGAAATAACTTGGCAAATTGTTCACTGCCCTGACATCAAAAAGATAGCACAGAACTGTAACCAGCCCTAGACTTAGAATACGAGGTCGGATCGTAAAACAAGAGTGACACGTGCAAATGAAGAGTGGAACACAACTGTGATCGCATAAATATACAAGATGAACGAACGAAGGTCCTGCCAGAGAATGCTCTACAAATTGGAAAATTCTCGGGCCTCGGAATTTGGACGAAAATTAGAATTGTTTACTACCGAACGGGTTTTGTTTGGTTAGCACAAATTCCGGCGAAAAGGGTTTTGTGTCACCTTGCTTCATTGAATTTTTGAAGTACGAAATGATAATGCTTAAAACAGGAATTTGAATCAGCTTAAACGAGCTGATGGTGATCATAAATGATTCCTATAAATAAGATCTTCGTGAAGACTAATGCGGAAATGCATTGGATAAGGCGATAATAACTTGAATCTAACCTTGTAACACAGCTGATCGGATACTAACAGCTTCCTATATTCAAGATCTATATGCAGCGTTTGATTGTATTGATTCAATGGAATAATCAGAAGTAACTAAAATTGACTAGATCCTAACTTGTCCACAGTGTTTGTCTAGCCAGTCTTACGTGCCTTCTAAATATTCTATTATTGGGTTGTTTGCGAAGATGTGATCGTTGTAACGTCTCACGCAGTCAACTGCAATATTGTCTCATAGATAAAGTAACATTACCGTATTCACAGCGATACCGCCGTCTATAGCAAAAATATTGCTACAGATTTCATTTCATCACCAGCGCCAATTGAAAATGGAGCAGTCTGCACTGTGTATACGTTTAAAATTTACCACTGTTTTAAATCAACTGCCCACGCAGTATGGTGCTAAGAAAATGAGAATGATGGCAGCACTACGGAAGCTAACATGGGTATCGAAAGGGCCTACCGACATGTTATTCAAATAACCTGCAAGTTAAAATCCAATCTGTAAGATAATATCGTAAATTTACAACATATTTAACGCTCAAGTAACCGCGCTCGTTACCAAACTCGACTTCGAATGTCTCATTTGCATTTAACTGTTCATAACAAGAATCTAAATTATTGTATTAAATGAGCATATAATAAGTAAGGTGTCTATACTAAGTTTTGAACAAACAACTTAAGCATCACTTAGTAATTTTAATATAATTTATTCATTTTTAGAAAAACCATTGTTGGAACTCATAAAATTTAAGGTTTCATGAATCGTATAAGAAAAAAGTTTTTAATGACAATCATTTTCTCATAGTAAGCTTTTACAGCGCGGTATATACCTATATAATTGTTACTCATCAAGACCATTCCAAAAAGCTCAAACACGATAGGTTATCCGAATTTCAATGGCCACATTCCGGTTCCATCATCAGATCAGCTCCATGTCATAATAATTTTGCATTGTCATCTGATTTACACATGCATGCAAAATTTAAGCTCAATCGTTAATTGCGAAGTGAATCAAATTTAATTTGCAAGATTTGATTACTGACAAGCAAACATCGGGATGGGTGAAACTAAATAAAAGCTTGTAAATACGGGGTACATAAAACTTAAAAAAAAATACAACCGACTTCAATGTAAAAAGAACACTGAAAAGTGCAAAATAACTATAATTTCGGAATTCGGTGTTTCTATAATAGTTTTGTCTCTTCGTTATTTAACACCGACTTCCGAAATTAAAGTAATTTTGCACTATTCAGTGTTTTTTTTTACATTGAAGTCGGTTGTATTTTTTTGTAAAAAGCTTTTTATTTTACACTTTTTAGTTATGGTACCACCACTAAAAAGTACCCCTCAGCCATACTTAAATACCTTATAGCCAGAGTGCATCTCATGACAATTCTAATAATACCAAACACGGTTAGATTACATTTATTTATTACAGAGTTCCGGTGCCTAACTTCAGGCTTCATCATCAGATCAGTTCGATATATTCCCCCTCTTCTATTAGTCAGTCATCGACTACATGTATAAACAAAGCAATTTTACTTGTTACGACAGTTCTGCTGTGATCCTATGAGGAGTTCTGTTCCATATCTTCGAAGTTGATGATCAGATCATAACAATATTTCTATGGGACCAACTCAGAATCATAAACTTTCAATAAAAAAAAAAAAACAAATTCGGTCCACAATTAACCGAGAAATCGGTGAACATACATATACATTCAGCCGAACATAGAACCTCCTCCTTTTTGAAGTCGGTTAAAAAGGCGATGTTTGAATATTTAAATCAGCCACTATCTCTGTCCCAATTAGCAAGAGCTGAAAAACATCTACAGTTATAACAACAAACAGCTCAAAACGATCCTAAGCGACGTACAGGATCTCTCTAGCCTCCCACTACAGACATTTACCTCCAATCTTTTAGAATCCAATCTAGGTAAAACGAGGGCCTGGTTATTGGCACGCCAAGTTAATCGGACCTTCCTTCAGGTGGCGTTGCCCAGCAACGGGGACCAAGTGGGAGGTCTATTACTTGAGAAGTAAAGGGAAATGCACGTAGGGTTACCATGGATGAGAAAATTGCGAAAATGTGACATCGGATAGCTATTCTGAGCTAATGTTTTTTGAGAAAAGAAATGAAAGTCTCAGAACATTAATTAATATTATAATTATATCAATGTCACGGATCATTAATATTATATACTGATCAATGTCTCGGGTGACAATTTTTTGATCAAACTAGGGGTATTGAAACCTATAGTAGCCAAAACATGTACTCACTTTCTATCTCATGAAAAAGTTTCACGAACTACCAGAGGCCGCGGAAATTTTTAAAAAAGTTACCGCGGTTCTGGATCGTAAAGGATATCTGAAGGACACAGGTGGGTTATAGTCAACAAAAGTCTGACACGCTCTCTCGTTCCACCCTAGAGTGGGGGAAGTAGTTTGATGATTTCCCTCCTCATAAAAAAAAAGAAGGTATCTAAGAGACCCTCGCTCCACACTAAAAAAGACCTTGTTCTTTATATAGGACAAGTCTCTCCAATATCTTTAACGTGGCAGCACTACGCACAAGCCACAAGAGCCTACGAATGTTTGCTCGCCCCCGGCTACCTGTTGCCGGGTCCCGGGAGACTCGATCCAGATAACGTCGCTCTTATTTTTAGAACTAGTAATTATTGCCTGTTTGTAAACATCGATCGTCCCATGTGCCACGTTTGCCGTAAATTGGAGTAACATAGGATTGTTTTTTACCTGAGAGATGATGTGTAGAAAATATCCTGTTATTGTTTGGAAGGGACGAAAATATTATTATTTACAGTAAGGAGACAATGTACGACCATTTGCGTCATATATTATTTTAACCTACTTTTGATCTCGGTTCCTCATGAATATTCATTATCATGTCCTACAAAAGGTTCTACTTAATACGGGACAACGGTTTATTGCTAAGCACACTTTAGACATCCATTTTTTTTTATTAAATCTTCCATGGACTTATAAGTGGTAGTTGGAGAAATTAGTGGCGCCATCTTTATGGAATTCATCACTCAGTTTAATAACTTTTCTTAAAGAGCATTTACAACAGCGTTAATTTTCATTGACCCAGAATTCCAGACCGTCTTAGGGACCAAGTCCGACTTTTATGGGCCCGAAAGTTTACGACTCACATCCTAAATACCGCAAAGTTTATAACCAGATTGAACCGGTAACATTAATTGATAAATCCGGCGCGATCGGGTTGAGAGCACAGCTTACTGTTACCGCCTACCGGAACTTTTAGAAGATATAGCCGCATAGCGATTGG
The DNA here is from genome assembly GCA_905147345.3 of Mythimna impura. NCBI lineage: Eukaryota > Metazoa > Arthropoda > Insecta > Lepidoptera > Noctuidae > Mythimna > Mythimna impura. The sequence goes on along the minus strand of LR990348.1, from coordinate 28,228,473 downwards.
CCCATATGGAGCTCAAACGAGTTGTCGCCTCGAATTTCACAATAATGCGGCAACTGTATTCTTTTCTTATTATTTCTATTAAAAAAATTAAAGACGTACAAATTATTTATTTGCAGGTTATCTTTGGAAGAATATAATTATTGTTAGTTAGGTAAATTCTGTAAGTGCTGTGCACACCTTTAAGTGAAGAGTTCGATCGAATGCGATGACTGTATTATTAATAAGATTATTTTTTTGTAAATGTTTCCGCGGACTATTCGTTTGAGTGCCGTAAGTAAGAACTGAGGCCCAACCTCATGGTAGGGCTCTTAACGCGATACGAACTCCATTTGACTCAAAAGGAAAGAACGGAACCCTTATAGGATCACTTTGTTGTTCGTCTATCTGTCTGTCAAATTGAAATTAAAACCAGATAGGTACTCAGGTCTGCGGTCCCTTGAAGCTGTGAAAAAATCAAACTTCTAAGTTAACGACAAAAAAAGATACGGCTGTTTATGTCGCAAAATATCTACATTTTGACACTATAATTGGAATCAAAATTCATAGGGTAGGTACTTCTAGTTGAACCAGAATTCTGAAATTTGGCATGAAGCAAGTTCTGATAATGTAAATTTATGGTCACGTCACAAAAAAAAAACTTCTTTTTTGCGATTCGGATAAATCTTCGTAACTCAATTTAGGAATTGAACTGTTTCCATATGTAAGTTTGTACGGAACCCTCAGTGCACGAGTCCGACTCGCACTTGCCCGGTTTTTTTAGGATTAGTAATCATCAGATAACTTTTTCTGCTCTTGGTGTAGTGAGAGCGAATGTCAGACTTTTATTGACTAAAACCCACCCGAGTTCATTCAGTTGCTTTTTGCGTTGTAGAGCCGCGGACTCTAACAAACAATCCGGCGGCCCTGGAATAGGTTCCAATTTTATTTTAAAAAGCCAGATGTTTTCGGCTCACTTTTCCAAATTTACCATTCACCATCATGTCTGGCAAATACGGGAGTGGAAATGAAAAGCTCTTCCATTTACCCGATATACTTGTGTTAGCTTCACACCATCAAATGTACAGCGTATATCGAGGGTTTGTAATTGGATTCTGTTGCACTTCACTTGAAGTGGATGCCGCTTACGCGATTTTGCTCGATCAGTGTCAGTATTGTTTGACGTCTGTTAGTTGTAGGTCAACCAAGGGAATGTGATTTCCAAACGAGAGGATAAAGTTAATCGTATGTGATAAACTATTTCTAGTACTGCATGGTGCAACTTCATTACTGTGAGGACACCAGTAGGTACCTACTTCAAAGTTTCCATTTTGAAACATTTATAATTATACGAGAAGGTATGAATGGTGTCGATGCACCTCGTATAGATATCACTCGAAGATCACACAAAAAATGCAGTTAAATATGACGTTCAAGTTTTTGCTAAATCTGCATGACTCTAAAAATAATCTCACGAAATGTCAGTTTGAGAATGCCAGTACACCAAATGATTGAACATACAAGTATTGTTTGTAAGGATACAGACCAATATGTGCGCAGTTTAGCAATCTTGTAAAATGATGATGGATTCATTCCTTCGAAAAGAAAGGATTTTAACAAGATGCAAGAAGATTGATGTTAGGATATTATTCAAACATTTTATATAGACTGGCGGACGTGATGTTGAAGATACAATTCGTTTATTGTCTGTCCAAAAAACCGGTCATACGTATCTACCAAATTAGGCAAAACTACTTTCAGATTTCTTCAAGTTCTGAAAGTGATGTGGAGAATAACACAATATTGTTAGCAGGCAGCAAACTTTTACACATGCCTCGTGACATCCTCAAATCGGGCAGTTTGTTAAAAAAACTTGCAGAGCGCTCCTGAACAGCTTAGGTGAGAGGGGGTCGCCTTGTTTGACACTCTTTTCGATGTTGAAATTAGAACCAGATATAGGTAATGTAATTTGAAAAAAGAAAGAAAAAAAGAAAGAAAAACATTTTATTTGCCGGAAAAGGCGCAAACTTATAACTAACATATTGCAAACATGATGTTCGCAGAGCTACTTTGAAATTACATGAGTAAAAAAGTGAGGCTCAGAATACTAATGATGATGATAATAAAGTAGAAGCTCTAACAATGAATCGTCTTACATGTCATACTATCAAATCAACAATAGCTAATCGATTTTGCAAAATAATTTATTACGAGTAACATTTGCATTTGTGCGTAAGCAATTACAAGTTAACGTTGATATTCAATCAGTCATTATTTATGCGCGTTTTAACCTAATCACGAACTTGCATAGTCTACTAGTCTAGCTGTGGTTTGTTTTTCTATTCCGAATCACACTCGTTTAGTCTGTCTTGGACCTTGGGGTTGGCGATGATTTCTGATGTTCTAGCAGCAGTAAGCCGTCTTCTCCATTTTTTGTTATCCCCTCGTTCTCTTCTCTTTCATTATCATGTTTCACTATTTACCTTTCTCGCACATCCAACATTACTTCGGTCTCCCTCTCCCCCTTCATCCATTATCATTTGTAACCCGCAGTGGGCTATACCACAAACGCCTGCATTGGGACGTGCTCAGACGTTCTATAGCTTCATTAGCCTAGTGACCGTAAGCGATTCTTTGGATGGCTATTGCTACTGTTTTTGTCTTGTCTTCTGTTGTTATTTAATTACTTGGAAGGTTTTGTGCTTGGCGATTATATATAATTATGAAGGGGATATTCATACGTGTCAATGTTATCGACTATCAGACAAAATCATAGGTTACTGAAGTTTCTGAGAGTTATTTCAAAGTCAAATTATCGCTCAAATATACTATGGTTACGAATGTTACGATCGAAAGAAAAGATTCGGAATAAACATAAAAAAGATGTAAAATGGAAAGTTGAAAAGCTCTGTGGTCAGAAACAACAATATTGCTACAAAAACAACACTAGCTAGAACAGCAGTAATAGTGCTGGCCATGCAGCATACGATTCGATGCGATGTAGACGCGCTTGTTTATTTAATCGATTGCGACGACATATCAAGAGAGTGCGTTGAACCTAATGACGTTCGACGGGCCGCGATCGCCTCTCACTACGTCATGCAAATTCCCCGCTCTTATAAAATAATTAATACTATTTTTAACCAAACAAGCTTGCTTAACCTGCATTCATAAGCGTTTTACGAGGCCTCGATAGGCCAAAAAAGAAACTTACCTTCGCTTATTTATACTTGTATTGGATTCATTACATTCTATTTCCCCTAATCACATTCAAGTCATCGTTCTGATCAGAACATCAATCGTAAATAAGTTATTTTCGATTCGAAATTAGAAAATGATTGTTAAGTTTAAAGGCAAGTGTATCCTATACCTATAATTATATTATACTCGTCGTAGGTACATTTTTTTAAATATTTATAAATTTTAAAGTATAATTTATTTTTTGTATGATAAATTTTAAAGTCTTGAAAGCCTGATATAATGACCTCGAATCTCCTACTGCAGATTTAGTAAAAAAAAGTGCTAGAAGCAGATAAGAATAAATTACAACACTCAACATACGACTGACAAAACAATTGTAATCTTATCAATGAAATTCCAACTAATAATGAGCAAGTTATAATAACCCAATAAGTAATAGATAAATTGTTATGTCCTTAAAATATTACATTTTTTTTTAATTTAATAAAAGCCTAGTTAAGAAATGAATGTTATGAAATTGCCGTTTATTAAAACGGGTTGCTTTGAAGTGTCTATGTATTAAGAATCTTTGGATTTTTAATATAAAGTTTATTTGAACTTATAACTCCAAGTCAATCCAAAGATGTAACACTGTATTAGGAACTCATTACGTATCGTTTCTTAAAGGCAAGTCGATAGCAATTACATATTTTTGTTGTATCTAACTTTTTTATCTATGTTTTGTTAATTTAAGCTTGTTTATTATATTAATTGTAGATATATTTTGTTGACAGTTGATTTGTATCAACTGTCCTCGGGAAAAAAGGGGTTATGACGCGAGAGCGGAACAGAAAGGGGCATCAAGATTTAAAAAAATAAAGCAGCAGAAATATGGAACATCAGAGTCTTTAAATTAGAAAGAAAATGAGTAGACCCAGTTCCTTCGAGTTCAAACATCTAGAAGTCGTCTGTTTCAGCAAATGACTGGATGATTCATATAATACATAGCGTAATCAGCCTTATAATGTTTCCACTGCTGAGACTCAGGCCTCGTATCTAGGAGAGAGAAAAAACACATAGATAGTCATTATGGGTTGTTTTGTGACGAAACTATAATTTTCTCTTGAGAATTTGTTTTTTTTTTTAAGTTTCAACACGTTAGCCGTTTTTAAGTCTAAAATAAATCTTAAAACCGGGTCTTAGAGTTAATTTCGAACTAACCCCGTTCCGCTACTGTGTTTTGCTACAACAATATATTTTTTTCTTGCATTCAAAAATATTCAAACTCTCAAATCTCGCGCGATTACATAGCTAAGTTGTGCCATTCAAAGAGTGAAGAACATTCAAAAACCGCTCATATTCTTTTTCATATAAAGTTTATAAGAATTTTTTACGTGTTTGTTTAAATTAGTAACGAGTTTTTGTTGACGGGCCAAGATTAGAAGCAAGAGTACAAAAATAACGAAGCGGCATGAATTTGCATTTAAAAATAAAAGTAAACACGTTTTTGGGACTACATTAAAGTCTGTTTTCGACGATAGGTACTGTATTCACTTTACACGTGTCGTGTACAGTCATCGACTGCGAAGAATCAGTGTTTCGGTGTCACGTTTTTTGAACGTTGTTATTTTTCTCAGATCAAGGATTTCACAATCTCATCTTCATAAAAAAGAGAAATAAGGACACGAGAATTTGAAATGCATCTTTTTATTTAAAACTAAACGTCTTTTCATATAGATTTTAGAGCGTTTCAGCAGAAGTCTCATAAAATGTTTTTTTTTTTAATTTAACCTTTTTAAAACAAATTTCATTACAAGCGCGTGTTGGAACATCTTGAATGAAACTCGTGAGGCATGATACCTCACGAGTGCACACGTAATAAATTGTTGAAAAGTTGCCATTGCACAAAACATTTGAACACTTTTGTGCTTGGGTTATCATTATCACACCATTACATCGTCATGTAGTAACGCATTGTAGTTTTTCCCTTTGTACACTCTGTTAACTTTTACGCACTAATAAGCAATTTATTTTTAACCTCTTAATTCTTAGTTAAGAGGCTGTTGTAAAATAGGTAACGCAACGGGCATGATGGGAATCCGATGGATGCGAGATGCACAGGACCGGTCGTTATGGCAACACTTGAGGGAGGCCAATGTCCAATAGTGGACGTCTCTCGGCTTAAATAATGAAGGGCAACTGAAGGAACACAGTTGTGTTTTAGTCAGTAAAAGTCTGACACTCCCTCTCGCCCCATCCAGAACGGGAAGTCATTTGACGATTTCTCATAAAAAAAGTTGTAGGTAAGTTGTGTAATGTGGAGATTCTGCCATCTAATTGCAAGTTAATTTATTTTAGTTTAAAACGGGTGTTGACTGGTTTTAACTCGATTAAAAGCAGATTTTTACTTTTATTTCGTAACGAATATATTAATGTAGATCGGTCGGTTTTTGTCTGGCCATTTTGCGGTTATTCACATGACAGGATTGTAAACAAACACGTCATCATTAACTACGAAAATCCAGGAATGATTTAATTTCTAATTTAGTCAAATTAGTGAATAGCCTCTTTTATATTTCGATGAGTAATATTAATGGCTTTTACACTTTGTACTTTAAAAATAAAATGTATTCGAGTTCAATATCCGTGGGTTATATGAGTTTTATATTTTTGTTGGTTCTACTAACATTGATCAAAAAAATATATGGGTATAATACCCATATATTTTGATCTGGTCTTTCGACACCAATATATTATTACAAGCTTGTATTGATATTTCTATGTTTGTTTAGGGCAAATGGATTTCGTAAAAGTTACCCACAGATTGAGCTTTCTTTTTTTTTTATTAATGATAGGCTCGCGTTTCACCACCATCTCACCTGATGGTAAGCGATGATTTATTTATTTATTTATTTATTAAAACTTTATGCAACACAAAAGTACAAAGGCGGACTTAATGCCTTAGGCATTCTCTACCAGTCAACCTAGGGTGGTGAAGAGAAAATGTGGCAGGTGCATAAAAATACAAAAGAATATTTAGAAAATAACAGCTCAAAAGTATGTAGGTATATATATATACAAAATAAACTTACATATATAATTTAATATAATATATACATATATATTTATATAAAGTAAAAGAAAGGGGTTATTGAGACGACTTTACTATTTGTGCAGAAAGTACTTTCGCAACATCCGCTTAAATGCATATAGACTGGTCGCCGTCCTGATCTCGAGAGGAAGCGCATTCCACAGAAGTATGGACTGTATATGAAAGGAAGAATGAACAAAGTCAGAAGTATGAGAAGGACAAAGCAGTAGAAGATTATTAGAAGAACGCAGATTCTTAGCGTGAGAAGAACATAGATATTTAAAGTGTGATATAAGATAAGAAGGAGGGGTGGGAGAGTTGAGCAGAGAGTAAAGAGTAGTCAGAGCGCGAAGACTCCTTCTCTGGCGAATGGGCATCCATTTGAGCTCAGATCTGTAGCTCGAAATATGGTCGTATTTTCTCAAATTATATACGAACCGGATGCAGTTATTGAGGAGTCTATCAATTTTGTCGAGTAACACCGCATTCAGGTCAAAGTAGCACACGTCACCATAGTCGATTATAGGGAATATTAAAGTTTGCACAAGCATAGTCTTTGTCTTCGCAGGCAGAAAGTTCCTCAGACGATACAGACACCGCAAAGTCCCGTTGACTCTTTGGCAGCCACTGGAAACCTGACTTTGCCAGCCAAGGGTCGAGTCAAGATGCAAACCTAGATCCTTTACGCTAGGACTGATGGGAATGACGGCACCATTAAAAATAATTGGAGGAAGAGAATTAACCACCACTTTACCCATCATGCGCGAGCTTCCAATAATAATGGCCTGACACTTTGAGGGGTTTACGGACACCCCAAATCTATCAGACCAATCCCTGATAGCGTCCAAATCTCGGTTTACATTCTCTATAGCGTCCGACAAACTCTCCACCCGCGCAGTTGTATATAATTGAAGATCGTCGGCATAAAGATGATACGAACACCGAAGACAGTGAGTTATAAAATTTATGAAGATGGAGAATAGCAACGGAGAAAGAATACCGCCTTGTGGAACACCAGAATCTAGATCACGCCAACTCGACGAATTCTCGTCAACGCGAACCGACTGCTGACGTCCCCGAAGATAAGAAGAGAACCATTCCAGCGCCTCAGACGAAACCATAAGATGGGAAAGGATAGATAGAAGAATATCGTGACTGACGGCATTAAAGGCATTGGAGAAATCAATTAATACCAAAACAGTAACCTTAGTATCCTCCATGGCTTCTCTAATGTCACCAGTCACTTTAAGGAGAGCAGAGGCAGTACTGTGACCAGGCCTGAATCCGGATTGAAATAAGTCAACAAGATTATTCCTGTGAACAAATCCTGAAAACTGCTTGTGGACGCAGGCCTCAAGTACTTTGGATAGGAAAGGAAGAATAGAAATTGGACGAAAATGGTTCGGTAGGGAGGGATTAGTGATTTTAGGAAGTGGACGCACGTAAGCCATACGCCACAGGGATGGGAATTGTCCGGAATCAAGGGAAAAATTAATAATGTGGGTAATAGGTGGAAGAAGAAAGTCGAGGACTAAGGTAATCATATAACGACTTATGTCGTCATGACCCACAGCCTTGGATTTTATGGACAGGACAATCTTTTTGATTTCGTCCAAGGTAGCCGGAGAAAAGTGGAACGGTTCAATGATAGGAGCTGGTAGCCCAGAAATGAAATCCACCGTCTGTGACAACATTTGGGAATCCAAATGGCAGGAGGTTGTGAAGTGACGGTTGATATCATCCAGGACGATTGTCTTAGGGAAATCCACATGACGTCGTCTACCGATACCGAGAGTTCCGAGGAATTTCCAGATATCAGCAGGAGAAGAAGAAGATATGTTTTCGAGAATATGGCGGCGTTTAGCGTTACGTATCACCTGATTACACCGATTTCTTGCAGCTTTGAAAAGCTCCCTATTTCCAACACTGCGGTCCTTCCTAAATTTTTGAAAGGCTCGATCCCTGCGCCTCATCGCCATACGAACATCTGTTGTCATCCAAGGGGCAGGTTTACGTTTGAGCTTAACCCTCTTGACAGGAGCGTGTTTATCGTAAAGCGCAAGTACCGTTCGATTGAAAATATCCAGTTTGTCGTCAACAGATGTCGCCGCCGCAAGCTGGTCCCAATCGAGTTCCGACGCATCCTGGCGCAGCCTTTCAGCATCCATGTGAGCAAAACAACGCATGCGCAAAACCTTAATAGGGAGTTTAGGTGGTTTTAGGATATAGGATAGGAAAATGAGGTCATGATGGGAAAAACCAGGTGCAGGGCACTGGCCATGAGAGGAAACCAAGGAGGGAGTGGACGTCAGGATTAAGTCGAGCCATGTGTCGTTACCTGAGATATTAAAGTGAGTAGGTTGCAGTGGAAGGACATGGAGACTTACAGAATCTACTATAAGATGAAGGAGATGAAGCAATAATTTTAAAAGGGAAATCGCTGCGAAGATAAATAGCAACACCACCTCCTCCCTTTCCAATTCTATCATTGCGGATAAGAATGAAACCGGGAAGGGGGTAGTTGGTAGAGGGAAGATGAGGTTTGAGCCAACTCTCAGAAACCAGGACGGCATGTACATTGGCGTCTGAAAAGGTGTCATACAAATCACTGTAATGACTAGCCACACTCTGAGCATTAATATGGCAGACATTAAATAAATGAGATTTTTGTTGATCGAAGCTACGACGCACAAAGTCACTAAGGGTGTCAGTCACGGAGCTAAAACTTGCATTAGCAGATGAGTTAAAGGATTCATTGGCAGAGTGAAAAGAGTCGTCATCAGAAATCATATAAAAATAAAATAAAATAAAAATAAACAACTATAAAAATAAACTAAGGCTAAAGTTTAGCCTTTCGGTTTAACACCACTTTCTGTTCACCACCCACCAGCAGCACCAGCACATTTAAACAAAATTGAAAAATAAAAACAGAGGAAACAACACAAAGCAACAAAAGCAAGCGAAGAACAAAACGTTACACAACAAAACACATTAGCAAAAACGAAACGCAATTTACAAATCACAACACAAAAATGAAGAAAAAAAAGAAAAAAAAGGAACGTATTTTTGACATATTACCCCGCGTTCCGAACCGCGACAAAAGCGACTATATCGCGAATCCAACCAAAGAAGAATGCCCATACCCCGTACCACATTGCGTCACAAGTATATTAATACCAAAAATAATGTTTTATTTATATGTACAATGTACTGATTTTTCACCTTTTTTTTTAACCACATTAAAAAATATCGTAAAAATGATATTAAATGATTAACAATTCCTACTTCCGAAAAAAATAACGTCATTTCAGAAATCTTTACGTTCCGATTACAGTTTTCAGTTATTTTCGTAATCTGACCAAAGAGTATGTAATGCTAACGCTTTTAATCTGACAATGATCATAAATAAATGGTTCGCCTAAGTAAATAAATTAATATAGTTGAAAATAATTAAACTGCTAAAAATGAATTCTGTTAAATTATTTTATTTTATCTCACCATTTTATAAAGTAAACATTGCGTATATTAGAAACTGAAAACTTGACACTGCCAATTTGGTTATGACATTTTGATATTTTGTTGTTATACTGACGTTTATATCGTTTGGTGGTTTTGTACTGCATTTGAGTAATTCTGGTAGTTATATTGAATAATAATTAATTCAATACGTCTATAATAACTATTGACAGTGTTAAGATAGTGACTCATAGTGTTGCAAGTGGCAAGGTTTGTAAAGGGGGTGCGCGGCGCACGTTCGGGGCGCGCAATTCGCGCGCATGCATTTCCATTTGCTTTCTGCGGACGCGAGGAGAAGCGCGCTGGCCGCTGGCGCGCGGTATTGCACCGTTCGCGCGTGGTCAAGCTTTCGCGCGAAGGGTACGATGATGGCATGGGAACGGCGCGTTAACTTGAAATGCACGCACGCAGCTCGCTAGCGGCGTATTCGCCAGATGTGAACACACCCAAAGAGTTCACAGAACTCTAAAGAATAAACACGTGAATAGATGGAGAAGGAGGCTAAAGAAAAGTCGGATAGATTGTGCGAAGAAAACGGAGTCAGTGATAGCGTGACGGTTGACAGGATACAATGGAAGAAAAAAATGTTTTGGGCCTACCTCAAGTAACATGGGCTAAGGGCAGGAAGATGACGATGATTTGATACTATGTACCCTAAAAGTAAATGTTTTATCTGCCTAACAATTAAAAATTCTTTATTTGTGTTACCTTGTTATGTACCTATGTTCACACGAGAAAGTGGCAGTGAAGCCGAAATGACGTCAATATTAGTTATTTGTCACTAAAATAATTCGACTAGGTACATCAGTTTTTTCACACAAATGCATTAATAACTAATGTAAATAGATTAATATAAATACTATGTAAATATGTTATAAAGTCTCTTTTTACGCTACGAGCAACGCTGTTTCATTACGACGAGACCATCGACTCCTCTCACTGTTACTGCGCCTATAAATGGTTGCCGATAGCTCTGGCCTTATTCAGCCTTAGTTATTGGTCGGTCCGTGAGGTTGCGGATCGGCAATGATAAAATCCCGTCCTATACACCCTTCATTATTCCCACCTTCCGTCTGTTGCCTTAGGTGTCAAGGCAACAGGCTTCCCGCACTATTATTTATATACGTATATATTGTAGCTATATGGTTAGGGCTAGGTTATTAGGTGCAGCTAAGGGTGATGATAGGCTACAGTCAACCCCTTTACTGTACGTTTCGGTAGCTGAATGTAGAACCCACAACCTGTAAGTGATGTATTGCGTTTTTTGATTCGAGAAATCGAACTAAAACACGTCATAAGTTTGTTTAGGTCTTGATAACTTTATAACTAAATAAGTAAATAAAAGACTAAACCATTACGACTTTTAACAGTCTTAAGGTTCTTCAGTAGTCTTAGGTATAGCGTAAAGATATTTCCCATGCGCGATAAAAGCATGAGCTAAGTAACGCCACAATATAGGAGCGAAGGAATCCGGGTTCTAACTTATCGCATAAATCAATAATAATGCAATACACTACACAGCAATTTGCCTTAAAACGCATACCTATGGTATAGAATGCAAATTATAATAATCACTACGGTTAAAAATTGCTATGAAATATGATCAGGCGTTTTCGAACTATTTTTAATTTCTCAAAAATGTGGTTAAATATTAACAAAACAATTTTAGATAGTGAAAATTTAAATAATAACTATACTCTTGAGAGTAAATTTGGTTTGACGCAAGTTGGTACGGATCCACATACAAATTTGGGCAATCTCTTTTAATAGTCACAAAATATAAGGGCTATTGAGTAATAATTGTGGGGTTCCGCGTTGGTCGGATTCGCGACACTATCGCCCCCGACGCAATTCGGAACGCAGGGCCAGTGTGTAAATGACAGAAGACATTGACAATAGTTACTTGTCAAATATACGTCAATGATCGAAATAGTTGTTTACTTAGGTACTGACGTAATTAAAAAACTAAACAAATACCACCAAATAAGTAAAGTTAAGTGAAAATAATATAAAATAGTAAGCGGGTACACATGTATGACAATTATTGCATTATAATTAAGCAAACAATGACGACAGAACAACAAACAAAACAGGATCGGAAAGTGAATTTTAAGTTCGTACACTTAGCTTCCACGCACTCCGCTATTCCCGCCAGATGACGACGACTCCCCAGCCTTCTTAGGATACTTAATCAACATAGGATTAAGTTCCTCAATAGTGGATATCTTGTGCCGTGTTCCATCTGGTGTTCTGATGACAACAACGCCGTCCTGCGTCCAGCATGCCGGCATCCCAAAGTGCAGGCGCGCTTTGCTGAATACTGCCTATCTAACCCTAGTCAGGAACTCTTTTACCGTGACAGTGGATCCCTTCAATTTAGACTTCGCCTTCCAAACAGCAGCCTTATGGTCAACATTGGAAAATCTCACCAAAATTGGTCGGCTGCGTGTGGGTCCTCTGCTTGATGCACCCAGCCTATGACACACCTTGATGGACGATGCGGTGATGCTGGGGAGGGCCAACTTATTGTGCAGAACATCCAACACCAAAGCCATGCAGTCCTCTTTGTCCGCTTCAGCAAATCCAGTGAAGATGAGGGCCTTCCGTCGAGTACGTGTCTCTAACCCATCAACCACTCTGGAGCACTCTGTGATCTGCTTACGAAGAAGGCCCAGCATACCGAACATAAGTTCCCTAAATGAACGGAACTCCTCTCGGATTTTGGCCACGGTATCCTTGGCAGGTCCCGCACATTGGATTTGTGCCTCGAGCTCATCCATCTTCTTTAGGAAGCACTCCTCCAGGTTCTTCTGAGCCGATTGAATCTCATCCAGTGTTGACATTTTGAAGAATGAGTGTGAGACTTTTTAATGCACTAGTGATAGCTGGTAGGTGGTGTAGTTTTAAGTGTTTGTTACATGGGATGTTTCACCAATGTAAGTACAGCAGATTAATTTGATACTGTAACTATTACTGATAGTAAAATTATAAAATAATACCTACTTAAAATTATTTTTAATTAAAGTAGTTGCAAAATTCGCGTCTTATCTTTTTTACACCAGCTACCGCCGAAAAAAACGATGATGTGGTCGACGATGGAGCACGCTTGATATTTGGTATACCTATTTATGTAATTTGGATGACAATGTATTAATATGATACCATGGAGCTGGTCTGATGATTGAGTTGGATAGTGGCCATAAGAACTACTGCACGCAACAAGATAACCCCATAGTGTTTGAGCTTTTTGGAATGGACTTGGTGAGTACCTACTATACCGCGCAAAAAAACCTTCTTAAAAATGGTTTTCATTAAAAAAATATTTTAATACTAAGAGGAGTCATTTCATAAATAAAATTGATATATCGATACTGAAAATATGAAATAACGTAAGGGACATTTTTACGATCGATCATCGTAAGATACACTTATATAATTTAGGTAAATGTCCCTTACGTTATTTCATATTTCCAGTATCGATATCGCAAATCAAAAGAAAACAATAATTTACCAGACACTCGTAGTTTCGTAAGTACATTAACAATAATTTACACATAACCATAAAAGCATTAATTAATACAAGGTTGGTACACTTACTCCATTTCAACGAATCGAAGGGTTGGTCAATGTTCACTGCACGTGTGACGCACACGCCAACCCTTGCTCACCTTCGGTTCTCGAGGAAAACCCACTACTACAGTCTACGACAATAAACCTTAAAGTTAAAACGTTAAAGTGTCATTTACAATGATAATGCGTCATTAATTAATTCCTGTGGTCAGGTATGTGGACGATATAGTAATGTCTATGTCTAGGCGAGCTTTTTGTCTCGAGAATGCTATAAATTAATGTTTAAAAGACTACAATTAAATATTGAGCGAAACTTACGAGTATAAAAAAGGTAATTTGGACAAACAAATTCAATTTATTAAAATAGTTATATAATTGTTTACGTTCAGAACCGGACAGAATTTAAACTATTCTGAACAGAGCGAGCACTGAATTAAAATATTTTTAGACAGAAGGTTAATTTGAATTATGTTTAACTATGTGAGTCAACACATTATGATGTGAAAATAGTTTTTGTTAATAAAATCATCATCAATATAAATTATACGAGAAAACAGAGACAAAGCTAAAGAGGGTAACGACCACAATTAAAATTCAGGGTGATTAATTTTCTATGATACGAAAATAAATAATTCATAAGATTATTTATACGTATAAAACAGATAGAATAACCGATTTGTGATTACCATCACGCGGTCAAATAATTGACAACGATAAAAAATAAAATCATAAAATCCGTCCAAAGATGAGGATGACACATTATTAACGCACAAAAATAATTAATATACATTAATCAAAACTAGAAAATGTCGGGAAAGAACCGGAGACACCATAGTGAGTTAGCATTGGGAACCCAGAAATGGCAAAAAGCTGGCCAGGTTTTTCCAAGGAGTCACTGGCACTAGAGTTCATGAATACTTGAACTTATGAATCATCTAATTCAGACGTTCTAATCTAGATGGACTTTGGTCTGACAATCTAAGAAACGCAAAAGAGACTAAAAAACTGGATGACTAAAAAGTATTAACACACGCTCGAATTTGATTCGACGGACCAAATCCGTGCTTGCAACAGACGACCGCATTTGCTATGCGTACGACGTCAAATGCAAGCCCGCCGTCCGCTAGCGGACCTACACGGACTCAAATAAAAATAATTGTGGTCGCCTACTTTATAGATGGACCGATTTGGTACAGAAGCGAACTAAATTTTTAGTCCGATCGTACCAAGTTCGAGCGTGTGTTAATACTATAAAGAAGAAAATAATATAATTTGGTACAAACATGTACGTTATACTAAGAGTTGTAGACCAAACAATGGACGGATAGACTGTGTGAAAGATGATACAGTGAAACCTGGATACTAATAACTGAGATCTCAGAGAACCTATATTTTTTATCATTTATATAGCCTTTTCGACCAGACTATTTTATAAATAGTTAAGTTTAAAGTGACGTTGTAGTAGGTATATAATAACCCCTGTTAAAGAACTTAGGACTTTGCACAAAATCTAACCAAAATAAATAAACAAATAGACACGTTGCGCCGTCCTCAAGTTAATTGGGATAACGAACATGAGAATGACAATGGTAGATATTAGGAGTTATAACAAAACTGCATTTCTTAGTAACACTTGCGTACACAGTGCTGATTGGGCGCGTGGGATTGGCATTTAAAACTGTTTGTCAGTTGAAAATTGATGCTACATGTTACACGCTTGAGTTAATAAATTAATGTTACGCTGTAGAAAGCCGTCAAATACGGACTTTGAAAGCGATGGGTCAATGAATCCCAGAGGTCGGGTTCTGATATACTGTATCAATACTTGTTTAAAGACTTACTGTGTCAAAGCAGGTTAAAGTCGGTATAACTAAACAGGTTTAACTACGAAAATTAATGTTGTGTAAAAAAGTTATTTGAACGTGTAAATAAAGCAAACGATCGTCCAGATAAACTACACAAATATTATCATTTTGTCGTTAGTTCTAGTGAATTTAGTCTAGTCCCTTTACGCAAGTTTAACTTTATTTATTGAGATTGTTTGATTTAATATGTACTTACTAAAAAACTTTATGAACAGATTAAATATAAATTCCGTTACTTCTTCATCGATAAAGCTTATCACACTATCCAGGATTTCTTAAATTATCAAATAATTATTTACTTTTTAAATATGCCTGTTTTGCAGGAAATAATGAAACTGTAATTTATGTCATAAAATTTGTAAATATAACATAAATAAAAACATTCTGATTAATCTGTTAAGCTTTTTTTGAAGTAGGATTTCATCAGATAACTTCACCCGCTCAGGGTGGGGCAAGAAGGAGTGTCAAACTTTCACTGACTAAAAACCTATCTGTGTTCCTTCAGTTGCCCTTAACGTTCCAAGGCCACAATAACTTTTTCAAGCAAACGCAGCCACGTCTATCACGCCTACATTTTGTTTTTCTCCAACCCAGACTGTTCATTCACGTCAGTTCTAATTTTCAGAATTTCAAGTCCGCCTTCGCGCATGCGTAACAAGACATTTAACGCATGTTGCATCTCTAGGAGTTTTCCTCGTACTATTTTTGCTTTTGCAGTGGAACAGACAAAGATTCCATTGTAACACGATCTGATACAGATGACTGCAAGGCATACCGATGAGTACACTCCTTCACGTCACTGATGCTCTATTTATCTTATATTTGGGACAAGGTGGCTGTCTGTTTTTGTAATGGTGTTTAACTTGGATAATTGTTCATTCACGACTAGCTTAGTAACAATGACTGTCAGTAGTTTTCTTAATAACAAAAAAAAACATCATCATCATCATCATCATCATTTCAGCCGAAAGACGTCCACTGCTGGACATAGGCCTCCCCCAAGCGTCGCCACAGCGAACGGTCCTGTGCGTCTCGCATCCATCGGACCCCCGCAACCGTTACCAAGTCATCGGTCCACCTTGTAGGAGGCCTTCCAACGCTACGTCTTCCGGTACGTGGTCGCCATTCCAGAACCTTTCGGCCCCAACGGCCATCTGTTCTGCGAGCAATGTGCCCTGCCCATTGCCACTTTAGTTTGGCGATTCTTCGTGCTATGTCGGCAACCTTGGTTCTCCTGCGGATATCCTCATTCCTGATTCGATCACGCAAGGAAACTCCGAGCATAGCCCTCTCCATTGCCCTTTGGGTGACTTTAAGCCTTCTAATGAGGCCCATTGTAAGCGACCACGTTTCGGAGCCATATGTCATCACTGGCAACACGCACTGGTCATAGACTTTCGTCTTGAGACACTGTGGTATATTGGACGAGAAGACACCGCGCAGCTTCCCGAACGCTGCCCAGCCGAGTCGGATTCGACGATTGATCTCTTTCTCGAAGTTAGACCTTCCCAACTGGACCGTCTGTCCCAGGTAAACGTAGTCGTCTACAACTTCGAGTGTAGAGTCCCCGACCTTGATAGGAGTGGGTGCTACATGGCTGTTTACCATGACTTTGGTTTTGTCCATGTTCATTTTAAGTCCCACTCTTTCGGAAGCTCTACTGAGGTCACCAAGCATTGTACTGAGCTCCTCCGTAGTCTCAGCCATGACTACTATGTCGTCGGCAAACCGAAGGTGAGTGATGTACTCGCCATTGACATTAATGCCTAGCCCTCTCCATTCCAAAACCTTGAAGACATCCTCCATTGCTGCCGTGAACAGTTTCGGAGAAATAACGTCTCCCTGCCTCACACCCCGCTGCAATAGAATAGGTTTCGAGGTCTGGTCTTGTAGTCGGACTGACATAGTGGCGTTTTTGTACAAACACTTCAGCACTTCGATATACCGATAGTCAATTTGGCACCGTTGGAGAGACTGCAGTACAGCCCAAGTTTCAATCGAATCAAAGGCTTTCTCGTAGTCCACAAACGCTAAGCAGAGAGGCTGGTTATACTCCTCAGTCTTCTGTATAACCTGCCGCAGCGTATGTATGTGGTCCACGGTGCTGAAGCCTTTTCGAAATCCGGCTTGTTCGGGAGGCTGGAAGTCGTCGAACCTGCGCGCGAGACGATTCGTGATGACTCTGGAAAACAGCTTGTAGACATGGCTCAGAAGCGAGATGGGCCTATAATTCTTAAGCAGGGCATTATCGCCCTTCTTAAGGAAGAGTACCACCACGCCTCTGCTCCACGCCTGTGGCGTTTTCCCCTCGAGTATGACGGAATCAAATAGCTTCTGAAGGGCCTTAAGGACCGGTTTTCCACCCGCCTTCAGGAGTTCGGCCGTAATTCCGTCCTCACCCGACGCCTTGTTGTTTTTCAGCTGCTTCAGAGCCATCCTAATCTCGTACAGGCTGACGTCCGGGATATCTTCGGTATAGTGTCGAGTCAAAAAAAAAAAAACATGACTTTATAAAATAATAATAATACGTTTACTTCGACCATCCAAGGATCGACACAAATTAATTTATCACATACAGATTCCAATCGCTCATTAAGTGCAGCAATATAGCAATTGTTTAGGACATCTGGACAATCGAACATCTGCGCGAATGCCTTCAGGATACCGTTGGCGCTAGCACGAACCCTACGTACCAGAGATCTGCACCGTTTTCGCACACTAGAATAGAAACAGTCTACTCGCATCAGCACCCTGAATGCATTATTATATTGTACGCGCAGGGCGTTGTTAAGAATTTTGCAACTCTTCTGCAATTGACTCTACAGTTTACGTAGGTACTGCTTGCTTTAGAAAGCCATGAACTGACTCGAAAGTGGTTGGTCCAGAGAAAAGATGGTTGGTTTTTTTTATTTACATTACATTAATACATTCATGTTAACGTATTAACATACCAGCACAAACCATCGCTGGTTTAACAGCGCTTTCTGTGGTGGATGATAAGAATGAAATGCACTCCCTTTTCAATGATAACGTGACGAATGAAAGAGAATCACGTTTTGCACCAAACCCAAGTATGAAGAAGATAGAAGTCTCCATCCAGTGTATGGAGAGTCTAATTTCAAGACTATAGGGGCGCTAGTAAATTAATATATTAATAATTATTTATCTTTGATTGGAGTCATTAACATCGCTTACATGTTTATTTACACTGTAACCGAGTGAGACCCTTTTGCTTTAACAACAGTGAACACTTATACAAATATTATTATAAACAGGTGTGTCCAATATCCATATACAAGACACTGAGTTTCCTTACAGGTGTTCAAAACAATTAGTCTAGGTACACAGGTACACAGGTGATAGCCATATTGCCATTATTTTAGCAGTTAAATTATCAATATGTATGTGACCCCATACATCTTTAATACGTCACATACATGTGACAGCAGTGATACGAATAGTAATGGTATAATTATTTCTAACAATTTAAAAGATATAAAGTATAATTTATGGGGTAATGAGTGTCATGTATTAAGGTGGTAAAATAAACAAAGAATGTGCAATGAGACACATTATACTATACATATTATCTAACATATGTACAGCTAAGTCGTGTGAGTCAACAGCGGGAAATGGTTTTCCGTAGTCAATGGCAGGTAATTTATAGTCATTACATAACAATGTTACAATATTTCAGTCTTGTATTCACTTCAAGGTCACATGCTTATAATTCAGCGAGTTTGAACAGAGATATTTCTCAAAAGCAATGAGAATGGACGCTGGATAGACGGCGAAGTTATTGAGTAAATTCTCAAAATTGAAGTCATCGGTTCCTTTGTCAAAATGACAGGTATACTCATTGTAATTGAACCTGTCAAAACAATAAATCGTACAATAAATAAAGCCCTGTTTATATCAAAGAGCGTTTTATACAAAATTAAGTACTAATAATAAATTCAGGCATCGTTATTGACAAGTTTAAAGTTCGTACCAGCCGACAAATAGCGGTTAGCTATAAAATGACATAACAGTGATAATATGCTCGATATCCTATTAGTGGAGCGTCGGTGACAGCAGGTGGCGGGGATCAAACGCCTTATATTTCATTTAGCCGGTTGTCTGCTAGGCTGAGCGGTAATGCGCATTTTCTTTACCCAAATAATGTACGCTATGAAAGCGGAAGCTTCAAAATTATATTGCAAATCAATGCTACGTGTTTATCAAAAATTTACGTAATGACGGAATGAGATTTTATCAATAACTGCTGCGTTACCCGCTTTGATACATAGTTGGATAACTCTTTATTGTACACCATCAAAAATTACAGTAGGAGTTGATTTCAGTCAAGCTAAGTAAGAAAGTATTACAGGTGTAGGTTTTCAACTTAACGCAGTTTATACTATTGAGATGGTATCAACCTGCTATAAACTAGTAGTTACTATAGTAATCCAGATCACTTCTACCACATCACCACATCACATCATCTCTTACCATTCAGGTGAGATAGTGGACAAACGCGACCCTATCAATAAATTGAAAAAATAAAATAAAAACTGGATCTAGAGAGATGAGCGATTTTTTAATAAATATCTACCATCTAAGTATCAAAGAATCCTACAATACAGACAGACACGTCGCGTCCTAAGAAAGACAAGACGAGTTCGAAGAGAAACACATTGTTAATCTCCAATTCCATATTACACCAACTAGAAACGAAGAAGCTTCTAAATGAGACATGTCACGAAATAGGTAGACGAACCAAAGAGGTAGCATTACCATGACTGAGAATAGCAACGAAGGTCGATGGGCTGGGACATTGTTTCGATAACAGCAAAGCGACAACCACGAAAATACATAGGTATCCGTTTAATAGTGGTCATTTGGACACAAACTGATTTGGTCACGAAGGTAGAATGAGATGTCAAGTTTTGGAATCTTTTTGAGTTGGTAATTGTAATAATGAACCATAATGTTCGATGAATATGATTAATGAGAAGATGACGAAATGATAATACGAAAAATGAAGACATACACGGAATTTAAAACCATCAATTGAAATCTTCACAATTTAATACTTATAATAATAAAGCCATAAAGGTACACGAATATGATGGTTGAAAAGACGACAAAGATGTATTTGCATCGATTAAAGATAATAATTATGAAGATGAAGAAAATTACAGACTTTTAAATCATCAAGGGGATACTGACGACGCAGTATTCTTTAATCAATTCAACGATTGACTTATAGTTATTGACGTTGCTGTTAATTGCATAGATGGCGATGATTCGGGACATGGAATACCCAGAAAGTAAAATCCCAATTTGTCAGCGTCCAAGCCTTTTTGCAAAACCAATTATAATTATGAAAGACGTCACGCAAAAATTATTAATCTATCTTTTTGCAACCAGACCTCAATTTCAGGAAATTTAATATTGTACCTGTAATTTAGCGTATAAACCCAAGTTCCTCGCTTATCGTGGGGCCATACGAAAATAGTCCCACTGACTACAGAATCATGATTCATGGTTACCCTGCTACGCGATTTACTCGTTATGTTACATAAAAACATGTGTTAATTAAGGCAGTTTTGCAATGCATTTACGGCTACTGACGCGATACTGATTCTTGCGAAATTAGTAATAATATGTTATCCTTCGTATGACGTCATTATTATCAAGGCTATGCTACGCGGTTTAGTGTTTACGAACAGATTGTACATATTTTTTTGGCTAGACCAGTTTTTGAATTCTAAATGAATCACTTGTTGTTGACATGGCATGCATGATAAATATTAGTGAAAGAGTACAGGTAAATGTCGTAAAAAATGTTTTGTTTAGTTTTATTTCATAGCAATAGCTATACCAACTATAAACATTATTTCTGTTAAGGTTATTGACAATGTTTCTTAAGTGTGCACTCTGAAGGACCAATGAAAGGAACTCATGAGGAATACCTACAGAAGAACTACTTTGTTACTGACGTTATATACGTTACGGCGAGTTGAAAATATGGTTATTATGTAAACATGGATGGACAATACACCAACAATAAAAAACCGATGAAAAAAGAAATTAAGAAAAGATACTTGATCAAAGACATTAACGAGTAATGAATAAAACAAATCAAAGATCAGTAACTTTAAATAACATACCACCAGACAGTCGCAAAAAGCCTTGTATAAAACTATTAATATCTAGAATGTTTACATTAAGATAACATGTAATGAACTTGTCAACGCCACTTAGATGCAATGCCTTCTTTGTAAACAAACATCATATTATAATGATCATTATGTACTACACTTTTATGATCACAAATCTCAGCAACGAGTCTAGAAAAATCATGATTATCATAAGAATTGACTAGTGTGCTAGTAGTGATCGTTTTACTAATTTGTATCTAAAGGAAAAGCTACAGACTACAAGTATTTAACAAAATATACCTACGCAATATTTTAGAAAGAACCACTTAAGCTTCTGTGAATTAAATGTTGGAAAATACTAAATAACAAAATTCAGGCTACATTAAATCTGCTTTATAAATTCGAAAGCACCGTTAGAAAATACATCGTTACCAGAATGTTGACAACCATCTAATTAGCTTACAAGGAAAATATTTTGAAAATGTACTAAATCACGAACATAATACGGGTACCAGGGTCGTAACTCAGCCAGATCAGCAAGAAATTGAGGACATTGTTGAATCCATAAACGATAATAGTACTCACAACAATTCCGTTGAAGCAGAGGCAGTTATACGCAATAAACTGCGTATCAGTCCAACAAGTGTCCGATTGAAAGAAATCACAGTAAGAACAAATGTTCTGGAACAAATCCAGCACAACAATAAACAAGAAACAAGTGCCACATCGAAGTTGTCGCATCGGTGGCGAAACGTAAACTGAACACAGCGTGTAGGAATGAGGTAAACACCATTATATAAATTTAATTGGAGATAATTGCGCGAAAACCGCAGCTGCGTGACGTAGGTGATGCCATTATCAAGCATTATACGACGTTTTCCCTAGAAGCGAGCGGTGGGCACGGCTCTCCTAGCCATTCATCTAAATTACGATAATGTAAAGTAATACCGGCCTGGGGAACAACTTAATTTAACCAAACAGATGGACTACGGTTCAGTGATTTGGAAAACGTTCAGTTGAGAGAAAAACAAATATTATTAATTGTTTCACAAGCTGTCGATATTGTCAACGTAAATTCTAAAATATAGATCTTTCAAGAAAGATTCGATAAAGCTACAGGTGCAATAACTTGTAAATCTACAATGAAGTGTGCTCCAATCAAGGCAGTTAAGATTAACGTATTAATCTGCCAAATCCAAGAGCCGTTTACACGCATTGAGTCATTGAGTTTGAACAAGATAAGGCGCTTCTTAATTTATTCTTACTTCTTGTTTGTCCTCAGTATGCACACGACGCGACGTAGGCGCTGCTCGGATCTAATCCTGTAAAGTGATAAAAGTCGACTGGCGGCTGACGTATGAGGGAAATACGCAAGTGCTTTAAAGTTTTTATGTTGTAGACTATCAGTCACGCATCCAAAATTGACGTATTTGCATGACTTATTTAATTATCACTCTGGGATTTGATCATTGAAGCCGTAATTGAAAAAGGCTTTATTTATGCTTTTGATATACAGTAAGCTTTCTATGGTAGATATGCTCAAAAGGATATCTGAGGCTCATATTATATTTAAGTATAATACATATTATGAAACCAATTGCTCCACCGCGTCTGTCTGTTTGCGATAAACTAAAAAAATATTGAACAGATTTTAATGCGATTTTCACCAATAGACAGACTGATACATGAGGGAGGTTTAGGTGTAAAATACATGCAGATTATTGTAAATAAAAACCGAGAATTCATCAACGATTGACATGTTGTACCCCACCCGTGCGAAGCTGAAACAGATCGCTAGTAAATACATATTAGATACGTATTTTTGAATATTGACTATCTATTTGTAATGTTTTCTTCTTGCTGCTATCCTCAGACAGTTTACAAAATGACTATATTCCGCTCTGACAAAAAGACAAACAAATTTTGTATAGTACTATGTTCAGGAAGCGGTGTATCAATTAACGGTCCAAAGGCTTTAGCGCTCATTGTATGCACTTGGGTGCAAAAAGTTAGTACAACATTGTCGCTTTGTTTACTAGTACAAAGTCAAACTGTAAATAATGAGCATTCTACCGGGCAGATTTTAAGTTTTTTTATGTATTACTAACCTGTGCTTGCTACTTCGTCGGCATCAGACTCATAAAACAGAACAATAAAAGGAGGATGCCAACCCTTGTCCCACCTTCCGATAGCGTGTGTGTCATATCGTTGGATAGGTATTTATTACCAGATTTCATAGAAACCTTGGCACCTCTCTTTGGTCATCATTTAAAAAAAAAAACTATTGGGCAGAATTTTTTTCTAAAATAAAAGTAAGCCTAGTTACTTCTTATAATATCAGCTAACTACTAGTTGCGTTAAAATCGGTCAGTCGGTCGAAAATTAGCAGGGATAAACAGACAGGCAGACAAATATTTTAAAAATTGTATTTTTGCTATAGGTATCGAATATACCTAAACAGATGCTTCAATTGTATTTTGGTACTCATCATCATTTCAGCCGAAAGACGTCCACTGCTGGACATAGGCCTCCCCCAAGCGTCTCCACAACGACCGATCCTGTGCGTCTCGCATCCACCGCACTCCCGCGACTCTCACCAGGTCGCCGGTCCATCTTATGGGAGGCCTTCCGACGCTGCGCCTTCCGGTGCGCGGTCGCCACTCTAGAACCTTTCGGACCCATCGACCATCCGTTCTACGAGCAATGTGCCCTGCCCTCTGCCACTTTAGTTTGGCGATTCTTCGGGCTATGTCGGCGACCTTGGTTCTCCTGCGGATATCTTCATTCTTTATGCGATCACGCAAGGAAACTCCGAGCATAGCCCTTTCCATTGCCCTTTGGGTGACTACAAGCCTTCTGATGAGGCCCACTGTAAGCGACCATGTTTCAGTGCCATATGTCATCACTGGCAACACGCACTGGTCATAGACTATCGTCTTGAGACACTGTGGTATGTTGGACGAGAAGATACCGCGCAGCTTCCCGAACGCTGCCCAGCCGAGTTGGATTCGACGATTGACCAAGTAAGTATCTATATGTTGGAAGATTTTATGTATTATGATCATTTTTATTATCATTTTTATATTATTAAGAAAATAAAAATGTAGGAGCGAAACTACCAAGATCATATCGATTTACCGACGACTCGTCTCAAAATTAGACGGACAAAGGTAGACCACCAACGCATACTCTCTCGAGCATACACGCCATATTGACCCAGGCGAGTACAAAGGCTCTGAGGATTATAAAATGACAGTTATGACATCTTGTTTACTACTGTAATACGTTGACTACACTATAACTTGTCTATTACAATTACAGCGTGCGAGCTAACGAGCCATTATGTAACAGAGTGACTCGTGAGGACAGATGCGATTACAAACTTACAACCGCGTTAGATGAACGTGAAAATGTTCTAGAAATACGGAAATTGGATATAGTCAAGTATCATTCATTTTATTGTTTGTATCAAAAAGTAACTATATCCAAAATCGCAAATAGAAAGAAATGTTCAAATTCGATAAATTTTAATCAAGTTTTTTTTTTATAATTGATATGTAACAATATACTAGTGCTTGACTGCGATCCCATCTGATGGTAAACCGGTAAGTCCCCTCTTTGAGGAGTGGCTGGAAAGGCAACACGGCGTCCTTACCTTCCGCATGACGCAGGTCCTCACCGGACATGGTAAGTTCGGGAGGTTCCTGCACCGGATTCGTGCGGAAGAAACGCCCGGGTGTCACCATTGTGTGGACCACCCGGAGGACACGGTGGAGCACACGGTGGAGGTGTGTCCCGCTTGGGCAGAGCAACGCCGTGTCCTCGTGGGGGCTATCGGTGGCGGCGATCTCTCGCGCCGGGCCTTGGTACAGGCCATGGTCCGGAGCGAGGAGGAGTGGCAGGCGGTCGCCTCCTTCTGCGAAGCAGTAATGCTAGCAAAGGAGGCGGCCGATCGCGTGAGGCAACGGTCCTCACGCCCCAATCGCCGCCGGGATTCCGATCCCGATTTCCGGCCATCGTAGGCGCGGGCTTGCGGACGGCGAGCAATGGGTGGCTCGCCTTTCGACCGTCCGGTAACCGTCCGGACCGAGCCCAAGTCGTCGACGGCGCGTGCTGTTCCACGCGCGCCTCAAGGAGATGTCAGCAACTGTAGGGGCCTAGCAGGGTCGAAGCCTACTGGGGCCAAGGGTCTGATTCTGAAAGGAAGACTCGGCCCTGGTACGAAAGGCAATGAAGGAACAGGAGTGGGTTTTTAGTCAGTAAAAGTCTGACACTATCTCCCGCCCCGCCCAAGGGCGGGGGATGTCATAAGATGATTTACCCGCCGAAAAAAAAAAATCTGATGGTAAACAGTGATACAATCGTTGACTGTAAAGCACACTAGTTTATAAAGTTAGAAACCTTTCAAATCTGGTGGAAGGGGAAACTGTCAAATAACGGTATAAGAATGCGCATACTGAAATGTGACGTCACCGCCATTAGGTGACGTGTGCTCAAAAGAGATAGCGAGATATTCCCACCACGCCCCCACTCTTGCTCAAACCAATATTTGGAATCCTAATTGCTGCTCATTTAATAATCAATTTTGATGGTGTTTTCAGAAAATGATTTTTTTTTGTGTTAAAGTTGTTTGGTATAAAATAATGTCCAGAAATAAGAACAGGCCAAATTGTTAGCAAGATCTCGAGGAAATTGTGATAAAGGTTTTCCATGTAAGATGATCAGATGATACAAGAGTAGCATACTGCCACTGATATCGATACTGACTGTAAGGAGCGAATTGTTAAAATTAAGATTGTCTGTTAGCATATAGGTATTATAGTGGTAATTTCTCTTCGATATCACAATTCACTTACCGAACTAAAATGTTATAATCTAGGTAATAGCTGATTTGGCAAACGTTGTTCTGCAATTTAAATTAACTATCAAAGAAAAATTAGCGGGTGGGGGGTAAGAGTAAAAATAACCCGACCTTTTCTCAAACCTACCAAATATATTTTTATATTGGAAGATATTATATTATCTACATATTATAAATAAAATTGAAGTGTCTGTAATATAAAAATAACATTTTCTTACTAAATGCATTGAAACTTTGATACCTTCGATACCTATAACAAAAATACATTTTTTTTTAATTTCGTTTCCTGTCTGTATGTTTCGGCTGATCTCCGAAACTACTGAATCGATTTTGACGGAACTTTCTCTGGTAGACAACTGATGATATACCTAAGGAGTAACTTGGCTAATTTTGTTTTAGAATTTAAAAAGAATTATGGATCCGCGCAAAAGAAAAACTTCTGAAATTGTGGCCAAATGGCATTGTGCCTTTTTTACGAGTCTGACGCGAAGTCGCGTGTACGGTGCACGCGACTTCGCATCTAGCTGGTGCACGGGGCACCAGCTAGTTTTATTGCTCTTGCCTAACATTAAACAAATCATATTATTGTTCCCCTTAGGCCTCAGATACATTTCCCGGCCGGCTGCGCGAAATCCATCCTCGTCTTCAGCGAATAATAGAAATATTGGAATCCATCAATTTCATTTCCATATTTCAAGATTCAATCTAAAGTTTACGATTCTATTTAGAAGTTAAAAGTACATATTATCAGATTTTTACTATTAGTATATGTTGTCATGACACGTGTTAATATTATTTATTTATTTTTGGACACACTCCAACGACATATTCACTAGTTCGATACATTATAAAAAAAATTGTACATAAATAAAAAATTGTTGTGAATTTGTCACTTATAAGCGTGCATAGCACTTGTGTAGTTAATTATAAAAAAAAATTCGTGACCACATAAAAATAATTAAGATTTTTTTAAATCAATATTAAAAAAAATAATTAGAGCTCGACCGCGATTCCAACTGATGGTAAGCAGTGATGCAATCATTGAAATTAAGTTAAATTACATTAAAAAAAAATGAAAATTGTATTGATATTATTATGATACCATGATTAATATTTTGCACAATCAACGCTAAGGCTATCTTTAAAATTAAACTCCGTGTCAGTGCTAAAGGTTTCCTTCGACAGATCTTATGTGGTTATTCAATGTTTATTTTGGTAGTTCTTCATTTACTTTTGCTGTGATTTTAGGGTGTTACCACACCAATCGATCGATCGATGCAATCGATCGATGGTAGAATGGATTAGTCGACGTCGATCGATAGTTTCTACCACACCAATCGATCGTAAGTTGATAGATGCCATCGATCGATGTTAGAATGGATTAGTCGACGTCGATCGACGATCGATCGATGGTAGAATGGATAAGTCGACGTCGACCGATGCCATCGACCGGCAATCGATTGATTGGTTAGTCGACCGGTATCCGTCGATCAATGAAAGCTACCACACCAATCGATCAACGTCGACCGATGTCGATCGATGACATCGATCGACGATCGATCGATTGGTCTGGTAACACCCTTACATTTATGGTATCATAATGATGTGTTCCTATCCCGAAATCCGA
The DNA here is from genome assembly GCA_905147345.3 of Mythimna impura. Taxonomy (NCBI): domain Eukaryota; kingdom Metazoa; phylum Arthropoda; class Insecta; order Lepidoptera; family Noctuidae; genus Mythimna; species Mythimna impura. Next base: position 28,200,641 of record LR990348.1, on the reverse strand, counting down.
CGCTATTTTGAGTAATTTATCTTGAAACATTACTAAAATTTTCCATCTATGGACACTGGCCTGCAAGTAGGGCATGCACACACTAATACTTATATCCTATCCGTATCTATTCATGTGCACGATAACCTTATGTCCAGCACTCGCATCATCTCGGTTTGCATATGAATGGAGCTTTTAAATTGTACTGTTCTCTTCATTTCTTGATCTAGTTAGTACTTCACAAGTAGTAACTTTATTAAATGGAGGAACAAAATATTTGTTAACTAACCAGTTTATCAATAAATATACAAAAAGAAATTATACTAGAATTATATATTTATACAAAAATATATAATTCTAATTGTAAAAACAATATCAAAATTGGCAGGAAAGCAAACGAGTTAAATCAATTTTAAACAAATACGTATATACTGTCTCTCTCACCAAGACGCGGCCTTTTACGTTAAAAACCATGTCAGACTTCTCTTTCATAATAGCAGCTTAAGCTTTATGACTTTGTTGTTGATGAAGATATTTTAATTTACTAGAAGCTAAAAAGTAGTTAATTGACTGGCCTGTTGGTCTAGTGGTTATGGCCTTGCCCGCACTGGCTTGCGTTTTTCTAACGCATAATCTGTGAAGTATGGAGTCTCATAGACGTGCGCGCACTGCGGTGAAATAAACGCATGCGGTAAAATGTTGGCCTCTCGCTGTAAATTTGCGGTGAATCTACCGCAAATATTTTTATATCGCATAGAGATCTAGGAAGCGCCGCGCACTGCGGTGAAAAAAACGCACGTTTTAACCGACTTAAAAAAAAGGAGGAGGTTATCAATTCGGTTGTATTTTTATCATCATTTCTTTATGTTTGTTACCTCAGAACTCCGTCGTTTCTGGACCGATTTGAATTTTTTTTTTCCCGTTTAAGATATGCTTCCAGATTGGTCCCAATTTTTAAAAATTCCAGTTCTGATGATGGAATCCATGAGGAATCGAGGGAACTCCTCAAATATTATGCATTTACAGTCAAAAAGTAACATTTGATGAAGTGGAGCTGATGAAGAAGACCAGAAATGGTCAACGGTACTTCATACTCACATAGATATCACAATGAAGATAGTAAGCGACTATGACAATACAAATAAATCAATGGTTCTGAATAGTTACTTTGAAAATGATATCGTCGAAGTGATCTGATGATGATGATGCGGCGAAAAAAATGCATTGCGTTAATTTCGCCGCAGTGCGCGGCCCTGTGAATGCGTTTATTCTACCGCACGGTAGAATAAACGCACCGCATTCCACCGCAAGGCAGTGCGCGCAAGACATAAGACTCTAGTCTACGGCGTTGTGTGATAGTTGTGGAATATTATTATTATTAAAACAAAACAGAATAAAAAATTTATAAGCAATAGGTACGGATTGGTTACTCCTTTTTTAATGTATTTTAATGTGAGAGGGGTACTCAATTGATGCAGCTGTCTGAAGTACATACAGTAAGCACTTTGTGTCGTCAAAGAATGTTTTTTAAACCAACTATTTACTCTAGCAAGCTCTACATTTTTTTTTGTTATTGATAGTTATGGCTCGCGATTGCCTATTATATCACCTATTGGTAGGCGTAAGGTGATCTTCACTCTTGATTTAAAAACCCTCAAGTTGTAGCTATCAGGAAACAGAGTCCGACAGAGAATTCCAAGCCATAGCTGTAGGCACAATGAATGTGTTCCCAAAAAGTTTCATGCTAATGGGTGGTGTAGAGGGATTCACCATGTACCGGTGACGCATCATTGTACGTCTGGTGGTCCGATCATATAACGGGCTTGGCAAAATCAACTACCTAATCATTTTCAATGCACACACCCCGAAATGCAACCGATAGAAAACTGACAGGCTAGCAACTCGGCGTCGATGCTCAAGACTTTTGACTCGACCCGACATCATTGCTGATGATCCTCTTGGATCGTTCCCAATAGACTCAAGCGCACCACGCTGGTATCTGGCAGATTCGTCCTAAATATGAAAGCACTCCATACGATCAAACTTGCGCTTAATAAAGTAAACACATGAATCAGCATGCAGAGTCAATAAAAACCGCGGATATTAAAACAGATATCGTGGAAATATCTTCTATTCGGATATAACTGCTAAACTTAATGTGAATTCGAAGCAAGACGATTAGTAAGCCACAGATGTAATTAGAGCAACAAAGACAATAATGAACAATTAATAGTGAAACTCATTAATCAGTTCAGAGTCCACATAGAAGCGGACGTTTGAAGTCAGCCCTTGTTTAAACATTTGTATTGAATTGATCTTTTATCAATATACTGTCTATTTTTAAACCAATTGGCAGATTTTTATTTAACTATAGTATATTGACTATAAAGGATATGGCGGCTTCGATGATCTTCTCAGGAACTGGAAAGAAGAATTAACCTGCGTCAATTCTTCTTTCCAGTCCCTAAGGAGGCCCAATCTCTTCATCGTTGCCAGTACTGCTAAAAGATTGAACCCCTTTTTTTTAATTAATATAAACCAGTGCTTGACTGCGATCCCACCTGATGGTAAGCAGTGATGCTATCGTTGATGGTGAGGCGAACTAGTTTATTAAGAGCCTATTCACTCTAGCATTGAAGACACCTAAACTTATATTACGCGGTATAAACGACGAAGCGTCTTTGTTCAGTCATGGAACAGTTCAGGCTAGCTACAACATTAACTAAATTAAAACGAACGATATTACTTTACATATCGCCTTTACTTTTTTTTGTACAGCCTGCTAGTTTGGGAGACTTCCAAGTTCATAATAAAGCCAACCTTCCTGGGATAAAATGTGCTATTCCAAGACAAGACTCGTGTGCAAAATTTAATCCAAATCTTTTCTTCTTCAGCACTTTTAGCGTGAAGTAGTAACAAATATACATTAACAAACTGTCGCCTTTTGCTATTACCATTAGTGGTATGTATGGCAGCTAAGTTACTTTGAACTACTATGTTTTGGTCCTCGGAGCCGGTCTTGCTTGCGTCAATAGCATTATGGAGATTCCCAGTAGTCTTTTTCATACTATAAATGTTATTTTTAGCTGTATCTTATAAATATTCAATTGTTATTACGAACGAGTGCCCAGTCAGTTCAGAGCAGATATCGTTACCTACTTTAGTTCTTATCAAATCTTGACCCCGTATTTGTCTGATATACGCAGAGATTAATTTATTGTTTGTAGGCTTTTTCTTTATAATACACAATCCGAAGATATAACATGTATTTTTTTAATGATGATCTATTCGTAGGTACTGAAAAGGCGTACAGTCCCTTGAAAATCTGGCCAGAATTAAATGCACACATAATCATACTGCCGATGCCGCCTAGGCGGCTGCGGCGGTACGAATATCTGTGCATTTAATTAAGCTGAACCCGCTGACCTTTAAGCGAAATATTGGTCGATTAGATAAATCATATGTACGTTTTGAAGAACACATAGCCAGCATTTTTTTTGTGTAAACGTATTTCTAAAGATCAAAGCCGTTTGAAAGGAGCAGGGAAACAAGCAAAAAAAAATATCATGTCGTTAATTTTTTTTTTTGGCAAAAGTTTTAGTTTCACGAAAAAATCATATGTTGATAATGGTGTACATCAATCTATACTTAATAAACATTTTTTTTTAAACCTATTGACCTAGCCGTTACCGAGGAGTAGGCTTCAGAAAGTCACTGTTTTATAGTACTGCTCGGCAGTTGCGGCCTAAACATGAAATGTAAAGCCAAGATTAAAGACAAAAAAAAATAGTATTTACAGTGAAACCTGGATAATTGGGAGCTCAAGGAACCTACGATTTTTACCTTACAGTTTCTAAAATAGCCTAGGTTAAAGGGACGTTGTCTCATTTAATGAAGACAATCTATCCCACAAAGTGAACCAATGACCTGGTGCGAGTCGCGGTAATGCGATGGATGTGAGACGCACAGGACCGATGATTGTGGCGACACTTGGGGGAGGCCTATGTCCAACTATGGCCCAACAGTGGACTTCTTTCGGCTGATATGATGATCGCGATGAACCTATCCAGAGCAATACTCAAAATGATAAATTATTATAATTGTCTCGCTTACTGAAGCTATTCAGCTAAAAAGTCCCAAGTACCAATAAGAAGTAATAAAAAATGTTTAATATCTCAGCTAAAAAATGTATTATTCTCAGTAAGAGAGGTATTTCAATGCAAAAATATCAGGAACTACTTATAATTGCAGCTGGTAATTATAATGAGTTCCTGTCCCATCTAATTACGAGTAGGTTTCACTGTGGTAAACAATGTACGTACCATTATACGCACTTATATTCTACTTACAGAACTTAGATGAAGTGAAGAGTTAGAATCGTCCATTACCTGAAACGAAAACCAAATTTATTATTAACAATCTTGTTATAGTTACGACGTTGGGCGGTGGCCAGAATATCACCTATCTCGAATATCCATAGCGCTATCTAATGCGTGTCGAAATTACCTTCTCACCTTGGTTTGATGGACTCGATATGAATTTTGAAATGTGATCGGGATGACGGTGGTATGACGTCTGATTTTTCTATTGAGGTGGGACACATCCAATGATTTTTCCTGCTCTAGGGTGGGACGAGAGGGCGTGTCAGACTTTTATTGACAAAAACCTGCCTGTGTCCTTGAGTTACCCTTTGCGTTCTAGGGCTACGGTCACTCCATCGGCCATTCATTCATCGGTCATTTGTTCAGTGTCTGGGTGTAATTTATCTATTTGTAATATGTATATATTTAGAAATATACAAGAATGTTTATCAGTTGTCTAGTACTCACAGCACAAGCTCTGTCTTGTTTGGGACTATATGCTGTGTGTGAAAGTTATGGAATACTATTATTTATGGGTTAGAACCCTGGGGTCCTGAACCTTTGGAAAGCATACGAGGAGCCGAAGCCAACTCGCAGAGGTCCCTTAGACATCATTCGTGGTAAGTGGTACCAACCGAATATTATCACTGTACGTGAATATGCTAGTACACCCAAGGACAACCCCCGGTTGATGGGAAACTATTGCGACATATGGAAGACAAAGATATAGGGCTATGGTATTTGGGAGGCTTAAGTGGACTGGCTACCAAGAACTATGTTAAGACTGGCTTCTGCCTGAACAATGCTATTAATATACATCGATAAAAAAGGCAAGGGGCGACTTGTCCACTCAATAAATGGGCCCCCAAAAACGGTCGCTAGCAGAAAGTGACGTAATTCAAACGTTCCTGCAGCCCATGACGTCTGATACAGACGATTACTTTGATGTTCCTTTCTATGGCGAGTTCTTTTATTACCATTTAATAGTGCTTTTGTTTTTGCTTGAGATTAGATCTATCTCTTTATCAGCTCAACGAAATTCCTTAACCTTTTTATGAACAACATTCCTCGACCCAATTTTCCAGAGGCAAAAGAAAATCTGAAAAGGATTTCGCGGAAATTCTTTACATTATGTTTCTATGAAATATTTTCTTTTATGAAAAGATAAGATGTACAAATATGTCAAAAGGATCATTTAATACTATAACAACACTATGTGCGCCATATTATCAAAAAAAAAAGACGAAATCATTTCTAAAATAGTCGACTTTCATTTATCTTCACTTCACGTATCGGTATAAGAAAAAATACCACGGACTAGTGACAAGTTGTCGTTTATAGTTTTCTTTCTCCGTTGTTTAGGTAACACTGACTTCCGAAATTAAAGTCGAAAATACTAAAATAGCTTTTAATATTTGAAGAGTCATCTCAATTACTCATGGATTCCATCACCAGAACTGGGACCAATCTAGAAGTATTTCCTAACGAATAAAAAGATATTTTTCAAATCGATTCTTGTATGATGTTACCCCGTAACAAACACAAAAAAAGAACCTCCTCCTTTTTTTGAAATTGGTGAAAAGGAAACAACATATTATTGGTGAAATGTGATACTACACCTAAAAAATACTATTGATTTTCGAGCTCGTCGTACGTAGTACACGCTAACCTTCAAGAAATCCTAGCAGACATAATTGATGACAAGCAGTAACGCCACGTGTAGCTCTGTGATGCAATTAATGCAGCGCAGATGCGCCGGCGACGGTAAACATTGTAGGGTTGACGAGATGTAAAAGGGAAAAATAATAAAATGGAAATGAATAAAAATAACGAGGAGAGTAAAAAAAAAAAGATTATGAAAAGAAAGTAAATGATAACGTTACAGCTGATAAGATATTGGAAGTGGAGATGCAAGGACCCCAACTAACGAAACGAAAAGGGTTTGTTGAAAGGAATGACTATAATGGAGTAAGTTCGTCTGAAGAAACCTGCGAACTCGGTCGTCAAGCAACGGTCCTCTTGGATCTCTTAGAGCGGATATTAGATTATTTGGAAGCTCGAAATTATAATACATTCAGGTAAATCGAATCTTTTCAGTGTATTTCTTATTTCTTTATTTTGGATGACTCGCCTATCGTCAACATGAAGCATTGTTTAAAAGCTTGTTACTTCATCTAACGCAATCCAATGCGATGTTTGACGAAAAGGCAACGCGAAAAAAGAGAGACGCCTGAAAACTCTGTTAGCATTCGGTAATTCCGTGATTTACTTGAATATTTTACAAAACTTGTTCCAGGAAATACGTGTTTTTTTAAACCCTTAAAAGTTTTTGAAAAAAATTATCGTCATTTAGAATCTTGATTAAATTTGCAAGGCTTGATTGAAAAAAAAGGCTTGAAGGCTTGTTTGAAGCTTGATTTAATTTATTTTACCTCTTTGACTTTTTAAATTTTTGAGTAAATTATGAAGTGTCAAAGTTCATGCAAAATAGCAGATTTTCAGAGGTCTTTACTGGATTAGTTTTACACAAATTTACAAATTGATTTCAATAGAAGCCTAGATAATATCCACAAGATACTGTGTTTCCAAAACATCTAATGAAAAACTGGGCAAGTGCGAGTCGGACTCGCGCACGGAGGGTTCCGTACAAACTTGAAAGGCAAATTGCGGTTAACGATTTATGGCGTATTAAAAAAAACCTACTTACTAGATCTCGTTCAAAACAATTTTCGGTGAAAGTTTATAAGGTAATGTACATCATATATTTTTTTTAGTTTTATCATTCTCTTATTTAAGAAGTTACGGACACACACACACACACACACACACACATTTTACCACTTTGGAAGTGTCTCTCGCGCAAACTATTCAGTATATAAACAAAATATATTAGAAACCTCAATATCATTTTTGAAGACCTATCCATAGATACCCCACACGTATGGGTTTGATGGAAAAAAAAAATTTTGAGTTTCAGTTCTAAGTATGGGGAACCCCCAAAATTTATTGTTTTTTTTTCTTCTATTTTTTGTGAAAATCTTAATGCGGTTCACAGAATACATCTACTTACCAAGTTTCAACAGTATAGCTCTTATAGTTTCGGAAAAAAGTGGCTGTGACATACGGACGGACAGACAGACACATGACGAATCTATAAGGGTTCCGTTTTTTGCCATTTGGCTACGGAACCCTAAAAATGTGTAATAACGTCATAATCGCGTAAGAGCAGTTGTATGAAAAACAGTGAAAATGTATGTCGAGTTGGATGCCCTTAAGTGAGATTTTGCCAACTAAAGGACCAACATTTTAAGTACTAACGCGTCATTAATACAACTTCATCACTAGTATGAGGATCTCTTTCGTAAATTATATTACCTCAGCACTCAATAATAGGGAATACACATGAAAAAACTATTTATTGTATAACCAGTTTATCAATAAATATACAAAAATAGAATATTAACAGCAAAAACAATGTAAAGAATACTAGAAAAAAAAACCAGATATACTAATTTTAAAGAAATATATATATCTATCTGGCTCCATCATCAAAACGCCATTTTATATGGCGGCCGTATGGGCGTGATGAACTTTGACGTCAAAGACCACGTCGGACTTCTCTTTCTTATAAGCAGCTTTGAAGCTTTATAACTTCATTGTTGATGAAGATATTATAAAAATTCTCTCATATTTTTTTATTAAAGATAAAAAATATTTAATTTAGGAAATAAAAAATATTGCATATTGCATTGCATATTATAATGTTTATATTTCCAGCCTTACTACGGTTTCTTCTCAATCTTTAGTTTTAACATGAGCAATAAATATTTACTATTTCATCAGCCATTACAACCCTGATTTTCAGTAGCAAGTTCATACTCTCACTCGTATGTCGCATGATATTGTTTGACTTGCACATACAATGATTGTTATATTTGTGAATGGCTGATATAACCGGGATCCTATTTATACAAAATATTTAAGACAAAGGTGGGCTTGATTAGGCTGCAAACTATAAAGCTAGAACTACACTGCGCACACGTGTGACACACACGTCGATCTGGGGGGCTATTGGCTAACTTTTTCAATAACAGTTGACAACTAGCATTCGTTGCACACTAAACTTAGTTGTCAACTGACAATTTCATAAAATTGGTATTACGTATCACACAAGTGACTAACAAACTACGGTGGAAATGTTGTGAATTATAAAAATTTACGGTTCCTATTGTGACCACTCTAAAATTTTATCGACTATTATACAGCTTCAAAAGCTTACACAATCGCAATTTTAAAAGTATCGATACAATAACATCTGTCAAAACGTGTTACGGTGGCTATCAAAGGCACCAGTGGCTAATGACGTCACTGCAGTTGGTCACTGAAGATAGGCAATACGAAACTAGCTCTTTGACAGTTCAATGATGCACATTGTTAACAAGTGATCATCACTTGAACTCTCAACAGAGTTACGCAATAGCCCCGCTGGGCGCGTCAGTCTCCATAAATTTTTTATGGAAACTAAACTTGTAGAGCTACACTTGATCCACGCTGCGCGACTTCGTTCTAAGTACAAATCAGGCGTGTTACACGTGTGCGTCGGTCTAATGTAGTTCTAGCTTAATAAAGTTTCATCGTGAGAATAACATTTTCAGTATATATATGAATGTGGTCTTTCTACAAGACCAAAAACAAGCGCGCGTCGGACTTGAGGACGAAGGGTTCCGTACCGTCTATAGCAAAAAAATCACGTTTGTTTTTGTATACTTAAATATTTATTTTATTTTGTTTTAAGTATTCGTTGTTATAGCGGCAACAGAAATACATCATCTGTGAAAATTGCCGCTGTCTAGCTATGCCGGTTCATGAGACACAGCCTTGTGACAGACAGACGGTCAGCGGAGTCTTAGCTACAGGGTCCCGTTTTAAGCCTTTGGGTACGGAACCCTAAAAACGATAGATGGTCTATGAAGTGAAATGAATTATATAAGTTTTATTATGACTTGAATACAGGAGATTAACAATAAATAATAAAAAGATTGGATGGAAAATCAAGTGGAACTGCACCAACCCCTTTTTTTTTTTGTTGATTGATGGAAATTATTTGATGGTAGATACCAAATAATTTCCCCCACTCTGGGTGGAACGAGAGGGCATTAACACTGTTACTAACTAAAACACACCCTGTTCCTTCAGTTTCATTTCATTCCAGGGCAATATTAAATGATAAGACTAGTGAGAGAACACGGAATGCTTTTCTAAAGGAAACAGCTGAGGGACCTCCAAATAAATCTATAATCTAGTTATCTCAGCTACTGTTATGATTCTTGGCAAGATTAGTACAATATTGTATACTTCTGTCGTCTAGAATAATCTCGATGTCACAAGTCATATAACTGCTTCCCTTTCCGGGTAAATAGACTTCATTACTTATCTACAATAGTAATACATTAATGGTAATGTGAACAACTTACACAACATTACGTGTAGGTTAATTTGCTTCCGTTTACAAACACACATTATTTAATGTGTAATGGACAGACAGAGTACGAATTTAGATTGCTGTAAGAAAAGAGGAAAACTATTTCTTTTTAGGGTTCCGTACCTCAAAAGGAAAAAACTGAATCCTTATAGGATCACTTTGTTGTTCGCCCGTCTGTCTGTCTGTCTGTCAAAACCCTTTATCTCGGGAACGCGTAGAGGTATCGAGTTGAAATTAAAACCTCATATACTCAGGTCTGCGGACCCTTGAAGCTGTGAAAAAGATCAAAATTCTGAGTGAAAAAAAAAGATACGGCTGTTTATGTTGCAAAAAACGTATATTTCGACACTCTTAAGGTAATCAAAATTCATAGGGTACTTCCTGTTGACCGATAATCCTGAAATTTGGCGTGAAGCAAGGTACTTACTAGGGTTGTTGCGGATGCGAAAATTTCGACATCCGCGGACGCGGATGCGGATTTGAGGATTATTAAAAAAAATATTCCAATTTAAGTATGGTGGACAGCGCATCAAGTTATTACAAAACGTCAAATTTGCTCAATCGAAATTGAACTCTGCTTTTCACATGTAATAGAAAATCGTTAGGAAATTTGTAATTTTTGAGTAGGTTGTTATTCTGTCGACTGATCATAAATAAACGAAATTCGTTTTAATTGAATTATTTTTTATTCATTCATATTTTGAGATTTAGATTTAGTTTTAAATCCTAATTTAGGTCTAGAGTATTGTAATGATAAACTATATATACTTAATCAAAATTAAAAATTGGTGCATTATATTTAATAAACAGTAATTTTGCTGCTTTCTCAGCCTCCAGCCTGTTCCTTAGTGGTTCATAATATATTAACCCAGCTCCAGTAAATAGTTGTTAGCTGGGTACACTAGCCGGTGGAGGTGATAAATATCTGCGAACGATTCTGGAGAGAATTTTAAGTTCCAGGGTGAACTTAAAATTCTCTCCAGAATCGTTCGCTTTTTACTTTCAACCAATCAAGTGCATTTTCATCCAAAAAGCAAGTCTTTTTTTGTTGCGATAAATAAATAATTTCTTTCGGAGAAGAGTATCGGGGTTGCTGTTGTCAGGTTTTCCTTCACCTTCATCTTCACTCGATTAATCTAAAATTATGGCAAGATCGCTTTTGAAGCACGACTTATTAACCATAACGGACGTTCCTGGTTCCGGATCGAAAGAATCTTCCATTCTTCTCCTTTTCATTTTTTCAAAATTCGGTGAAGATATAGAAGATTCAGAGGCGAATGGATCATTTACCATTTTTAATACTTCATCTTTTATTTTTTCTTCGTTTACTGGCGTGAAAAATTTATGCTTATAACGAGGGTCTAAATATGTTGCAATTGCATATAAATTGTTATCTTCCAAAGAAGAAAATTTCGCTGCAAGTTGTATTCTCATATTTGAGACTGCCAAGCGAATTGCATCCATATCCGGTGATTTTGTTAAATAGCCATCAAGTTTTTGTATTTGAATGATAGGAATCACAGATGAGTGCCTGAGAGCTACTCATTTCACGAGTGACTTCTTCAAAAGGTTTCAGTACTTACAGTATTTTCCACTTCTAGTAGGACAGCATTCTAGTATTTTCCACTCTTCTAGCAAAATTGGTTCAATGTTATTGTCATTGGCATAAAGACTTAACGCATCTTTAATCTTCGAAAAACACTCAAACATGTAGAATGTGCTGTTCCAGCGCGTCACACAATCTTTTTGCTTTAGTACTTACTATAAATTAAAAAAATTGTTAAAATTATTCGAAAGATTACCTTTAAGATACCTAAACTTGGTGGTCCTTATCTACGCAGTAAGCCAGTGATCAAGGAGCTGGTCTAAATCCTTGACGCCTCATGTACCTTTACAACACTCCTAACTTCTATATGTGTTCATAACCATCCCAAACTATCTGATTCTACCTTCTCAATTTAAAAAAAAACCAATTCGAATGTAAATAAAAACGTAAAAGTAAATGATACAGAGCATTTTAATTGATTGAAATTATTATTATTATTATTTTTAACCAATACTCTGACCTTCATAAAAGAAGTAAACTGTTTATTAAACTAAATCAATAAAAAATGATCGCCATCAATAAAAAAGTATGCATTCATATTTATCGTATGTAAACATAATTAAGTTTGAAAAACAATATTGTAGGTATATCTGATATTTCGATACAAACCTGTATCATCTTTAGCTTTCTTCAACTTGTTTTCGTTATTCACGTTTTCGAAAACACGAAACTCCTCTAGGTGCATTGACTTCAGGTGATTTAATGAAGTTGTGCGCCCCTTCCGCGAGTAGTTTTTGTTGCAAATTTTACACTCGGACTTCTCCGGATTATGTTTGTCCAAAGTGAAATACGTCCAGATACTACTTTTTACTGGTGGCGACATTTTTATTCATTATTGCACTTAATGTTTTCGTCTGAATATATGAAAAACACTAAAAAATTCACAATGGGAATCATATATGACAAACAATATAACAAAACCTGTAGAATCTTGTCAGCTGGGTCAGTGTCAGTAAGCGAACAATGAGCAAATCCGCATTTGCGGATGCGGATGCGAATATCCGTAACATCCCTAGTACATACAGCTAAGAAGTCTCTGCCGGAGTATGTGTTTCTTGATAGCTACCACCTGTGGTATGGATCTTTCAGTCATGACTCATGAGTGAATAGGTTACTTCTAGGCAAGCGATCACAATCGTTAACCACATCGTTGCTTTTCATCAATCGTGATAGTGGTCAAACCCGTGCCTATCAACAGTAAAAAAAAACATAACCAGCAGATAACTCGCTATGGGAAACTGAAGACTTAATACGTACCTAGAAGAAAGCAAACAGTTTATAAAACAAAGAATTGTTATGAACAACACGATGCTTTTACGCATTGTTACCTAAACAACAACGGAACTGACTGATAGTATACACGAGAATCAAAAGCAAATTAAGTATGTTTACTAGCCTTGTAGAGTTCACGAGGGGCGTTGCACCCAAATTTTGAAACATTAGATTTGCAAATAGCAAATACCATGTCCGTGTGTTTGGAATAATAATGACTGACTAAGTATACATTTATTCATATTTCCTTATTTATTCCCAAACCTTGCAGTCTATTGACAAATAAGGATTTATTGTATAATGAACCTCAGCCCGCTGCGCTGCAGCTGCTGTAGCGATGCGCATACGATGTGCGAAGCCGCTGGCATCAACTAGTTTGTCATATCTTGTACTAACTACGCCAATCGGTTTAATTTGGCTTCTTACCTGAAGCATAAATATTATTTTCTCAGTGAGTAATTTGTAAATCTTTTGAGAATAATAAATGACTAAAACAAAAATGTTTTAGCACTGAGATTGTTTAATTTACATACCTTTGAATTACACATCATTAATACCTCATCATAATACATATATGTACTACATAGATAGTTAATTATTTTATTTATTTATTTTATTTTCATCTACACTAATAATATAAAGAGGTAGAGTTTGTTTGTAGGAGGTAATCTCTGAAAGTACCTACTGGTCCGATTGCGAAAATTTTTTCATCGATTGAAAGCTGCTTTATTCCTGGGTGACATAGGTTATATTTTATGTACGCGGGCAAAAGCTAGTGCAACATAAAGGTAAAAAAACAAACAAAGCGAGACTTCTGCCGCTATTCCACTGAACGACGCGACGTTTACGTTGCGCATCCGCTGAACGATATGATAACGTAGCGCACATGCTGCAATTTGAGGAGTACTTACAATCAGAGACAAAATGGATTCCAACGAGGAAAAACTACGGTTGGCTTCGCTGCTTCGACAAAAATCAAGTAAAAGAAAAAGTAATCATGTATCAAAAATATTGGTGTATACGACACTGATATTCCGCCATAGATACGAGATCATTTTTTGTTAGTTTAGCAGTCTCAGAAAATTACTTAACAACAGTATTTCGCCGAAAAAGATCAAAGGACCAATTTCATTACAAAAGCATCTTACCTTGTCTTCTAAGAAAGTTCAATATTTCTTAGAAGACAAAGTTTAAGTTTGATAATGAATTAATGATAATGTGAAAATGATGTTGAATAGTGGAATTTATAATATAAAAGGAGAAATTAACTGACTGATATATCAACGCACAGCCGAAAATACTGGGACTTGAAACGTGAAATTTTGCACAAAGTTTCTTTTTATGAAGAAATGGTTTTTGGAAATTCAATCTTTAAGGGGGTGAAAAGGAGAATTACATTTGTTTGCCAAAATCTTATTTCTTGAGCCAATATACTGGAAACTTAGCAAAAATAGTAACAGCAAATAGTTAATATAGGTTGTCATTACTTGTCTTCAGAAATAATGTCAAATATTTTGGGGGTAGCCCCAAAAGAACTATTTAGGGGATTTTAAAGATTGTATGGGGGATTCTTATTTCTTGGATTAATAAACTTGAAACTTGGCACATAGTCTAATCAAAATGAATAACACTGTTACTATTCGTTTTTTAAAACTACCCTCAAAATACGGTTTAAAGGGATGTCAAAGGTTCTATGAAAACTTTCTCGCGAACGAAGTCGATTCGAAAACTGCCATAACCATAGATTTAAATGAAAACCAAATAAAGTGAAGCACAAAAAAAGCGATGATGGAAACACAAGTCATACATAATTGTATAATATTTTGTTTTACGTGAGAAATCATCAAAATGTCTCTCGTTCTGGGCGGAGCGAGGAGTGTATGACTTTTGCTGACTAAAACCACAGTATAGATAATTATATGGAACAGTACGGAAACTACCTACAAATATTCGAAACGGCACACTCACACAAACATACGCGTCGACGAGACTCCTAAGCGTTTCTCGCGGTCCTGTCAGTAGCGAATGCCGCTTAGGAGTCTCGTAGGTAGTTTCCGTACTGTTCCATATATCTATACTGTGCTAAAACCTACCTGTGTTCCTTCAAGCTTGCAAAGGCGACGGTAACTCTTTCGAATAAGATATAAAAGAAAGCAAATGATTAGCAATTAATGTCCCATAATTTGATCTATTTTGTAAACTACTTTTTCTAATTTTTAGTTCAAAATTAACTTCAAGCAATATCTATTGCAACTGTACATTTTTATTGAATTTCTCTTATTAGTCCGTTCGCATGTTATGATATTATAATTATAATTATCACAGTTTTAACCTGTTATTAGCCATAGATTACTGTACAGCACTCACTCTGTAACATACAAGTACTTTGTGTATCGCCTAAATAATAAAAAAATAAGCAGCAAGTGTATTTATTATAAGGTAAAAAGTATAAAATACTAAATGATGTACATTAAAGGTCAAAATGCTGGCGTGTGTTAGGGTTATTTTCGTTGATTTTTCTTGTACCAACATCTTTTTATAAATCTGAAATGCAACTCAAATATTTCAAGCATGTAACACCGTATTATATCACAATGTAAACAGTACAAGCGACTGTAAGTAAAGTGATAAGTATCTGTGCAATCAAACCGTATCCTTTTATCGGGCGTTCGGTCGTTATACTCCGAATGGAGTGTCAACCTGCGGATATTTTGAGCATACAACGCAGTATTTACAAGAGCATTTATAATAACACTGGCGAAAGCGGACGCAGAGAGAAAAACAGTGTCAGGTGTTCACGACTCTAAAGACCAAAGTCTGTTTTGGATTTGAGTTCAGTGTTTTGGTTTGTGTGAAAGCAATGAGGAGGCGAGCAGGCGAGGGAAATGCAAAGAATTGCGCTAATCGCCCTTTGTGTTTGAGGGTAGGATATCATCAGATAACTTCTCCTGTTCTTGGTGGAGCCAGAGGTAGTGTTAGACTTATACTGACTAAAACCCACTCGTGTTTCTTTAGTTGCCCTTTGCGTTCCAGGGCCGCGAAAGTAGCTTTATCCAATATCGTAAATAGAAAGACTTTTTCAAATCCATTCATTATTAAGTAAGACAAAAATATTAAGTAAAAATCTTTCAAATTTGGTGGAAGGGGAAATTCAAGGAACAGAATAAGCATTTTTTTATTGTTAATAGGTTCGCGCTTGACCGCTATCTCACCTGATGGAAAGCGACGGTGCGGTCAGCGATAGAGCCCGCTTACCTAGAAGTAACCTTAACTAACTCTTGACTTATAGATTCACGGGTTGTAGTCATCAGGAAACACAGACTCCAGCAGGGAATTCTACTCCTTAGCTGTACGCACAATGAATGTGTTCCCAAAATGTTTTGTGCGTATAGGTGGGATGTCCATCATGTACCGGTGGCGCATCACCGTGCGCCTGGTGGTCCGATGATGGAGCGGGCTAGGCGGAATTAGGCTACGTACACTCTCCGAAATGCAACCGGTAGAAAGCCGGCAGGCTAGCAACTCGGCGGCGATGCTCAAGACTTTGAAGCATTGACTCGACGAGTGCATCATTGCCAACGATTCTCCTGGCTCACCTCTCAATTGTCACAAGTGCATCAAGTGGTATCGGGCAGATCCGTCCCAAAGATGAAAGCAGTACTCCATACGCGATCGAATTTGCGCTTGATAAAGTTTGAGCAGCTGTTCCGGCGTGAAGTACTGTCTGAACTTTGCGAACATTCCCAGCTTTTTTGCAGCCAGTTAAGCCTTTGCTTCGATGTATGCCCAAAGTTGAGAGTTGACCAAGAAGATCAAGATGGTCGGTTATCGGCACGGTTACACCCCGGAAAGTTGGAGCAGGGCTGAATTGGCTTCTTTTAGCGGAAAATAGACACGCCTGGGTTTTAGCAGCATTGAACCTGACCAAATTGGCATTGCCCTATTCAGACACTGCCTCCAAGGACAAGTTCAAGCGCTCAACTATAGCCACTCGGAGAGCTCTAGCTCGCGCACTGGATATGTAACTCTCAGCAACAGTGCTGTCGTCTGCATACCCAAAGGTACCGGGCTTAAGCAGATCATTTATGTGCAGCAAGAACAATGTTGCCGAGAGCACTGACCCCTGAGGGACCCCGGAATTAATGGCCATTTGACCGGATGAGCACTCGGATGGACCGGTCACTCAAGAAGTGTGCGATCCAAGCACACAATCCAGCAGGTGAACCGAAAGAAGAAGCTTATTAATAAAGCTTTCTTGCCAGACCCTATCGAAAGCCTTCGAGATGTCGAGGGAAACGGCAAGCGCTTCCCCGTGCTTCTCGATGGCCTCACTTCAGATGTGGATGGCATACGCTCGAAGATCAATCATCATGCAATCGGAACTTTTCCAGCCTCAAATGAAAGCCTAAATAAGCGTGTCAGGATCGGAGACAGTTCAGGCGCACACGTGCTTAAAACAATTGCTGGTATCCCGTCTGGACCTCTAGCCTTGTTTACGCTGTAGAAACTGTATTGTGACGTCACCGCTATTAGGTTACGTGGGTACAAGAGAGATAGCGAGATGTCCCCACTCTTCAGATACTAATATTTGGAATGCTAATGGCTGCTGCATTTAACAACCAAGTTTGACGTTTTCAGAAATGTTACTAAAAGAGTTATGAGTTTACATGTGGATGGATGGAGAGGGAGACCAAAGAAAAGATGGATGGATTGTGTGAAGGGTGATATGAAAGAAAAGGAAGTAAGTGATAGCATGAAGAATGACAGGGCAGAATGGATGACCTCAAATAACACGGGACAAGGGCAGGAAGATGATGATGATTATTTGATGTTTTCAGAAAAATAACTATTTTTAGTGGTATTTGTTTTTTAAGATTGTGCGCTCTTTTTATTACGATCAAAATCATGTACCTACTTACAAGATTTTGTAACAAAAACAGCACCTATAAGCTCGACTAACGCGGACTCTTTGCGGTTGGATTTACCTTGAGATAAATATCTGTTTACTAACACACGAAATTAATATTGATTACGCGTGTAATTAAACTTAATTTCTTGCGGTTAACGCTGTTTTGTGTCTTCCTAAAGACTAATTTAATTTCCTAAACTTTATCAATTTCTAGGAATACAAGATTTTGGAAATACTATTCTTTTCACTCCGAGTCACTGCGGTTATTTAATGGCGGGTTTTATTTATAACTATATAAGTTGTTATTATTTCAGATATTTTCGTACTGATGTGGGTTAAGACAACCGGCCGTTTGACGTCATACACAAATTCTTAGTTCTGAGAATAAGGTCGGTAGAAGAAAGAAACGTTAATATAAATATATCATTAAAAATAACCCAACACGTTACTAACTTTAAAACATAACCTTTTAGAAACCCATGAAACGAATAAAAACCGATAAAATGACAATCATGCAAGTCTGACACAATTATGAAATGCCATTCGATACACAATTGTTCAGGGCTTTCGCTGAAACAATCTTAATTCAACTCATCCAGGATAAAAATATTCAACTACACAACCACCCTTAGAGATATTGTCGTAATAACAAATACTTTACTACAAGAAAATATGAATGAGCTGTGTGGGATGATTATAAAGGAAAGGAGCGAATAATATGTTAGCTGTTGACACGACAAAACGTGTTAGAGTGTTTTTAATATCGTGCGGATTTTATCACGCATGTGGGATTGCAGAAAATTTCAAAATGTAAAAAAACGCGTCCCATTTGCGTAATCCACGTATCACGCATTTATCGGACTTATGATAGGTAACCCATTACAATAAATAAATAAATAAATAAAATAAAATAAAAAAGCCTTTTAATTCATGCAATAATAAGTACTTGTACAATTATTGGATCTTAAAACTCTGCTCGAAATAAATTAAAAATATTAGTGATGATATTTGGCTAATTAATAAAATCTCTACTTTAGGAGTTATCATAAATTTTGGCAAACATTGCTGTAAATTATATAAATTATCACAGTTAATTACATCGCCAATTCTTACAAAATGTCAAACAATTCAAAGTATGTAACATAAAAAATAATTAATAATATAAAATTAATAAATAATAAAGATTTCATTGATTTTGCAATAAAACAACATTATATGATTGATGATTGAATTAAAAATAAATAGCATAAACAATTGTATTAAATAATCTATTATGTAAAATAAAAAAATAAATTACCATGCATGAATCTCTCACTTGGTGTGAGTGAAGGCCTCCTCCAGAGATGACCAGTGGTCTCGGTCTGTGGCTTTTGACATCCAGTTTTTTCCTGCGACTCGTGTGATGTCCTCTACCCATCTAGTTATTGGTCTTCCACGTTTCCTAATGCCTGTAGGACCAGGCCATGACGTCATGCGGATAGTCCAGCGGTCGTCACTCATTCTCGCTACGTGGCCTGCCCATCTCCATTTGAGCTTTAGAGCATATGTGAGAGCATCTGTTACTTTTGTTTTTTGTCTGATAACAGAGTGCCGAATTTTTTTGGATCTTTCTTATTTTAGTGATACTTCTCTCCATACCTCGCTGGCAGGACATAATTTTATTTTTAACCCGATGAGTGAACTTCCATGTTTGACATGCGTATGTTAGTGAAGGTAAAAGACATGAGTTCATGACTTTGCTCTTAATTTTCATCGGCATACGGCTTTTTAGGATTTCTTTGGCACTCCAAAACTTTTTCCATGTTATAGTTATTCGTCTATCTACTTCTAGGTCGTGGCTATTCTTTTTGAAATATGATTACAATAAATACTTGTATGAAATGGACATTAGCGGGGGTTACGGGTGCGTGGCAATCCCGCATGCGTGATCAAAAACCACACGATATTAGAAACACCCTAACACGTTTTGTTGTTTCATCCTTCGTGTCAACAGTAAACATATTATTCGCTCCTTTTCTGTCATAATCATCCCACACAGTTCATAAATCTTTTCTTGTAGTATAGTATTTGTTATTACGACAATATTTCTAAGGGTAGTTGTGTAGTGTAGTGTTTACAAAAAATAATAAAGGGTTTTCCAAAATTCACCGCTTAGGAGGACAAAACGGGGTTCAAAATTTATATGGAGAAACCTACAAAAACGCGAGTGAAGCCGGTGGAAGAAGCTAGTATCAAATAAACTTGAACCTACATTTGTCTAGATCATACAAGAAATCGTTTTCTAACCTACAAATTGGCATCTGGTGTGATATTCACACGCTATTTACCCAGTTACACACAGGTATCTATTTCGGGTGGTGAATCCAAAATTATCACACTTAGAGTCGGCCATAAGCTAGCAGTGTGGCGTGACAGTCAAGGCCTGGAGATAAATTCTGATTAGATAAAGGCACCAGTCGAGATCCAAGACCTCTTTGATAACGGTTTTATGCACAATTATAATGTTTTTATACATTTTTAGGCTGGTGTTTCTTCAGAATCGTCATAACAGCTTAGAATCTCTCCACTACTGAATATAGGCAACTTTTTTCTTCGGCCTTACTTCTTTGACCCGTATACTCCTTGTTTCTTTTTTTAATGATTTCTATCTTCTTTTCATGAATCACTTTGCAATTTTGCATTTCTCTAGTCCGTTACGTTTTCTTTTATATTGCATGATAGGTTCTTTTCGAAACACGATACAAATTAACAAGGGAATTGGTTTTACAAATCTACAAGAAAGATGACTCTTTACTTTACGAAAATGGGGTAAAATATTAGCAACTAATCAATGTCTTAGACAACACAATCAATAATGAAATTCTACCAGTATATCAACTAGAGGCGGCTTAGCACTAGATACTTATACAGCATCTCAAGTACCTACTACAAAGATTTATGTAACTCCAATTAAAATAAACGGTTGCTCAGCCCATTACTACCTACGTAATATGTTTAACTAATTATTCAGTAATCTGTAACAAGAATTAATAAACGCATGTTAAATAAAACTATTGCGTAATTACGAAATGGTGGTATTTCAGCCATGAGCCGTGATGTACCAGCCCACAGGCGTAGTTATACTTACAAATACATACTATATAATTGTTATCTACATACTCGTATTTATGTATTACGCAATTTTGCGAGACATTTGTGTTGTAACATAATGCTGGGGGTGTGTCGACTGGTATAGTACCTAAGTTGATGTTATAATGGCTAACAAATGTAATTGGTCAGTGCGTGTTATTTTAGCACTAAATGAGATTGATACTGAAAAGTCATAATAGAATCCAATAGGTGATGTAGGCGATAATCTGGTGAGGATCGCAGGAATTGGATGGATGCGAGACGGTCAGGATCGCTCGTTGTGGTGACACTTGGGGGAGTTCTATGTCCAACAGTGCGCGAAATTTGGTATTTCATAATGTACATGACGTGGCCAGATCTTAGAATTGATCACTTCATGATGTGACCGGCCATATCATGAAATGGTGGCATTTCATGATATAGAACCTCGTCCGCTGGCAACATCATGTTATGGGCAAGCCAAATCAATGAACACTCTACGTTTAACGATATGAACGGTTAGCCGCATGATTATTTCATGATATGGCCAAACATCATCATTCATCATCATTTCAGCCGATAGACGTCCACTGCTGGACATAGGCCTCCCCAAATGTCGCCACAACGAACGGTCCTGTGCGTCTCGCATCCATCGGATTCCCGTAACCTTCACCAGGTCATCGGTACCTTGTAGGGGGCCTTCCAACACTGCGTCTTCCGGTACGCGCTCGCCACTCCAGAACCTTTCGGCCCCAACGGCTATCTGTTCTGCGAGCAATGTGCCCTGCCCATTGCCACTTAAGTTTGGCGATTCTTCGTGCTATGTCAACAACCTTGTTTCTCCTGCGGATATCTTCATTTCTGATTCGATCACGCAAGGAAACTCCGAGCATAGCCCTTTGGGTGACTTTGAGCCTTCTGATGAGGCCCATTGTGAGCGACCACGTTTCGGAACCATATGTCACCACTGGCAACACGCACTGGTCATAGACTTTCATCTTGAGACACTGTGGTATATTGGATGAGAAGATACCGCGCAGCTTCCCGAACGCTGCCCAGCCGAGTCGGATTCGACGGTTTACCTCTTTCTCGAAATTAGATCTACCCAACTGGACTGTCTGTCCAAGGTAGACGTAATCGTGTAAACTTCGAGTATAGAGTCTCCAATCTTGATAGGAGTGGGTGCTACATGGTAGTTTATCATGACTTTAGTTTTGTTCATGTTCATTTTAAGACCCACTCTTTCGGAAGCTCTACTGAGGTCATCGAGCATTGTGCTGAGCTCTTCCGTAGTCTCAGCCATGACTACTATGTCGTCGGCAAATCGAAGATGAGTGATGTACTCGCCATTGACATTAATGTCCAATCCACTCCAGTCCAGAACCTTGAAGACATCCTCCATTGCGGCCGTGAACAGTTTCGGAGAAATGACGTCTCCCTGCCTCACACCCCAAGGGGCCAAGGGTAATGCCGGTGGCGGTATTAAAGCTAACCTTTGCTGAAGTTCGTAGCGTCGTAACGGTTATTGCGTTTGTTGCAGAGCTAGCAACCGCTGCAACTAGTATTATATTACGAAGTTACTGTGTCGACATGCGTTTCTGAGGCCCTACCACGAGCTGGAAGACTCGGCCCTGGTACGAAAGGCAACGAAGGAACAGGAGTGGGTTTTTAGTCAGTAAAAGTCTGACACTATCTCCCGCCTCGCCCAAGAGCGGGGGATGTCATAAGATGATTTTCCCACCGAAAAAAAAAAAGCCCGCTGCAGGAGGATAGGTTTCGAGGTCCGGTCCTGCAGTCTGACTGACATAGTGGCGTTTTCCTACAAACACTTCAGCACCTCGATGTACCGATAGTCAATCTGGCACCGTTGGAGAGACTGCAGCACAGCCCAAGTCTCGATCGAATCAAAGGCTTTCTCGTAGTCCACAAACGCTAAGCAGAGAGGCAGATTATACTCCTCGGTCTTCTGTATAACCTGCCGTAGCGTGTGTATGTGGTCTATGGTGCCTTTTCGGAATCCGGCTTGTTCGGGAGGCTGGAAGTCGTCGAACCTGCGCGCAAGACGGTTCGTGATGACTCTGGAAAACAGCTTGTAGACATGGCTCAGAGAAGTGAGATGGGCTTATAATTCTAGAACAGGGCCTTGTCGCCCTTCTTAAAGAAGAGTACCACCACACCTCCGCTCCATGCCTGTGGTGTTTTTCCCTCGAATATGACGGAATCAAACAGCTTCTGGAGGGCCTTAAGGATCGGTTTCCCACCCGCCTTCAGGAGTTCGGCTGTAATTCCGTCATCACCCGGTGCCTTGTTGTTATTAAGCTGCTTCAGAGCCATCCTAATCTCGTACAGGCTGACGTCCGGGATATCTTCGGTATAGTGTCGGGTCAACCTAGCTCTTGGGTCGTTTGCTAGATTCGTAGTGGGTTTTGTGATTGACGTGTACAACTGTCCATAAAAAGCCTCGATCTCTCCCAGAAGCTCTGATTTGGCGGATATGACTCTGCCATCTTCGGTCTTCAGTTTCGTGAGCTGGCTCTGCCCAATAGACAGATCTCTTGCAAACACCTTAGAGCCCTTATTTCGCTTAATCGCGTCCTTAATTTTTCCAGTATTAAAGTGACGGAGATCGCGTTTCAAGGACTTAGAGAACCGTTTATTGAGCTGCCGATATGTGCACGCATCTTCTGAAGACTGCAGAATCATCTCACGCCTTTCCTTCATAAGCTGGAGAGTTCGATCTGTGAGCCTCTTGCTCTTTTTATACGAGTCTTATAGAATTTAGACCCGACCGTATGGACAGTTTCCACGAACCCATCGTTGTATTCGTCCACAGAGCTTCCTAGGCATTCGAAACGATTTTGAAGTTCGAGCTGAAAGCTCTCGGAGTTTTGGATCTGGATCTGTGCAGGACGGAGCGTAGACTTCATCAGTCGAGATCTTTCAAGCTTGACATTGATATTCAATGTGCCTCTTACCATGCGGTGATCACTTCCGGTTTTCACCGCATTGATCACAGAGACATAATTGAATATTTGCTTCTTCGTCGACATGATGAAGTCAATCCCATTTTTTGTCACCATCAGGGCTTTGCCAGGTACACTTCCTATGCTCACGCTTTCTGAAGAAGGAGTTCATCATGTAGAGGCCCTCCTTCGCCATAAAGCTGGCCAGTAGGTGTCCCCGGTGGTTTCTACGTCCAAATCCAAATTGCCCCACCAGCAGCTCGTCACCGTCTCGTTTGCCCAGTTTCGCATTAAAGTCCGCCATGACCACGGTGAAGTGAGTCTTATAACCATGTATGGCTCTGGATACATCCTCATACATGGTCTCTGACGAAGTAGAGACCATGTATGAGGATCGGGGTGTGTCGAGGTCGGAGCGTAAACCTGTATGACCTTCAGCGAATATCTTGATGATATTCTGAGTATAAGGTACGCCACCCTGGTCGACACTGTCTCGATCTTCACCACATTGTTCACAAGGGACCTGTGGACGATAAACCCGACACCACCTTGGGACTGCTGGTCCCCCTCCCGAAAATAGAGCAGGTTACCAGATATTAGGATTATCGTGTCCTCCCCCTGTCTTCGGACATAGGATAATATCACAATACTCCATCGTAACCTGCTTAACTCCTCCTCAAGCTCGGCAATTGTTGATTGGGACCCCGTATACACCCCATGGCCAAACCTGGCTGATCATATCGTAAAATAGTTACATTATCCACCGTTAGACTGCGCGCTGATGTTGTTTTGTTTTTGTTATGAATCATGGCGGCAGACAGTTTTCTTGTGGTTAATCTGATAAAACTGTTATTAATAATGTGCCAACTGATAATAATGATATAATGAAATGACATTACGATAAAAAAAAATACTTGAATTTTACAAAAGCCATTCAAAAAACGAGCGCAACGTAAAAAAACCTTGGAGTTCAGAACGTATTTCACAGGTTACTTAGTACATTTCAATCTCTAAAAGTATTATTTAGTGGTTATTTTTTTTTTTAATTAAAGCTATTTAAAATGTCTTATTTATCTTTAATATTCTTTATTTGGAATTTTTATTAAACCCTATGATGATGTGAGGAAACCCGTTGGCCATTATCATGAAATGCAACCATTTCATGATATGGCCGGTCACATCATGAAGTGACGATCTGGCCACGACATACTTACACAAAGGTTAAATATAAAAAATATATATACCTGTAGAAACCTTACACAAAAATTAAGGTTTTTAAAAAAACACGTATATCCTGGAACAAGTTTTGTGAAATATTCAAGTAGATAACGGAATTACCGAATGCTAACAAAGCGTTCAGGCGTTATTTCTCTTTTTTGCGTTGCCTCTATATCAAACTGCCTAAAGGGCCTATTACACTACGCGATATTCAGACTCTTATTTTTTGTTCCGAGTAAGACCGGTCTAACCGATATCGACTAAGACTATCTGAATATCGAGTAGTGTAATAGGCCCTTTAGATAGCGTTGCATGAGACATCAAGTTTTAAACAATGTTCACGTTGACGATATACGGCTCAGGAAGGACTCTTTAAAGTCGGAGTCAATAAATTCAGTAGACATACCCATATACACAACACACACAAACACACACACACACACACACACACACACACACACATCATCATCATCATCATTGTCACATTGACATATTTATCAACTTCCGAATATTCAATGTTTTTTTTTTTTTTTCAGTATTCACATGGTCAATAAGTCGCCGTGGTTGTTTACTCGATAATCATATACTGGCATGAATAATCCATACATGATCTAGTCGCACGTCATCAACTATCAATATTCCAACAGTCAATGTTTCAATCGATCGTTTTTCATCGTCGTGTCGATGGCGGCGGTACAGTTAAATATAGTGGGGCTGGGGCCCCTACCATGTTGTGTTAAAATGTCAGGCATGCGAGAAAGAGGGATGGGTGTTATAGCTACCTTTTAACAGTTCAGTTTAGGATATTGGGGATTTAGATTTAAACGAGTAAAAAAAAAACGCACTATTATCGAAGCAAGGAGGAAATCGACCGTCCAAATAGGCCGCAAGTCACTAAAGTCGCAAGCTTAATACAGCCCTACTTGCCGCCATAAAGCGATATCTCAGAATTAACTTAACCTAACGATTTTTGCAATTGAAATGTTGAAAAAAGAAAACACTCCGTACTTATGTAGACTTATAAATACGAAAGTAACTTTGTTTATTTGTTATGTCTTTACGCCGGTCTAATAGAATTGACTATGTGGACAAAACTTGGACTATGTGGAGAATAAGTGTCTAGGACTGTACTTTTTATCAACATACCAAGCCGGTAAAGCCACGAGTAGAGGTTTTTATTTAGTATACGTCACAAAGATGGCAGAAATCAATCTTTACAAAATTATTTTTAAACTCACTCTCATTGAGTTACCGCTTTTCGGATTATTAGGGCAACATAGTAAACTAACAATCCACTCCATGATGGATGTATGGCCGTATGCGGTTAGTAATAGTAGGGCAACGTAGTAGAATAACATCCCACTTCAAGTGGACAAATCAACCGAGAAAACGGCCACTCGCAGCCTCGCATGCGCTCGCCCAATCTTTTCTTCATGAATTTTTGAAGAAAATGTCTTCATCGCTTGTGTTTTTAATCAACTGTATAAATGTGGAAACGATGCAGTTTTTTATTATTATGTATACGCTCGCGTTTGACCACTATCTCACCTAATGGTAAGCGATGATGTGGCCGACGATGGAGCACGCTTGCCTAGAAGTAACCTTTAATTCACTCTTGAGCTTTGTGAGATTATCGGTCGCGGAGTTTTTTTTTTTTTTTTTTGATATGTTCGCGCTTGACCAATCAACTCATGTAAGTCCAATAATAGTCTGCAATGCAGTTACAATCTGCATTCTTTAGCTATCTAAACATCTTTATCTTTTTGTCTCCAAAATACGTGCGTTTGTCAGTACTTAATTATATTATCTGTCAGCATCTACGCGCAGTCTCAATGATAAGTGTATATAAAGTCAAACAAAAGAACTCATAGATAACAATTTGGGGGCTTGAATCGTAGTAAGTGATATTATGTACAAAAAAGAAACCATTTGGTATCTGTGAACATTGCTGGATCACGTTTGAATCACCTCGAGTGTTGTTATCAAGGTAAATATTTTCGTCCAAATCCCCAGTTAGAGATGTGATAAGTAGCGGTTTTATATCTACATATATTTACTAAGTTATAATAACTGACAGATTATTTATTCAAGTTTTCCTCTATAAAACGATACTTCTGTAGCGATATCTATGTCACAACATAAGAACTATCCTGTATCGCGGTATCATAGTTCTCCGCGCTATTAAAACATGTACAACAGTCCGAAAACCAATTTTTGGGCAGTTGCCGGGACCAGACACAACCCCCATCTGGTCGAAGGATCCTCCCATTTCGACGGAAGTTTGTGGTACTTTACACTCTGTCCCGCATACCTTCAAAATTCTGTGTTCGATATCCTAAAAGTAAAGACCCTTGGTTGTAATAACTTGCTATGCACACTTCAGAATTCTATTATTCCAATTAAGTTTTTATCATTCCCTTATGTTCGGCTGTTTTCCTCAACGGTTAATATTCATTAAGTTTATTATATGCATCGAAGTTGTCGTTCACATGGTGATAAGAACTGGCATGCCATTACTACTTTCATAACCATTAAACTTGATCTCTCCAGAACACACGTCCAAAGTTACTTTGAATTCGAATTAGATTACCAAACGATAAATGTCCATTCTACAGGTAAATGATGTGACAAGAACAAGGGAAAAGCATTATCTTATAATACTAAAATGGCTCAGTACTAAAATGGTAAAATATTCTAAATAGCTGGAAATGTTTATTTCATGGAGTTCTGATCGTCTAAATGTAAATGGTTATCAATTCTTTTATGATACCAATCGATGGTCTTCTGATGAATCATTTATAAAGATGCAACTTCAACAAAGTTTAGAGTATGAATGTGCTAGTTAAAAGAGTAAGTGAAGATCAAAGTAACGATGGATGGGCTGTGAAAGATGATAATAATATATATCTAGAAAGAAGGTGACCAATAACAGAGAAGCATTCATAAATAGACACTATGCCAACCCCAAATAAACTGTGATTAGACCAGGCCAAGATAATAATCGCAGATGCAACTCCACCTATAAATCTAGTTTAATAGACGTAATAAATTAATAAAAGTATAATAGTAATTAGTGTAATTCAGGGAAACCAAATAAGCTTACAGAGTAGTAAATATAATTATTTATTAAAAAAACGCGAAAAAAAAAAAACAACGCGTGACACTGTATCAAAATACCAAAAAATAAATAATGTAGCGAAAGTAATGCTTAACTTGTACTATAAGCTGCAAATCAATATTTGTTTTGCACAAAAAATATGGAGAGGTGAAAACACGAACAAAAAGAAAATCGCATTGTATCGACTAAGTACTTGTAATCCTACGAAGGCATGAAAACGAACTGAAAGAATTGTTTGGTATCGAAACGTGAGAAAATAATTATTGAAGCCCAGCTACAAGTTTTCAATTGCGAACTAAAGCTAGCGAGATATTCTTAGAAACAGAATCTAACCCAACTGGTATGATGATATTAAACAACAATCAAATTGTCAAGTTTGTTCACATCTTACAGAAGAAGGCCGCTGAAAATAGACAACACAATCCAAACTCATATTTTGGTAAATTACGTAACTAAGTTGGTAAAAAATAACCAAACCTGGAAAATCTGACACTATAAAAACAGTTCTGACGGTACAAATCAAAATACACTACATAAATCAATACCCAAAATAAATAAATTGTACATAAACGAAGTCTATCAGGCGAATGGATCAATTCAAAACTACCAATTGACAATTTATTGTCACATGGACGACCCGAAACGGCCTCGATGAAAACATAAGTATATATTGTATATAAACAAAAGAAAACGTGGGGAAACACGTGACAAAGATAATGCATAACATGTTATTCAGTTTTTTGAACAGCTCTTGTGAACGTTGAGCAATGCTGATACAATTTGAAATTTGATAGCTGAATCACTAACGTCCATAAAATAATAAAAGTCTTTTTATATAGGTCATAGTGTCCAAGGCTTATTTGTTGTCAAGCCTCTGAGCCACGAAATTGTCTTTCTCAATCGGCTGTTCAATTTCTCGTCCAGTTCAATTATTTAAATGATCGAGATATTTTTGGAACAGTATTGAATTTCTGACCAGAACAGTTTTGAAAGGGATATAGATTTAATAACAGAAATCCGCTTCTCAATACTAATGACATATACCTACTGCTACTGTACACTGATGAGACTCAACATTGTGAAACTACTTCTTGTCGATTAATTGTTTCGTTGCTATACTGTTCTAAGATGGTGAAACTAATTTAAAAAATCTGATTCTACAATTGCCTAACCTTTTACAAAAAAAAGAACGACAGTGTTTGATGATGTTGAAGAAATCAGCATTTAGGTTCAGGAACAACGGTATGTGATGTTGTCTTAACAAAAAATAATACGGGAATAGTGTATTATTTGTCAGACATCCAAGGTCAACAGTATTGTTATAGGCCGGTCTAACATGTTTTCTGAATGTGAACGTCTCATGTGTATCAATTGCAAATGACTTAAGAGTGCGATAGCTTGATTCACTACAAGGTCAAGGTTGATTAGAACGCGCCGTTCGTGCATGTTTCTATGCATGCTGCGAATAAGCACGTCGTCTCTTTCACATATACGCTGAAAATATCAATTAGTGAGAGATAGAGAGAATAAACAGTCGAGAGCAAACTGCTTCAGCAGATCCATCACTAAACTTCAGTGCCGTCCGCATTCCGTGGCTGAAAATAAATCATTAACTAAATTAGATATTCTTCAGCGATACATCATTTCGTGACAAGAGCGAATTTGCTAATGGCGATTAGAGTAACTTTGCTAAGTAGTAACAACAGGCAACACTAACTTTACATCTTGCTAAAGTTGGTTTCATTTTACGAAATAAATAAATTTGGAGAACCAAGAACTTATCAGTCTTGCTTGGTAATAAAGATTTATTCTTGACAATCGAAGAGAACTTGATTAATTTCCCGATAACAGTAGACCTCTCAGGCACAAGTAAAGTGAGCCACATTCGAACTATTCGTGTTCCTACGAGTGGTCGGAACACGTGCGGTCTGTTACCGTGCCGCCTCGTGCACTTGCGCAATCGTTTACAAGTCAAGTGACAGACTGTACGACTAGTTCTATAGGCGACGCATCTCACACCAGATTGAATGATTAAGAGGTAATTTAACATGCGACCAACGAGCTGTCTTGCTCTCCAAGTCGAGATTCTTTAAGACCACTTTCAAATCAAAGATAAAGAGTTTGTGGGTCAAACTTCGACGCTCAGATAAGATATATTATGATTATGAGTTAACTAAAATTCAACTACAGTACGATTTTTTAATGTAAATTAAACGTAATATAATTTATCAAACAGAGAATAAAATAAGTTTAAAATAACTATCAAAGCCTAAAAAGAGGAAAGTCATCTTTTTTACCGTCAATTTAAAATAATAATAACTTGAATAAAAACATACAAAGTTGACATGCATCGTTTTCATCAGTCCCTGATGTAATATCAACAGTAGTATATGCTTACATTGTTAGTTCTTAAGATAATGATTCGCAAAATCAATAAATAAAATCTATAAGCAAGAAGCAAAGCAAGAAGTCAGCTATTGTGCGTTTTATAGAGAAATCATTGAATAACCGATTTTTTATCGGTATTGTTGTTGTTTCCTTGTTAAGTCTCATCGTATACGGAAGTTCCTAGAACTTGGTACAAAGCATAACCTTTTGTTACACAACTCGTTTTGAAAACACTAGCTAATTACCTCTATTTAAAGGTAATGCAAGAAATTGGTTTGTTGATAACTAATTAAGGTTTTAAGAAATTAATTGATATCAAATTAACAGTAAAAGGAACAGGACCTAGTATTGGTCCTTGGGGCATTCGATGGGTTAGAAAATATATTTGTAAAATTACGAGTAGTAGGTATCCAAAAATTTAGATATTTATAAGGTTATAACAATATTATGTCGTAAGGATTTTTATATGATTAAAGTCCTAATTAAGTATTTAAATCATTACGCTCCATATATTGATGACATACACATTGTAACAAATTCAAAAGCCATTTCAAAAATATTTTCTACAGTGCGATGCAAACGACTTCAAATAGATTTTGTACATACAGATTTCGATTAGCATCTTTGTCCAAATACTCTTCTCATATTCTTAATCTTTATGTCTCAAATTCCTTTGAAAATGTTCAAAGGAATTTGAATAATATCGCATGATTTTTTAGGGTTCTGTATCCCAACGGATCCCTCATGGGTTGTGCGAAAGTGTACCCGGGGCCCTGGAACGAAGGCAAAGAAGGAACAGGAGCCTGACACCCGCTCCGCCCAAGAGTGAGAGAAGTCATTGGATAATTTTCCACCAAAAAAAAAACCCAGCGGATCCCTATTACTGAGCTTCCGCTATCTGTCTGTCAGCGATCTGTATGCCATGAACAGAGGTCGGAATTAGGTAGAGTTAAACATGTACTTACACCGATTACGCTGTATGAACAGCGAAAGAATGATATCCCTCAAATCCCGAGATTAATTTGATTAATTTTTGAGCAGATTTTTTTATGACACTATCAGAAATATAGCAGAAAAAATTCTTCCTGCATTAATGACGAGAAGGAGGAATTGTATAAATTTGTTAATCTCACCTCAGTTCACGTAGAGATCTTTTTCTATGAAAAATACTAATAAAAATTGTATGTCAATGATCTTTGTTTTATTTGCCGTATCTATCTCTGAGGTTTTTATTATTATTTATTTGCAATATTGTTGGCCACACGGGGTTTACATTAAAAATCCCGGGAAGTTCAATATTAATATCAACATTTCGATGCAATTACATGAATAATTCTACCTAATTTCGATCCCTCGTCATGAACCGTAATACACAATGATAGATACGTAGTTGAAATTGTAACAGAATGCTTAAGTCTATTGCCGTTATAACAACAAATAATTAAAAAATACCTATAGCGGAATCCCATACAAGAAACATGACTTAGCTATTCAGTTTATGGTACAAAACGTTTTGTGTGTGAGTTCGACCCATTCATAACTCTTGCTTCACCCAATTACGAGTATCTAAGTTTATAATCAGTTGCTAGATAACATAGGTAAGGTTATTATCATAGGTACGTTAACACAGGCTTATTGTTATCAAAATATATAACTTGGTGGCTCTACTATACACTGTCACGTTTTCGTTCATGTCTTGCTGTAGATTCATTTACAGGTTTATCATGATGACAGTTGATGCACACCTTAACCTAGGTCTGGCTGGCGTTCATTGCTTGCTACATTGTTGTGTGCATTTTTGTTTTAACTTTTGTCCATTTTGCTTTCTGCCTATACAATCTGTAGCATTGATAAATTTCACTATTGATCATTTGACTACAATAAGTATTTCGGCAGTCCTTTTATGAATTTGGATACCATACTTGAGCATAGTCCATTTCCTACATGTTATTCAGGACGTTCAAAGACATAGGACGCACGACTTTCTAAACAGTTTTGAGATGGTACTTCTTGAAAAGAACAGTATACTAAAGGTTCTGGTCAGATATTCGTATGCGTTCGGCAATTCTCGGAGCAGTATATTTGCAGTAATACTCGTTGGTAAACTCTGCTAGCCTCCCACATGTCAGTCGTGTCAGGGTGTGAGATGAAGAAGCTTATTCTTAGCTAATGACGGTACAAGTAATTTACCACACGGAGTCGTGTATTAATATAGATTAAATGAGTACCACAAATACTTGCGCATGACTTACGCAATATGAAGGAAGCGTTAATTCGTTAGAACAATTATTGGTTTTGTCTTTATGCTTTGTCTACTCTCCCTGTTTATTGTGGCATTATGGTATCATCACGTTATCACTATCATTTCTAAAATAAGTTTCTATAATTAATTTCTAGAACTATAATGAAATACGCGATGCTCTGTTTGATTTCGAAATATACATATAGATTTTTTTATGTTTTCCTTGTACCACATTCTGAGACGTCTTACAGACAATATTATATGGTATGTGTTAATTACAGTAGATCTAGTTCATTAGCAAGTAGTGGCATGTTTCGGATATTTGAGTTTGTAGAAAACGAATGAAAAGCTTTGACTTCCTAATTTTCAAACCAGTCCATGGAGCTTAGAAATATTGAGATTGATGACCGTTTTCATTAACACTGCGACATATGTATTTAAATTAATACATTATTGCATAATTGGATTTTGAACTCTCAGCACTGATGTTAGTGTTGATTTTCCAACAGCACGCTCTTATTTAGGCATTCATTTATTTAGGTGTACAATCATAGATATAAGAAAGGAGGAGATATGTTAAGTAGTAAAAAATGTACCGGAACACGATGTCTCCAGTTTCCCTACCACCGCCGACACTACTACACATGCAGCAATAGTTACGCTGTCGCGCACACATCCGCAATTCATAAATCAGTCCTTATTACCCAGTAGGTAAATTATAAACCTTATAGTCCTAAAAACAGCGTGTATTTTCCATGCACCGTACAACTTACGCACGTTACGCACACATTAAATGTCGATGTGCTATGCAAAAGCAATTTATTTTACATTTACGCTAGTGATTGACTAAATAGAAAACTTATCGGTTTTTCCATTTTTTGTTGTACTATTTATTTTAGGTCCCAAAAACAAAATCAATATGTCCAAAAAATAATATATTAATAATACAATAATAAAATTTGTTTTCATAAAACCCAAAAACTCTAACCATTTACCCGCATTAGGCCATTATATACGGCATTTTAGAACGTCAGTATCAAATACTAAAAATCGGCCAAGTGCGTGTCCTGGTTCTCTAAAATTCTGAAAAGTTTAATAACTTATATTATGAATTATTACATGACAAAGCTTTCAATTACTAAAAAAATTTTAATTCACTTCTACAAAAATAAGGTCTAGTCCTAATTTAAGGATTGCCCATTCAAAAAGACTGCGTTTTTTTTTAGAGACTAAAGCATTTCTGGTTGAAAGTGAATTTAGCATATGGTACTATATTTTTTTAGGGAACCAATTAGGTGGCCTTTCAGTGGCATCAATCCATTGCTTTATTAAAATTGCGTCGAAACTGAAAACATAAAATAACATTTTAGTTATCATTTTACCTAAGTTACTGCTAAACCTCACCATGTAAGGCTTTTGTTAGAAAAAAAAAACAGTACAGAGCTTGTTAAATAAAAAGAACAAATAAAGAGCTAGAACATGTTGCCTTATTTTAAGCAAAAGTCGTTATTAAATTCTAATCATGCCCGTTATTGTAACGCATTCGAAACTTTTGAAGACTTTAAGAAGGAAGTGAAAATATCAAAATCAGAAATAAGTAAGGAAATAACACGAAGATAAGGAATAACATACGATACCAAAAAATAGTCCTTCGACTATTAACTTACAATTTAACTAACTTAATTTACAACAGTTGCTTGCGTATTTCTTTACTACTCTGTAAAATAATCAAAAAAAATAAAAATATTTACATTATTTCACTTCGGATATCCAACCAATCGATATTATGGTCGATAGTCTACATTAGTAGATCATACAGGCACATCATTAACTCGCCGCAACTAACAGCGGCTGTATTATGAAATACACCGCACTGATAAAGTATCGTTATGTTATTTTTACAATGCTGGTTCAGTTACTGAGCGTTAATATTGGGTAGTGGTTAAAGAGCAATGTACTCACAGTAGGTGTAATACAGTCGCCTTGATGTTTGAAAACAAAAATAACGTAGTAGCAGCAAGGGACATTATAAGATTTGTTGTTTTTACTGATTTTAAAGATAAATATAGTATTAAACTTGTATTTACATATGCTAAGAGATTCCGTGATGACCCAGGCTTCTCTTATCGCTTCGGTTCTTGCACGAAACCACTGAACAACACGGCATTTTAAATTTGTTTACGATCACGTATCGCGAATCTCACAAGTTTATAACTGACGGCCGTTTGCTCGACTATGCTGTTTTTGTGCAAGTCGCGCGGACATGAACACGCCCCCTTGCCACTTCTCCTGTTTTTTATATTTCTATATGTACAATTATGTTAGATAAAATTGGTTGGTTGTTAGATTGAGTAATAATACATATAATATTACAATTCAAGCAAAACCTTTTTACTTCTTAACGTAACTTGCGTGTCGTTGGGCAAAAATAGTATTATTTTTTTTAAATTAAATCCCTTTTGTGACCCGTTATTCGGCCACGGCAATGCCGTCCGCTGATGCTGTCATTAAATCCTTACGTGAGTAGGTAATAGGAAATGTGGAACAAGATGGACAGTAGGATGTTTCATGTTTTTAAAATTTTAGTTTTTTGACTTTGCTCGAATTCATGTAGTGTTCTTATACCAAAAATCAGCATAATCGGTTAATATTTAGAGGTTGCACAACGCCTTTATTGGCCTTTTTCTCATACAGCTATACATGAGATTGGACTTCTGTACCTATATATTTTGTGTTAGAACTCAGTGCTAATCAAGCTACAAATTAGACCTCCGATAATAGGTATAACGTTTTAAGTCCAAACAGCCTCACATTTGTTACTCAGTATGGGGTATTAGATGTTATTATTACTAACATGTTACATCGGTAGTATTACGAAAATGAAATAAGTGGTCTATAATATGGGTCTAATGACACCGTAACTTAGTAAAAGGTACCGTTACGAATTGCTTTTACTGATGCAATGAGATAATTACAAACAGACGTGAGGAATCATATCGAACGGTTAGTGGGGTCTACGAATTTCACAAAAAGATTTAAAGGTATGCGGAACAGGGTGTAAAGTCCTACATACCTCCGTTGAAAAGGGAGGATCATCCGACCAGACGGGTGTTATCTCTTATTCGAGCCACCACCCGATAGTTGATTTTCTACTGTTGTATTTAATGTTCTAATCGCGCGGAGAACTCTAATGCCCCGTTTACACGTGATCTGCATCGCGGTATTATGGTGCGTAAACGCACCATAATACCGCGATGCAGGATTTTGTAGTTTAGTTCCTATGTGGCTTCATAGACGGCGATGGCGCTACAAGGAGTTTGAAGACGACTCAGTTGTCCTGTCGTGAGAGTATAGTAAGAAATCGATCAAGGGGCGACAAAAGGAAGAGAATACTTAAAATGTTATTTGATACAGTTGCTATGCTTGGTTGCAGTTGCTTGTTTGTTGTTTGCTTGTTTGGCTTTGATTGATTTTCTTGAATAAGTAATAAAAGCAACGCACGTTTAATTTATTTAAATAAGTCAAAACCTGTGCCATTGTAGCCTTCGGATGTAGGTC
This sequence comes from Mythimna impura, assembly GCA_905147345.3. NCBI lineage: Eukaryota > Metazoa > Arthropoda > Insecta > Lepidoptera > Noctuidae > Mythimna > Mythimna impura. Next base: position 28,164,437 of record LR990348.1, on the reverse strand, counting down.
AATGAATATCAATTAAAAACTAATACAAATTATACAATGAAACACTCAAATTAGTCAAGCTGTTTTAAATTAATTTTTATTTATTTATTTAAACTTCATGTACAGTAGTGATACATAGGCGGACCTAATGCAACAAGGCATTCTCAGCCAGTCAACCAGGTGGGTTACCATGACGTCCAAATTTTCAAAGTAAGATTGTTTCATTCTTATTCCAGTGTGGGTAAGAGTAAGAGCTATACAATTTGTCTAGCGCCATCTCTTACCCACACTGGAATAAGAATTAAACAATCTTACTTTAAACGTCATGGTAACCCACCTGTTCAGTTTTCAGTCAGTCAGCTTTAATGTGATAGTCCTTTAAGAATGTAGAATCAACCTTCATTACCCATAGATTTGTTTGTGTAACATTATGGTGTACAATGAAGTTTATTTTATTTTTTTCGATGTGGAAAATCATCAAATAAATCCCCCCCGATGTAATTGGAGCGAAAGGACGTGTTAGAGTTTTACTGACTAACACCCACTATGCTCTTTCAGCAGGTTTCCTTTGCGTTTCAAGGTCCCGGTAACTCTTTTAAAAATTCCCTCAGCCCATGTTTATTCTTTAGAGGTATCAAGGTAGTGTGAAAGTGAAACCCGGGGCCCTGGGACGACGTTATTACACATTTGTCATTAAATATTTTGGAAACAGTATCTTGTGGATATTATCTAGGCTTCTATTGAAATCAATCTATAAATTTGTGTAAAACTAATCCAGTAAAGACATCTGAAAATCTGCTATTTTGCAAGAACTTTGACACTTAATAATTTACTCAATAATTTTAAAAAGTCAAAAAAGTTTAAAAATAGAAGCCTTGCACATTTAATCAAGATTCTAAATGACGACAATTTTTTTCAAAAACTTTTAAGGGTTTAAAAAAATACGTATGTACGTACCTGGAACAAGTTTTGTAAAATATTCGAGTAAATCACGGAATTACCGAAAGCTAACAGAGTTTTCAGGCGTTGATCTCTCTTTTTTCGCGTTGCCTTTTCATCGAACATCGCGTTGGGTTGCGTTAGATGAACCATGCTCGATGTTGACGATAGGCGAGTGAAAAAGGACCCCTCTTAAGTATTTTTTAATGCATTTTCAACCATTTAGGGCCTATTATTCAGTCTTAGTCTATGTAGCGTCACTCGAGAAAAAGAGCAACTTACACCAATGTCGTGTAATGGAATGAAACAGAACGATGAGATACATAGATATACATATGACAGTCTGAATAATGCGTAGTGTAATAGGCCCTTTACACCATATTTTTCATTAGTTAGTTAGTACCTACGACCGCATTTCTCCGGTCAACGGCATTTCATTCATGTTGAACCTAAATTGGTTATCTTATCTCTGGCTTCCCTTTTATGTGTTTAATTAGATACAGTGATACAAGATAGCACATTGCATGCTTATTATTGTGGCTACTCTTGTTTTTCAAATTTTCTTTTCGGAGAAATATCATGGTCAGGTTAGAAAATTAAGAGTTTTAACATGTTAAAACATTTATTTTATTGTACATTTTAAATTACTTTTTCTCATTAGTCCGTTCGCATGTTATACAATATTGTCCCAATTACAAAGGGATAATTATTATTAGCTATAGAATACTCTAAAGCAATTAGTCTGTAACATATTTTATGTGCCCTTGTCCCATATTACTTGGGGTCAGCGCAACCCTTTTTTTTCTTCCATTCTGTCCTGTTCCCCGTCACGCTATCACTAACTCCCCCTTTTCTTTCATATCACTCTACACACAATCCATCCATCTTTTCTTTGGCCTCCCTCTAAATAAAATAAAAACAGAAAATATTTTAGAAAAACTGAAAGCTACAAAAACATCGTATAATATCAGCTAATATTTTGACCTTCAAAGTTACACGTTCGCATCAAACGAAACATTTATTGGCAAGTACTTAAAATAAGTGGAGCTTACGATGGATCCCTTGATGTGAAAGATTAAAGGTGAAGCTACAGTCAAAGAAATCACATCCAACGTAAAATTTCGCTTAGATTAATCCACAAAGGCAAAGTTGTGAGTTCAAAGAAGAAAAGCAGGTAGCCACTGTAAACAACATCACTTTCCATCAAGTGTCAGTTGTCCATCCATAACTGTCAAAACTTACGCACTGCTCAAACGAACCAAGTTTCATTAGAACAGACGACCTTTTAACGTGATCCATTTTACGACCTAAACAAAACTGTTAAAGGGATGGAGCTATATGGGGTGTATAATTCCATCCCTCTTTCTCAATAGCACACCATAAAATGCCAACATTTTAACACGTCATGGCCCCTGAAAGGCATACGCATTTCATAATAATGCAATTTAAATAATTACCGGAGTCAATGACCATCCAAAACAGAGTCAGGTAAACAATTCGGTGTAAACTAGTTTGCTCATCATATGACCGTCGCGTGCGCATATCGAGACTTGTAAACAGAGCTGAGTGGCGGGACGCCATTCTGACCCCCGATAGTGGTCCCCGGAGATAACAAGACGATAACTTGAGACTCGCTCGAGGGTCGCTCCACAACGCGTCTTATTAAAATTAACATCAGAAACACTAAACAAGATTGTCAAGTAGTAATATTTTCACTAAACATTTAAACGGTTACATAACATTTGAAATGAATCATTATAAAGAATGTCTTTTTATATTTATAGACTCGCGCTTGACCATTATCTCACCTGATGATAAGTGATGATGTGGTCGATGATGGAGCACGCTTGTCTAAGTAACCTATTCACTCTTGACTTAAAGACCCCCAGGTTGTAGCTAGTTAGCAGGACTCCGGCAGGGAATTCCACTCATTAGCTGTACGCCCAATGAATGTGTTCCCAAAATGTTTAGTGCGTACCTATGGGTTTTTTTTTTATAGGTGGGAAAATCATCTTATGACAAATCTCACTCTTGGGCGGAGCGGGAGATAGTGTCAGACTATTACTGACTAAAAACCTACTCCTGTTCCTTCGTTGCCTTCGTCCCAGGGCCCCGGTTTCGTTTTCACACTACCCATGGCCCCAGTAGGCTTCGACCCTGCTGGGCCGCTACGATTTGCTGACATCTCCCTGAGGCGCGCACGGAACAATACGCGCCGTCGACGACTTGGGCTCGGTCCGGATGGTTACCGGACGGTCGGACGGCGGGCCACCCATTGCCCGCCGTCCGCAAGCCCGCGCCTACGGTGGCCGGAAATCGGGATCGGAATCCCGGCGGCGGTTGGGGCCGCCGGGATTCCGTTGCCGTTGCCGTTGCCTCACGCGATCGGCCGCCTCCTTTGCTAGCATTACTGCTTCGCACGCGGAGGCGACCGCCTGCCACTCCTCCTCGCTCCGGACCATGGCCTGTATCACGGCTCGGCGCGAGAGATCGCCGAGTGCGTATGGGTGGGATATCTACTATGTACCGGTGGCTCATCGCCGTACGTCTAGTGCAATGTGAAATTCGAATAAATCTGACTATCAATTACGCTGTGTACACAGGTTGAAACCATTAAAAAGATACGCGTATATATATTATAGTCAACATAATTATAAATAACTTCTGATCATTATGAAAATGTAGATGATAACATAATTTTTTCTTGAACAAATCGTTGTGGCAACCAATCAAGCCCGCTCCTTTACTGTATCCAAGGTGAGAGTTCGAGGCTGTGTAAAAAATATGAAGGTTTAGAATATATTCACTAATGTAAATAAATTATTAGCTATCTGGCTTAAATCATGCGTATTATTTAAATGAATAATAGGAATTTCAATCAGTACCTGTCAAAGAAACCTAAACTGAAACAGAGCTTGAAATTGATATTGGAACAAGGCTTATGATTTCTGATTTGTAACTAACTTAATTTCAAATTTAATCATAGCTATCAGAGAATTCTGTAACTTTTTGAGGCTATCATTCCATTCTGTTGTGTTGACAATGGCCACTACTTGTACAGTTAAAATCGATGTCCCTTTCACCAGTTATAATTGTCAAGAGCCGTATTAAAAGCCAAATATTTTTACATCCTTGATAAAAAGGTTCACCCGACGACAACTGAAAGCAACCAAAACAGCTTTGTTTGTTGATTTTTCTCCAATTCCCAACCAGAATCAAGTCTGAAAACGTTTCTGGAAATCATTCCTTTGATGTTGTACTTATAGCAATAATATTGACCGTTATATAAACCCGTCAAATAAATATAAATTAAAGATATTACGTCCATCAATTATAATTATATTGTTTATTTGTTCATGAATCTGGTCCTACATCAATGGAGTTTGAAATCTGGATGTTGTAATCTCAGATCCGGGGCAGACTACGTAATTCGCAGTACATTTGTTTTGACACATGGTCATAGTTTCATATTCATTGAATGCAGAGTTTTTGATGATTACAATATTTTTTTTTTTTTATCTTGCGAGCAGGTCAATGATATCAATGATATATTGGAGCAGTTCTTCCAGTTGCTACGTGAGAAATCAATGTTTCAAAATTGAATACTGTTTCTATAAATGTCTGATATATGTTTTCGAATAGAAAGTAATATACAATATTACTATTATTTTTGATGACGCACTCGGTAGACATAATAATATGTATACACTGTTATTTTGTAATTTTATTAAAACAACAATTGAAACTTCGGGTTCAAATATCAAAACAATTTTAAAATTCGTTTTTAAAGAACACCAATTACGCAACGTCATGTACACTATGTACTCGTAGTTTGTGTTCGGAAATCAAGAGCACAGCCCTAGGAAGACCATTTCAAAGTCAAGAGGACATACTTAATTAATTATACAGGATTCAGGACTGACCAGTGTGCCGAATTTCTTCTGATCAAAAACAAATGATTAACTACTTAAAAATCGATTATTCGAGTCAAAAACTAGGGAGAATAATAACCTCTTACATCAGAGGTGAAAAGTTTATAAATATAGAACAAAAAACACGACGTGAACGACACGCTAATGTGTAAATATTTAGCAAGATATCCGGTTTGTCATCATGCATGTGTATCGTGTTCTAATACGTCATTTGAGTCAATCCTCAAGGTAACTGCATAACATGTCTGTCTAGTACACTATGAAAGAATGTGATCTCTTATCTGCGACATGGAGAATATTGCGCAATGTTTTGTTAGCCAGTGCGTCTCTGAAGCAGTTTTCTGCGACACATTGACCATAGAGGCATAGACCATAGACAAAGGTAGACGAAACCACGCAACGGATTAAAAAATAAAATGTTCTTTTATCAAGCATTTCTACCGTAATTTTAGTGCTTTATTGGTTTACCGTTTAATTAAAACTCTGATTACGAAAGATAAACGGTGCTTGGCCGTTAGTACACGAGTTTAAGTCAATTGAGACACGAGTTGTTATAGTCTGGGTTTGAACGGAATACCGGTGTAATGTTTACTTGTGTTATGCCATTTCCTTTGGGTCAAGGAGCACTCACTCTTGGCTATAAATTAGGTTCAATGTCTTTCGGAAGTGAAGTAGTCTCTAAGCGAGGAATCATTAAAAGAGCCTTGAGGAGTGAAATGATCTTCTAAGACGAAGATGAAGGACATAAACTTGTATAGTATATTGTGCTTCTCATGCTGACAGAAGAAGAAGCGTTGTAGATAGCCAACGAAAGAGCCATAAAAAATTAACGAGGATTGACACATCAAGACGAAGAATGAACTAGAATGTCTCCGAAGACCGAAAACAGACATTAAAAAAACTGGACCCAAATAAAAACAATTGAATAAAAAACCCTGCGATCAAAAATATTTTTTTGGCACGTTTTATCAAAAGAGCAGCTATTTTAAATTTATGAATATTAATGCAAAATTTAATTGCTCAAGATAATACTTATTATATACGTATAATATATTGAAAAATCGTAAACCTTCGGGTTTTGTACGACAATTTGTTTAATATAATATCTTTGTGATAATACCTAAATATCTTAGAACGTAGTAAAATTGTTGGTACCTAAGCAATTAAACGATATCTAAGGTGTCATTGATAACGAATTTACAAATGATTACGTAATACGTAAGCAAAATATTATGTTTTGCACCCACAGATAGGTATATTATTATGACGTCAGTGGACTACACCAAGAGATAAGGAGTGTACCTGAAGATGAGGGTGTTAAATCCTATCTTTCTCAAAGTGAGTGATAAGGCCTCCTTAAGATTGCTTGAGGCATTCAATCAAGAGGGTAGTCAGCTCAGAGTGGCGTGTTTACAAGAATGGTTGCTAGGAGCGAAAGTATACCCCAAAAACTTTGTTTAAACGCTTTAATCTTTGGAACTATTAGTCGTATTGGAAAAAATCTTTCTGAATGGGTTAGCCAAGTTCATGATGAATAGCCTTGACTACCTATATAACATCACGCTATGAGCGACGGAAGCGCAGCAGTAACGTGGGTGGTACCGCGTATTCCTGAATAATTACGAGTATGATCTTTTTTTGTATATTTGTATCGTCGTTTATTGGATGTTTTTTTTTTTTTATGTGGGAAATCATCCAACGACTTTTCGGGCTCTAGGACGGAGCGTGTCAGACTTTTACTGACCACCACTTCCAATCCCATTCCCTTGTTCTTTCTTTGCATTACGACCCAGGGATTTAATGCTGTTGTTACAAAATATGGGCTACAGAAAAAAATAAAAAAATAAGATCCAGTGTTTTAGACTTTTCTAGCGCTTCGACCTTCGTTGACAACGATCGATGTGTCACTACTTCCTTCCACTCAATCCGCGAACGCCGCGTTTGCGCGTAATTTCACACCAAGCGAACGCCGGTGTCCGCATATATTATAAAATATTGAGCGTTTTATTTATAGGGTATTTATCCAAGAACGTAAATAAGAAGTTCTTCATGTAGTACCTAGTCTGTAAATATCGAAAATAAGCAAACCTTTTCGTTATTTCCTTTACCAACCGCTTTTTTTGGATTAAAAAGTTGTTTTTTTTTTCTAATCTTTTTATGGCGGCTAGGTTAATAGTTAATAACCCGCCTACGTTTCAGTTTAATTTTTCATGTGGTAGGTACACCGATGTCTATAATTATTTCATCGTCAAGGTTGTTTTGGAGCTGTCTAGGTACTCGTAACTATTTGAGTTCGTCCTTTGTAACACCTGGTCAGAAATGAAAGGTATAGAAATCAATAAAACGGCGGCGCAACATCAAAATCAGTAAGATAGAACTGAGGGACACATTTTTCAAGTAGGAACCTACCTACTTATTACGTTTTTAAGAAGGAAACGTCGGGAACTGAAGAAGTCAAAGAATATTGATCGAAAGATTTTTTTTTTGATCTAGCGTGGTTTTGATAACATGTGTTTTGTTTGGTATTTCTTTTGACCACACCCAACCAATGATATGGCCCAGCATATGATGTCAAAAGATCAAAAACTGACTAACAATATCTACTTGCTTGGCTGTCGCGGCGAATGCCTGTTTAGGCGCCAACTACCTATAGCTTCTGGATTCAGGGAGCTTCACCCAACCTTGCATGGGTTGGGTGAAGCGGACTTGTCCCCAAATCAGTGGCTCATTTAAAGATTTGGTGCCCGGGCCAAATATTTAAAAGCTCGCTTTATATTATTGATTCGCCAAATCAAAACATGGCCATGGACCTCTTGACCTAAGGTTGGTAGATATTCATTTTTATAGGTGTCTACTAGCGACATTAATCGTACAACCGAAGGCCGCAAGGGCGTTGGACCAAACGTGAGAAAACAACATTGCCGAAAAACAAACCCTGCTCTAGGTATCAAGCGAAATGAGAATTTGGCAAAAGGGCCCTCGGCAACGGTAAATTAACCTCTGAAACCGTTGTAAAATATGAAAGGCAGCATGTTTATGAATCTATGTACCTACCTAGGTGTTTGATAATCACCCACGTCCGTTTCCCGTGAAGTTATGATGCCGCTGGGAAAAGCGTGTTGCATAGGCCGTATTTGTAGGACGTCGTGTAGGTTAATATGAGAAGCGAACGCAAGGAAGAGACACTTGTTGCTGTAGTAAAGAAGGTAGATAGGTACCTACCTACGCGAAGCAAGCAACTGGAACTTCCAAAGTTCCAGTTACAATTAGCTTCCACTCTGGAAGCCGGTCGGTAGCAATACAAAGGGAGCATCATAAAATAATGCATAAATAAAAAAAAATATAAATATTGACGGCGAAATACGTTTTCATAGACATCCCAACCTACACATGGTTGGTTTTGTACGCTGTTTTACCTAGCGATAGGAATGTTTACATTATTAGTGACATTCTTTGTTATCCTAATTAGTTAAATGATTATGAGATCCGATTAGTAAGTGCGTACCTAAATAATTATCAGCTGACATCGCCTGTGTTCTATTTTAATAATAATGTATTGTTCTAAAGACATTTATAATATTATGCTAAAGTCTAACATGTTACTATTGTTTAGTTTTACACTTATAGGTACCTCATCAGAATAAGTTCATAATTTCTTTGTAGGGTAGTTGAAACAAAGTAGGTACCTAATTGATGAAATGAGATAAACATTGCCGGACCTTACCTCTCGCACCAGTCCCGTGGCTGACCGGCGCCCCGTTCACTTTGATCGGCCGCCCGTCCGCAGTGCATTTTAAAAGCATATTTTCAGTAGGTAATCCAGGTGTTCACTTATTGCGATCCATTCGATACAGTCAAAACAACAACTTTCGTAAGCACGAAAACAAAACACGCATTGGTGTAGTTTTTTTTCTTTCGCGCCAACCGATTGGTTGTCGCGCGTGACGTCAAAAGTCAATTTGAAACCACTCGAATCGACACAAAAACTTTTGCGCTATCTTTTCAGTTCAATTAATGTAACACGTCGTTTAATTAGTTCACACAACACGGTTAACACCACTAGTAAATGTATTTATAATCGAATTGCACAAAAAAATACGCGATTCGATAACTTGTGAATTACACACACTCAATGCAACAGGCTGGCTGGTTGACTGAAATGAAAACTGCTGCGATTTGCGATACGGTCCACGGCTGTGCCGTGTTTTGATTGATAGACATAGAAAAAAATGAATGAAACAAGTGTGAAGTTTGTCACGAGAGCGATATCGTGATCTCACTCTTTTTCATGTTGTGGCAATGAGAAACTTGATTTTATGATCATGTTTGTGATAGAGCCGATCAAAATATATTTTGACTCGCTAAAACAGAGATGCTTACACGTTTTGATTGATTGCGTGATAGTTAAAAATGTGCAGCTGCTTGTTTTAATCGAAATTATCAGTTATCAATAGACAAAGATAGAAAATATGATAGTAATCTTACTTGTTATTGTAAGTTAAGTTGGTAGACTTGTTTATAATGTTGCCAATATAAAATCATATCATATTATTGATTATGTAACAGCATGTCATGGCGCTTTGATCTTTTATGAGAACAAAATGTTTTTTTTGCAGCTTTTTATTTTTTAGATTTAAAGTCCTTCTTTATTGTTTTGAAATAATAAAAGGCTTCTGCTCCAACGGACTAATTATTTTCTGATTGGCAAACTTGATTTGGTTTTACGTGGCTTGTTATTGGCTGTCGCAGCTGCTGGGTGCCGCCGCCGGTAGCCGCCATATTTATTTTGAAGGCGCCATTTTGAGAATTTCATAAGGAGGTGACGCTACGCTACTATTCTAGTCGTTTGCAATTTTATCCGTTTTCCAATAAAAACTATAAAATGGGCAAGAAAGACAAAAAAGGAGGTTCCAGCGATGGATCCAGTGAAGAAGAATATGTTGTGGAGAAGGTCCTCGACAAACGCACGGTCAAAGGGAAGGTAAGCCATATTTTCAGCTTTTTCCTTATTTTGTTAGGACTTATTTTAATAAATGATCATTTTGAAGAGTAGAAGTGTTGACGCCAATGATAATTATCAGCAGATTACTTGTCTGGGCGTTCGAGTTGGTATATATATTACGAAATTGTATTAAAAATTGTTGTACCTAGCGGTAACCTCTTCTTTCCAAGATTAGTGATAAAATTTGCGCCAGGCTATCAAGAATATCATATCATTGCAAAGCTTGTCACTTTGTTTTGACGTGTAATAAGTACTCATCAATGTGTGAGCTGCTTGCCTGCCCATATTGTAACACAAAAATAAATGATGTATAAAGAATGAAGTTTCTTTAGAAAAGAATCAACTGCAACTACGTATTTTATCTGGTCTAGTTTACAGTAAGCTGGTCAAATAATATTTCATCCTGAAAAGACAAGTTTACAGCTGTTCCTTAGATTTTGTTGAGTACTTAGAACAGAACTGTACCAAACAGCTGACTTATGTGAGTTAGTTTTTTGCAATCGCGTTTTTAATAATAATTGAAGCCTGGAAAAATTAATATTAAAAGTTGTTTAATATTTTAATAAAGCCCTAAAATTAAAAGTTGTATAATATTTTACTAAAGCCCTCTAAATTACCATCTGATCATTGTAGGTATCTGATCTTGATGGTGTGCTGTGATGTGATTACATAGTTTATTATTGGTTTGGTGTGTGAAATATAGATAGACAAAACCTTTAATTGAATAACAGGTTTTAATATGCTAAAAATTCAGTTTAGTAAATAATACGAAGTATTTGACAATCAATGCTTATAGAGAAACATAGAACAAAGAGTTGTAGCAAAGAGTTTACATCATTCTCCCGCACTAGTCAAGAACATACTCATCTAAAAATTTTGGTGCTTGGCGCACGCGACAGGATCTACGAACTGTTTCAGTAGGCGGTGATGATGGTGGCAGTTCTTGCGATACTTCTCTGTTAAGTGCTTGGCGCACGCGATTGCATTTATGACTGATTTTCTTCTTAGATCCAAGGTCATTTTATCATCATCTTCCAGATCCGGAACAAGGGCACTGTTCTGTGTTATTTGGGGAAACATGTTTTTTTTTCTTTCATTCATGTCCTGTCAACCTTCAGCCCTGCGTTCAAAAATGAGGTTAATCCATCCATCTTTTATTTGGCTTCCCTCTCCTTCCACATGTATACTCATTACTTTTTCAGTAACATGTGTTTTATACCTGTTCTTCACATGACTATACCTCGATGAACTCTTTTTCAACTTATCAGTCACTGGTACTACTTTCAAACTTCTTCTAATATACTCATATCTCACTTTATCCATTTCCGTCACACCATACATCTATCACAACGTTCTCATCTCCGCTACATGTAATCTTTTTTCATCAATCTTTTTCACAGCCCAACATTCTGATCCATGCAGTAGTGTTACAAGTCAGATCATGATTTTGTAACTTTTTAGACATCACATAAAATCCAAGGTCATTTTTTATTTGATATCTTAAGTATTTTCAATGTTCAATAATGAAGACCCTTAAAAAAAATGATTCATATCTTTCTGCCCTGTGTTCAAATTTGAGGTTAGAATTAACTCTAATGACGTCATTAGATTAGATACTCTAATATCGCATTTTTTAACACAAACTTAGAGTTCAACTGTCAATATTAAGCAAGTGTAATTTATGCCCGCTTACACCAACCTTACCTGCTCGGAGTTAGAGTTGGGTTAACTCTAGGTAGCTACTCAAGTTATATGACCCTGGTTTGAACGGTTGGAGTAGTGACTACTCTACTCTGGTTATTTTTGAATGCAGGGTAGTTTAGATCATGTTAGGTATTTGAAGTTGTCTGTAACTGTATAGTAATTAACTTGCTTTTTTGAGACATCTTTTTACAGACATATCTATTTATTAGTCTGGTTTTTGCATCAGTCCATGATGTATGTGGGTCATGATAGCCATTATTTAACATGCTTCACCAGCAAAAGAATTGATATCTAATCCAAGTGGGGTGCCAAGTTCTGTAGACTATTCTTTATTTTTGCTAGCAAAACAAATATTTAAAAGAATAGACTATAAAAAGAAAAACTTTAAAAACAAAAACAACCTATAAGTATATAGAAAAGGAGAAACTGACAGACATCAACGCACAGCCGAAACTACTGGGACTAGGAGCGTAAAATTTTGCGAAAGGTTTACTTTAATGACGGAGGTGAGCACTAAGAGAGGATTTTCCAAAATTCACCTCCTAAAGGGATGAAACGACGGTCCAGTGTATAGAGAAACCTACCCCTACTTTCACACGGGTGAAGCCACTGGCAGAATAGGACTGGAACAATTTGCCTGCGGCGGTCTTCCCATCCGAATATAAAATGGGTGTCTTCAAGGCTAGAGTGAATAGGCTCTTAATAAACTAGTGCGCCTCACCATCAACTATTGCATCACTGCTTACCATCAGGTGAGATTGCAGTCAAACAATAGTTTATAAAAAAAAAAATACTACCATTAACTTCAGTCACTTTTTCTGCTTTGCCTACATGATAAACTTACAAATGTGATAAAAATTATCTTATAATATGTAGTAGTATACTAATCCAAGTCATAATCAAGCTTGAAGAATTACAGCTTTTACTTATTAATATTATAATCATCCTCACTTAACAGTTCAAAAACATTGAAATCAAATACTAATTATCAATAATTAGTCTAATTAGTTTTTTTATGTAACTTGTATGGCATCTCTGCATACTTGGGTGTTGCTTCTCAGTGAATCCGAAACAGGTATGGACGGCATCAACTGGTTGGATGATTTCCCACCCCCCTTTTCTAAGATGTTTTAAAGTAAGAGGGGTACCTAATTGATGCAGCTGTTTGTACCTCCCGAAACATCCATGTCTGGTGATAACCTGCATCAAAGAGAAAATGAGAACACTGTGGCACCTCTATAGCCACTCCTCAAAGAGGGGACTTTGCTGCAATGGCGTGCCCAAATCCTCCCGAAGCTTGATTCCAATAATTATTTTTAGTTAATATTTACTTGTAGATCCAATACCTGCTGAAATGGAAAGGCTACAAGGAGGAGGAGAGTACCTGGGAGCCAGTGGAGAATCTTGACTGTGAAGAACTGATCAAGACCTTTGAAGATAATAGGAAGGAAAAGGAGGTAATTTTCATTCTTATAGTCTGTTTTTCAACTCATGCATATTATTAACATATAGAAACTACAGTATGCTACGCGATTATTACATACTTCTTTTGCTTATTAGATGCCCAGTGGTTGTATAAATGTTAAATTTATACAACCACTGGGCATATAATATGCACACCAGTGTGTCTGCTACGCACCTTATTTTATAACTCAATATTGCATAATTATTACAAAACAGTCCTTTTTTTTAAATGGGATATTGTTCTAATAACTTTTCCTGCTATGGGTGGAAAGAGGGAATAATAATAATAAATAAATTTATTTCTTATCACATTATTATTTCGGGCATTGCATTTCAATGCCCAAAATAGGTAAAGAATACCTGTGGTAAGGCCCCCCAAGACTTACAGGTATACAAATTAGATTCAATAATAACATTGTGAATGATTGAAAGCTTAAATACTAGATGCAGAATGTTTAAAAAAATAAAATAAGAAAAACATAATTACTCTACCAAAAACAAAAACACATTTATGTTTGATGACACACATATTATGTGATTGTGTTTATTTATGACTATGATATGTTTGTGTAATTGATAGTTAAAACCACGTAACTTTAACGGATTGGAATGAACAGATTTTCAGTTGCCGATAATCTCTTCTCAACCATTTACAAACAGTATGTTTACCATCTAATCTCTGCAGTGGGTAGGGTGATTGCGCTGGTTTCCGTCCAGTTCCACTATTCGTCCATTTGACTAAGCTGCTACAAACACATGCGTAAAACTTGAATACAAACCTACCTTCCCGCGCAAGTTTGGGCTTTTTGCGATGCGTAATGTCTAAGCAACAATTCTACTAAGATGAAAATGTGATTAGACAATTAGCAAATTTAAAAAAATTAACGTCAGTAGCCACTTCACATCCGTGCTTTGAAGAAGCCATCAAGCTAGAAAAAAAAAAATGCCGATGGGAAAAGTTCATGGCAAGTTTAATTACTGATAAAGCTAGTTTACGGAATATTTTTGGCACGTATGTCTATTTATAAACCTAATAAATACAATTTAAAGCGTTTTTATAGTTTTTTTCTAGACATCTTAGATAAATATAGTGGACTAATACTAGCATACTAAGTTTGCAAACTATTTGGTTTTCGTCCACATGGACGGAAACACGGTCGGCTAGGTGAATATTTGTAATGGTCATTTTACTTCAACAGACCTATAAAATACTGAATATTTTCTCTCAATGATCTTTATTGCTATTAGATTAGATATTTTAGTTTCCGTCCACTCCTTTGTTAGTATTGCGCAAATAAAAAAAAAACTTTTTACAAAAAAATACAACCAACTTCAAAGTAAAAAAAAACACTGAAAAGTGCAAAATAACTTTAATTTCGGAAGTCGGTGTTTCTATAATAGTTTTGTCTCTTCGTTATTTAACACCGACTTCCGAAATTAAAGTTATTTTGCACTTTTCAGTGTTTTTTTTTACTTTGAAGTTGGTTGTATTTTTTTGTAAAAAGTTTTTTATTTTACACTTTTTAGTTATGGTACCACCACTAAAAAGTACCCCTCAGCCAAACTTAAATACATTATAGCCAGAGTGCATCTCATGACAATTCTAATAATCCCAAACACGGTTAGATTACATTAATTTATTACAGAGTTCCGTGCCTAACTTCAGGCTTCATCATCAGATCAGTTCGATATATTCCCCCTCTACTTTCAGTCAGTCATCGACTACACGTATAAACAAAGCAATTTTACTTGTTACGACGGTTCTGCTGTGATCCTATGAGGAGTTCTGTTCCATATCTTCGAAGTTCATGATCAGATCATAACAATATTTCTATGGGACCAATTCGGAAGCATAACCTTTCAATCAAAAAAAAAATTTCAAAATCGGTCCTCAATTGACCGAGAAATCGGTGAACATACATAAAAAAAAAAATAAACAACATACATTCAACCGAACATATAACCTCCTCCTTTTTGAAGTCGGTTAACAATACTTAAAGGACGTGGACGAAAACTAAAAGTAGCTTAAAAAGTTGATTTAGTTTTCGTCCATAAACTAATACTGGGGTGGATGAAAATGAAGAAATAGTTATTCTTTTGAAATCTTAAAGGAAATAATTAAAGATAACAGCTCACTGTCATTGTGACATATTAATGACATAAAAAGTTTTTTTTTGTTAATTTGTTTATTTATTCTATACAGTAATATAAGAAAGCGAGAGAGTCTTTTGTTTGTTTAAACGTGCTAATCTCTGGAACTACAAGCCGAATCGGAAAAATCTTTCTGTATGCGATAGCCAGGTTCATGACGAATACTACCTATAAGCTAAATAACATCAAACTACGACTCACGGAAGTGGGGCAGTAACCAAAGACGCCGGTGAAAATGCGGGGACAGTTACAGATAATAAAAAATAATACCTAAAATATAGAGAGAGAATAAACAGAAGCTACTATTATAGTAGATACGTTGCTGATTAAGTAAAAGTATATATAATTGGATTTTTACTTAATAATTAGCCTACGCTCCTTTTTAGGGTTCCGTAGCCAAATAGCAAAAAACGGAACCCTTATAGATTCGTCATGTCTGTCTGTCTGTCTGTCTGTCTGTCTGTCTGTCTGTCTGTCCGTCTGTCCGTCCGTATGTCACAGCCACTTTTTTCCGAAACTATAAGAGCTATACTGTTGAAACTTTGTAAGTAGATGTATTCTGTGAACCGCATTAAGATTTTCATACAAAAATAGAAAAAAAGCAATAAATTTTGGGGGTCCCCATACTTAGAACTGAAACTCAAAATTTTTTTTTTCATCAAACCCATGCGTGTGGGGTATCTATGGATAGGTCTTCAAAAATGATACTGAGGTTTCTAATATCATTTTTTTCTAAACTGAATAGTTTGCGCGAGAGACACTTCCAAAGTGGTAAAATGTGTGTCCCCCCCCCTCTAACTTCTAAAATAAGAGAATGATAAAACTAAAAAAAATATATGATGTACATTACTATAAAAACTGCCAACGAAAATTGGTTTGAACGAGATCTGGTCAGTAGTTTTTTTTTAGTACGTCATAAATGGTAAACCGCATTTTACCTTTCATTCAATCAACTCAAATATAAAAAAAAAAATCTTCGTAACTCAATTCGGGCATTGAACTGTTTTCATGGGTAAGTTTGCACGGAACCCTCAGTGCGAGAGTCCGACTCGCACTTGCCCGGTTTTTTTTTACACTGTGGTCGAAAACTAGCTCACACTCGGACGAAAACTAGCGAAATCCCTACTTTTTCAAAAAATATTTTTTATAAAAAAAAAGCCGTGAATGTGATATATTGTAATGTGATGTTAACCAAAAGAAGACTATATAAGCAATAGAAACAAACACGATATATTTATGTAAAGGTACTTCAAGATATTTATTTCACATCACAAAGCTGGCAACTCCGATAATTGGATGAAAACCATCGCAATCACCCTATATTGCAAGTATTGTATTAATATTGTTATACAGATACACTCCAAGGAAACAAAATGGCAGACTTTCAGTTGCTCTTTGCGTTATAGGGCCACGGTCTTTCTTTCGACTTGACAACAGAAACTGCTTGCGGGCTGCAGGAATGTTCCTGCAACCCGCAAGCAGTTTCTGTTCTTGTTTTAGACAATATCACTCTTTGATTTACTGAAATACTAATTCATCAACAAGGCTTCAAGCTGAGCATGCGGCCATGTTTTTCAAACCAACATGTGCATCAACTTGGGTAAAAGATAATCCTGCTTGCTAGACATGTCAATTTCATGTTTTTAATGAAGACTTAAAAAGACATTTCGTTTCTATGATCTAGCCAAGTATTCACTGAGCAACAGTGTTTCGGATACACAGTTTCTGAAACATCACGTAGATGTTTCCAGGAACAATGTTTCGGAAACTCTGCCGTCCACACAGTTCAGTTGGTTAGATCATGTCGCCCGAGGAAGTAGTGTTGTTGTGTGGTGCCTACATTTTGCTCTCAACATCTGTTTTTGGAATTGCCAGAAGCGTTCGTATTTAATTTCTTCCCAGGCGTCATTCTTTTTGTTTTTATTTTTATAATCCTTTGTCGAGAAATCGCAGAATATTCGTTTTTTCTCAAACAGTTCTATTAATTTAAAAACAGTTTTGTCAGCAGCCATGTTTATAAACAAATGTACGACGCGTCCACACTCGCATGCATCTGTTGCTCAACTGATTTGTTTCTGTGCTCCCCGTCGCAAGTGGGGAGCACTGAAACATCCGATAAACACGTAGTGTTTACAAAAATAAAATTATATGTTTCTGAAACAAAGTTATTTGTTTCAGAAACACGTAGATTTTGTTTCTGAAACAGAGTTTATAAACAATTGTTTCTCAGTGAATACATGGCTTCTGCGAGCTTTTTAGAGGTCATAGACAAAATAACTTATGGAACCCCATGACAAAACCTTCGCGGTCCGTCTATCTGTCAGTCAGCGGGCTCGTATCTCATGAAAAGGTAAAAGGTGAACTTCACAGTGTGTATTTCTAATGCCGATGCCGCTATAGTAGCAAATAAATAATAATAATAAAAAAATCAGTTATGATGCGAAAGTTGCCAACTTTCGCATTTAGCCGGTTTTTACCTACACCAACTGATTTAAACTGCCTTTCCTCACCAGTCTAAAACGAAGAAGCCAGAAGATCGCGGCAAGAAGCGTGTCCGCGAGTCTAGCGAGGAGACTACCTCTGGTCGGAAGGGTCGAGGAACCAGCGTGTCCTCCGCTGATGACCATAAGGAGTCCAAGAGGGAGCGTAAGGAAGACAAGGCCAAGTCTGGCTTCGATAAGGGACTAAAGGCTGAGAAAATTATAGGTAAGACACAAACATCACACCTTGTAATAATGGGAGTAAGCACAGCTACATGAGCCAATTAACTAAAATGTAGAATAAGCATACATTTGTGTTAATTAGGCTGAGAGCCAGTAAGTTTTAACGTTAGTTTTACATGCAGTCCCCGAAAACAGCCCCCGCGTACATTTGTGTTAATTAGGCTGAGAGCCAGTAAGTTTAACGTCAGTTTTACATGCAGTCCCCGAAAACGGCCCCCGTCACCATTTCCTAATGGACTCTCCTGAGTGCTTCACACTGCATACATTTGGGTTAATTAGGCTTAGAGCCAGTAAGTTTTAACGTCAGTTTTACACACAGTCCCCGAAAACGGCCCCCGTTTCCATTTCCAGAAGTGGTACTAAAATCTCCCCAGCCACACATCTTTCTGTTAGTTTACTAACACAATGTTGTTGGTGCAGGTGCATCGGACGCGACGGGCGAGCTGATGTTCTTAATCAAATGGGCCGACTCCGATGAGGCCGAGCTGGTGCCTGCTAAAGTTGCCAACCTCAAGTGCCCACAGCAGGTATGGATGATTTTCTAATAATTATAATATTAGTACTTCAGTTGATGCCATTGTTATTTTATTAGATAGATGTAATTTATTTTTAAGGCTTTTATTAATTATTCTTCTGTTCTTAATTCTTCCCGTTGATCTATTATATGCTTTGGGCTCGCGCTTAAATGTATCCGAGACAATAGACTTAAAGAAGAAAAGATTTTCAATCGCTCGTCATTTTTCTCGACCGTCACAAATTTTAAGAATGCGCTATGACTTTGTTTCTTTTTATGTTTGTACACATTAGGCCGTAGACGCAAGTTTGCAGACATGCGTACAAAGTACATTCTAACACTACTCAATCCGACACATTTTTTTAATCAGAATGTAAATAATGTCTATACCCTATTCAAGGAGCCGTGAGATAAAAGGTAAACAAACCATTTATAATACTATTAAATTATAGACCACAGATACTTCAAACATTTTACATAAAAATGTGAAGTTTTGACATCTGGCGGGTTATAATCCGCCATCTTTTTTTCACTATCGATCAACTTGTTGATACGAGATATTTTCGTTGAATTCTTGTTATTCGCCGAAAAAAATTGTGCAAAGAAAACGCCAATGCATTCGAAAGAAAAGGAGACTTATTAATGTATTCAAACACGTCGAAGAAACTTGGTCGAAGGTACCTACCTTATTTTCTTTGTTTACATTTTGTCTCAAGCCCAGGTGAATGGGATATAGAATCTTCCTCTGTATTACATATAAGTATACATATATTTATTAAAGTTTTGTTCGAGATTCTAAATATTTCTCAGTGGTGAAATGTTATCACAAAAAAAAATTGCTGTTTATAAATGACGAGAGAGTTTGAATTAGGAGTTTACATTTATCTAGGCTTGTATAGGTTGACTCGGCACACATTTTCTACGCGAATTTGGTTTTAGACTGTCACCCATTCAGTTGAAGGGCAATGATCCTATCTACCATTATTCCTGCAACTAAACTTAGTTAATGCAATTGCAATTTGTCTCTGCATCACCCAAAGGTTGACTGGTAGAAAATGCCTTAAGGCATTAAGTCCGCCTCTGTACTTTTGTGTGCATAAAGAATTAATAAATAAATAAATGCCCCTTTATTCAAGATGTTTGTCTTGCTTTCAGGTGATCGCGTTCTACGAGGAGAGGCTTACTTGGCACACGCCGGCGGAATCGGAATGATATAGAGCCGCATGTGGCATGCCCAGCATTCGCTACGGCGGCGACTACTTCTACGTCCGCGCCATGGAGACCTACGAACGGCAGCGCCACATCTAACTCGCCAGACAGTGTTTCTAGCGATGGACTTTCTAAATAGTGTTGCCATACTTCGCAATTTCTAATTTGGTAGCTTCATTAAAGTGGTTTAATGTTTTGTGCTTCTGCGGACTCGGTCTGCATAGATATATATATTCATGTTTGAATGTGTAGCTCTAAGTGCAGTCATTTGTGGCAGTAGTCTACCCCACTTTTGACTCTCGTGTTTCGTGTGTTCTACATATAGACAAGAACATTCGAACTGTGTATTCGTTTCTATACTCCATTCGAAATACATATGTAGGGGCGCTGACGCTGCAATTTGTATCTCAGTAGAGTGCGCAGTGCCCGGGCTTCAGTCTACCCGTAGCAACGACCACCTATAGACGGGAGAAGTTGAGTTGCCTGTTCTCAACCGACGTTCACACTTCGAAATTGAGTCACTTTTATTTTTATCGCGTCAGTCTTTTTAGATCACGTCGGAGCCTTTTTAGATCACGTCGGGGTCACCAGTTTAGTGCGTCTGTATAGTGTTCTTTGGAAGTGTGTACGGAGAGAAATTAAATGACTATTGGTCTTGGATGAATGTTTACTTTCGATAACGAATTACATTACAGGTTGTTACTTATACGTAAGCGCGTCTATAGGTGGTCGTTGCTATGGGCAGACCGAAGCCCGGGCACTGCGCATTCTAATGGGATACAAAATGCAGCGTCAGCGCCCCTACACATACATTACATTTAGACAAACCTTTTTTACTTTGCATTCAACTGATTTTGACTTTGCGTTGCTGGCATGACAAATGGCAACTGCAGTAAATAGTTTGCATTGTAACCTCTTTTTTCCTTTTAATGCCATCCTTATGCCTACAGAGCATAAGTCCAAATCGGTTGAACATACTGGAAAAAAGGTTTGTCTAATCTTACTTCGAATGGTGTATAGATAGTACTACGGCAGTTAGTACTGTGATCTTATCAAGAAACTGTCTACTGTATAGCTGGAAGATGTGGTGAGGCAACTCCTTGACATTTCGGTGTTTTCATTTTATTTGCTTGATATTCTAATGGATTCATGATTAATTAGAGGCTAGGAGCCAAACACCGCGGTTCAAACTGCCGCGCGGTGTTCACTGGCAACATTCATTTGAAAATATCTCTGTATAATAAACCATTGTTCATAAAATGCTTTGAAGAGTTTGTGAGCAGCATACTGGAAATAAGATCTTTTTCAAAAAATTACTTGACTTTTATAAAGGTGACTAATCACTTGGATTGCAATGTATAGCAGAAATATGTCAGAATATATGTTTTTATTTTTGTGATAAATGACAATGTGTAACTTCGATTCGACACGAAGTAGGTTTTCTTACGTGTAATAAGCTTGTTTGTTTGGGGTTAAGAGAGAAAAGCCTGTCGGAGAATTGTTATAAATTAGGTAGGTTAAAAACTAAATTGGGTTATATTTCTATGGCGTCGTCCTAATATAAAGTGGCCATTTATTTGTTAGTCTAACATGACTAACTACTAAACTAAAAAACTAATTCGATCCGATTTCTGCAACCGAAAAAACTTCAGTGGCCTAGCGAGAAAACGACCTCACCCTGAGTAGCTTTTTTTCAACTAAACGCGACGATCTCATTTTCACGCTATGCAGCGTGACCGTTTTAAAACAGGTGGTGATCAACTAAAACTATATGTTGGCAGTACCAAAAAATACTAAAAAAAAAATATGCAGCATTATACTAAAATTGTTGTCAGACCGAAAGTTTGAAACTGAGACTGTTGCCGAAATTCGGTTTCGGTCGGACACTAAAAATAATTCAAATATAACTATTTGAGCCCAAATTTTACTAATTTGGTACTGAATGTACTAAAACGGTTACAATGACGCTGTGGCTGCTTTATAATAAGACGACGCCTTAGAACATGTCATTGCAATTTTAAATTGATTCTATGTAAACCATACCATATTCACTGAATGCTACATACCGAGGCCGGATCTTGTCAAATGTAAATTGTTTTATACAAAATTATAAATAATATAATAAATGAAGTTGTGGGTATCTGCTGAAAATGCGGGTATTCCAAAACAAATTCAACTTTCTTAAGGTTTTTTTATTTAAGTTGTGGGTCGATTTCTTGTGGTACTGCGGTGAATTTATTATGCATGTGATTTTGTTGCGCGTACTGCGAGTATGGTGTGATGATAAAGGAGAAAGAGTTACGAAAACGCGATAAGCTCTAAAACTGCCGGACGGATTTTCTTATGGTTTTCAACCAAGGACAGAAGTCTATTTTCATAAAGGTTTTGTGTAAACTGGCTGAAATATGGCGATGTAGTTCAAGAAATCTGAATCAATAATGTTCACTGGGAACTTTACTGGAGTGCGCTACGTTAAAAAGATAATATACCGTGGAACGATTCTCCATTAAAATGTCTAAAAAAAAGTCCGCGATAGCGTATGTCTATTTTTAACCTTTCGAATACCGTAATACACAGACAATAAGAGAGCGAACGCCGGCCGTTCGCTTGGGGTTTATTGAATTAAAGGTTGACACGCAATATCCATTTTTATTACTTTCAATTTGGTATCATTAACAAAGCGGCGTATCGACTTTGCGCCCGTTTGTATGTGGGTTTCACGTTTCTAAGCCGCTTTGACGAACGCGACGTACGCATTCAATGCGGCGTACTTTATTTCAGCCGAATTTAAATCTGGCTGAATGTGAGGAATCGTTTTTCAAACTGGCGCGCGCGCAAACTTGTAATACGGCATGTTATATGATATGGCTGCGACATATACATGAATTCGCGCTTCCGAGTATTCACGCTCAGGTCAGATTTGAAAGAGTACCATGGCCCTAGATAGCAAAGGGCTATTGAAGGAACTCGGGTGGGGTTCGGTCGATAAAAATCTGACATTCCCTCTCGCCCATCCATGCTAGGAGTAATTTGATGATTTATAAAAAGAAAGTAGCTATTTTAGGGCGGATAAACGAAACACGATTCGTCGAACATCGTCGATTAGCATTTGTCAAGAACACTAATTGGCTGGCCAGATTATCTCAATCTCCTTTTCGGAATGTATGTTATAGTTACTACTTATCACAAGACCTGTCTCATTTACAGGTCGATTTATTACATTTTTATATTTATAATTAGAAAAGTGAAGTGAAGATTGTTTCAAGTGATCAAACTTTCTGCAACTACTTTGTGACATGTACCGAATGAAATATTTAAGACTGTGAAGAGCTATTAGAAGCTATATATAGCTCTTTACTAGATAATAAGGTTTCATAAATTGCTTCAAACAATCTTCAGATGTGGTGGGAGGTGTTTAATACTAAGTATTGACTAAGCACCTACAGTGGCGATGTGATTTAGTTCATAGCATACAATTTATTGTCATCTGACGGAAATGTGCGTATTTCAGATTACCTTACCGTATCTTGTAAATTTATATTATAAGGTTCCAACCAGACTGCGGCCTATCGTCGACATATTAGACCTTGTGACTTAGCTTTTACGGAAATTATCCCAAATGTGCTGTACATAAATGTATCCAGATCACGGGCCACCTGTATGCCTTATATCCAGATCCGTTCAGACATCCAAATTCACAAAAATGTCTTCTTTATTTTCATTATTTTTAAGCCGATTTTCACATTGAAACTAGCCTTCCGACTGTCGAGTTAACACCGGTGGCTCACTTTAGAAAAGACCTTTGCATTTCATTGAACTAAATAGTTCATCCCAATTAAATGTTTTTTTTTTTTAATTGTGAAAGCAGTCTAAAGAGGCTAGTAGATTTCCATTAAAGTCCGCAGTCTGGTTGCATCCAAAGGCGCACACGTTTCGAAACTGTAGCGTAACGTGAACTTAAATATAATATTATTGAATAGAAATAAAACACATTAAATAAAGTAAACATTAGTTTTATTGATTCATAAATATAGGATTCCTCCTCTAGGTGTTAGAAAAACTAATGAAATTGAATTGACTGTTCTAGACAAGTCACAATCTATAGACAAATTGTACAGGAAAATAGCAATCTTTAATTTATATACTGCTTCTGCCCATAGAAATAAACAACTGTACATCAGTCAAAACGAAAAAAAAAACAAATTTTGCTTAGCTAACGATAAAGTGTGGGAAGTCCAATTAGTGTTAGGGAATTTACTAACACTTCCATGAATATAGTTTCTGTAGAAATGGAGAACTCGTTCATTGGGAATGGACAGAAGGTATCAGAAATTGACCATGCGTTTTTGTTACAACCTGTATATGGTCGTCTATATAATGTGCAAACTACGCAGTAGGTTCGATAATAATCAGTGGAGACTGTATAGTTTGCGCTCCAATCGCTAACAAATGTTGTACTTGGTACTACTTAGTACCCAACTAAAAAATGAGCACCTTAGTTTTCGAGAAAATCAACTTAGGTGGGGGTGGGGTTTGACCATACCATTGACTTAATTTGCTAGTCAAGGTTATATTTTTCGAACGCTACTTAGTGATGGGCGTATCGAGTTATATTAATCGAGTCAAACAAAAAACGAGTCAATTCGGGTTGCTTTTTTAACCGACTTCAAAAAAAAGGAGGAGGTTGCAGAGGGATCGTATATCGCCTATCCTGAAATTCATGTGGAGGTTCAGTAACAGCGAAACTCAATTGTTCTGTATCATGGCAACATATCTGTGGCTGTTCTCTAAATACGACAATTCGGTTATTTTTTTTTTTTATCATTTTTTTTTTCCTTCAATTCGAATTGATTCGCAAGTCAACCCCGACGCGACGCGAGTCGCCACACTCCGCGCGAATCAACTCCGTAGGACGCGAGTCGCGACGCCAAACGTTAAATTTTATTCCTTGTGTTTACATAAATACAGCAAAGTGCTAGTATAACACAAAATGATTGAAAAAACGGACATTTCGCTTGGTAGTCTTACGAACCAAGAGTTGACTCGGTGGAACGAGTTGATTCGAATCAGCCACCATTCCAATTTAAATAACTCGAGTTGTTGAAAATGCGAGTTGGCACATCGCTAACGCTACTATGTACCGTTATAGGTATCAATAAATGAATTCAAAAATGCTTTAATTTCGAGTGTGACTGCAGTTTTGCTAGATTCTACACAACCTTACACCTTTATCGTCAATTTTAATTTCAATAGTTTTTCCTTGAGATACATAAATAAAAATTACACTAAACAGCATAATACTTTATTCTATAGTACAATATTTGGAATTAATACAGACATAAATTACACATTTAGATCAGAATTAAATACTATTCATCATTCGAAATACTGAAAACAAAAAGTAAATATGATCATAAAATCGTAAGCTCTCGCACCTTGTTTCCATTTCGTTTACAATATTACGCAATGTGTTGTAGCGACAAACATTAGCGCCACTTACAACGATGGTCCCTTTCTGCTTACCATGTGGGATAATGTTAGGTGAGGTATTGTAGGAGATGTTTCTAGCATCTTGAATACACAGATTGTTGTAAACTTCAGTGTCAATCAGTCAACACACTGCTGATAACGTAAACCTAAGCCGAAACTTGAGCTCAAGCTTGAGCTTGTGAATCTCGTTTATTAGTAACGATCAGGATCTCAAACTATGTATCAAGTACGAGATCTTAGGCTGAGGAACGTTTATTAATACGGGCCATATAGTAACCCACATAGTGGTAAAAATATTGTATGTGATGATGAGCTATATGAGCTCACACACATAAACAAAGTCGAAAGGACGACTTCGGTTGCCGTCAAAGTCCTGTCGACATATATGAGCAAAATAAAAAAAAAAGTGTGTGTTTCAAAGTTCGATTTCGATCAATATCTCTGATCGAAGCTAACGTTACTCAAGGTCCCAAAATCTTTCGCTTTAAAGTACAGAGAGGTACTGACTAGAGTTATTTTGTTAACATTTCCAATATTAATGATAGAAACGTTTAGAGAACTAAACTACTACTAACTTAAACACGCAGCAAAAAATACTGCTTGTTGCTTGTGCGTTAATTCTGATCCTTCGAAATTTGTTTTCCTTTTTTTTTTTTTTAATTGATATAAACCAGTGCTTGACTGCGATCCCACCTGATGGTAAGCAGTGATGCAATCATTGATGGTGAGGCGCACTAGTTCATTAAGAGCCTATTCATTATAGTTGGGCGGAAAAACCACAGCAGGCAAATTGTTCCAGTCCTTCGATGTACGCGGTATAAACGACGAAGCGAAACGCTTAGTCCGGACCGTTGAAGTTTCAACAACGTAAGGGTGGATACTCGCCGTACGTCCTTTTGTTTTGATAGGTCGTTTATTTCTACAAATCATTTATATCTCCTAGTCTTTAGTAAAACTATAATAAAGTAAATACACTTTAAATCTTAACTTAGATAGTATTCGTATTAAATCGAGAACTGGGTATGCTGTGTTTGCGCAATGTTATAATCAATACTGGATTTCAAAGGAGATGTTTCATTTACGGCCATCAGATGTACATTTATCGAAAAAGAGGAAAAAATACCACAAATTGGGGAAAAATATTCTCTGGTTAATTTGAGCCTGATTTGTTGTGTACAAAAAATAATAGTTTTTCAATTATTGCCATGTTTTAATCAACATGGCGTCTCGTTTGCTTGCAGACTTCATTCGTTCTGAAATCACGTCTCATCAAATCAATGTTAGGTAGAAAATAATTAAAAAAATGTGTGTATTCTTGTAATGTTAAAAATAAATTATTATTATTCTCTTATACATATTTTTCAGTAAGCATAATTAAGTGTGACCATTTCATCGTTACAAAAATCTTTAGTCTCCGTTTTTGAAGTACAAAAATCTTTAGTCTCCATTTTTGAAGTGTGTTTCTAAACGAATTCAAAATAACCGCCCGAACGCTCAAAGTGACTTTTGTCCCTTTTTATTTAAGAAATGATTCAAAGATTTGATCTTGCTTTGGTGAGCCACTTTTGTCTAATATTCTATTAGAAAGATCACAGATCTGATCTTACTCTATTTATGAGTTTAGTTCTGATAAACAAAAACAAAACAATTCTATAGGTTAAGTAAACGTCATCTCTACGACCTATCATGGCTGTCATAACTCTTATGACAAACGTCAAACATTTTTAATTTTATTTTGTACATTAAAACCATTTGATACTAAGAAAAAAAAAAAAATAATTATTCTATTCTTTTTTTTTTTTTTTTTAATTCATATAAACCAGTGCTTGACTGCGATCCCACCTGATGGTAAGCAGCGATGCAATCATTGATGGTGAGGCGCACTAGTTTATTAAGAGCCTATTCACTCTAGCCTTGAAGACACCTAAATTATAGTTGGACGGGAAGACCGCAGCAGGCAAATTGTTCCAGTCCTTCGATGTACGCGGTATAAACGACGAAGCGAAACGCTTAGTCCGGACCGTTGAGGTTTCAACAACGTAAGGGTGGATACTCGCCGTACGTCGGGTTGTCCGATGGTAGAAAGGAGATGGCGGAATCAAGTCATGCAATTCCCGCCTGTAAAATACCGATAGGCTGGCTACCCTGGCTATTCAGGGGTAAGTTTCCCAGCTTCGCTAAAATGTACATGTTATGGCCGGAGCCCCATACAAAAATGAAACATCTCTTTTAAAGAATAATTTGTCTACTCGTAAAATCATTCACCGTACCGAATCTTAGCTATACGTCGACTGAACGATAAATTTTGTAAAACGCATACTTTTGCATGTGCAAAATAATATTTAGTCTCTTACAAAAGATTGCTATTGCCTACAGCACTGCACCAACATCGATACCGCTGGCATTGTTTCATAAACCTGGATATTGTACGTTCTGAAACCAGTCTACGCATATCTTAACAAAAAATTCAATGTGTCATTTTGCGAATGTGCCATTGTGCGCCTAATCCAGGTAGTAGTTCAATATACCCCTTTTTTACACTAACTTTACAAATAAGAGTTAAATAATGAGATATAATTACAAATATGTAAAATTATAGTGCTAATATTACTAGGTACTTCGACGGTGGTAATGTAGTGTTCGCTTCGTTTAGAGTGGGTCGTCTCATGCCTGGTACTTGTAGTCGTGCTTGCTCAGCCCGTTGCTGTAAAAAATTAAATATAATAATATAATATAATATAATAAATAATAAAATTTATTCAAATTATACAGTAAATCAGTGAATATCGATTTTCTTAAATCTATAACAAGTTCTCAACGTGTTTTATGTCTGAACTAGGTCATCCTGTGTTTCAGGCGAGAAAAGATAAAACATTTACATTATGAATAAATAATCACAGTAATTTATATAACAAAAGGGTAAAATAGTCATCAAGTAGGTAAAGTGCGTTTTTTAATCCCAGATAATGATTTGACAAGTCCAAATGTCAAACTCCAGAAATATGTTGCCTGCTTTTTGATACAAGTGATGTCTCCAAATTCGATTTTTTTATACCGGTTCTTTTAATAATACAACCTCTAAGGAAAGTAGGCCCAAAATACGATAGTGTTTGTTAATAGCAAAGTCTAATATGAATTGAAGATTGAAATAATTAGAAATATTCAAAAATATTACCATATTTTTTTACACTCGGACTTTTACTTATACTGAGAACTCACAAAACCGTTTTTACCCGCATCCGCTGCGGTTGCGGGCCCGCAGCTTCTGTAGAATGCTAGAGATATATGTATCCCGCTCCCCGCTGCACCAGCGGGCTACTAGTAGAATGGTGTGGGCCACGGTCACCCGCAGACTCAGCAGGTTGCGCCCGCACTCTCTGCGGTCGGTTAACACCCGTAGTGGCCTTCAGGGGGTAGAAAAATCCGATGCGAAATCCAAAAATCGATTGATGCACCCAGAACTTTATAGGCCTTCTTTTTTTAATTTTTTTGTGAAGTAAGTATAACGCAACAGCTCATTTCTGGTGTATGTCCACGGTGGTCTGGAGCTCAATTGATAATGAACCGCCCGTCTTGCGATTGTCATCTGCCAAGTTTTCAAGCGATAACCCCAACTGCGACGGCTGTATAACCACACAAAACTCCGGTCTCGTGAGTTTAGAAATAAACTAGCTCCACCGTGGCGGGCGCGGTTGAAAATCATGAATTCTTAGCTACTTTCTTTTACCAGGGAGCTTCAGTCACAACACAATTTTATATCCGGTTTACAAGAGCGGAACGAGACAGTCTCAGTTTATGCGTTAGAATTAAAAAAGTTATCATCATTGGTCGTCAATATTTTTTCAAGATGGGAATTCATCCAATGACTTCTCCCGGTATGGGCGGGGCAGGAGGGCGTGTCAGACTTTTACTGCCTAAAACCAGATCGGCTCTACTGAGCTCCTCCGGTTTGCTGACATCTCTTTGAAGAGCGAGTGGATCACTAAGCGCTGTCGACGAATGGGGCTCAGTCCCGGCAATTACCGGACTGCTGGTCGGCAAGCTACTCATTGCTCGACGTTGGTATTGACATTGTGGTAGTCGGGATTGGGGTCTCGGAGACTGGAGCGAAAAGATGTTCGTTCCCTCACTCGTGCAGCCTCCTCCTTCGCTAGCATTACTGTTTCGCAGAAGGAGGCGACCCCCTTCCATTCCTCCTCGCTCTGGACCTTGGCCTGTACTAGAACCTGACCATGTCCGGTGAGGACTTGCTTCATGCGGAAGATGAGGACACCGTGACGCCTCTCCAGCCACTCCTCAAAGAGGGGACTGACCGTCATGATTATGGCGTGCCCATTGGTCGTCAAGCTGTGAATTCACATGACTGCATTACAAGAAACGGACACTTGATTCGTTTATCGCTACAATTTTATAAGAGATCCATGCGAAAAAAATAGTACAAAAAGAGGACTTATGATTGTTTAATTTTAACTATTATTAGTTTTCAAACCGAAGTCCTATCATTACCTATTATTAAAGTTGTAATAAAATGTCAGCAAAAATATCACTGGGTAATTCTATATTTTTGTCTGGGTTTGGTGATAACAAATCGAGACGAAAAAATAAAATGACGCAGCTTTTGCTAGTCTTTAATTCTTAGGCTTAATGAGTTAGACATTTGCATCTTTCAAATTACCTTCAGAAAATACAAAAACTTACCATAATTAGTTGCATTTTAAAATGAAACTATTTTTACGAATATTTTCGGTTTTTTTCTTCAATATCGGTTGCGGTACCTCACTATTTATGAAATGGAAAAAACATGCAACATTCGAATTGTCAAATCATTATCTCTAATTAAAAAACAGACTTTAAGTAAGTAAAAAATCATACTTGCTAATAAAATCTTACTATACTAACTTAGCTAACTAATCAAAATAAATAGTGCAAGCAATCTTTATTTTAATACAACTAGTAACTTCTCTGTATCTTCATAGGACAATTTTTGTAGAGCTTCCTTGAGAGACTTCTTACAATTTACGTAATTTAAGGAATAAATGCTTGCTTTCGCATTCAGTCTATATTATAAAGTCCAGGTCCCAGAAAAACATAAAATTTGGCTGTGAAAGCATGTTTTGTACTTTTTGTGGGATAAACTATATCTTTCCGTCTCTTTTTAGTAAGCTCAGTGCTGTAATGGAGGGCTGTGTGTTGTTTTAGTACAGTGCTCAATATAAATAACTGTCGGACTGTTAGTACTTCACAAGTTTTATAGAGCAGGTTAGTGGGAAAAAGAAAAGGGTGGCAAGTAGCCACCTTGAGAATCGCTCTTTGGGCTCTTTCAATCGGTAGTAATATAATAAATAAATATATCAGTAATGTTATGACAGTGTATATTATTATAGTTGTTCAATAATCAATCAAAGCATTGGTTTATTTCAAATAAACCAATTACAGGCACTTTTAAATTCAAGCCAAGAAAGATATCAGTAAGAAAAATTATGCTAAATGCACATTACAAAGCTTATGGCTCTATAGAGAAGTATGTGTGTGTGTATGTTGTGTGTGTGTGTGTGTGTTGTATTTTTTTTTTCTAAATATTGTATTGTAATATAATAATGACTCTCTGCACGTGTTGGTTTCGACTGTAAGTGCAGAGAGTGCCTGTCATAAATAAATAAATAAATAATGTGCTAGAAAATCCATGGACACTATTTTAAATCATGTTATACATAACAAATATCTTGGTTACATATTTCTTGTCAGAAGCGACAAGAAATATGTGAGAACAAGGTAAGTAAATAAAGAAAAATAATCACAAATATAGAAAATAAGCCACTAGCAGCTAAGAGATAACCAGTCTCAACTGACAGCGTCCGTTCACGGGCATGACGCGTATCAGCACCACTCAGCTCACCATTAGTGAGACATTTGAGTGAGCCTAACAAACTCTCAAATCATGCTCATGTCATAAAAGCCAAGTAGTAACCTAAAAACATAAATTGCTCTTTGGTACTCACATATATTTGAAAAAAAAAAAAAACATGATCTACATTATACAATACTATAATAAAGTTTTCAAACTGCTCAGTTTCACATCTATATAAAAAAATTCTCAGTGAAGCTTGGTTGGTGGAAGCTATTCGCTCGGTGAAGCGCTGGAAGTTGCGCTCCAGCTCGCGCTGGTACTCGCGCTGGAAGTAATGTGTGAGGGACCAGGTGCACGTACGTGAGCTGCGCGACGTGTCCGGGCGCGGCGAGCACGAGCGGCGCGAGGCGCTCGGTGAAGCGCTGGAAGTTGCGCTCCAGCTCGCGCTGGTACTCGCGCTGGAAGTAATGTGTGAGGGACCAGGTGCACGTACGTGAGCTGCGCGACGTGTCCGGGCGCGGCGAGCACGAGCGGCGCGAGGCGCTCGGTGAAGCGCTGGAAGTTGCGCTCCAGCTCGCGCTGGTACTCGCGCTGGAAGTAATGTGTGAGGGACCAGGTGCACGTACGTGAGCTGCGCGACGTGTCCGGGCGCGGCGAGCACGAGCGGCGCGAGGCGCTCGGTGAAGCGCTGGAAGTTGCGCTCCAGCTCGCGCTGGTACTCGCGCTGGAAGTAATGTGTGAGGGACCAGGTGCACGTACGTGAGCTGCGCGACGTGTCCGGGCGCGGCGAGCACGAGCGGCGCGAGGCGCTCGGTGAAGCGCTGGAAGTTGCGCTCCAGCTCGCGCTGGTACTCGCGCTGGAAGTAATGTGTGAGGGACCAGGTGCACGTACGTGAGCTGCGCGACGTGTCCGGGCGCGGCGAGCACGAGCGGCGCGAGGCGCTCGGTGAAGCGCTGGAAGTTGCGCTCCAGCTCGCGCTGGTACTCGCGCTGGAAGTAATGTGTGAGGGACCAGGTGCACGTACGTGAGCTGCGCGACGTGTCCGGGCGCGGCGAGCACGAGCGGCGCGAGGCGCTCGGTGAAGCGCTGGAAGTTGCGCTCCAGCTCGCGCTGGTACTCGCGCTGGAAGTAATGTGTGAGGGACCAGGTGCACGTACGTGAGCTGCGCGACGTGTCCGGGCGCGGCGAGCACGAGCGGCGCGAGGCGCTCGGTGAAGCGCTGGAAGTTGCGCTCCAGCTCGCGCTGGTACTCGCGCTGGAAGTAATGTGTGAGGGACCAGGTGCACGTACGTGAGCTGCGCGACGTGTCCGGGCGCGGCGAGCTCGAGCGGCGCGAGGCGCTCGGTGAAGCGCTGGAAGTTGCGCTCCAGCTCGCGCTGGTACTCGCGCTGGAAGTAATGTGTGAGGGACCAGGTGCACGTACGTGAGCTGCGCGACGTGTCCGGGCGCGGCGAGCACGAGCGGCGCGAGGCGCTCGGTGAAGCGCTGGAAGTTGCGCTCCAGCTCGCGCTGGTACTCGCGCTGGAAGTAATGTGTGAGGGACCAGGTGCACGTACGTGAGCTGCGCGACGTGTCCGGGCGCGGCGAGCACGAGCGGCGCGAGGCGCTCGGTGAAGCGCTGGAAGTTGCGCTCCAGCTCGCGCTGGTACTCGCGCTGGAAGTAATGTGTGAGGGACCAGGTGCACGTACGTGAGCTGCGCGACGTGTCCGGGCGCGGCGAGCACGAGCGGCGCGAGGCGCTCGGTGAAGCGCTGGAAGTTGCGCTCCAGCTCGCGCTGGTACTCGCGCTGGAAGTAATGTGTGAGGGACCAGGTGCACGTACGTGAGCTGCGCGACGTGTCCGGGCGCGGCGAGCACGAGCGGCGCGAGGCGCTCGGTGAAGCGCTGGAAGTTGCGCTCCAGCTCGCGCTGGTACTCGCGCTGGAAGTAATGTGTGAGGGACCAGGTGCACGTACGTGAGCTGCGCGACGTGTCCGGGCGCGGCGAGCACGAGCGGCGCGAGGCGCTCGGTGAAGCGCTGGAAGTTGCGCTCCAGCTCGCGCTGGTACTCGCGCTGGAAGTAATGTGTGAGGGACCAGGTGCACGTACGTGAGCTGCGCGACGTGTCCGGGCGCGGCGAGCACGAGCGGCGCGAGGCGCTCGGTGAAGCGCTGGAAGTTGCGCTCCAGCTCGCGCTGGTACTCGCGCTGGAAGTAATGTGTGAGGGACCAGGTGCACGTACGTGAGCTGCGCGACGTGTCCGGGCGCGGCGAGCACGAGCGGCGCGAGGCGCTCGGTGAAGCGCTGGAAGTTGCGCTCCAGCTCGCGCTGGTACTCGCGCTGGAAGTAATGTGTGAGGGACCAGGTGCACGTACGTGAGCTGCGCGACGTGTCCGGGCGCGGCGAGCACGAGCGGCGCGAGGCGCTCGGTGAAGCGCTGGAAGTTGCGCTCCAGCTCGCGCTGGTACTCGCGCTGGTCGCTGCCGATCAGGTTCTTGTTCTTCCGGAGAGCGTCGTGACACCTGCAACGTACAATACACACAATCAGAAATAAGTTGGGAACGTGGGAGAATTTGTTTTTGTAATGAACAACAAATCATCATCATTTCAGCCGATAGACGTCTACTGTTGGACACAGGCTTCCCCCAAGTGTCGCGATAACGACCGGTCCTGTACGTTTCGCATCTATCGGATTCCCGCGACCCTCACCAGGTCCACAGCCCACCTTTTGAGAGGCCTTTCAATGCTGCGTCTTCCGGTACGTGGTCGCCACTCCAGAACCTTTCGACCCCATCGACCGTCTGTTGTGCTAGCAATGTGCCCAGCCCAGTGCCACTAAAGTTTGACGATTTTTTAGGCTACGTCGATAACCTTGATATCTACATTCGTCATGCGATCACTCAAGGAAATTTCGAGCATAACCTTAACCTAACCATAACCATTGCCCTTCGGGTGACTTTAAGCCTTCTGATGAGGCCCATTGTGAGCTAACACGCACTGGAGCTTGAAAGTTGGATCAGAATGCCTCTTGTTCTTATTTATACGATGAGTCTTGACAAACTTAGAACTGACAATATGGACGGTTTCCACGAACTCTTCGTTGTATTCGTCCACGGAGCTTCCTAGGTACTCGAAACGATTGTAGAGTTTGAGCTGAAAGCTCTCGGAGTTTTAGATCTGGGTTTGTGCCGGACGGAGTGTAGACTGTACCAGTCGAGAATTAAACACACAAGGGCAATGTAAAGGGCTATGCTCGGAGTTTCCTTGAATGATTGCATCAAAATGAAGATATCCGCAGGAGAATCAAAATTACTGACATAGCCCGTAGAATCGCCAAACATTGCTCGTAGATCAGATGATCGGTGGAATGGTTCTGGAGTGGCGACCGCGTATCGGAAGACGCAGCGTTGGCGTGGCCTCCCACAAGGTGGGCCGATGAACCTGGTGAGGGTCGCCGGAACCCGATGGATGCGAGACGCACAGGACCGGTCGTTGTGGTAACACTTGGGGAAGGTCTTTGTCCAACAGTGGACGTCTTTCAGCTGAAGATGATGATGATGACGATGATGCGTTATATTTTCAGACTGTCTTCTTTGCTACTTCGACATTTAGATATTAACCTTTCGCACGCCACAGTCTGTCAGTCATGAACAACGTAAAATGTGTCCAGTACGCCACGGTCACAGCTACACGACAGATTAAAGAATGAAATCGTAGCTTAGCGCCAAGAGCACGCTTTTGTGTTTTTGACATGACGGTGAAAAGGCTAAGTCAAAATTTCAGGTCTCGATGAAATGACTTACTTCTTGGAGAAATCTTTGAATGCGAGACGTAGTTTATTCGTGAGCCGCGTGGGAGGCTGCGTTCCTTCAGCTACAGGGGCCAGGAATACCTGTAACACACATCATTTGAATTGACAGTGAACCAGTGGGATCATAAAATCCTGATGGTATATTCAATATTAGTGGTGTGGATATTCATTACAACTAGATTCGGAAGGCAGAGCAGTGGTGGACGAGTGGTAACGGCCCAGACTTACGAGTTGCAGGTCGCGGGTTCAAACCCAGCCAGGTGCATTACTTTGTGTAGTTTATATCAAAACCACTGCTCTCAAAACGGTGAAAGAAAACATCGTAAGGAAACCGGCATGTCCTAGAACCAAAAATTCGAAGACATGTGACATCCACCAACCCGCACTGGGCCTGCGTTGTGGATTACGGCCCATTCCCTCTCCTAGAGAGGCGGCCTGAGTCCCAGCAGTGGGAACATTATAAGGCCGACTATGCTATATGCTATATTCATTATAACTAGATTCGGAAGGCAGAGCAGTGGTGGCCGAGTGGTAATGGCCCATTACTTTGTGTAATGTATTTTATCTCCACTGCTCTCAAAACGGTGAAAGAAAACATCGTAAGGAAACCGGCATGACCTAGAACCAAAAATTCGAAGACATGTGACATCCACCAACCCGCGTGGTGGATTACTGCCTATTCCCTATCTTAGAGAGGAGGCCCTGAGTCCCAGCAGTGGCAACATTATAAGGCTGATTATGCTTTTATATAGATTCGGAAGACTAATTCAGATTCGAACTAATTTTTAAACAGCTTTAAAAAAAAAAAAAACACTGTCAAACATAGAACCCTCATTAATGTATTGGGGCCATGGGTTAACTTCCGAAAGGGAAACCCGGGGTCCTGGAACGCAAGATAAAGAAGGAACATAGGATTGGGTTTTAGTTCGTAAAAGTCTGACACACCCTCTCGCTCCACCCTAAAGCGAGAGAAGTCATTGGACAATTTCCAACCTAAAAAAACCTTCATTAATTAGACCCGGTCACAATCATAGATTTCCACGTGTATCAAACGACGTTTTTCAATACACTTACGAATATATAAACGGGGGTCGAGGCGCGCCTCGTGGGGGTCGCCGTGTATACGGAATAACATAGTGGCGGGCTGAGCACGCGCACGGCATCGCACTAGTGCGAAAAACAATTTATTATTAAGAGCGGATTTTCGAGTGAGTGTATTGAAAAATAATTTCTGAATCCCTATCATTACTTCCGAAAATATCAATTGTCATTTCGTTTTAATAAACGATTTTTATTTTTAAAATTCACAAGCTAGAAGTTGTATTCTAACCTGTGCCAACTCGAGAGGTCCCTGGTTGACGGTGGTGCCGATGCAGCCCTGTACCACCATCTGCAGCATCTTTGGATCGGCCGGCTCCTGACTTGTTGCGGCCGCTAGCTCGTTGATCTGTCCAAGTAAGAATTTGTTTGATTAAGTTATACTTATAACTGACTGGCCTGTTGGTCTAGTGGTTAGTGGCCCTGACTGCTATGCCGAAGGTCGTGGGTTCGATTCCCACCCAGGACAAATGTTTGTATGATGAGCACTGTTGTGCAATCATTTGTTCTGTGTCTGGGAGTAATTTATCTATAATATGTATGTATTTAAAAATATATAAGTATGTTTATCAGTTGTCTAGTACTCATAGCACAAGATCTGCTTAGCTTGGGACTAGACGGCGTTGTGTGAATATTATTATTATATTTATTAAACTAGTGCGCCTCACCATCAATGATTGCATCGCTGCTTACTATCAGGTGGGATCGCAGTCAAGCACTGGTTTATATGAATTAAAAAAAAAAGAAATATAAGTAACGTTAAGTGTTGTAATTGATATATACATAAATCTAGATTAATAAAGTCTATTTTACTATAGTTCTTAAACATTGATAAGTTAATTATAGTTATTCCTTGGGCACTAACATAATTATTTGTTTAAGATTTACTTGTAGCTGTTAAATGTAATTATTTTGTGTAAAAGATGAAATAAAGATTATTATTATTAATTACAAAAATGGGAGTGGTTACGTCCATTATAAATAAGATCATTGTCCTTTAAACAAGGATTATCCTGTATTTTGAAAAACAATGTACTTTAAATGGATTGCTACAGATTAATTTATTGATCTTTGAGACTTGAGTATATAGTTTTAATGTCAACTCGATACCTCCACGCGTTCCAAAGGTCTTGACAGACGGACGGACAACAAAGTGATCCTATAAGTTTCGCTTTTTCCTTTTGAGGTACGGAACCCCAAAAATGTAAAAAAGAATGAGTATGTTAAACATACTAAGCTAGCCTCGTCCTGGTTAACAATAGCTAAGTATAACAACGAGTCAGGAGATGGACAAACGG
This sequence comes from Mythimna impura, assembly GCA_905147345.3. Classification (NCBI taxonomy): domain Eukaryota; kingdom Metazoa; phylum Arthropoda; class Insecta; order Lepidoptera; family Noctuidae; genus Mythimna; species Mythimna impura. The sequence continues at coordinate 28,127,295 of LR990348.1, read as the reverse complement.
ATGGTTATGGACACACAAACGAATTATTGTATTTTTTGACACTGAAAGTGTATGTGTGTATATTACCTTCTTCTGAATATCCTCGATGGCGACTTCAATGGGTGTCAAGATGATTTGTGTTCGCTGGACAACCTGCAACAGTAAGGTCACTATATAAATAAATAGATTCTTCAATATTCTTTTTTTTGTTGGGTGGGAAAATCATCTAATGACATACCTCGCTTTTGGGCGGAGCGAGAGGGCGTGTCAGATTTTTACTGACTAAAAACCGACTCCTGTTCCTTTTTTGCCATTGTTCCAGGGCCCCGGCCTCTTTCGCATCTTCTATGGCCCCAGTAGGCTTCGACCCTGCTGGGCCCCTACGGCTGCTGACATCTCCTTGAGGCGCGCGTGGAACACTACGCGCCGTCGATGACTTGGGCTTGGTCCGGACGGTTACCGTACGATCGGACGGCGAGCTACCCATTGTGACACCCGGGCGTTTCTTCCGCACGAATCCGGTGCAGGAACCTCCCGAACTTACCATGTCCGGTGAGGACCTGCGTCATGCGGAAGGTAAGAACGCACTGTTGTCTTTCCAGCCACTCCTCAAATAGGGGACTTACCGCCATAATTATGGCGTGCCCAGCACTGGGTTGCGACAGTCGCTGTCGCCATTCCACCATGAAGCCAGAATAAGTGTGACATTCCTTCCACTATAAGTAGAACGAGAGGGCCGTTCCACTCAAAGCGGTAGGAGTAGGAGACTCGAAAAAAGGTAGAGCGCAGTCTTGGGTAAAACTAGTAAAGGCAGCCATACATAATATGATGAGATGGCATAAAGGTATGCCAGTAGCTAGAATGCCATTGCGGCATACACCTATCGGAACTTGTTGTGGTACTATTTGCATACTTTTGTACCAGTTACAGGCAAGTGTAGACAGGTGTGTGTATTTTCGACATACATTTTCACTGTTTTTCATACAACCGCTCTTACGCGATTATGACGTTATTACACATTTTTAACCGACTTCTAAAATGAAATGAAACTGGAATGATTCTAGCAGAAGATAATAAAATTAAAGAGAGGTGGAAGGACTATTTTGAAAGACTAATGAATGAGGAAAACAACTGGAATGGGATTTTAGAGAGCAAACCAGTGAACGTGGGTTTAGTGAGAATGATTAGTATGGATGAAGTCAGAATGGCTGTAAATGGAATGAAGAATGGTAAAGCAATTGGTCCAGACGGAATACCAGTTGAAGTGTGGAAGTTGCTGCGAGTGGATGGATGGATGTGGTTAGCTTTGTTCTTCAATAAGTTGTTGCGGGAAGAAGCCATACCTGATGAGTGGTGCAACAGTTCCCTGGTGCCCATCTTTAAAAACAAGGGTGATGTGCTTGAATGCAACAATTATAGAGGAATAAAGCTAATGTCACACACTATGAAAGCCTGGGAGAAAGTTATTGAAAGGAGGCTAAGAGAAGAGAGTGAAATTTCACAGAACCAATTCGGTTTTATGCCGGGTCGGGGTACAACGGATGCCATTTTTGCTATACGCCAGCTGTGCGAGAAATACAGAGGTGCGCATAAAAACTTGCACATAGTATTCGTTGACCTCGAAAAGGCATATGACCGGGTACCTCGTGAGGTTCTGTGGTGGGCCCTTAAGGAGAAAGGTGTGCCTGGGAAGTATGTGCAGTTGATCCGAGCGATGTACAGCCAATGCAGTACCCAAGTCCGGTCTACAGTGGGCAACACTGGCAACTTCAATGTGGCTGTCGGCTTACATCAAGGGTCGGCCCTCAGCCCTTACCTCTTCCTGATGATAATGGACGCTCTGACGTCGGGCATCCAGGAAGAGGCTCCCTGGTGTATGCTGTTTGCCGATGACATTGTGCTGGTTGCCGAGAGTGGCCTAGAGGTCCAGTGCAAATTGGAGGTGTGGTGGCACAGACTGGAGAGTGTTGGCTTAAAATTGAGCAGAACGAAAACCGAGTACTTGTTCTGTGATTTCGGTGGTCTCTCCGGTCCTATGCCCTTAGCTCTCGCTGGAACGCCCATACCGATCTGCTCCGATTTTCGGTACCTCGGGTCGCTTATCCAAGGAGATGGCGAGGTAGACCGAGACGTATCAAATCGGATCAATTCAGGATGGATGAAATGTCGACAGGTCACTGGAACAATTTGTGACCCACGGACGCCCCTCAGGTTGAAGGGTAAAATCTACAAGTCCGTGATAAGACCTGTCATACTGTATGGATCAGAATGTTGGGCTGTGAAAAAGACGGATGAAAAAAGATTGCATGTAGCGGAGATGAGAATGTTGAGATGGATGTGTGGTGTGACGAGAATGGATAAAGTGAGAAATGAGTATATTAGAGGAAGTTTGAGAGTGGCGCCAGTGACTGAAAAGTTGAAAGGCAATCGTTTGTCTTGATATGGTCATGTAAAGAGGAGAGATGAAACGCATGTTACTTAAAGAGTTATAAGTATACATGTGGATGGGTGGAGAGGGAGCGGAGGCCAAAGAAAAGATGGATGGATTGTGTGAAGAGTGATATGAAAGAAAAGGAAGTTAGTGGTAGCATGACGGTTGACAGGATAGAATGGAAGAAAAAAACATGTTGCGCTGACCCCAAATAAGATGGGACAAGGGCAGGAAGATGATGATGATAACCGACTTCTAAAAAAGGAGGAGGTTCTCAATTCAGATGTTTGTATTTTTTTGTTATGTTTGTTCGCGCATAACTTCGTCGCTTGCCAACCGATTTGAAAATTCTTTTTTTGTTGCAAAGGGTATACTTTCCAAATTGTCCTATAGTCAAGCCCAAGTCGGGATCTGAGGATGGAATCTTGGTGAAATCGAGGGAACTCCTCAAATATTATAGGCAACTATATAGTGATTTTGGTATTTTCATCGAGAACTTAAGCATTTTCAGTCTAAAAGTAACATTTGATGAAGTGGAACTGACGAAGAAGACCAGAAATGGTCAACGGAACTTCATACTCGCATAGATATCACAATGAAGATAGTTAAGCGACTATGACAATACAAATAAATGAATGGTTCTGAATAGTTATGTTGATAATGGCATCATCGAAGTGATCTGATGATGATGATGGAGCTGGAAGTTAGGCAATGGAACTCCGTAATTAATCAATGTAACCTAGCCGTGTTTGGACTTATTAGAATTGTCATGAGATGCACTTTGGCTATAAGGTACTATCGAATTGATCTGATGATGAAGCCGGAAGGCACAGGAACTTCATAATAAAACAATGTAACCTAGCAGTGTTTGGGTTAATTGGAATTATCATGAGAAATAAGCACTCTGTTTATAAGTGTACCGCAACTAAAAAGTGTGAAATAAAAAATTTTTTTCAAAAAAAAAAAACTGATAAAAAAATACACTAAAAGGATCAAAATAACTTTAATTTCGGAAGTCGGTGTTAAATAAGATACAAATAATACCCAGAAAAACACTAAAAGGATCAAAATAGATCCTTTTAGTGCAGTTCACTAAAAAAAACATTAAAAGGATCAAAATAGATCCTTTTAGTGAAGTCGGGTTTTTTTTTATAATTTTTTTTTCAATACATATTTTGGAAACAGTATCCTTGTGGATATTATCTAGGCTTCTATTGAAATCAATTTAAAAATTTGTGAAAAACTAATCTAGTAAAGACCTCTGAAAATCTGCAATTTGTATGAACTTTGACACTTTATAATTTACTCAAAAATTAAAAAGTCAAAAAAGTATAACAATAGAAGCCTTGCAAATTTAATTAAGATTCTGAATGACAACTTTTTTTTTAAAAAAATAAGAGTTTTAAAATAAAAAACACGCATTTCCTGGAAAAAGTTTTGTAAAATATTCGAGTAAATCACGAATTACCGAATGCTAACAGAGTTTTCAGGCGTTCTCTCTTTTGTCGCGTTGCCTTTTCGCCAAACATCGCGTTGGATTGCGTTAGATGAAATAACAAGCTTTTAACCTTTTGAGTACTGTAATTAGAGACACAATAGAAAGACAATGACCGAGCGAACGCCGGTCGTGTCGGTTCGCTCGGGGTTTAATGAATTAAACCCAGCTCGATGTTGACGATGGCACGAGGCAAGTGAAAAAGGAGCCTCTTAAAGCCAGTACCTGTATCCTCGTCTTGACGTACGGGAAGTGGTGCGCCGTGGTGAGGATGGTCTTCCGCTTGCACTGCTCCGCGATGTCCCCGTGCGCGCGCCCGCCCACCGTGAACGGCGTCGCGTACATGAAGCGCTCTGGGGGACATTCATGTTCATTGCATTATACCTAACGTCTTAGTAACATTAAAGTCACATAGTAATAATAAAAGACACAAATAACAGAACAGATAAAAAATAAATATAGTACTTTGTTTACTGTAGAAAATGGTAAACATTTGTTCGCGGCATCACGATGTGCCTCTCATTGTCGCGACAAGTTTCATGACCTTGACCATGCTCCACATTAGTGCAGTGAAAGTCCGTAAACAGACTGAACTTCAATGTGGACGGTTTTCACGGGGTTCACGCACGTCCACACCTGTTCCCCGATCAGAGTCGGTATTTTGTCCCGCGACAAAAGGCTCGCGCTCCCTTTGAGCAGCGTTCACGCGTACACATCCACATTCGCGGCCCCATGCCAGTTTACCCCGCACTACAAAGGCATACGGACGTATTTGGAGAAACTTTCTGAAGCAAATATTCAAAGTCCACTGTTTACATACAAGTAAATTTCTTAAATTCGCTGCTGGGTTCACAATGTAATTCTGCTTCTTTATAGAAAGTCTGAAATTAATTTTATATAACTAATAAAGACAGATCTAATCATATGACTGGCCTGTTGGTCTAGTAGTTAGTGGCCCTGACTGCTATGCCTCAGGTCGTGGGTTCAATTCTCACTCAAGACAAATGTTTGTGTGATGAGCACGATCATTTGTTCTGTGTCTGGGTGTAATTTATCTATAATATGTATGTATTTAGAAATATTTAAGTATGTCTATCAGTTGTCTAGTACTCATAACACAAGCTATGCTTAGCTTGGGACTAGACGACGTTGTGTGATAGTTGTGGAATATATAAAATATAAATAAAATATACTAAATTAATTCAAAAATTCACTACACCAGCAAACATATTTTGATCGGTTACGATGTATTTCAGTCATCCACCATCTTTTTAATAACTTTCTTGTTTTGGACGTCTAAATAGTGATATGCAGCAGCAGCTTTTAGCATTTTTTTCACAGCGTGTTTCACGAACGATTATGAGCATCCCGTGAATGTGGAGGGCACGACTTGTGCCGTAAATTCAGGGCGGAGCCGCCATTACGGTGCAGCGCGAAACGACTGGCGACTTCAAAGATAGCGCGATGCGCCATTCTTGAAGAGGGTATGTTTATTAGACTGTGTGTAAACCTTTAGGAGATCTACACTGTTTTAAAGGATTTAATACCTTTGACGTAATTTTCTTCAACTGTTAAAACTAGGTTTCGAATTCCTTGTGTGTGTCAAATTATGCGCTTACACAGAGTATAGAAACGACCATATCTTTAGATGGCGTTGACTTAGAAGCTTTTTTCACTACTTCACAGAATAGCAGACCTGAATATTTGATATTAATTTAACCGTTTAACCTTTTGAATACCATAATTAGAGACACACTAGAAAGACAATGAGCGAGCGTTCGCTTGGGGTTTAATGAACTAATACCCAAACGTGGATTAATATATCATCAATCGTTAACGTTTAAACAATCTGGCTACGACATATATATTTTGTCGTTTCTTATTCGTAGCTGATTTCATAGATTTTTATTTCATACTCCAGTTTTCACATGAAGTACAAATGTTATAAACAACTCACTGATGTTGTAGTTCTTCTCGTAGTGCGTGGCTCGCTTGCGCAGCTCGTGCGGCTCGAAGTAGGGCTCCACGTACGTGATCTGTATGTACGCCTTGTCGGGCTCCAGCGTGCTCACGTCCACTATGTTCGAGTCCTTTATGATCACCACGTTTTCCACGCCGAAGCGGGCGCCGTAAAAGTTCTGAAAGTCACAAAAAGATTTTTTTAAATGTCTGAAAAAATTGTGTCAAAATCTCGCAAAGTTGTAAGTATTCTAATTTATATAAGTATAAGTCAGAGAAAAGTTTACAATATTTTCAGTAATAACGATAGAAATAAGAAAAAATTATAATAATAGTTCAAATTCATCAAATGGGGTACCTGACTCAATTTTATTCAAATACCTTCCATATTAATCAAGTTAGAAACCTTTCAAATCTGGTGGAAGGGGAAACTGTCAAATAACAATATAAGGATGTACAAACTGAAATGTGACGTCACCGCCATTAGGTTACGTTCCAAAATCATTCACTAGCTTTTATTGACGAGTGCTGCTATCTTTACATTGAGATCGGAAACTTTTCAGACTACCCACGTAATAATCAATTTTAATGGCTGTTTCCGAACAAGATTTCTTTTTATTGTTTAAATATTGTACATAAATAAGCACAGTAAAATACCTAATTAATAAAACCATAATTGAAAGTCATTAAATGTCCAGTGTAAATACTGCAGCAGGCTAAATGGTGATATTAAAAATGCATTAATTAGTCAAGCGTTTTTGTTTTAGTGTATATTAAGGTCTATAGAGCGTGAGCCCCCGCTCGCCACGCTAGTCAGCTGCCGCACGCCTCCACGCACGGCTGCGCGACAAGCGTTCTTTAAATTTCACATAAACTTATTTCCTTTTCAACCGACCTTTGTAATTTAATTTCTTTATAAATTCATTATACTTGTTATACAGTCCACTCAGATTTCATTTTTACTCCACCACGCCCTATCGTCGCGAACAGAAGTGTTAAGATAATTTATATTAGACTATGGCATTAAACGCCGGCGCCGGATACGTCCATAAAGCTGTGGACGTGGGCGCTGAGAGCCGACCGGGCTCCACCACGCGCCACACGCTTCGTGTCCACTGCCCGTCCTTAATCCGTAACCAGAATTTAAAGCCACACTTAACTATCATCATTCTTTACCTGGTTTAATTTGCTATGCCATCTAATCCACCTTCAGCTTGCAGCCTGAATCTACGTGGTGTGTATCTCACCTCCAGCCTGCTGAAGATCTCGGGCAGCTTGGTAAGGGCGTGCTCCTTGTAGATGAACTCTTCGTTGTCCAGGTCACCGAAGCGCGCGCCGTAGAAGGACACGCGGAAGTAGGTGCCGAACACACGCTTGCCGTGCAGCTGCTCGATGCGGGTGAAGGCTTCGTTCAGTTTGCTGGAGACGCCAATAAAATACAATGTAAGCCAGACATTAAGAACAATCTATAATTCCAAAGTATAGGTTTCTGTAAGTATGAAAGTCTCGGATCATCAAAATTCTCCAGAGAGTAGAAAATCGCTAACGTGATACCTATTTTTAAGAAAGGAGAACCCAGCGGTACTACTAATTATCGCCCCATAACACTTCTTTCTATCCTCGCAAAACTGTTTGAAGCGTTGGTTTGCCCTGTATTGTCGTCGCATACTAATGCGCAGTTGGCCTCTGAACAGCACGTCTTCCGAGCTCGAAAATCTACCACTAATGTGCTTCACTACATCAAAGACATTAACTAAGTCTCTAGATTCCTTTACACAGGTTGATTCCATCTACACAAATTTTAGTATTGCATTTGGTAAGGTTAATCACAATATACTTTTAATGAAACTGGAATATTTTGGCATAGTCTGTCAACTGCATAGATGGCTCGCTTCCTAACTGTCGGGGCGCAAGGGAAGAGTGGTCGTGAGAGGATACGAATCACTGTAGAACAGTGAGAACTCTTCCACTTTCGGAGTACCACAAGGATCGCACCTAAGACCGATCTTAGTTTCTTATATTTCTAATGTAATTTTTTACACAAACACGATACAGCAAATGTTACATGTTTGCAGATGATTTAAAACTAAACAAAGAAATTAAAATGGACGTATCACTTTTTCAAAAGGATCTGGATGTCATACATGAATGGTCGCGAAATTTAGTGTGTAATCCATAGATTGAGCTGCAGAATTTAGTGTGTAATATATAGATTGGGCTGCAGAGTTTAGTGTGTAATACATAGATTGGGCTGCAGAATTTAGTGTGTAATACATAGATTGGGCTGCAGAATTTAGTGTGTAATACATAGATTGGGCTGCAGAATTTAGTGTGTAATACATAGAGTAGGCTGCAGAATTTAGTGTGTAAAACATAGATTGGGCTGCAGAATTTTTCTAAAGAGTCACCGCGGCCTAGGAATGCAAAGAGCAACTGTGGGTTTTAATCAGCAAAAGTCTGACACTTCCTCTTGCTTCAGCCAGAACTGCCGAAGATATTATATGATAGATATTCAATGATATCCCAACTTAAAAAAAAAAAAAAAATACATAGAACAAATACTATAGTAACAAAGTGATCAACTTTATACCTGTGTATGTTAGCGAGTTTCTTGTAGTCGCGGTGCTCCTCAGCGATGGGTATCAGCACCTTGTATACCTCGTTGACCGTCTCGTACATGCCGGCCGTCATCAGCTCGCTGGCCGCGTGCTCCAGGAGGGCCTGAGGTGGATAGAACTAGGTCAATAGCAGATAAAATAACATACATACATAACTTCAGCGAAGTTCTATCATCGCGTAAGTCTTTTTTAGCGGTGTGTAGATTACCGTTTGGTTATGAAAAAATACGTACGAAGGACGTGAGTTTTTTGATTGGTTAGAAATGTTCTAATTTTAGTTTCATAATTTATTATTGTATATGATAAAAACCTCGCACATTAAATCGAGATTCTGAATAACGTATATAATAAAAAACACGTATATGGAACACTTTTGTGAAATATTCTTTACTGAATGCCAACCGAGCATTCAGGCGCTATCCCGCTATATATCTCTTTTTTTGCATTGCTTCTTTATAAAACATTGCGTTGGATGAAACAACTAGCTTTCATCCATGCTCACGTTAACGGCAGATGAACCGGGAAGGACCCTCTTTATGATAAGAAATCATTGCAAAGGCTGCTTTATCATGACGGAATGAAGCAGAAAACCTCGTGTCGATGAGTGTACCTGCAGCTCCAGGTGCGTGAGGTGATGGTGCAGAGCATCGGCGCAGCTCTCGTCGAGCGCGTTGTGCGTGACGCGCTGCAGCAGCGCCGCGCCGCGCCCGCGCGCGCACATCTGCTGCACCATGGATCAGGCACATGCCGGCTTCAGTGTGGTGGAGTATACCTGCAGCTCCAGGTGCGTGAGGTGATGGTGCAGAGCATCGGCGCAGCTCTCGTCGAGCGCGTTGTGCGTGACGCGCTGCAGCAGCGCCGCGCCGCGCCCGCGCGCGCACATCTGCTGCACCATGGATCAGGCACATGCCGGCTTCAGTGTGGTGGAGTATACCTGCAGCTCCAGGTGCGTGAGGTGATGGTGCAGAGCATCGGCGCAGCTCTCGTCGAGCGCGTTGTGCGTGACGCGCTGCAGCAGCGCCGCGCCGCGCCCGCGCGCGCACATCTGCTCCGCCACCAGCGCCGCGCCGTGGATCAGGCACATGCCTGCTTCTGTGTGGTTGGACCGCTGACACGCAAATATTAAACTATGTTAAAATACATTTAGTTTACATGACAAATAAGGTTATAGGATATTTCAATTCTCGAAGGGCGCCGAGGCGTTGAGTCGTAAAACATGTAGAGGTCTAATCGACACTATGCATCGCGAAATCATCGTAAGACCACACAAATTCGCAATTTCAATTTCTTGTTTACTAGGACAACTTGCCCCGGTATAGCACAGGTGTAATTAAGATTTAAACCGCTGCGGGAATTTGGCGCTAGATTCCCTAATGCGAGCTACAGACACGTTATCCGTGGCTACCCAGCCGCTCGTCACGTTCACAGCTAGATTTACTGGCACGGACCTGTAAGATTCTTATGGCTAGCGAGCCGCTGCGAAGGTTCTCTACTGGACTCCCTAGCACGCGCTCGTGAGATCTCCCTATGACTTGCACTATTTTAGCTGCTCTTGTCTGAGATGATTGACGTAAAATCTAAGATTTTTTTAGGCATGGCGTGATTATAAAAGGCTTTCGATTAAGTAGATCACGACTTATCTAAAAGCGAAATAGCACTCACTGATTAATCACGAAATCTCGTAAACTATAACACCTAAAAGCTTAAAATTTGGCAGGTAGGTTCCATTATAGGGTGTAGACATTCGCTAAGAACGGATTTTCCGAAATTTACCCCCTAAGAGGATGAAACGGGGGTCCAAAGTTTTTATGGGCGAAGCCGCTGGCAGAAGCTAGTTTATTAATAAATTCGAAAGAATGGGTGTTCATGTGTCGTAGCTACGTTGGTGCGATTCGTACTTATTATTTTTTTTTTTTTTATTTACATACCATCAGGAGTACCTCAGGGGTCACAACTGGGGCCTTTATTTTTCTTACTTTTTATAAATAATTTGGACAGTAATATTGACTCTGAATATAAATTTTTCGCCGATGATTTAAACATCGTATACAATTTTTGTGTAGAAAAGAATATGGCCTTGAAACAGAACCAAATATAATTTCATTAAATTTTGCAGGAATACAAAAAACTCGAGGTAATCGCACACAGTGCGGAAGTTGAAGGAAAAATAAGACTTAGTAAACAAAACGGTTTATCTGCAATAAAAGGCGAGTTAGGGAGGTAATACATTGATGTTATATCAATACCTGTAAAATTAACCCGGCGTGAGTGAGGTCGGGTATGTCATACCCGAGAAGTTTTTAAACGCAGATAATTTAATGTTACTGATGCCATGCGAGTCCTGTCATTTCAGTAGTAGGAGGTAAGGGTGCGAGGGGCGAGGTACAGTATCCAGTTTAGTGTTGCATCGGCGGCGACGGTGGATATACATGCGTACACGTGGCTGGGGTACGTCACACCCGACCTCGTAGTCGGTGTTACATTTTTGTGTTGACAGTAAGTTTTTGATTTATAATTATTTATAGTATTTTATAATTTATTTTTAGATTTTCCAAGATGTCTTATGAATAAAATTAACGTCGGCTTCAAGAACTATTAGAAAACTGCTCAAGTGCTAGCTGCTGTGACTCCGAGAGCGAAGAAGAGATTGATAACGTTTCACAGAGAAGTGAAGAAAGTGATTTGGAACAAGAGGATATTTTGGATAATTTGGAAGAGCCGGAATCTGAGCCCGACGGCTACTATTCAGTCACAAAATGTGAGAAGCCAATATGTATGCGTAATTTAAGCGTATCTCTGTTGATACAATTATAAAAACATTAAAAAGTCTTAACATAAAAAACAATGAAAACTTATGGGGTATATCCGTTCAGGTTCTTGGAGATATTATTGATAGTACAATTGCTCCTGTCCTAACAGGCATAATTATTTAATCAATGCTTAGACAGCGGAACGTCCCCTGATTTAATGAAACATAGTAAAGTAGTACCAATTTTCAAATCAGGTAGTAAGAGTGATCCCTCGAATTATAGACCTATATCTGTGCTTCCAGCATTGAGTAAAATCTATGAAACAATCATGCTCGACCAGATGTTGCCTCTTTTTAATTCAAATAGGATTTTGCATAGTCATCAGTTTGGTTTCATGAAAGGAAGGTCAACGACGGATGCAGGAGTGAAACTCATCAGTCACATTTTGGAATCCTGGAAGAAGTCCCAGGATGCTATTGGCATATACTGTCTATGAGTTCCTACCTCCATATGCTTCTGCGCCATATTGTTCAGCCAGGTGAGCCTGAGGTCGGGGCTGTGCTGGTACCCTCGCGCGATGCGGTGCATCAGGTCCAGCAGCATTTCGGGATCTTCTTGGAACTCCTTCATCTTTACTGTGTCGGAGAGGATCATATGAAGGTTGAAGACCAAGTCTTTCACCTGAAAATTGACAAGAGAAGTGTGGGTTGAGGTGTAATTGCAAATTAATGGTACAGCGTTCCTTATGCGAAGATGCAATCTTGCTCAGAAATAGCTAAGTTTTTCAGTTTCCTTGAAAAATTAAACGGTACCCGGAATTATACGGTGCTTGATTCGACATGCTCGTGGTCAGCTAAATACTGCGAAAACATTAGAATTACATCCGCTGCACTCAAAGTGACTTGTGATTAGTGATGCAACGGAGGTGTTTTAACGGAAGCGGAAACAGATGTAAAAAGTAAATCTGCGGATGCGGAAGCGGAAACGGAAGCAAAAGTGATAATACTCTTCCTATGTGTCCAGTCGTCCACGCGCCCCCCACCTCCACGCTTCTCGCTGTATTTTTCCGTTTAGAGTTCTGTTATAAATTTTGCGGAAGCTGAAGCGGAAACGGAAGTGAAAAAGCTTGCGGAATTTCTGCAGAAGCGGAAGCGGAAGCAGAGTTTTGATGCAACACTATTTGTGAGTGTAAAAAATAAATACTTTCTAAACTAGATACGGTCTAAATGCACAAACAGTGTGAAGCCAAACCAAAAAAAAGAGCCATTCATCTGTTAGGGCCCTATCTAAGGACTAAACTGAAAGACAATGGACTAATTTGAAATGAATATAATCAGAAACAATAGTGTTCGATGTTGGTAAGCGTTTGGAGAGCGCGTGTGCGTCGTTTTCAGATATCGGCGGCGAAGTGAAGTCCCGCATGCCTAACTCCAGTCGCCACCCGCCGCCTTCCGATGTCTCACGACAACAGCCGAAGATTGCCGAGTGGCCGAAGGCGCTCAAACATATCTCTCTTTCTAGAATATTCTACCTGTTCAGGGAATGTGGTGTCAGTGAGGTCGGCATCATGCTCCGCATACACGAGGATAGTTTTGAGCGCACGGCGCAGCGAGTCCTCGCTGAAGGTCGTGGAGGTGCCCACGAGGGAAGACAGCGACATTGTGACTTGCATCTTGACGCGACTGAAGTTCTGGAAATAGAAAGGTGACATACAATTTTAACTAGTTTTCATTTTAATTTTTAACCGCCTGCATCGGATTCATCTCGTCGGCTGTTCTGTCACCTATGGGGATTGAAGAGCTAAACGAGATGGAGTACCCAGTCGCAAACACACGACCCTGGCGAATAGGACACGAAAACAATCGCCAGACCAACCCGACGCAAGCGGTTAAAGTGACAGAAGTAGTGTTTCACAAGAAGTATGTGGTCGTGGTTTCCGCACTTAGTCCTTGGTGGACCATTATGTTGACAAGAAGTCTCTTAAAGTACTTTCTACGAAGATGGTGGTTATTGCGATTGCCGATGGTTTTGGTATGTAATATGTACATGTCGGTGAAGTCAATAGTACGGGAGCCAGCCTGACAATGAGACGAAGGCGACGTGTGACGTCATCGCTTTGGCTGAGTCTGGGCTGGGGTTCGCGCGGGCAGAGCAGATAAAACTTCCAACAACGCATGAACATCGGCTGCGTGGACAACGCTGGTCGTGGAACTGTGTCACAGCACAGTATAGATATATGGAACAGTACGGAAACTATCTACAAATATTCGAAACGGCACACTCACACAAACATACGCATCGACGAGACTCCTAAGCGTTTTTCGCGGTCCTGTCAGTAGCGAATGCCGCTTAGGAGTCTCGTCGATGCGTATGTTTGTGTGAGTGAGCCGTTTCGAACATTTGTAGGTAGTTTTCGTACTGTTCCATATATCTATACTGTGGTCACGGTTTGTTGTGAATTTAATACCTAAAGCTTACATCATAATAAATCAGTTGTCCAATCTAGTCAGGAAATCAGGTACCAGGGCAAGTGCTGTTATATGTCTCAACAGGAATTAATTACTAGCAGCTAAAATATTTTATCCAAAGACCTAATTTGCCAAAGTATTCATCTATGTTATTCTTTGACATTAAATAATGTTAGTTATGCTACATAAGCGATTCCTTGCGTGATCACACCAGAAATAAAGATATTCCCAGGAGAACGAAGGTTACCGACATAGTCCGAAGAATCGCCAAACTTAAGTGGCAGTGGGTAGAGCAAATTACTCGCTGGGACAAAAGGTTCTAGAGTGGTGACCACGTATCGGAAGACGCTGCGTTGTTGCGGCCTCCCACACGGTGGAGGGTCGCGGGAATCCAATGAATGCGAGACGCACAGGACCGGTCGTTATGGCGACACTTGGAGGAGACCTATGTCCAGCAGAGGACCTCTTTGTGTAGTGGATGATGCTATACAACACTAAGACTACTTACATTTCCAAGCTGGTAGTGTTGCCTCATAAGAGCATACAGTGTAGCTGAGGCATGAGCGCGCGTGGGCGCGGAGAGTGCGGCACAGTGACGCAGTAGGACGCGGCAGATGCCCGACTCTTCACCACAGCATGACCAGCCAAGCTGTAGGGGAAATACATGGTTAACTTTACAAATACTGTACGGTTTATTTTCTAGAAAAGTCTATCGTACGCAGAATTTAACGAAAAAAGGTAGAATTATAAAAAAATGTTCATAAATTAGTTTGAAACTTTATATAAACTAATATTATAAAGAGGAAAAGTTTTTTTTTCTTTTTATACTTTCACATAAGTCCCCAAAAGGCATTTTAAATATGACTGATGTGTAAGACGTGGTGTGTAACAATTTTGAGTGGTGCTGCCTAACGGATACACACTCTCGGAGTGTATTGATGAATTTTTGTGACCACATTGAGGATTGACTAGCTTTTTCTTATCTACACTAATATTATAAAGAGGTTGGGAAAGTTTGTTTTTTTGGTTGTAGGAGGTAATATCTGCAAGTCCTGGTCCGATTGCTAAAATTTTTTCACCGATAGAAAGCTGCTTTATTCCTGAGTGACATAGGCTATATTTTATGTACGCAAGCGAAGCCGCGGACAAAAGCTAGTAGATTCTAATTTTGGAGAATCCATAATAATTATAAACAAACACAAAGTCTAAAACGATTCGCCATGGTAATGAAACAGTATATAATATCTTGAAAAATGAAAATATTATGATGAAGTCAATAAAATTTAAAATATTTTTTATTATAAAATAATTAAGCGGATTCCAGGCGTGTGCTACCACGCTAAAAAAATAAATACATTTTGTTTATATTAGCGTTTCAATGACTTACCTTGACGATGAGTGCTCGCACGGTCGCGAACATGTGCTGCAACACGACGACGCTCTGATTCCGTTGCAGCGCTCGCAACACCACTTGTAACGCGGCGCTGCACACGCTCTGACCGCATTCCAGGTTGTTGCAGGACTGTACACAAAAACAAACAAATATCACCACAAAGTTTTTTGAAATTAATCCGAATTTCCCCCCATCTTCCCCCTTCACAATAGTCCATCTCTGGAGGTTTTCAAGGGAAAAATTAAAGAGCACTTCTTTTCACAACTGTAATATATTGGTATTTATTAGCGAGCGAACCTGCATGTAAAAGCTATTCTATAATATTTTGGCTATTATTGCCAGTCTTTTCGTTCGATAACTAGCAGAAATCAAAGAGATCAAAAGTATTGACCAACTATATCCACAGATATCATACTAATATCATAAAGGCGAAATTTTGTGAGTGTGTATCTTTGTTACTTCTTCACGCTCGAACGGCTGAACAGATTTAGATGAAATTTGGCACAAGGGTAGACCATGTCCTGGAATAGCACATAGGATATTTATTTTTATGCCATAAGTATGTGTTCTTAGGATAATTTTCGCGGGTGAAACCGCTGGCATAAAGTAGTAAGCAAATAAAATTATAGTAGTAGTTTACGACGAAACTGCATATAATTAGGTATTAAAAAATGTAACTTAAGTTTATAAACTGAGCTGCAGTCAATGTTTATAATAGTTTAAAGTTTAAAATACCATACCAACGACCTTACAGCCACTAGACGCCTCATGCTTGAACTAGCGCACTAAAACAATTCTGTCAACTAGCCGAGGTACGGGGAGTGGGGTACTACGTTCTGATTGGTTCTGATTAGTACGGGGGAGCGGGGTACTGCGTTCTGATTGGTCGAGACATCAGATCTATAATCATATGTATTGACAGACATGCGTCGCCTGTTATTAGACGTCTAGTGGCTGTAAGGTCGTTGTACCATACAAATGTTTTAATACCCAATTATGTGCAGTTTCATAAACTATTTCATGTAATCTCATAAAAAAAATACAATTAGAAACATCGTAAGCATAATCATCATCTTCCTGCCCTTGTCCCGTGTTATTTGGGGTTGGCGCAACACGTTTTTTTCTTCCATTCTGCCCTGTCACTCGTCATACTATCACTAACTTCCTTTTCTTTCATATCACTCTTCACACAATCCATCCACCTTTTCTTTGGTCTACCTCTCCCTCTCCATCCATCCACATGTAAACTCATAACTCTTTTAGTAACATGCGTTTCATCTCTCCTCTTCACATGACCATACCAAGACAAACGATTCCCTTTCAACTTTTCAGTCACTGGCGCCACTTTCAAACTTCCCCGAATATACTCATTTCTCACTTTATCCATTCTCGTCACACCACACATCCATCTTAACATTCTCATCTCATCATCGTAAGCATAATACAAAAATTTAATATTCTTTTTTAATAAGTAATTATTTTTTCATTTCAATTTTTTTTTTCACATACCTACAAGCTTGGCCAATCATCTACCTTACATGTATCACGCACCTGCACAATAGTCTCCAGCGCATGTAACAGCGTGAGCGCCACCTCAGCTGCCAGTGCCCCGGACAACTGTGGCTGCGGCGCGGGCGGTGCACCAGCCTCCCGCGCCCCACCACGCCACAGCTCCTTGCGCCAGCGCTCCCGCCGGCACGCACCTACCTTACATGTATCACGCACCTGCACAATAGTCTCCAGCGCATGTAACAGCGTGAGCGCCACCTCAGCTGCCAGTGCCCCGGACAACTGTGGCTGCGGCGCGGGCGGTGCACCAGCCTCCCGCGCCCCACCACGCCACAGCTCCTTGCGCCAGCGCTCCCGCCGGCACGCACCTACCTTACATGTATCACGCACCTGCACATGTCTCCAGCGCATGTAACAGCGTGAGCGCCACCTCAGCTGCCAGTGCCCCGGACAACTGTGGCTGCGGCGCGGGCGGTGCACCAGCCTCCCGCGCCCCACCACGCCACAGCTCCTTGCGCCAGCGCTCCCGCCGGCACGCACCTACCTTACATGTATCACGCACCTGCACAATAGTCTCCAGCGCATGTAACAGCGTGAGCGCCACCTCAGCTGCCAGTGCCCCGGACAACTGTGGCTGCGGCGCGGGCGGTGCACCAGCCTCCCGCGCCCCACCACGCCACAGCTCCTTGCGCCAGCGCTCCCGCCGGCACGCACCTACCTTACATGTATCACGCACCTGCACAATAGTCTCCAGCGCATGTAACAGCGTGAGCGCCACCTCAGCTGCCAGTGCCCCGGACAACTGTGGCTGCGGCGCGGGCGGTGCACCAGCCTCCCGCGCCCCACCACGCCACAGCTCCTTGCGCCAGCGCTCCCGCCGGCACGCACCTACCTTACATGTATCACGCACCTGCACAATAGTCTCCAGCGCATGTAACAGCGTGAGCGCCACCTCAGCTGCCAGTGCCCCGGACAACTGTGGCTGCGGCGCGGGCGGTGCACCAGCCTCCCGCGCCCCACCACGCCACAGCTCCTTGCGCCAGCGCTCCCGCCGGCACGCACCTACCTTACATGTATCACGCACCTGCACAATAGTCTCCAGCGCATGTAACAGCGTGAGCGCCACCTCAGCTGCCAGTGCCCCGGACAACTGTGGCTGCGGCGCGGGCGGTGCACCAGCCTCCCGCGCCCCACCACGCCACAGCTCCTTGCGCCAGCGCTCCCGCCGGCACGCACCTACCTTACATGTATCACGCACCTGCACAATAGTCTCCAGCGCATGTAACAGCGTGAGCGCCACCTCAGCTGCCAGTGCCCCGGACAACTGTGGCTGCGGCGCGGGCGGTGCACCAGCCTCCCGCGCCCCACCACGCCACAGCTCCTTGCGCCAGCGCTCCCGCCGGCACGCACCTACCTTACATGTATCACGCACCTGCACAATAGTCTCCAGCGCATGTAACAGCGTGAGCGCCACCTCAGCTGCCAGTGCCCCGGACAACTGTGGCTGCGGCGCGGGCGGTGCACCAGCCTCCCGCGCCCCACCACGCCACAGCTCCTTGCGCCAGCGCTCCCGCCGGCACGCACCTACCTTACATGTATCACGCACCTGCACAATAGTCTCCAGCGCATGTAACAGCGTGAGCGCCACCTCAGCTGCCAGTGCCCCGGACAACTGTGGCTGCGGCGCGGGCGGTGCACCAGCCTCCCGCGCCCCACCACGCCACAGCTCCTTGCGCCAGCGCTCCCGCCGGCACGCACCTACCTTACATGTATCACGCACCTGCACAATAGTCTCCAGCGCATGTAACAGCGTGAGCGCCACCTCAGCTGCCAGTGCCCCGGACAACTGTGGCTGCGGCGCGGGCGGTGCACCAGCCTCCCGCGCCCCACCACGCCACAGCTCCTTGCGCCAGCGCTCCCGCCGGCACGCACCTACCTTACATGTATCACGCACCTGCACAATAGTCTCCAGCGCATGTAACAGCGTGAGCGCCACCTCAGCTGCCAGTGCCCCGGACAACTGTGGCTGCGGCGCGGGCGGTGCACCAGCCTCCCGCGCCCCACCACGCCACAGCTCCTTGCGCCAGCGCTCCCGCCGGCACGCACCTACCTTACATGTATCACGCACCTGCACAATAGTCTCCAGCGCATGTAACAGCGTGAGCGCCACCTCAGCTGCCAGTGCCCCGGACAACTGTGGCTGCGGCGCGGGCGGTGCACCAGCCTCCCGCGCCCCACCACGCCACAGCTCCTTGCGCCAGCGCTCCCGCCGGCACGCACCTACCTTACATGTATCACGCACCTGCACAATAGTCTCCAGCGCATGTAACAGCGTGAGCGCCACCTCAGCTGCCAGTGCCCCGGACAACTGTGGCTGCGGCGCGGGCGGTGCACCAGCCTCCCGCGCCCCACCACGCCACAGCTCCTTGCGCCAGCGCTCCCGCCGGCACGCACCTACCTTACATGTATCACGCACCTGCACAATAGTCTCCAGCGCATGTAACAGCGTGAGCGCCACCTCAGCTGCCAGTGCCCCGGACAACTGTGGCTGCGGCGCGGGCGGTGCACCAGCCTCCCGCGCCCCACCACGCCACAGCTCCTTGCGCCAGCGCTCCCGCCGGCACGCACCTACCTTACATGTATCACGCACCTGCACAATAGTCTCCAGCGCATGTAACAGCGTGAGCGCCACCTCAGCTGCCAGTGCCCCGGACAACTGTGGCTGCGGCGCGGGCGGTGCACCAGCCTCCCGCGCCCCACCACGCCACAGCTCCTTGCGCCAGCGCTCCCGCCGGCACGCACCTACGTTTGACCCACCACCTATCTTACATTTTGTAGTTTTATGTTGGAAAATATTAGGTGTGGTACCCTCATGCTTGGAAATAGGCGCTCTCTGGGCTGAATGCTAATGTGACAATTGGAAACCAGCTTATCATCTTCGAATGCAGGATTAAATAAGTGTAAAGATCATGGCCCGTAAAGTACAAAGACTACATCAAAAGTGTAGGAAATTGATATATATGACTAGATTTACAGAGAAATATTTATAAGTTATAATGTTACATATAGTTTTACTGTGGGTAATAAGAACAATGTACAATTAAAAAATGTGTTTGTTGTGCGTCACTTAGCCACAAATATTGTTAGAAGAAAAAAAAAACATATTTTATTTGGCTTAATAAGTATAAGTATATAAGTATCAAACGATTGTCAAAAAACTATGTTTTAATAACATATGTGCAGTTTTATACACTACTTCATCTAATCTCATCAAAAATATTATTTAAAATATCGTAAATATGAAGCGTAAATTTCTTGGAAAGGTTATATGCAGGTGCACACAAGCGCAAACTAGACAGCGCGACACCTAGATATGAACTCCGAAATTGAAAACAAACCTAACGTATTCAAGTGTAATTTGTGGCAAATTAACTTGGTATACACAATAGTCTGTTTGATTTATTCTCTATATTTACGATATTGCAATTGTATTTTTGATGAGATTAGATAAAGTAGTTTATAAAACTGCACACATTTAGGTATTAAAACATGCTTGTGACACTTCTTATTTTAAAACTCGCTTCCTTTATATTTTCTCATAATTGAAAAGTGACATTTATAACAACTTAATTTAAACCTAATGTAGTTTTTGTATGCAAACATATATTACGGGTTAGATTATGGGCCATGGTCTTTACCCTCTGAAATAAAAGCCATGTGATTTTAGGAGCATGCTTAGTTGTAATTGAGGACTAAAACACTACTTGCATTCAAGTGAAAAAAGCAAGGGCTGTTAACTTTGTGAAGCAGTATTCATCATCTATCGACAAATAAGGAGTAAGGATTTAAAATACACTCTTCGCATTTATGAGAAGAGAAAAATAGTGACTAGAAAAATGTAACGTAATTTTGACGCTTTATAGGGATAAGTGCAACAATAATATTAAAAATAAAGGATCATCTATGCACTACTATAACATAACAAAAGTAATATGCAATGTTGGTCTTCTATCAACAAACTGTATTGAAGATGTTGCATTTTACGAAAGCACATCAATCTGTCCAATTTATATCTGATTACAATGACATATAAAGAGAAACATAAAGCGAAATCATGAATATATGGTATTTTACTCTATATGAGAAAAAATCTAAAAATATATTATTAAGATAGCTTAGGTAAAATGCAGTCAGTAAGTGTTGGTTTTAGTTCATAAAATAACAAAATAAATTTTGAAATTAAATTCAAAGATTTCTGTTTTTATTATCTGTTCTTTATCACCTTGAAATAGTAGCCACCATGTTATTACGTCATTCGGCTGTGTAAAATAGTGACAGCTGTCAACTGTCAACTGATCGGCCATACTGAGCGCATTTGTTTACACAGCCAACTGACGTCACGACCGCACAGTAAATATGGCGTCCACTGCTTTCTACATTATCGTCAAATACGCGCGAAATTTGAAAATGTAAATTTTAAATGCATTTTTAGGGTA
The DNA here is from genome assembly GCA_905147345.3 of Mythimna impura. Taxonomy (NCBI): domain Eukaryota; kingdom Metazoa; phylum Arthropoda; class Insecta; order Lepidoptera; family Noctuidae; genus Mythimna; species Mythimna impura. Next base: position 28,106,197 of record LR990348.1, on the reverse strand, counting down.
CATAACGATGGAATAAAAATTTTGTGATTTTTTAAGTGGTTTATTAGCACTATAGAATCTAATTGAGACACTTTTCAAAAATGAGTATAATACCCTATTGACATACTTTCTGTTCCTATCTATGACGCACTGACCTTTCCTCCTCATGATGAAGTCGTTCCTGGCGGAGCCCTGCCCCAGGATCACGTCCTCCAGCTTAGATTTGATGTCTGTGGTCTTGCGCACGTTCTGTTGAGCGCATTTCATTATTTCCTTGCGACCCTGAGGAGTAATGCTGCGTGTTAATTTTTAAATGAATTCAAAAATTTTAAGCCTGATACGAAGATTTCTGACTATTTTATAACAGCTTTCTTCTAGAAAATTGTAGATTGGATAAAGCGCGATCAAAAAGGTTTATGCTATTCTGTCGTAGTTTGTACTTGTACAAATCTAGGTTGAGTAATTATAAAATGACATCTCTAAGCAATATTGTGGGAGACTGGTGCCTAAGCTAGGCTCAAGGTCTGTTTTTCAGGACACCAGGATCTCCGCCATTTATATTAGCTTAAAAACTTACTATAGATAATGTACTCGTACACTAATCACATAAATTACAATATTAGGGTAGCAAGAATAATTTACATGCATTCAGAGACTCACCAAAATTCATCAAAAGGTACTTTTTTTTTGGTTGTGTACTGTAGATTGCGATGCTAAATACTTACCGATATCAGACTATATTTTTGGGCGTAGACATCAGTACTATACCTTGTACTCCTGGCATTTGAAGCAGAGGTCGATGAGGGCCAGCAGAGAGTGCAGCTTGTGAGGCGACAGCTCGGCCACGCAGGCCGCCAGGGCGCCGCGCTCGGCCCACTTGAGGACCCACACGAGGCACATCAGTAGGTTGCGACTGGTCTCGCTGTTGAATGGGGGGCGACCATTCTGGAATGAAAAACAAAATAAAATGTGGCATGGTCAATTTCGTTAGTCTGGTTTGACTTCTGGTTTCGCTATTTATATGCAGGGCGACGTACAACGAGACGAGACGGCATTCGATTCCGACATACGGCGAGTATCCACCCTCATATTGTTCACACCTTTACGGTCCGGGCTATATACGACGATGCGAAACGCTGCCTCATCGTTTATCTATACATATAAAAGGGGAAACTGAATGACTGACATATCAACGCACAGCCGAAACTACTGGGACTAGGAGCGTGAAATTATGCACAAGATTTCCTTTTATGACGTAGGCGAGCACTAAGAGAGGATTTTCCAAAATTCACTCCCTAAGGGGTGAAGTGGGGGTCCAAAGTTTGTATAGAAAAACTTATTTTCAAGCGGGCAAAGCCGCTGGCAGAAGCTAGTATTATATACAATTTCGTCAGTATACAGTTACACAAGTATTAAATGCATATTAAAAATAATAATAATATAGAGCCCTGACCACCGGTAGCTTAGACCCTGTTTCCCGATGTCGGTGGGCTACTACTTTTTATATTTTTAAATGTTATTTTTTTAAGGAAATATTTAAAAATGTATAAAACATGTATTTAAATATAAATAAATCGAATATATTATTATTATTTGTGAATATATTATTATTGTTTGTGTGAATTACGAATTTTAATCATATTAAAATTCGTAATTCACGAGGTCAGTTAGGTCACGATATCTACATTTTTATAATAAGAAATAACATAATTGTGACTTTTAGTGTTTAAGTAAACTAGGTTTATAATATTATAAATAATTTGATTAAATTTTTCCCTATTTAGAGACTTTGAATGTTAAATATTGTTATGAATTTTATTGTCCTAAATACCATAGTGTAAGAGCTTCTACCGCCTGTGATACAGGTTTATCCTAGTACAGGCACTTAACATAACGATACCTTTGTAATTATTATTCCTAAGATTTTATGTAACTATTTTACCAAAATTTTAAGTCTGAATAAATATATTATTATTATTTTAAAAGATATGGAGACCAATTTCAGTTTGATATGTGTAATACCTGTTTAAAATCACCTTCCGGCGTTGATGCGGTGTACAAATTTCCAAATTGGCCCATCTCGCTGTCTAGTTGAAGTATTTCTGTAAACAAAAATGAAATGCATTTGCTTCAAAACCTAACTTTAAAATAAAAATCCTTCGGATCAATTTTCCGTCCCAGCGACCATTTTGTTTTTATTATTTATTTACTCTCATATTTTAATGGTTGGGCCATTCGACATGAGCGTGGAGGGATCAGGCGCAAGACCCAACGGCTTTACGTGTTTTTAATATAAGTACTTAGATGAAAAAATGTGTTAACGACTCGCATACTGATATCTTCCTAGCTAAGAAACTAGGAGAGATAAAGAAAAAGGGTCTTGAGGTTTGTTTTTTGTTAGTTACACGTTCGAAAAGGGCTGATTCTAAGCCTAATTTGACTGTGTATTTTTATTTTTGGTTTTTAAACCCAACCCACCCAGACGCTCTACTGTTTAGTAGGATTATTACAGGCTGATTACGTTTACCTTTACTGGTCGTGAAGCCCCTGTAGAGCTGCGCGTGCGCGTCCATGACGATGCCGAGCAGCGGCAGGTACAGCGCCGCCACGCGCGCCTTCACGTCGGGCGCGGCCAGGCGCGGGTCGGCGTCGTGCGCGGTCAGCAGCGACAGCACGCCGTTCACTGCGGCGCACTGAAGGACTGGACTCCTGGCGGGAGAACACTGATGGTAAGTGAACTTTTAAAATGACGTACAGGCGGGTTCACGTGCACGCTGTGGTAGTGAGCCCGTGAAGATAGCGACGCCTCCACAAGCGGGCGTGACGAAGGCCAATCGTGGCCGTCGTTTGGGTGCCAGTGATTGGCATTGCGGACTGGGCGCAGACGCGCTCCTGTTTTTTTATTGTATGTGCGTGTGTACTGTGTGGGTTGTAGTCGCTGTGGCAGGTACCCATATTTATATCTTAAAGGTTTGTGTTGTTTTTTGCAATGCCAGCAGACGAATCTAAGGCCCGTATTACAGAACCTTACTCAAGTACTACTTAAACTGCGTTCAACCGATTACTGCTTGAGCGAAGAATCTCGACTTAGGCGTTCAGTTTATTTTAGAACTATCCTCAAATTCAAATCAAACAAACTACGCTTGAGTAGAGATTTTGATCTCTGATTTAAATCCACAATTTCCATGAGATTCTATGCTCAAGCGTGGTCTCGACTACACTTGCGAAAACAAAGATCAAATCTCGCCTCAAGCAGAGATTCTGAGCTGATTGTGATTTTAAAATATGGACACATTGAGTGGAGCTCACTCAAGCACTGTTCTATAATACGTAAAAAATGTCATTTTAAAGTGACACTGCTCAGGTGATTATTGATTGTAGTTTCTCTGCTCAAGTCAAGTTCTAAAATGAAAACTTCAACTGAGACTCGTTTTAAGTAATGCTTGAGTCTTGATTGTAGTTCTATAATACGGGCCTAAATGCTTGAGCCTTCCTCCTTGCGTCGTATTCCTCAGTGCTGAGGGTTGTGACCTCCCTGCTTCATCACTTCAACTATATGATGTTCCTCCATCTGTTTTTGTCTCTGGCGGCCCCGAGAGGACCTAGCGTCCTCGGGGCGGTAACCAGTGACCGTGGGGCCCTAAATACCCTCTAAAAGACTGACGTAGAAGGACGTATCTTCCCATGAAAACCCCCTATGGAATCAGAAACTTGAAACTTAGTAGATCAAAAATATTGATGCTAAATCAAATAACAACTTAGCGCTCAATTAAGTTCCAGACAATATTACGCTTAAATTGATGTAGATGACTTTAATACCACCGCCACCATACGAGATTAGTAAGTCATCGTCAGCGATAGCAAAGATAGCATTGATAACAAATTATACGTGACGGATATGCGACGTTATTCTGTCTGCAATACTTTCTATATTACAATGTAGTGAAGAACATGTCAAAAATTGGTCTTTACAAACTTCATAGACGCAGTTTGTAGAGACCAATTTTCGTCATGGTTTGTATTTGTTTAACACTTAGATCTCTTAGAACCCAAGGTCTCGGCTGCCATTTGTAGATTTTTGTAATCGTTTTGGGTAATCAGAGGCCTAAAGTTTTACAAAAGGTCAAAATCTTGTCTTGTTACCTTACAGTAATTGCATGTCGAGGTCAGAGCAGTCGCATCATGATGAACACCAGTAATCAACTTCGACATTTCAATAATATTAGTTTAAGACACTGTTAGGTACAAAAGAAGGTTATTAAAATCATCCTCATCTTCCTGCCCTTGTCCCATCTTATTTGGGTTCGGCGCAACACGTTTTTTTCTTCCATTCTATCCTGTCAACCGTCATGCTATCACTAACTTCCTTTTCTTTCATATCACTGTTCACACAATCCATCCATCTTTTCTTTGGCCTCCCTCTTCTTTCACCCATCCACATGTATACTCATAACTCTTTTAGTAACATGCTTTTCATTTCAAAGAAGGTTATTAAAATAAGACTGTATTTATAAACCGAACTACAGGCGAGGTTTATAATATTATGTCATGAGTGTTTTAATACAACGTTATGTGCAGTCTCATACACTACTTTATCTAAACTCATCAAATCTACTTAAAATTCGAGTTGTGCTTTAATAAAAAAGTAAGTTATTTTAAAGCAAAATTTTGTTAAAGATGTTACAAAAAACTTTATCTACTGTCATATCGTAAAGCTCCAATCATGAATTAAAAAATTACACTGTATTGACAAAAACCTCACGTGACGATATCATAAACTACTATTTCAATATTTATTAAAATTATCTATGGACTAGCTTCTGCCAGCAGTTTCGTCCGCGTGAAAGTCGGTTTCTCCACACAAACTTTGGACCCCTGTTTCATCCCCTTAGGGGGTGAACTTCGGAAAAAAAATTGTGCTCACCTTGTACAAAATTTCACGCTCGTCCTGTAGTTTCGGTAGTGCGTTGATTTGTGAGTCAGTCAGTTTCTCCTTATATAGGGTGACTGGTAATTAGTGTACGATACTTAAACACGTGATTGTGCTCATGATTACCAACAACTTTTACTATGGGAACAAACTTGAAATCGCGAAAAAAAATCAGCTGTTCAGTACATTTATGTTTGCCTAATGTACTGAACAGCTGATATTTTTTTCGCGATTTCGGCTTTGCTCCCATAATAAAAATTGTTTGTTATCATGAGCACAATCACGTGTTTAAGTATCGTACACTAATTGCCAGTCACCCTATATACATATACAAAATTATTTTTAGTGTATGCGAAAAATGAATATAGTTTGCTCAGAATTAGTAACTGAATCGATTCCAATAGTTTTCACACCATGTTATATTTTTTTCCAAAAATATTTAAACAAGTTCACAAGTTGGACATCACTCTAAGTACAACACAGGTCACGGCAGGTCATAGCGGTCAGTAGGCGCCAGCGGACAGCTGGGTGCGGGAGCAAAACAAACCCTCTGTCGTTCGGATGGCCTGGTGACCATGTATCTGTGCGGACAACCAGGTAACATAACAATCTTATAACTTTGTGATTTTTCATGATACAGTTATGAAATTTTGCATGTTTTACATTACACAAAAATACTAGACACGTGTTTCGGGTTTCGCATATACTAAAACTACTAATGTTGTAGATAGTTTGTCAATAAGGTATAACTTTAGATGTCATCATAATTGGAACTTTACAATATAAGACCAGAGGCCGGCTACCACGAACTCTTAATGCGACTCATTTTACGACCTAAACTGAACTGTTAAAAGGATGGAACTATATAGGGTATAAAGCTCCATCCTTCTTTCTCGTTCGCACGCTTGACATTTTAAAACGTCGTGATAAAGCCCGAGATAAAGGTTTATTATGAATTCTACATACTGCAGGTCCAGTGCGTTAGTGAGCTCGGTGAGCAGCAGGCCGGCCAGGTAATGCCGGGAGCGGAACTCGTGGCCAAGTGCGTGTCGCGGCGGCGCGCTGGACTGCGAGCCCAGCGACTGCCACGACGCCGCGGGCGACACTCTACTTACTGCAGGTCCAGTGCGTTAGTGAGCTCGGTGAGCAGCAGGCCGGCCAGGTAATGCCGGGAGCGGAACTCGTGGCCAAGTGCGTGTCGCGGCGGCGCGCTGGACTGCGAGCCCAGCGACTGCCACGACGCCGCGGGCGACACTCTACTTACTGCAGGTCCAGTGCGTTAGTGAGCTCGGTGAGCAGCAGGCCGGCCAGGTAATGCCGGGAGCGGAACTCGTGGCCAAGTGCGTGTCGCGGCGGCGCGCTGGACTGCGAGCCCAGCGACTGCCACGACGCCGCGGGCGACACTCTACTTACTGCAGGTCCAGTGCGTTAGTGAGCTCGGTGAGCAGCAGGCCGGCCAGGTAATGCCGGGAGCGGAACTCGTGGCCAAGTGCGTGTCGCGGCGGCGCGCTGGACTGCGAGCCCAGCGACTGCCACGACGCCGCGGGCGACACTCTACTTACTGCAGGTCCAGTGCGTTAGTGAGCTCGGTGAGCAGCAGGCCGGCCAGGTAATGCCGGGAGCGGAACTCGTGGCCAAGTGCGTGTCGCGGCGGCGCGCTGGACTGCGAGCCCAGCGACTGCCACGACGCCGCGGGCGACACTCTACTTACTGCAGGTCCAGTGCGTTAGTGAGCTCGGTGAGCAGCAGGCCGGCCAGGTAATGCCGGGAGCGGAACTCGTGGCCAAGTGCGTGTCGCGGCGGCGCGCTGGACTGCGAGCCCAGCGACTGCCACGACGCCGCGGGCGACACTCTACTTACTGCAGGTCCAGTGCGTTAGTGAGCTCGGTGAGCAGCAGGCCGGCCAGGTAATGCCGGGAGCGGAACTCGTGGCCAAGTGCGTGTCGCGGCGGCGCGCTGGACTGCGAGCCCAGCGACTGCCACGACGCCGCGGGCGACACTCTACTTACTGCAGGTCCAGTGCGTTAGTGAGCTCGGTGAGCAGCAGGCCGGCCAGGTAATGCCGGGAGCGGAACTCGTGGCCAAGTGCGTGTCGCGGCGGCGCGCTGGACTGCGAGCCCAGCGACTGCCACGACGCCGCGGGCGACACTCTACTTACTGCAGGTCCAGTGCGTTAGTGAGCTCGGTGAGCAGCAGGCCGGCCAGGTAATGCCGGGAGCGGAACTCGTGGCCAAGTGCGTGTCGCGGCGGCGCGCTGGACTGCGAGCCCAGCGACTGCCACGACGCCGCGGGCGACACTCTACTTACTGCAGGTCCAGTGCGTTAGTGAGCTCGGTGAGCAGCAGGCCGGCCAGGTAATGCCGGGAGCGGAACTCGTGGCCAAGTGCGTGTCGCGGCGGCGCGCTGGACTGCGAGCCCAGCGACTGCCACGACGCCGCGGGCGACACGCCGCCGCCGCCCTGAGGAGTCGGCAGCGGCAGGTTCAGCGACACGTAGTGCTCGTGCGAGCTGATGATGCGCAGGAAGGCCAGCTGCGGGGAGATCCAGATGGTTACACATAGGAACTACTACTTCAAGTCCTCTCAACCTTAGTTTGGTTTTCGTCATAATTGCCATATATTTAAATTTCTCTTAATTATAATGATTACGTTGTTGAAACCTCCACAGTCCGCACTAAGCGTTTCGCCTCGTCGTTTATACCGCGTACATCGAAGGACTGGAACAATTTGCCTGCTGAGGTCTTCCCATTTGATTATAATTTGGGTGTCTTCAAGACTAGAGTGAATAAGCTCTTAATAAACTAGTGCGCCTCACCATCAACGATTGCATCACTGCTTACCATCAGGTGGGATCACGATCAAGCACTTGTTTATATCAAATAAAAAAAAAAGATATTTATCATAGTATTTATTAATTTGTAATTTTTACGTATGTATATACGTACAGTGACCCAGCAAAAGTGCTTAGATACCTTAACGCCTATTTTCCCTTGCACGTTAGAGTTCAAGTTTTCGAAAATTAAACTAGATGGCGTTGGTTTCTTCACAGCTAAGTGGCAAGCAAAGGCAATCTCACAAATTATAAACTTTACTTTTAGTTTAACAAATAATAGACACCTGCGTCATCATTGTCGTAAACAAGGCTAGAGTGAATAGGCTCTTAATAAACTAGTGCGCCTCACCATCAATGATTGCATCGCTGCTTACCATCAGGTGGGTTCGCAGTCAAGCACTGGTTTATATGAATTAAAAAAAAAAAACTGATTTTAGTTCAAAATTTCATCGTTCAAATTAGAGTCATGTTGACCTAGCGGTATAGCATGTGCAGGTAGATGCGTAAATGAGCCATGAGTTCAAATCTCACGTGGTACTCACACTTTTTGTAAGTTTTTTTGTAAGTCTTTTTGTAAGTAACAAAAGAAGTTGGAAAGAATATTATATCAAAGCTAACAAGTGGATATTTCATCATCATCATCATCATCATCATCATTTCAGCCGAAAGACTGCTGGACATAGGCCTCCCCCAAGCGTCGCCACAGCGAACGGTCCTGTGCGTCTCGCATCCATCGGACTCCCGCAACCGTTACCAAGTCATCGGTCCACCTTGTAGGAGGCCTTTCAACGCTACGTCTTCCGGTACGTGGTCGCCATTCCAGAACCTTTCGGCCCCAACGGCCATCTGTTCTGCGAGCAATGTGCCCTGCCCATTGCCACTTTAGTTTGGCGATTCTTCGTGCTATGTCGGCAACCTTGGTTCTCCTGCGGATATCCTCATTCCTGATTCGATCACGCAAGGAAACTCCGAGCATAGCCCTCTCCATTGCCCTTTGGGTGACTTTAAGCCTTCTAATGAGGCCCATTGTAAGCGACCACGTTTCGGAGCCATATGTCATCACTGGCAACACGCACTGGTCATAGACTTTCGTCTTGAGACACTGTGGTATATTGGACGAGAAGATACCGCGCAGCTTCCCGAACGCTGCCCAGCCGAGTCGGATTCGACGATTGATCTCTTTCTCGAAAATTGATCAATTGATCTTTTTTTTGACCTACTGTCCGTACCGTCGTCAAAAGCAAAAGTCCATAGGTACTACAGAAATAAAATCGTGTGAAGCGAGAAATGACGCCATCTAGCGTAAAACCAGATTGAAATGTTGCTATCGACAACATTACATTATACTGTTAATAGATGGCGCCGCTGTGCTTCAAATGATTAATGCTTAATTAATGCTTATTTTTGTAGTTTCTTTTTGTTTCTTCAAACATTGAAATAATTTATAATTTCTTTTAAAGAGATGAAGATATTAAAATTGAATATCAATTTATAAATATTAGATTATCTATCCAAATACCTATACCTATATATACCTATTATATTATTATAAGCCACTAAATTTAATGTTATTCTATTTGTAATATCTATTATTTATTTATTGTGCACACCTACCACAGTGTTGTCTCTTTTAACCCAAAGGTTGACAGGTAGAGAATGCCTTGTTGCATTAAGTCCGCCTATGTACCACTACTGTACATGAAATTTAAATAAATAAATAAGCTTTATTTTAATATTAATCAAAAACATGTAAGACACACCCGTGATTTTCTACATACGGTATATGAAAGAGATTTAAAGAGATACAATAGAGCGGCTATTAGGAGAAATGTCTTAGAAAAACTGTCATCCTATGCCTCAGTGACACCATCTAGCTTTGAATAGCAAACACGCGAATTTTTGTCAAAATTTATATAAATTTAACTATCGCTCGGTAGGTAGCCAGGGGCTTTACCATCATAACTATGTTAAAATTTCAGTCATACGAGCGAAAAAGAGTAATAGAGCTATACACAGTCTATAGAGCTCAATCCCTTATAAAGTTCGGTTTAGGTCGTAAAATGGATCACGTTAAGATTTCGTGGTAGAGCCTCAGTGTGAGCCTAGGGAGGTTTGAGCTTTTCAGCAATAGATAGCGTATCACAAATCAGCAAATATTCTAGAACTATTTATGAAAATGATTGAATTATAATTAGTTACTGCGTAAATACCAAGAATATTTACGAAAATAAACCGAAGTTAGGTCCCAAGATTTGCAATAGCGTAATGCGCTACTAGGCATGGTTTTCTCAGAAAATAATTTTCTTTTAGTGCTATAGCGGATACAAACACGACTTGACGTGTAGAGGTGTCTTATTAGACTGAGCGACTTATGACCACTAGGTAATAAGTATCGGATTACGATTTTGTTCGCTATGTCCTGTCTATTGGTAGCATATATTTAATGTCTTTGCGGTATATCAAGTATAAAAAAATAGGATATTGTAGACCATCGTTTCGCCAATACCATTCTAAGATCAAACATGTTCTATTTACGATTAGTTATTATTTTTTACCTTATAGTGCACCAGCGGCACAGCATCCGGCAGAGAGGCGATCTTGGCGCACATCTGCTTGTAGTAGGTGCGCACGAGGTTGAACACGTAGCCGCGGTCCATCACGCTCAGCAGCTCGAACAGGAAGAACGCTAGGCTGTTGTTCAGGCTCTGCGTGAGGCGGCTGTCTTTGCCGTATCTGAGGAAAGAAACAATGATATCTTATAATTTAATTTACTTTTCTTTTTATCACGCTTTTATTAGCTTCACTTGTAACTAACTATGTATGTAAGAAAATCTTGGAATCTTAATTTGACCCACTTCCCGGTCTTCGATTAGGATGAAATTTTGTACACGCTCTGAGTTCTGATGACAATACATGACTAGCTAAGAAACGTCATTACAAATCCAATATGGCGGCCTCCCCAAGATGGCGGACTGGCTGTTTGGAATGTGGATTTCATCCACCCCCATGATATGGGTATCAAATGAAAGGGTTTGCTACCAGGAAAACGAAAAAAATAGTCACGTGACTTAAATCCAATATGGCGGACGTCCAAGATGGCGGACAGGCTATTTGAAATGCACCCCCATGATATGGGTATCAAATGAAAGGGTTTGCTGTCAGGAATACGAAAAAAAATTTTAGTGCGTGCTAAAAACGTGTTTTTTAGTTTTTTAAACTATTTTAACATTATTAATTTATAATTCATATGTATTTTTATTTCCTTTTTCTATCCAAATCTCGTTGTACGCTGCACCGTTCGGGCGTCTTTATGTCGACACCGCCACCGGCCCACGCTGAAAACCAGCGCTGTGAGCTCATCGCATAATGCGTGAGGCCGCAGCTTTATGCTGAGCGTTCGGCCGTTTTGCGCGGATGTGACGCATATCTTCCCTATCAATTGATAATGTTTGTAAGGTAGTTTTAAGATTGCGTCATTTCGCGCGAATAAACAGTTTTTCTTTCTTTCTATATAGGGTGACTGGCAATTAGTGTACGATACTTACAACCAACAACTTTTATTATGGGAGCAAAGCCGAAATCACGAAAAAAATATCAGCTGTTCAGTACATTAGGCAAACATAAATGTACTGAACAGCTGTTTTTTTTTTTTCGCCATTTCAGGGTTGTTCCCATAGTAAAAGTTGTTGGTTATCATGAGCACAATCACGTGTTTAAGTATCGTATACTAATTACCAGTCACCCTATATATTTTTAGTAAGTAACGTTTGCAATACGACTACGAATCGTCTCGGTTGGCGCAGTGTTTGAGCGATTGGCTGCTGCACTACGGGTCCCAGGCTCGGTCCTCACACGGAACAAATATTTGTATAGCCTACAGATAAGTGTTCCAGGTCTGAGCGTCTTGTGTATGTGAGTTTAGATCTTTGTCAGCGCTCCCACGATCCAGAAGTAATTCCTAGTGTGGGACAAAGTTTAAGAAAAAAAAACCACGCCTCCACTTTTTACAATGGTCTCGGCAAGCGGTTTCACCCACGTGAAATATAGAAAATATTGCCTATGTTAGTGATAAAGGATCATTTCACTGGTGAAAGAATTATTAAAAATCTGTCCAGTAGTTTTCGAGCTTATTCATTACAAACAAAAACGCAAATCTTTCCTCTATAAATTTTAATATTAGTATATTATTGAGCAGTGGTGGCCGAGTGGTAACGGCCCCAACTTACGAGTTGTAGGTCGCGGGTTCAAACCCAGCCAGGCGCATTACTTTGTGTAATTTATTTCATCACCACTGCTCTCAGAACGGTAAAGGAAAACATCGTGAAGAAACCGGCATGTCCTAGAACCAAAAATTCGAAGACATGTGACATTCACCAATCTGCACTGTGCCCGCGTGGTTGATTACGGCCCATTTCCTCTCCTAGAGAGGATGCCTGAGTCTCACCCAGCAGTGGGAACATGAAAAGGCTGATTATGCTATGCTATTAGTATAGATATAGAACTGTAGCTAGGCTCACGTTTGATCGCTATATCAGCTGGTAACCAATGATTTGGTCGACATTTCATCTTCTCCTAAGCCTTTTCCCAACTAGGTTTTTTTATTTTATTTATTTATTTGGTCTACCAACAATTGTTTACACTAACACACAACGCACACAATGTTAATTATTATTTTTTTAATCTTTTTTTTATCTTAGATGTTTACATGTTGTTTCTGCATTGTGTGTATCTGTGTACGTGTGCCAAATAAATATTTTTCTTTCTTTCTTTCTTTTTCTTTAACAACTAAAAACAAAAATAACATCTCTATAAAACTTTAAACAGTGCAAAAATTACTGTTTTACATATAGCAACTGCCTATCAAACCTCCACAGCACAGTTACTGGGCAACACAATACTCCGACATTCCATCAATCTCTTAAAAATACACGGGAGATGTTATTTTGTGTCACGTTTCTTCATAATCTTTATAAAATCTTTTTTTTTTCTTTTTTAAACTATGCAGATCTTGTGCTATGAGTACTAGACAACTGATACGTATTTATATATTTCTACTAGCTTTTGCCCGCGGCTTCGCTCCCGTCAACTGACTACTATATCCTACTCTACCCAACTCTATCCTACTCTACCCTACTCAAAAAAAAAGAAAGTATCCTATGTCCGTCTCCTGGTTCTAAGCTACCTCCCCACCAACTTTCAGCCATATCGGTTCAGCCGTTCTTGAGTTATAAATAGTGTAATTAACACGACTTTCTTTTATATATACACCGTGTAATTGACAGGTTGGCAAAAACTGAAACAGTAGCTTCATGACCATGATTATGACTGAAAAACGTTGGAATTTTCTTCAGGAAAATTATCGAATTTTCCCAACGTTTTTCAACTAGATTTGTGTTCTATTTATTTGTTACAACAAAATCCAGCCCAAAAACACAATTTTAGTGAAAAAAAAGCAAAAAACTTAAATTCGGCAATGTAATCGTAAAAGAAAATTCATACAACCCGCGGGGAATCAGCTGTTAGCCGTAAAAGTTTACTGAACTCCGTAGTGCCTACGACAGACAGAGACAGCATACCGCTCGCTCGCTCGCTCCTTTTGTGTGGTGCGCGGGTGCGCCTTTGCTTACGCGCCGACGCTGCTAGGGTTGTACCGCGTACGGAATTTAATACTTGTAATTTTATTTTCTTTATATAAAATGCTTTAATAATAATTAGATACTCAGGAGTATGATTACTTTATTATTTCTTAATTCCAAAAACCTTATTTTAAATCGTTAATGATCTACAGTATCAATTACGAAGCTGCCCGAACTGTACACACGCGTTGCATTACAGTAATGTAAATTGTTTGCTTTAGACAATTTAGTGGGACATAAAACATAAAAACAATGTGTCAATATTGCCAGATTCACATTCTACCTGTCAATCCCTGAGCGAAAGCCGGCGTTCGCGCGTGTAGTTACGAAAAGCTTTGCTTATTTTCGATTTTTACATACTATAATGAAAACTTCTTATTTACGTTCTTGAATAAATACCCTATAAAAAAAAAAACTTAATTTATAATCTATGCGAACGCCGACGTTTGCTTAGTGTTTAGAAAATGGCGCAAAATCGCGCGCGTGCTGCTAGGGGATTGACAGGTACTAGGTTTAAACTTGGAAGCAGAACCATGAGTAAAAGTTACAAAAGATAGCGGTTAAATAACAATGTTTATCATACGATTACGATACGATTATTTTTCAATACCTAGTTCTTCATCTTTATCTCAATCGCAGGCCGACCACTGTAACTACTGCGCCATGGGCACCTCGACTAACGTACTTACTATTACCGAAATAAAAATGTTTAATTTCATACCATGTGGGCAGCCCTAATTGCTACACGTGTCACACACACTCTCAAAGGTTTGCCGACAAACGAAACCTTTGCCGCCATTTCAGTTTGCCGCGATTGCTGGTGAGTTCTGGACGTCTATTTCGTTTTCTTTCAACTGTCGAGAGTTCGGGACTGTGTATTGCGTTCAGTTGAGTTGTGTGTTTTTGTGTTGTGTGGTATCGTCATGAATCGGCGTAATGAAACGTTTAGTGCTCGCGAATATGGCCAGATGTTAATGTGCTTGGGTGAAGCTAGAGGAAACGCGTCGTTGGCATTAAGGCTCTATGTTCAAAGACACCCAAATGAACGACATCCAGCTAATAGTCGTACTATCACAAGGGCATATCAACGTGTTTTAGAAAATTTACCTATTGTGCCGCGTCAGGAAGGTGCTGGAAGGACAATCCGTGCTCGTTCTGAGCAGGCGATTTTAGATGTTGTCCGTCGAAATCCGCGTTTGGGAACCCGTACTGCTGCAAAACTTGTAAGGCGTAATAACGGACCCCGTGTTTCACATCGTTGAACCAAAAACTCAATGAGGATGTGACAATGATGCCTCGTCTCCATGCCGAAACCCTGCGTGGTGCTGGAAGGACAATCCGTGCTCGTTCTGAGCAGGCGATTTTAGATGTTGTCCGTCGAAATCCGCGTTTGGGAACCCGTACTGCTGCAAAACTTGTAAGGCGTAATAACGGACCCCGTGTTTCACATCGTTGAACCAAAAACTCAATGAGGATGTGACAATGATGCCTCGTCTCCATGCCGAAACCCTGCGTAGAGCACAACTGTGCGTGCAGCTCGGAGGCAACCACTTTGAGCTATGCCTTATACGACCCGAGAGACTTTAATTTAGGTAAGTGACTATTTTAATTTTTGATAGGTTTTGAATTCGTGTTAAAATTTTTTGATAGGTGTGTTTGTGTGTGTAGTGTACTATGTATTTATTCCAAACTGGTACACAAATTAAAGATAAATTACATCTTGATTGATTGATTGTAGTTATGAATGTCGTTGCGATCTTCACAATGATTGGTACCCAAATAAGTCATGTCGCACGAATGGTCGCGGTCACCAACGTACCTGGATATGATCTCGGTGGTGACATTGTTGACGAGCGTGGTGAGGTCGTCGGTGAACTGGTCGGGGAAGCGAGCCTTGCGGCGCGCCTCGTGGGCGCCGCTCCAGTACAGGTACTCCACCATCGACTTCACCATCAGCTCGAATAGGGCCCTGACAATCAAATATAAACATCAATTAATAACAATAGCTGATCCCCGCGGCTCCACCCCAGTGAAATTAGTAGTTCCCACTTTTGAGAGGCGATTCCCGCACCAAATCAGGCACCAATTTTAAATTGTTCAACACTTTATGGGCATTCTCTATTTTTTTTAATCAAATGTGCAATTTATATAAAAAGTTACTAAAAAAGATCACTTTTGATTGTATCACATGCATTTTCACATTAAATATTATTCACATTCCAAAAACAACATCCGGGAGGAGGCATCTTCAATATAGTTAAATTTTTTTGCAGGATTGGCTAAAAAAAGGACAGTAATATCTTTAAACTCTACAATCTACACTAGCGAATTCGCGGGTAGCAGCTAATCCACCCTAAAATGTTACGCAATGATTTAGGACAATTTGTTTACACAACAATACTACTCAGTATTACACAGGAACAAGATTTTATAAAGCATAAGTCAGCAAGGAATACATATTAATTTACCATGAGTTCTGCATAGCAAGGTCCCTGGTAGCTCCACTAGCGACCACCCACTGCAGCGCCAGCTCTTCATGGAGAATCTTGCAAGAACCATCCGTCATCACTACAACAGACACACTTATTTAAAATCATCAATTGAAGATCACCAACCACCATCACTCTCGCCAAGGGGTATTGTGATACTCTATTGGTTTATTTATTTGTTGTGACTACATATATAAATAATCAAGAATGAAGATATGCGCAGGAGAGCCAAGGTCGCCGACATAGCTCGAAGAATAGGGCAGAGCACATTGCTCGTAGAACGGATGGTCGGTGGAGCCGAAAGGTTCTAGAGTGGCGACCGCGCACCGGAAGATATAGCGTTGGCGCGGTGACCGCAAGGTGGACCGATGACCTGGTGAGGGTCTCAGGAATGCGATGAATGCGAGACACACAGGACCGCTCGTTGTGGCGACACTTGGGGGAGGTATATGTCAAACAGGTGGACGTCTTTCGGCTGAAATGATAATGATGTGACGACACATCTTATTCTTTGTGCCCTAAAACACGTAGTCAAAGTGTGCTCTGCGCTGTCATCGTCGAACTTTGGAAGCGGAGAAGTGTTGAACTAAATTACTCAATTATTGTAGTGCCAGCGACACGAAGAAGTAAAAACTGGGCAAGAGTCGGACTTGTACACGGTCCGTACAAACGGTCGGTTCCGTACAAACTTACCTATGTAAATAGTTCAATTCTCGAATGGAAACTCAAAGATTTTTTTTGTGACATAATATCAAATTTACTGTTTTTTGATTTATTCCTACATCTGTGCTATAAGACCTTGCTTTATGCCAAATTTCAGGATTCTGGGTCAGCGGGAAGTACCCTATGAATTTTGATTCTCTCGAGTGTCGAAATATACGTTTTTTACGACATAAACGGTCGTATCTTTTTTTTTCGTTAACTTAGAAATTTGATTTTTTTCACAGCTTCAATGCACCGCAGATCTGAGTATATGGTTTTGATTTCAACTCGATACCTCCACGCGTTCCCGAGATAAAGGGTCTTGATAGACAGACAGACGGACAACAAAGTGATCCTATAAGGGTTTCATTTTAAAAACGGATTGCAAAAGCCACATGGGCAGACATACCTGCAGGAGGTAGCGGCAGGCCTATGTCCCTGTCAGTGAGCGAGGGTCGCGGTATGGTGCACTGGTACTGTATGTACGTGGTGATGAGGCCGCTGCGCCCGTGGTTATCGCAGGTGGACCCTTCATTCATATTCTGGAAAAAAATGGATTGATCAAGGCATCAGGCCATGATGAAATGAATGTATTTTTTTTTGTATCTATACCTGCTCTTTTTTACGTGGGAAATCATCAAATAACTTTTTTCGGTCTGGGTGAAGCGGGAGTTACTGTCATACTGCTACGGACTAAAAGCGACAGTGATCCTTTAGTTGCTATTTTTTGGGAGGGCTACAGTAACTCCTTCGAACAATCTGCAACCCTGGCAGATCGGCCGAGCAGTGGTGCCACCAGCAGGTGCAGCAGCTTGTCCAGCACTACGGCAAAAAGTGCGCCAGGACTTACAGAGATGTCAGTGATGAGATGCGCGAGGCAGGTGAAGACGTCCTGAGCGATGTTCAGCGTGTGGCGCCACCAGCAGGTGCTGCAGCTTTTCCAGCACCAAGGCAAAAAGTGCGCCAGGACTTACAGAGATGTCAGTGATGAGATGCGCGAGGCAGGTGAAGACGTCCTGAGCGATGTTCAGCGTGTGGTGCCACCAGCAGGTGCTGCAGCTTTTCCAGCACCAAGGCAAAAAGTGCGCCAGGACTTACAGAGATGTCAGTAAAGAATTGCGCGAGGCAGGTGAAGACGTACTGCGCGATGTTCAGCGTGTGGCGCCACCAGCAGGCGCAGCAGCTTGTTCAGCACCACGGCAAAAAGTGCGCCAGGACTTACAGAGATGTCAGTGATGAGATGCGCGAGGCAGGTGAAGACGTCCTGCGCGATGTTCAGCGTGTGGCGCCACCAGCAGGTGCAGCAGCTTGTCCAGCACCATGGCAAAAAGTGCGCCAGGACTTACAGAGATGTAAGTGAAGAGATGTGCGAGGCAGGTGAAGACGTCCTGCGCGATGTTCAGCGTGTGGCGCCACCAGCAGGTGCAGCAGCTTGTCCAGCACCATGGCAAAAAGTGCGCCAGGACTTACAGAGATGTCAGTGAAGAGATGCGCGAGGCAGGTGAAGACGTCCTGCGCGATGTTGAGTGTGTGGCGCCACCAGCAGGTGCAGCAGCTTGTCCAGCACCATGGCAAAAAGTGCGCCAGGACTTACAGAGATGTCAGTGAAGAGATGCGCGAGGCAGGTGAAGACGTCCTGCGCGATGTTCAGCGTGTGGCCGGCCAGCGCTGGCGGCGCCACCAGCAAGTGCAGCAGCTTGTCCAGCACCACGGGCAAGTAGTGCGCCAGAACTTCCACGTTGGCTGTGGGCAGCTCTGTTATGCTGGGAAAGAAGAAAAGGGTGTAAAATTCAATGAGGCAAATAAACAAAGACAAGGGAAAAAGTGTGAGCTAAAAACGCGTCGGAATTTAGTGCAGCGCGGCCTGCGTGTGTATCACGCGTACGCGCCCGGTGTTTAATGATTTAATAGTAAAAATCACTAAAATCGTCTCACGCCAACGACCTTACAGCCACTAGACGTCTAATAACAGCCGATGCATGTCTGTCAACACATATGATTACAGATCTGATGTCTTGACCAATCAGAACGCAGTACCGCGCTTCCCCGTACCAATCAGAACGTAGTACCCCACTCCCCTTATCTCTGCTAGTTGACAGAATTGTTTTGATGCGCTAGTTCAAGCATGAGGCGTCTAGTGGCTGTAAGGTCGTTGTCTCACGCGTTTGGTGTCTATAGTGATGCAAAGGAACAAACATACACACATTACTCTCCTTTACGTCACGTCGTCGGGTAAAAAACACCAAATTTCTTACCTGGCGCGAAGTTCAGACTCCATGTTGGCTAGTCCGATGCGCGGAGGAATGTTCCCTTCTTGCACCGCCTCGCACGCCATTGCGAAGCGTTCTATGTACCCGTCCTATCAATAAAGTACAAGATTAGAAATTATATGATATTATATCCAGATCAAGGGCCTTATCATTACGTGATGCGTATTAAAAAGTCAAGCGTGCGAGCGAGAAAGAGTGATGGAGCTACAAACTTATACACCCTATATAACTCCAGCTCTTTAACAGTTCAGTTTAGGTCGTCAAATGGATCGCGTAGGGCCTTTGGATCTTAAAGTCATCATAATTCTGGTGTGAAAGAGAGAAATGGAGCTATACAGAACGATTAGCACTGTCCTTATCTTACAAAGGAATTATGATGATTTTAAAACGTTAAAGTGGGGCCCCAAAACGTTAAAGTAGGGCCCCAAAACGTTAAAGTAGGGCCCCAAAACGTTAAAGTAGGGCCCCAAAACCTTCTCTATTACGTACTAGCTTCTGCCAGCGGCTTGGCCCGCGTGAAAGTGAGTTTCTCCATACAAACTATGGACCCCCGTTTCATCCCTTTAGGAGTTGAATTTTGGAAAATCTTCTCTTAGTGCTCGCCTACGTCATATGAGGAAGCCTTGTGCAAAATTTCAGGTTACTAGTCCCAGTAGTTTTGGCTGTGTGTTGATAGGTCAGTCAGTTTCTCCTTTTTATATATAAATTAAGAAAATATTCGGTTACCTAGAGCCGGTACTCAATTCTAGTGCCGGGCAGCTGCACGTCGGGGAAGATGTACGAGTAGTTGGCGGGCGGCTCCTCCTGCATCACCGGCAGGTGGAACTTACCAGGGGGTGTACAGTAGTGTGCGCGTCGAGCGTGATGCTGAAGATGGGCTTGTGGTTGTCGATCCAGCGCGTGCCGGGCAGCTGCACGTCGGGGAAGATGTACGAGTAGTTGGCGAGCGGCTCCTCCTGCATCACCGGCAGGTGGAACTTACCAGGGGGTGTACAGTAGTGTGCGCGTCGAGCGTGATGCTGAAGATGGGCTTGTGGTTGTCGATCCAGCGCGTGCCGGGCAGCTGCACGTCGGGGAAGATGTACGAGTAGTTGGCGGGCGGCTCCTCCTGCATCACCGGCAGGTGGAACTTACCAGGGGGTGTACAGTAGTGTGCGCGTCGAGCGTGATGCTGAAGATGGGCTTGTGGTTGTCGATCCAGCGCGTGCCGGGCAGCTGCACGTCGGGGAAGATGTACGAGTAGTTGGCGGGCGGCTCCTCCTGCATCACCGGCAGGTGGAACTTACCAGGGGGTGTACAGTAGTGTGCGCGTCGAGCGTGATGCTGAAGATGGGCTTGTGGTTGTCGATCCAGCGCGTGCCGGGCAGCTGCACGTCGGGGAAGATGTACGAGTAGTTGGCGAGCGGCTCCTCCTGCATCACCGGCAGGTGGAACTTACCAGGGGGTGTACAGTAGTGTGCGCGTCGAGCGTGATGCTGAAGATGGGCTTGTGGTTGTCGATCCAGCGCGTGCCGGGCAGCTGCACGTCGGGGAAGATGTACGAGTAGTTGGCGGGCGGCTCCTCCTGCATCACCGGCAGGTGGAACTTACCAGGGGGTGTACAGTAGTGTGCGCGTCGAGCGTGATGCTGAAGATGGGCTTGTGGTTGTCGATCCAGCGCGTGCCGGGCAGCTGCACGTCGGGGAAGATGTACGAGTAGTTGGCGGGCGGCTCCTCCTGCATCACCGGCAGGTGGAACTTACCAGGGGGTGTACAGTAGTGTGCGCGTCGAGCGTGATGCTGAAGATGGGCTTGTGGTTGTCGATCCAGCGCGTGCCGGGCAGCTGCACGTCGGGGAAGATGTACGAGTAGTTGGCGAGCGGCTCCTCCTGCATCACCGGCAGGTGGAACTTACCAGGGGGTGTACAGTAGTGTGCGCGTCGAGCGTGATGCTGAAGATGGGCTTGTGGTTGTCGATCCAGCGCGTGCCGGGCAGCTGCACGTCGGGGAAGATGTACGAGTAGTTGGCGGGCGGCTCCTCCTGCATCACCGGCAGGTGGAACTTACCAGGGGGTGTACAGTAGTGTGCGCGTCGAGCGTGATGCTGAAGATGGGCTTGTGGTTGTCGATCCAGCGCGTGCCGGGCAGCTGCACGTCGGGGAAGATGTACGAGTAGTTGGCGGGCGGCTCCTCCTGCATCACCGGCAGGTGGAACTTACCAGGGGGTGTACAGTAGTGTGCGCGTCGAGCGTGATGCTGAAGATGGGCTTGTGGTTGTCGATCCAGCGCGTGCCGGGCAGCTGCACGTCGGGGAAGATGTACGAGTAGTTGGCGGGCGGCTCCTCCTGCATCACCGGCAGGTGGAACTTACCAGGGGGTGTACAGTAGTGTGCGCGTCGAGCGTGATGCTGAAGATGGGCTTGTGGTTGTCGATCCAGCGCGTGCCGGGCAGCTGCACGTCGGGGAAGATGTACGAGTAGTTGGCGGGCGGCTCCTCCTGCATCACCGGCAGGTGGAACTTACCAGGGGGTGTACAGTAGTGGTCGCGTCGAGCGTGATGCTGAAGATGGGCTTGTGGTTGTCGATCCAGCGCGTGCCGGGCAGCTGCACGTCGGGGAAGATGTACGAGTAGTTGGCGGGCGGCTCCTCCTGCATCACCGGCAGGTGGAACTTACCAGGGGGTGTACAGTAGTGTGCGCGTCGAGCGTGATGCTGAAGATGGGCTTGTGGTTGTCGATCCAGCGCGTGCCGGGCAGCTGCACGTCGGGGAAGATGTACGAGTAGTTGGCGGGCGGCTCCTCCTGCATCACCGGCAGGTGGAACTTACCAGGGGGTGTACAGTAGTGTGCGCGTCGAGCGTGATGCTGAAGATGGGCTTGTGGTTGTCGATCCAGCGCGTGCCGGGCAGCTGCACGTCGGGGAAGATGTACGAGTAGTTGGCGAGCGGCTCCTCCTGCATCACCGGCAGGTGGAACTTACCAGGGGGTGTACAGTAGTGTGCGCGTCGAGCGTGATGCTGAAGATGGGCTTGTGGTTGTCGATCCAGCGCGTGCCGGGCAGCTGCACGTCGGGGAAGATGTACGAGTAGTTGGCGGGCGGCTCCTCCTGCATCACCGGCAGGTGGAACTTACCAGGGGGTGTACAGTAGTGTGCGCGTCGAGCGTGATGCTGAAGATGGGCTTGTGGTTGTCGATCCAGCGCGTGCCGGGCAGCTGCACGTCGGGGAAGATGTACGAGTAGTTGGCGGGCGGCTCCTCCTGCATCACCGGCAGGTTGAACTCGCCGCACGTCAGCTTGCCGTTACGGCACAGGGGGAGCCACTGGGGACAACATTTTAGCTTGTATAAAAATTATTCATAAGTAATATACACCTAATTTTATAAATACAGTAAAATATTTCTTTAAAAAATGAGATGAAAATAAAAGTTAAAATTTTTCTTAAGACTAATCAGATTCTGCCAGCAGCTTTGTCCGCTTCAGAGTCAGAAATTATCCCAAGGGAATATACTCCTGTTGAAAATATTAAATGAAAGAAGAAAGAAAGAAAAACATTTTTATTTGGCGGAACAAGGCGCAAATTTAGAACTAACAAATTATAAGCACACTATGTGAAAGAAATATTTATTTATTTATTTAGTCATAGGAGAACCAACAGCTATAACAAAAGATTAACAATGGTATAAGAGACATTGAGCCAATTACAGGTTCCCACGGGTAGAAACAGGTAAAGTAATAGAAAACTTACGATCACTAATAAGCACGATAAAAAAAAGAACATAATTAAACATCTCTTATGTAAAATTAACACTATGCACTTATGAAAAAGTCCGCATTCAGCTGCGCCACATCCGCGCAAAACGGCCTAAATATTAAACCTATCCACCTCTATCTATTACCTGTGGTATTCATAGTCGATTGTATTGCAAATGTGACAATGACAGCTGTCAACGTTAAAAATTAAAATTGTTTGTCTCTTTCTTCTTTTGCTCTTTCTCTCTCTCTCTGATTCGCCGCCAGCGCTACACGAAGCAATCAATTGCTTTCTGTTCACTATTATAAATAAATCCTTCTAACTCCCGTGATAAAAAGTACTTATGTCCTATTCGAAGACACGGTCTACCGTGCACCAATTTTTATCTCGATCCATTCAGCCTTTTAAGCGTAAAGGAGCACATACACTCTTTAGCCTATAGAATATTAGTTCTATCCAAAAATTACTAACTACTAGCCAACATTTGTAAAAACGTAACTCGAAAGTGTTGTATCTGTACATATATAATTTGTAAAATCTTTCTGTTTTAATGTTGTTCATGCATGCTGTGTCTATCGTAATATATTTTACACTTGGTTTGTATAAGGGCAAGTACGTTTTGAATGCAATGTGTAACAATTGTTGACAGGCCAATAAATAAATAAAACCACTTCAGACATTAACCTACAAGATTCTCATATGACTTTGAAAAATATATTTGTTAATTTTTCATACATCTAAGTAAAGTGTTAAGTTTTTTCTGAGACAGCCTGAATCATTCTCAGCAATCGATATATATGTACTACGCACTAGATTACGCGTGCCGAACTCTTACTTCAATCGACTCAAGTGTAGTGTAATCTATACACCTTGAACGCTACACTATGTTGAACGAAACGCGTAAGTGCCACGAAATTTATAGCGCTTAAGACATTTTGGTCGCGAAAAAAGTATCCTCTAAAAGCTATCTTAGCGCTGTATGTTTTAATAGTTCTGTTAAACGGCATAATGCCAATGTAGGGCCGCAGCGAACTTTTGTTTTAACTTTTCAGTATTTTGACAAATATTTTCCATAACGTGCTTGTCTATCTCTAGAATATAAGTCGATGTTCTCAGCTTTTTCACACTCTATTTTTATTAAGCTGTTGATCCCCGCACGAACGCCGGCGGTCGTGCGCTATTGTCTTACTATTGTGTCTCTAATTACGCTACTCAAGAAGTTAATGAGGGAAGTTAGATTTGTTTAGTATTCTTACCGAGTATCCAACAGGAGTCTCCAAGTTCTTCTCCTGGTCAGGTGCTACCGGCTTCCTCTGGCAGGAAACATGCAGGAACGTGAATAACAAGTGATGCTGATCGCCCAGGTCAGCCGGTAGCTTCAGTTTTATCTCGTCGTACAGAGAAGGGTTTCTGGAAAAGACGAGGCACTGATCACCATAGAATAGAATAGAATAAACTTTATTGTACACCAAAAAAGTAACACAACTTATATATAAACTTAAATCTATGGGTACCATCATCATCATTTCAGCCGAAAGACGTCACTGTTAGACATAGGCCTCCCCCTAGTGTCGCCACAACGAACGGTCTTGTGCGTCTCGCATCCATCGGATTCAGGTCATCGGTCCACCTTGTGGGAGACCGCGCCAACGCTGCATCTTCCGGTACGTGGCCGTGGTCGCCACTGCAGAACCTTTCGGCCCAATCGATCATCTGTTCTGCGAGCAATGTGCCCTGCCCACTGTCACTTAAGTTTGGCAATTCTTTGGCCTATGTCGGTAACCTTGGTTCTCCTGCGGATGTCATCATTCCTGATGCGATCACGCAAGGAAACTCCAAGCATAGCCGTTTTCATTACTCTTTGGGTGACTTTGAGCTTTCTGATGAGGCCCATTGTGAGCGACCTCGTTTTAGAGCCATATTTCATCACGGGCAGGTGCCCACCTCCTTTTCAACGGAGGATTATGAGACTTACATACACACTCTGTTCCGCATAAACGCAAAAGTGAACAGGTTACTTTAGGCAACGACCTTACAGCCACTAGACGCCTCATGCTTGAACTAGCGCACCAAAACAATTCTATCAACTAGGTAGCCGAGGTACGGGGAGCGGGGTACTACGTTCTGATTAATTCGATTGGTACGGGGGAGCGAGGTACTGCGTTCTGACTGGTCGAGACAACAGATCTATAATAATATGTGTTGACAGACACGCGGCGATTGTTATTAGACGTCTAGTGGATATAAGGTCGTTGCGTCTAGGCAAGCGTGCCCCATCGTCAACCACATCATCGCTTACCATCAGGGGAGATACTGGTCAAGCGTTATGCGGGAACTAGATTAGACCGACGCACACGTGGGCGATGCCAGAGTTGTACGTAGCGTCACGTCACGTGGCGTGAGTCTAACGCACCTATATCGGCGTACGTGGCTCACGTGGGCCCAATGTAGTTCGACCTTGAGCCTATTAAACACAAAAAAAGAAGGAAAAATCATTGGCTTTATTATCTTACTTGTTATGGTAAAGCACGGTGGTGTAAGCTTCATTGGTGAACTCTGGACAGGAACTTCTTCCGAATATAGCTGGCAGGGCTGACTCCTCGTTCTCACCAGACATTAATTGTATTCGCACCTGTTAATTAAATTGTTTATCGTTTAATAAAGCACGCGAACACATTCGCAAGAAGTTGGTAGAATCATCACAGCATTGAGTGGCTGGATTTGTTGATGATACAAGGATTTAGGTAAGCCTTTTTAATGGAGGTCAGGATTTTACACCCCATTCCGCATACTTCTATAATCTTCATAAGATATTCACAAGGAGGGTCGATTTTCCGATAGTTTTAGTGATACTCACAGTAATGTTCCTAGCGGAGCCGGTGCGCGAGGTGTACGCGTTCAGGTTGATCTCTTTGACAGCCAGGTACAGCAGGTTGCGGTACTGGTAGTGCGGCATCGCGGGAGGATGCGTCGGAAACGGGAGGATCTCCTTGCAGGGACGTACGTTGTCATCTAAAAGGGAAAATGTATACAGAACGATTGCATCACTGCTTACCTTCAGGTGGGAACGCAGTCAAGCACTAGTTTGTAGCATTCAAAGAAACATATATAAATCACTAGCTTCTGCCCGCGGCTTCGCTCGCGTAAAAGTAGGTTTCTTCATACAAACTTCCAAACCCCTTAGGGATGGAGTTTCGTAAAATCTGGGTTGCCTGGAAGAAATCGCCGAGTGCGATAAGGCCGCCAATTGTATGTTTCTTTTGTATTATTATTTAAATTTTTAAATTTGTAATCTTGGTATGCAATAAAGTATATATAAATAAATAAATCCGTTCTTAGCGTTCGTTCCGTTCTTACCCTATAAGGAACCTACCTGCCAAATTTTAAGTTTGTGGGTGTTACAGTTTCTGAGATTTCATGATTAATCAGTGAGTGGTATTTCGCTTTTATATGTATAGATTAAAAGAAATTTCACACGAGTGATATAACCACTCGTACTTTGAATCACAGAGCAAATATTACTGCATTCATTTGAAATCTAACTTTGCATCGTACAATACTATGATATTTACATTTGTACGTAAATAAGGCTCAACAATGTATGAAAAATCATTTTTATACAATACTAGCTGACCCGGCGAACTTCGTACCGCCTATCCTACTCTACCCTACTCTACCATACTCTACCCTACTATAAACCTCACGGAGCCCGAGACCTTCCCAACGAATGCAAAACCGTGGAAATCGGTTCGTGCGTTCTGGAGTTATAGCGTCAGGAAGGAAAACCCGACTTATTTTTATATAGTAGATGTAACTTAATAAACGCATATCCTGAAAGCAGTAATAATAATATAATAATATTCCACAACTATCACACGACGCCGTCTAGCCCAAGCTAAGCAGAACTTGTGTTGTGAGTACTAGACACCTGATGAACATACTTATATATTTCTAAATACAAACATATTATAGATCAATTACACCCAGACACAGTACAAATGATCGTGGTCATCACACAAACATTTATCCTGGGTAGGAATCGAACCCACGACGATCGATAGCATCAGGGTCACTGACCACTAGACAACAGGCCAGTCAATCATCAAGGGCACTATGTTGCGGCGATCTCTCGCGCCGGGCCTTGGTACAGGCCATGGGCCGGAGCGATGAGGAGTGACAGGCAGTCGCCTCCTTCTGCGAAGCAGTAATGCTAGCAAAGGAGGCGGCCGATCGCGTGAGGCAACGGACCTCACGCCCTAGTCGCCGCCGGGATTCCGATCCCGATTTCCGGCCACCGTAGGCGCAGGCTTGCGGACGGCGAGCAATGTGTCGCCGTCCGACCGTCCGGTAACCGTCCGGACCGAGCCCAAGTCGTCGACGGCACGTATTGTTCCACGCGCGCCTCAGGGTGATGTCAGCAAATCGTAGGGGCCCAGCAGGGTCGTAGCCTACTGGGGCCATGGGTAGTGTGAAAACGAAACCCGGGGCCCTGGGACGAAGGCAACGAAGGAACAGGAGTGGGTTTTTAGTCAGTAAAAGTCTGACACTATCTCCCGCTCCGCCCAAGAGCGAGATTTGTCATTAGATGATTTTCCCACCTTAAAAAAAAGGGCACTATGTTCACCCATAAGTTGGAGCCGTCGATCGGTCTTCCGGCGACTAGGGGCATAGGGGAAGGGTAATTTTTCCAAAAGAATCTAAATATGAAATGAAAAATGTGTAAATGATTAAATATCATCCAAACGTTTCGTAAACAGAAGCATTTGCCAAATAAATGTTTGTAAACAGTTGTAGAGTCCGAAGCACTGACACACGACGCAAAATCACATCGCGACAGAATATGCGATGTCGTGGAATTATACGCTACTTGTGAATTTCACAATACTGGGCCAGGGTTGTACCGTCAATTTATTGTATCTGGGTGTAATTTATCTGTAATATGTATGTATTTAGAAATAAAATATATAAGTATGTTTATCAGTTGTCTAGTACTCATAACACAAGTTCTGTTTAGCTTGAGACTAGACGTCGTTGTGTGATAGTTGTGGAATATTATTATTATTAACTGTAGAGGCCAGTTAGGGCTGACGCCTGTCAGGGCTGCGAATTGTTCGAAGGAGTTACCGCAGCCCTCGCAATGAAGAGCAACTGAAGGAACACTGTGGGTTTTAGTCAGTAAAAGTCTGACACTCCCTCTCCACCCAGAGCTGGAGAAGTTACTTGATAATTTCCCAAGTAAAAAAGGATCATCTCTACTCAATTACTCTTAATTGATAGTCAAGACAATTTGAACCCTATCTCACCTCCATAAGGATGCAACTTCGCCAGTTCTGGAGTAAGTCCATTCTTCATTTCATCAGGACACGGTGACACTTCGATCTTCAGAGTACCGGGGATGCACTTAAGCTTCTTGGGAGCTGAGCTGGGTCGCTTGATCTCAGCTAGGAACTTGTACAGATCTTCGTCGCGGAGTTTGTCCGTTTCCTAAAATATAATGAATACAGTAAAATGATTGATTAATAAATAGATAGTAACACGGTGTCCTACAGAGGTGACACAATGCGAACGCGATCGCGAAGCTATGCGGTGTGAATGGAAATAAGTTTTCAAAGAAAATATTTTTTCATAGCAAGCTTTTATAGCGCGGTATATACGAGTACCTATATAATTAATACTCATCAAGACCATTCCAAAAAGCTCAAACACGATGGGGTTATCTGAGTTCCTATGGCCACCTTCCGGTTCCTTCATCAGATCAGCTCCATGTCATAATAATTTTACATTATTGTGGTAACCAGGAAGTGGATTTACCTATTTTAATTTGCAAGATTTGATTACAGACAAACAGCGGGACAGGTGAAACTAAATATAAGCTTGTAAAAACAATTGATACTCTATTGCGTTATTTATTATTGCCTACGTGACCAAGCGCACGTGGGTGCGGTGGGCGATGAGCAAAGCGAAGTGGACATGTTCAGTTGGTTTAATATTTTCGCGCGAACTCTTGCGGTGCGGTGGCTTATTTTGAACAAATTGCGACTGAAGCGATGGCACCATCGCACGCACATAGGACAAAGCCGCTGGGTCGCGTTGAATTCGCGTGAACCGCATCGGATCGCTTCGCAATCGCCCACGTAAGACACAGCGTAAGGAACGGGACGTTGACGTCGATGTGAGGGGGAATTTTGAGAGAGATAGAGATGAAGCTTCATATAGCGTCATCCTTTTTCCTCAATGTAAAAATGTCAACTTTTACGCTTCATGATATATACGGTATCATTTCCCTAAATATATTTCATTTAGGGTTTCCTAAGAATGCGTTACCGTAAAATAGCGATCGCAAAATAAAACACATCGCCTAAAAAGAGCATTTTTATAGCATAATGTACACCTACTGCCATTATACAACGGCGTTCCATTTTACGGGTGTTTTATCGCAGTCACTTAATATACAGAAGAAAAAAAAATCATATAAGCAATGCATTAGACGTAAATCTAAAAATCAGTACACTTACCTGTTTAAAAAAGCTCGTAACGGTAATAACGATAGGCTTGAACGTGTCAAGCTGATTAGCGAGGTCGTCCGCGTGATGGGTGGGCGCGCGGCGCTCAATGGAACCCTTACGGGTCAGCGACCCACCCACCTCGCCCGCACGACGACGCAGCTGCTCCAGGCTACTGGAGGACGCCTTGCGGTCTGTGTGATGTAATTAGTTTATGGTAGATGACCAAGTTGGAAGGCCTCCCACAAGGTGGACCAATGACCTGGTGAGGGTCGCGGGAATCCGATGGATGCAAGACGCACAGGACCGGTCATTATGGCGACACTTGCGGGAGGCCTATATCCAATAGTGGACGTCTTTCGGCTGAAATGATGATGATGATGACAATGAGCAAGCAGCCATCCCCTCTACATGTTCTGAATAGAGCTACACGGTCACTCACAAATGCGTGCACTGTCTGGACTGGTCTACTCAAATCTGGATTATAATTTAAGTGTCTTCAAGGCTAGAGCGAATAGGCTCTTAATAAACTAGTGCGCCTCACCATCAACGATTGCATCACTACATACCATCAGGTGGGATCGCAGTCAAGCACTAGATTATAACAATTAAAAAAAAAAAACCTGACGAATCTGACCAAGACAATGTTCTAACTATTATTCTAATAGGGTTGCCATCTGTACTATATTCTATAGTATCGTATCATATTTTAGTCAATTATATTTTATATTGTAAATAAATAATATACGTAGTTCACAAAATACTACTTTTTCATCAAAGATTCAAATACTGAGAAATATTTGCTAAAATTCCATACAAGGCCAAAATACGTAATTCGCTCGATCTAACTCGTGACTCTTATTTCATAGTTCTCAAATTTTTCTGCATAAGTGCACAAGATGAATATTACTATTATCTACCATTGGTTAATCTTCAAAGGTCTAAAATGAGTAACTACAAATAAAAAAATAAATGTGTACTATATTTTTTTACAGAATTTAACAAAAGTACTACATACAAGTATTTAAGAAAAATACTATATTTCTCTCAAAAAACCGCGGCAACCCTAATTATACAAAACCTTACGATTGACTTTGATTGTGTGAGAAATGACATGAAAGAAAGAGAGCCAGTGATAGCGTAAGGGTTGACAGAACGGAATGGGCGAAAAAAAAAAACTTGTAGCGCTGAAACCCCAAGTAAGAAAAAAATAAAAAATAAATAAATAAATAAGAAGACTAGGGCTGGTAGATGATTATGATACACACGAACAAAACAGACTAAATACTCTAAAAGTCTAAATGATGGTGAAAACTGCAACAAATTCCATTGTGAAATTAGGAAAAACTAAGCAAGCACATGGATATGAACAGAGCCTTAAGACTTGTTTATATTTATTTATTCATAGGTACTCGTACTTTATCTTACACCAAGATAATTTGGTATTATTCTGTGTTTAATGTTGTACAATATTTTATACTAAACAACAGATAACACTATAAAGAAATCCTTTTTAAAAAACAACATCAAAATTGTTTATTAAATGAAGCAGTAATTAGAATTTTAATTATTTATTATACAACATTATTTTTAGTATATAATATATGCGAAACCTGAATATAGTTTGTTCAGAATCAGTAACGATTCCAATAAATTTTACACAATATATTTTCCCAAAAATATTTAAAAAAGGTCACAAGTTGGACACCACCGACACTAAGTACAATACAGGTCACGGCAAGTCATAGCGGGCATTAGGCGCCAGTGCACAGCTGGGTGCGGGAGCAAAACAACATCTCAGTCGTCCGGATGGCCCGGTGACCATGTATTTTTGCGGACGTGTTTCGGGTTTCTCATTATATTAAAATAATGTTGTATATTTCAATTTTTTTATTATTATTAAGATTGGAGGTGTGGTGGGGACATCTCGTAATCTCTTTTCTACGTACGTAACCTAATGGCGGTGACGTCACATTTCAGTGTGTGCTTCCATTTTCTGTTACTTGACAGTTGCCCCTTCCATTTCCTTTTGATTTGAAAGGTTTTTAACTTAGTTAATTATAAACGGATTTTAATATTTTTTTCTGTATGCCATTTTGAAAAAATAAGACAACTAGCCAATACATTACATTATGCTAAAATACTGAATGTGGACGTAATATGGCATATTTTTTATTGATTCGAGTTAATTAATTTATTGATGCTTGAATACACAATACTTATTGCCGAATAAATGAAAGATGATTCAGCTACAACTATTTCTACACATCGATAAATACTCGTTGATGGGGGACGATCATTCTAGATAACGATAAAATTTTGCCACAATCTTAGCCCCGAATTCTCAAAAGTAACTCAGCTATTTCTCACGCTGTCTATGTCACTTAAAGGGATATTGTAGATATAAAAACTTAAGCGTTTCAAAAACCAGGGGCCTTACCATGACTTGTTAAAATGTAAGTCGTGTGAGCGAGAAAGCCCATACCTTTAACAGTTCAGTTTAGGTCGTTAAATGGTTTTTTTTTTTCCGGTGGGAAAATCATCTAATGACATCTCCCGCTCTACTCAAGAGCGGGGGATGGTGTCAGAATTTTTACTGGCTAAAAACCCACTCCTGTTCCTTCGTTGCCTTTCGTACCAGGGCCAAGTCTTCCTTTCAGAAGCAGACCCTTGGCCCCAGTTGGCTTCGACCCTGCTGGGCCCCTACGGTTTGCTGATATCGACTTGGTCTCGGTCCGGACGGTTACCGGATGGTCGGACGGCGAGCTACCCATTGCTCGCCGTCCGCAAGCCCGCGCCTACGGTGACCGGAAATCGGCAGGTCGTCAAATAGATCGCGTGAAGCGCTCGTGGTAGGGCCTCTATATTTTTTGAGAATTCGGTCGTAAGATTTATGTGAAAAGCCAATTACCAGATGCACCTTCTGCAACAGTTCCAAAGTCAGCATTGAAATACAATTTTGGATTATTGAAAGCCAATTAAAATAAGAACAATCAACTAAAAACTATCTAGATTATCAGTATCTCAAAGCATTTATTTAAATTAAACCATTTACAGTCATTTTTAGTTTAATTATACAGAAGTCACAAATCAACTATCGGGCAGTTGCCTTCTGGTCGGGGGACTGCCGTTTTCAATGGAGAATACATACCTTTAAAAGCTAATAGGGAAGTAACTAATTGCCTATCCGGGCTGCGGGAATGTACGAAAAAGTCACCGCAGCCCGTCACAGCGGGCGGGCGAGTGCCCATACTAATTTACTTCTCACTATTACACTTCTAGTATAATGGTTTTACTGTCTTTGTCAATTAGTTAACAAGAAGAATCTACTAGAACTATCTATCCACGAGAACACTACCGGCAAACTGTACTGCAATTTGGCAGAAATGTGAAAATATTTATGTAAATTTTCTTGAATAAACCATTAAAAAAAAAAGCAGTCGTCAAAAGTCACAGCAGTTTTAGGCAGTAAAAGTCTTATACTTCCTCTCGTTCTACCCAGAACGAGAGAATTTACTTGCCACCCAAATAACCTCTTTAAGACCTTTCAGGAACTCTTTTTTATTATAAATCAATATTCTATATATATATAAAAGAAAGTCGTGTTAGTTACACTATTTATAACTCAAGAACGGCTGAACCGATTTGGCTGAAAGTTGGTGGGGAGGTAGCTTAGAACCAGGAGACGGACATAGGATACTTTTTTTTTTGATTAGGGTAGAGTAGGATAGAGTAGGATAGAGTTGGGTAGAGTAGGATATAGTAGTCAGTTGACGGGAGCGAAGCCGAATATAATATACACCACTAGATTTTAATTAGTAGAAATACTTAAAGGACTTATTAGAAAAGGTCTTGTTATTATTTAAGTGAAGTCTCAATAAATAATATTCATAAACAGCAAAGTTATTAGCGTTTGTTTATATCCCAAAATATCACTCAATTTATGGCAATATTGTTTAGATTGACACATACAGACGAATGAAAAACAATGGAAAAAAAAACACTGCGCGTAGTATTTTCTAGTAGCAATTGTTATGAATAATTGATTCAATTATGAATTTACCAATTATGACAAATTTTCGTGGACAATTTTAGGATTTCGTTTTTTTTTTACTTTTGACTACATAATTAAGATCAGTAACAGGTACAACTAGAGCTCATTTATTTTTGTACTAATAAAAAAATAGGGATGTATATAGGGTGACTGGTAATTAGTGTACGATACTTAAACACATGATTGTGCTCATGATAACCAACAACTTTCACTATGGAAACAAACCAGAAATCGCGAAAAAAAAATCAGCTGTTCAGTACATTTATGTTTGCCTAATGTACTGAACAGCTGATATTTTTTTCGCGATTTCGGCTTTGCTCCCATAATAAAAATTGTTTGTTATCATGAGCACAATCACGTGTTTAAGTATCGTACACTAATTGCCAGTCACCCTATATATTTATTGTACTCTATGAATTTGTATTTCATGAAGTTATTGAGCGCATTTGCAATAGCTAGATGTTACCCTATTTCTAGAAGTGAACTCACCCAAGCTGTTAGTGTTGGCACAAGCGGACACGCCGTCCTTGTCCTGGTCACGCTCCAGGCTGTTGGAGCCGCTGAGTATGTTGAGGAGCGAGACGGCGCTCCAGGCGAGCGGCATGCGGTACTTGCCCAGGCGGGAGCACGCCGCCGCCGCACCGGCGCGGACTTTCTCACGGTTCTACGGATAAAAAGATGATATAGACAGACAGACATATAGGTGAAAGTTTGTGAGCGTGTATATTTGTTACTCCTTTACGGCCCGTTCACGATCTTGTCGCTGTGAGCGGTAGCTAAACGCGGTGCGGCGAGCGCTAAGATCAAAAGTATGAAAATGTTTGAAGCACGCCACGAGACGCCGCTCCTAGCGCCGCGCGCCCACGTACCGATGCCGCCCCGCTCGCCGCGCCGCTCACCGCTAAGACCGAAGTCCTGAACAAGCCGTTACGTTGAAACTGCTGAAGGGATTTGCATGTTTGCGCACAAAGCTATTATATGAATTTGTCAGCTTCTGCTAGCAGCTTCGCACGTGGTAAAGTAAAAAATTATATCAAAGCAACATACTCCGAGCATAAAAAGTATCATACGTAGGTACATATCTGTTCCAGGACATTGTCTACCTTTTTTTTTGACGTGGGTATTCATCTTATGTCTTTTCGCGCTCTTGGGCGGCGCGAGAAGGCGTGTCAGACTTTTATTGACTAAAACCACACCTATGTTTCTTCAGTTGCCCTTTACATGGTGTTACGGACACGAGCATGTAATTTAGAATCACTAAATATAATCAACATTACGTCATTCATAGATGCGTAACGTATGTACATACGCGCTGTACATAATAAGGGGAGAGCCAATCAGAGGCAAGACTATTGTCCAATCGGATACAGGGATAGTATATAAGGCTATGTACTGAGTTCTTAGAAGTACATAACGCGGTTCTTAGAAGTAAATAGTGCAGAAAACCGTTAAGAATAATCTGGGCTTCTATTGGTGGATTTACAACGGAGAAAACACGCCACTATTAATGACCAATAGTGAGCTAGCGGTGTGCGGGTGTCGGGGTACATCAGCCGGCCTCAACAGGATTCGGGAAACAGGACGAGAGGGATGGGGACTCTCTCCCACGACTTGCGACCGGCTGAAAAGGTACTTAAGCTACACTTTCCTTGAAGACGACGTTCTCTCTCTGCAGTTCGACTTGAAGCGTCACCACGTCAGTTTGTCACGGCACCCTAGGCTCCTAGAGCGGCCCTAGATTTCCAAATTTCCTAAGTTATCTAACGTATTAGAGTCAGTGAAGTATTGTAAAGTAACTGTGAACTATTTGTGAATTAGAGTCACGCGTATGTACGTAAAGGACATCGTTTATGTGAAAGTATTTACACGTGTTATGTGAAGGTTTATTTACGTGTTAAAATAAACGGCTGAGGCCTTTCAAGCGTGACCATTGTGTTTTGTAATTATTTACATCCTCTGCCCCCAACACATGGGTTTCCCTTACAGAAGTCAACCCATGGCCCCAGTAGGCTTCGGCCCTACGCCGTCGACGACTCGGGGTCTGTCCGGCGGACGGTGACCGGGCAGCCGGACGGCGAGCTACCTATTGCTCGTCGTCCCCAAGCCCGTGTGCTAAATTTCACCCAAATCCGTTTGGCGTTTTAAGCGTAAAGGAGTAACAAACAAACACACACACATACATAATGTAGAAGCAAAAACCAACCTTATCGTCTTTAATATACGGCTCCACACACTCATTGACGTCTCCTTGAAGCACCTTCTCCACTCTCACAACGAGGAACATATCTGGCGAAGGGTTGAGGAGATCAAAGACAGCACTACGGCTGAGGGTTGAGAGGTCCGCGTGAGGGACGTGGGAGGCTAACATCTGGCGGGTGCACTCCGAATTCAGGTTGAAATAGAAGTTCTCCGAGACTTTCTTCTTCTCTTTCGCGTCGTAGACCGCCATGGAGGCGAAGAGTGGTTCCACGTCTAGTTCTAACCTGGAATAGAAATATAATATTAACCAATTGAATGCTAAGAATTTCAAGGAGTCACAACTTAGTTCTCACCATACATTGTCAGCCTATATGAGGAATATTGTAGTTGGAGTCTTTATTAATTAACTAACAAATCAAATCAAAAGCATTTATTTCAAATAGACAATTTACAGGCACTTTTGAATAGTCAAATGTCGGTCAGTCCAAAAAAATTGATGCTAAACTGCATGTTCCAAAGCGCAGATCTCTATGGAGAAGAACGTGCAAGAAACTCCATGGACACTCTTTTAAATCATATTATAAGTTACATATAATCTTGGTTACATATTTCTTGATGCTTCTATTATGTGAGCAACAGTAGCATAGCCTATATACGAGATATCTCGTACTTAGGCACCAGCAATATCAACAATTTCATCAGAGGCCATCTACGAGAAAACTCGCAGTGTCTTAGTATGAGTTTCGCGCACGCGCAAGCTCAATCTACGTGACGCTGTAACGTGTCCCGCAACCTGCCCCAACATTTTACAACGCATTTGCGTGACGCGCGACGTATTGTTGGACCATTTCGTAATATATAATTAGACCTACTAAAAAGCTTTATTGAAGTTGGCGATATTTATTCTTATTACATACCTACACATCTAACACTAAACATCTATTTATGATTTATAACTTTGTCAAGTATACATTACTATCTGCACATATATACTTGTATATTTATTTATTAAATTCCCATATAAAAAAAACTGATTTTCATCCATACCTACACTCTAGGTTCAGTTGAAAACCAGCGTCAGGCAACTGCTACGTAGTTGTCTGGCATTATGCTGAACTGGACCCATTTGGCGTAGCCGTGAGACATATTGTTATTGTTAATTTTATTTCTCCTTATTTTAGTTTGTGAATCAATTATTTGTTGATTAATGAACCATGGTGTGCCAAATAAACATATTTTCTTTCTTTTTCTATCTTTCTTTCTTTTCTATTTGACAGCGTTGCGCGTCATGTTGGGGGACATTTTGTCCTCTAATGTATCTGAGGCTTAATGTTGACAACCAGGAACCGATTGAATGTAAGACAAATGAGTTTTACACGGTTTTCCATGCAATTTACCCAATTTTTCTCTCTTCATAAGAAAGATTCTTCCTGAGACTTAAAATATAGTTTGGAAAAGGTTCATCCAAATCGGTCCAGGAATTCTGGAGTTTTGTGCTTAGTAACACATTTAGTCATTAATTTGATGATTTACAAGTATGTAGGTCGTTTAAACAAATGCTTTACTCACTTCAACTGATGGCAGACCACCATAATTCTGTGACCCACGATCTCACACGGCATCTCAGCAGCTAGCCTCCGTTCCACCGCCTCCTCCTCGTCAAGATATGGAGTATATAGACCCAAGAGATCAGCCTGACGGTTCTCTAACCTAAAATAAGACAAATGGAAATACGTATGAAACTTGTTTGTATATATTTAATGATACTTCATTCTATTTAAATATTTATTATTTATTTATTGTGCAAACCTACCACAGTGTTGTCTCTTTTAACCAAAAGGTTGACTGGTAGAGAATGCCTTGTTGCATTAAGTCCGCCTATGTACCACTACTGTACATGAAGTTTAAATAAATCCGTGACAAGAGCACAGAATACGGCTGTTCATATAAAATGGTTGATAGTAGAGTGTAGTTAGAATTTACCTCCTGGACTCATTAACAGCATCCAGCTGTTCCGGTGGTTTCCTTTCAAACAAGTCGGGTAGCAGAGGATCCGAGGATGAGCTCCGAAGGTCCAGGCTCGCCCAGGAACCACGCGGAGTAAGAGTTTCGTTGCAAGAGGATGATGAGGACATAGACGCCACTGACTGACGGCCGCTTGATGGAGCGGATTCAGACTGAAGAAAGATATTTAGTTGATTTTGTGACATGAAAAACTAGAAAAACAGAGGTGTATGAACAATCTTAAAAATTAAACTGTAACTGATGGTATGGTGTTTTTTATATAGCTAGACAAGATGAAATTCAAGTGGTTGTTGACCCGATGCTGAACGATTTTGTCTCGTCCATACATCAATACATATATGTCTCATCATCATCATTTCAGCCGAAAGACGTCCAGTGTTGGACATAGGCCACCCCCAAGCGTCGCCACAACGACCGATGTATGTCTAATGAAAATAATTAACAATTCAAATTTCATATTAGAGAGGGTCTTACGTGCTGGCCACGGACAATTCGCTATAGCGAAAATTCGCGCGGCGCGACCGGCGGCGCGTCTTGCGAATGAATCAAATGTATGGAAATGTACTGGGCATGCCACGCGCAGCGGCGACCAGCGAGACGACCGGGGCCAGTACATTTCCATACATTTGATTCATTCGCAAGACGCGCCGCCGGTCGCGCCGCGCGAATTTTCGCTATAGCGAATTGTCCGTGGCCAGCACGTTAGATATGCATAGCACGGAGAGCTATGCTTCGCAGATATTGGCGTACAAACTTACAACATTTCAATATTAACAATTTTTTTTAAATTATAATATGTATTATTCATGTTCAAGAAAATTAATAGCCATAAAAAATATCAAATAGAATGTCAAAAAAGTGAACTTAGTTGATTCAACCGGTGATGGCTGAGGACTTGAAGTCTTACAGTTGAAACGCTGTCGACAACCCTGACAAACTTTCCAGGTGGAATTTAATAAGCAACAGATCATCACAATGACGCTGTACTGTACCTGGTGCTCTTCGGTGCTAGTAGGCTCGGCGTCCACCTCGTACTGGTGGCGCGGCCCCGCCTGAAGGCGCTCCAAGCGCTCGCTCAGCCGCTCGCGCCCGCACATGGAGCCCGAATAAGCTCTGTACTTGTACTCCACCACTGTGTAGTCCGTTGTGTAGCAGCGGATACAGTCGCGGACAAACATTGGGGCTTTTGCACTGGTGGGATGAGAGAGCGAAAAGTTCTATACTTCTATACTAATATTAGTTCCTGCCAAAGCCAAATGTGAAAGTAGAAAATTGTCCCAAGGAAACATGGTCTACCAAGTACTACATTTCATACAAATCCGTTCAGCCGTTATGGAGTAACAAACATATAAATATATACACAAACTTTCGCCTTTATAATAAAATCGTTAGATTGGTTTTAGAATGATGACAGTTCCAGTGTGAGAGAGGGAGACAGAGCTTTATATGACAGATAGCGCCATCCTTTTTTCACACACAAACTTTCGTTTTATAACAGAATCGTTAGATTGGTATTAGATTGATGACAGTTCCAGTGTGAGAGAGGGAGACAGAGCTTTATATGACAGATAGCGCCATCCTTTTTTCACACACAAACTTTCATTTTATAACAGAATCGTTAGATTGGTATTAGATTGATGACAGTTCCAGTGTGAGAGAGGGAGACAGAGCTTTATATGACAGATAGCGCCATCCTTTTTTCACACACAAACTTTCGTTTTATAACAGAATCGTTAGATTGGTATTAGATTGATGACAGTTCCAGTGTGAGAGAGGGAGACAGAGCTTTATATGACAGATAGCGCCATCCTTTTTTCACACACAAACTTTCATTTTATAACAGAATCGTTAGATTGGTATTAGAATGATGACAGTTCCAGTGTGAGAGAGGGAGACAGAGCTTTATATGAACGATAGCGCCATCCTATTTTCACACACAAACTTTCGCCTTTATAATATTTAGAGTGAAAGAGGAAAGATTTGTATGTTTGTATTTTTGTTTGTAATAAGCTCAAAAACTACTGAACCGATTTTAAAAATTCTTTCATCAGTAGAATGCTACTTTATCATTGAGTGACATAGGGAAGCGGGTGAAACCGCTGGCAGGAGCTTGGTTTTTATAAAGCAATTAAAAATAAAAACGAATGCAATATTATTGACAGGACGGTTGCCGTTAAGATGCGCCCAGCCCCTCTAGCCAAGTTACAACCGTTTCGT
Source organism: Mythimna impura (assembly GCA_905147345.3). Taxonomy (NCBI): domain Eukaryota; kingdom Metazoa; phylum Arthropoda; class Insecta; order Lepidoptera; family Noctuidae; genus Mythimna; species Mythimna impura. The sequence goes on along the minus strand of LR990348.1, from coordinate 28,066,631 downwards.
TTCGATTCTCTTTTCGTCGATCGCCTCGAGTAGGCCACGCCTCCGATTCCTTTATTCTGACGTCATCTTAACGCTCAGAACAAAGGAATAGGAGGCGTGGCCGGCTCAAGGCGATCAACGAAAAGAGAATCGAAACGAAACGTTTGTAACTTGGCTAGGGGGGCTGATTTGGGAATGCGCCCCTTTCGAGTCATTCGCGAGCCGCTTGCGAATTGCGCGCGTGCACTTCATGTTACGAACGTGTACGAAGCGCGTGCGGCACAGGGGCTTCATACGACCGAGCCGCGCGCGAAATTCACGCGCGCCGTACGCAGGCGGCTCGCGAGCGGCGCATTCGCCAGGTCTGGACACACCATAATGATTGAGAGGTTGGTCTTCGTGTCGCGGGTTCGATTCCTAGTGAAAGTTGTAAAGTTTGTGTAGTTTCGTATCTCAAGTGTCTGCACAACTAGACAATATGTATAATCATTGAAACAGGCGCGATTTCGGTAAAATGGAGCTGAGAATTTTAGTGTAGTAAATATTGACCGCCTCAGCGAAGTTTGTCGAGAAGACAGACTCGATACATTTGCTGCCAATTACTGCAAAAGCATTAGAATGTGTTACATCCGCATTTTAATGGAAAACTAAAGGGACTGTACTCTTAATCAAAAAAACTAAATAACTTCTAAACATGACATTATTTGATTCTGTATATGCTTTTGCGAAGCCATAACGAGGAGCGCCGGCTTTTAGAAAACCTCATGGGTGAGGCTCATGCTCAATTGATGACTCGAAAAAATGGCGAAGTGTGAGAAGAGAAATGCACAGTGATCGACCGATAAATAAATGTCCTACTTACATACTGCGGAACAACGAAAGTATCACAAACACCCAGACCCAACACAAATATCTGTTTCATCAACAAACATATGTGTTAGGGCGGGAATCGAACCCGCGATCCTTGCGACTTAACCGGCGCTATAAACCACTGCGCTAATCGGGTCGTCGGGTAATGAAATAAAAAAAAGTAAAAAAACTAAAACCCGACTACGACAAAAAAAACGACGAAACTAAAAGTATGAAACAAGATTTCCAGGATGCTGAAATAAACAAGGTAAAAAGAAAAGCCGCAGTCACACGTTATAGGTAACAACCGAAACACTTTAATAACGTGTGACTACGGCTTTTTTTTTACCTTATTTATTTCAGCATCCTGGAAATCTTGTTTCATACTTTTAGTTTCGTCGTTTTTTTTGTCGTAGTCGGGTTTTAGTTTTTTTTACTTTTTTTTATTTAAATTATTTTGGTGTTAAATCACTGTGCTTCTATACCATTTGCAAAAGCTAAATTTAAAATATCTAATTAATAATGGTAAATTAATTTTTGTCCACCAGAGGGCGCCACATTGAATTTTGATGATATATTTTGATAAGTACCAGTGAAGCCCTTTCAAATGATATCAAACACGGTGTATTTATCTTAACATTTTTTTTAACACATGACTTCTTGTCCGCTAGAGGGCGTCACTTTAAATTTGAACAATATTTTGGAAATGTACAAGTAAAGCCCTTTCAAATGATACCAAACACGGCGTATTTATCTCCATTTTTATTTTTTACACATTACTTTTTGTCCGCTAGAGGGCGCCATATCAAGTTTTGTGAGACGTCACGTAACCTATGTTCAGCGGACAATTAAGACGGTTCTAACGATACCTCATACGTCGAGTTCCGATAAGTAGATTTGGAGCTATGTGGGAACAGATGAACAAACTCACATACATACATAGCCTGTCAAAATCATAACCCTCCGTAGTCGGGTAAAAACGCCCATACTTAAAAGGCGATTACTGATCTGCCCCCCTAGCCAAGTTACAATCGTATCGTTCGCGCCGAACGCCTCGAGTAGGCCACGCCTCCGATTCTTTTGTTCTGACGTCATCTCAACGCTCAGTCACGTGGTCAGAACAAAGGAATCGGAGGCGTGGCCTACTCGAGGCGTTCAGTGCGAACGAAACGATTGTAACTTGGCTAGGGGGATGTTTCTTGATGTCTATTCTTATAGGTGCTCGGCACCCACTGTTTATTTCTCATGGGTGCTCGAGCCCCCGAGCACCCACGGAGTCGGCGCCCCTGGCCATAACAACAAATAAATAAACACGAAATATATAAATGGCATGGCTGGCGCAGTGGTTGAACGATTGGCTGCTGTGGTACGGGTCGCGAGTTCGATTCCCGCACGGAATAAATATTTGCATGGCCTACAGATAGATGTTCCGGGTCTGGATGTCTTGTGTATGAGAGTTTACATAATATTCGATACAAGAATAATTCAAGTGGGGCACGTTTAAAAAAAAAAAACAGAGAAAAAAAGCAAGTAAAGTAAGAAAAGTAGTATTAGGTTTAATAGAGTGTTTATTAGTTGTTTAAGTGCAAACCAAGGATTTATGCTGTACTTCTTACTCAACTAAAAAGCGAAGCTTTATTGTTTTTGTGCTCACACCATTTTTAATTTTTATTGTAATGTCTATACGTGAGGACTTGTAATTGGCTTTCTAGTGATTACGGTTTCCTTTTTTGACTGGTTTTATTAGCTGTAAGTCCTCCATGTACTAAATAAATAAATAAAAACCGTTATACTCACAGATCCTCATCAGGCAACACATGCGTTATGGTCCGGATGCGTCTGGGCACGTTGCACAGTTCCATGTCCTGTGCTGGGTAAGCGAGGGGGTCCCGCTCGCCCATGAGGCGGTCACAGACCTCCTCGTAGTCCGGGGGCTCAATCATGTCGCACAGTGATATCTAAAGTATGGGAAATGGGTGTTTTTAGACTCTTTTTCTACTATTAAAGAGAGAGATGCGGGACGAAATTCGCTTGCGCCGATCGTATCTAGGTATTCAAGCGGACGAAACGTAAAAGTAAAATAGAATAGAATAAACTTTATTGTACACCAAAAAAGGACTTGCGCACGGCGAGCAATGGGTAGCTCGCCGTTCAAGTGCAAGTTCAAGACCAGAGGACTACAGGCTCAGCCCCATCAAGGCCATACTGGGACTCATGAAGAAGGTGCACGGAGGGCTGGGGGTTGAGTAAAAGGGAGGGGGATTACCACAAAAGATCCAGAAGGGTCGAAGTGCTCTGGTTTAGGGCCAGCCCCACTATAAGATAAGATAAGATAAGCTCGCCGTTCAACCGTCCGGTAACCGTCCGGACCGAGCCCAAGTCGTCGACGGAGCGTACTGTTTCACGCGCGCCTCAAGGAGATGTCTGCAAACCGTAGGGTCCCAACAGGGTCGAAGCCTACTCGGGCCAAGGGTTTGTTTCTGAAAGGAAAACTCGGCCCTGGTATGAAAGGCAACGAAGGAACAGGAGTGGGTTTTTAGTCAGTAAAAGTCTGACACACCACACCCTCTCGCTCCGCCCAAGAGCGCAAGATAGAGAGTCATTAGATGATTTTCCGACCTAAAAAAACACCAAAAAAGTGATATAACTTATATACCCCTCCCTCCCCCTTTTATACGCCCTCTGTAACCGAAACAAGAGACCACATCTCTCGTCCCGCGCGCGTTTCACTTCGGTGTGAACTGAACTTTGGTACACATAATAATAATTGATCAAAATAAAATATATTTGTAACTGATTCTGCTCAAGAATAAACCACATGCAATAAAATTAAAAATGCATGCAGAACTTAAAGATATTCTAGATTTGCTTCTTGACAAAATTTTGGTAGCCAATCTTAGCGAAGAAATGTTTACGAACACTTATGTACACAAGTATAATAGTAGTGCACAAGTGCTTAAATAGAAAAACCCTTTCTCTTCTTTCCCTCTCATTATCCAATGGAGCACCAACCCAACTTAACTGGAAAAAGTTCAGACATGACCATTTACTTAACACACTTTCTGAGGTGTGAGGAAATCACATGGCTAAGTTTGACCGCCACTGAGTATTGTCACTGACTTCTTAATGGAAAAACCTGCTTGACACACGTCAACAGTGCGGTCTTCCCGTCCAACTATAATTTAAGTGTCTTCAAGGCTAGAGTGAATAGGCTCTTAATAAACTAGTGCGCCCCACCATAAATGATTGCATCACTGCTTCCATCCGGTGGGATCGCAGTCAAGCACTGGTTTATATCAAATAAATAAAATAAAATAAACAGTTGTAAATGCCAGACTTTTTCTGTTTTCTTAGATTCAACATCTGTCTCATTTTGGACTTAAATGAAAGCCATTAAATGTGTTTTAGCTTGTATTTCAAAAGTAATTGAATTTTTATAATAAATTTGCATGGAGTGATATCGAATGTTTGTTTCTTTAGTGGATTTATATAAAGGTAATGTAAGGTAGACATACAAACATATTAAAAAATAATAAACTCCTATAAAAAATGACTGCTTGCTAGTGGTGTGATATAACCAACAACATCAACTTTCAGTCTCAATAGATTATTGCACAGCTCTGTGCTGGCACACTGCTCACTACTTGCTTACCAGCGAGGTGGTTAATGGTTACAGACCTCCTCATAGTCATCAACTACTTAATTTTCATTTACAGGCACTTTTGAAATGTCAAGAAGATAGTCAGAAAAATTATGTTAATTGTTCATTCCAACGTGTAATCTCTATGGAGAAGAGATTTACAGTCTATCACAATGTCATTAATTACAATTTAACTGTTTACAGACACTTTTGAACTGTCAAGGATATGGTCAGTCAGAAAGATCTAAAGTAATTGAACATTCCAAAACATTAATCTCTATGGAGTATGGTACTCCCTGAATAGTTTCACTTGGCTACTCCATTCTAAATAAAAGTAATGTGAGGCTTTTCCAAATGAAAAAGAACATAAAACCTTGGAGAGTACAAAGAGAACAAATGCAGCATGTGTCATTGCATATGGCACTACATAATACATTGTCATAGCACTGTTGAAGGCACAGAGCAAGAAATACTTATTTTGTGTAAATGATTATAAAGTTGCATTCTTTTTTAGTTTAATTGTACAGATAGGCTTATAGGTGTAAATACAGCTGAAAACCTGAAAAAAGAGGAGTGTTTATTGTCACTTTCTGTAGAAAATTTAATACACCAATATTAAATTTTAAAAAAATATTCATTACGTTTTTATATCTTGTGTATTTGTCCACATTTTTATTCCATTTCTTTGTTCCATTTTTAAATAAGGAACAGCCAGTTAATATAAAATAATGTAAGGGACATTTTCTTAAAATGTAAAAATGTACCTTACGATGATTGATGTAAGGGTATTTTACTTAAAACGTAAAAATGTCCCTTACGTTATTTCATATTTTCAGTATCGGTAAGTGTATATTCATCTCCCTAGTCTTTTCATAACTAGCTTGGGGTCGACACCCAGTCTAACTGGATGCAACTGAGAACCTGTGTTTTAAATGGACCGACTGTCTATCAGACCTCCACAACCCCGGGCAACACAATACTTCTTGGATAGACTGATTTTTTATTCATAAAATAAAAAAATGCTATAGCCTAAAACAAATTATATAGTCAGCTAGCAGTAGCTATGCTTCATAATTTTAGAATTTGTAATTTATCACAATGAATTAATTTTACAACCAGTAACATTTGTTGAGGCTTCAGTGCGAATATTGACAGTGAAAGTTATTGAAAATACATACCAAATTTCCTTTATAAAAATCTTATATTAAAGAGACTAGGAAACATTATGAGTTGTTATAACCACAACACTTGAGGCATGCAGAATATATTATTATATTAGCACAGTTTGTCCTAGTTTAAATCTACATTATGAAACCACATAAGTTGAGACAATTGTTAAAGTATTGCCTCATAGATTGACATATTAGTATGAAATAACAGTAGTCTCGACGTACCAGCAATCAATTAGTAAACAATCCAAAGCACACACTACTAATAAGGATAAGGAAGGGGTGAATCATTTGGTTAAAATGTTATGATTTTATGAATATTAGATTAGTGGGATAACTTACAGAAGACGAGCAACCAGAGAGAGTCCCAACCTTCGACTGGTTAGAATACACCTTACGAGCCTCCCCAGCATTCCTATAAATAGGAAAAAATCAATTTTTGCCGTATTTATAAACGATAAAGAGCGTTCATGCATCGCCAAACAGGGACAGCGCTACAAGGACAGGAGAACCATTTACCCGGAAGATTGCTGGTATTTACGTCCAAGAGTCATGTAAAATAACTTCAATAAACTTCTTACTCAAAGTAAAGTGCTACTTTTTTACTATTTCACATAAGATTCCGTTAAAAAACAAACATCCACGAATTTCTTGTTTACAGATTTGACATTTCAATTGACATGACAGCTAGTTCCGGGGTTGCCATATTATTTAAATTCCTGGAGGCAGTTACGGTCCACTGGTCCAGTGAACTTATAAAATCTATTTTTATCACATAAAATTAAATGGTAAAATTATTATTTTCTGTTTGAATACCCTTACACTTCACAGATTTAGGTGCTATAATATGTGGCGCTACGCTTTATTGAACTCTGATGTTATAATGAGCTTGAACTTGAAAAGTAATCTGAGACGCAAGGTCACTGCTCAAGTCTTATAACTGTGTCCAGACAATGTCAAGCGCTAATAAGTTTAAGATTTCTCGGAATAAATTGAACTAAAAGTTTAAATATCATAATTTGTAAGAAATATATCATAGTCTGATAATATTATCTACATTTTAGTCTACATAAATATTTTAAAGAAGTAAAGTTTGTTTGTTGAAATAATCTCTGGAAGTACTAAATTAATTTAGAAAATTATTTCACCAATACAAAGACATTAAATATATCTCTTTAAATCTCTTTGCACCAATAGAATGCCACATTATTCCTGAGTGACATAGCCCATGACGCCCAGCGAAGTACGGGTCAGTTAGAAGTTATACATTTCACATGCTTTATAAAGAGACCTTGCCATTTTTGCTATACGCCAGCTGTGCGAGAAATACAGAGGTGCGCATAAAAACTTGCACATGGTATTCATTGACCTCGAAAAGGCATACGACCGGGTACCTCGTGAGGTTCTGTGGTGGGCCCTTAAGGAGAAAGGTGTGCCTGGGAAGTATGTGCAGTTGATCCGAGCGATGTACAGTCGATGCAGTACCCAAGTCCCGTCTACAGTGGGCACTACTGGCAGCTTCAATGTGGCTGTCGGCTTACATCAAGGGTCGGCTCTCAGCCCTTACCTCTTCCTGATGATAATGGATGCTCTGACGTCGGACATTCAGGAAGAGGTTCCCTGGTGTATGCTGTTTGCCGATGACATTGTGTTGGTTGCCGAGAGTGGCCTAGAGGTCCAGAACAGATTGGAGGTGTGGTGGCACAGACTGGAGAGTGTTGGCCTGAAATTGAGTAGAACCAAAACGGAATACTTGTTCTGCGATTTCGGCGGTCTCTCCAATCCAGTGCCTTTATCTCTCGCTGGAACACCCATACCGATCTGCTCCGACTTTCGGTACCTCGGGTCACTCGTCCAAGGGGATGGTGAGGTAGACCGGGACGTAACACATCGGATCAACGCAGGATGGATGAAATGGCGACAGGTCACGGGAACAACTTGTGACCCACGGATGCCCCTCAAGTTGAAGGGTAAAATCTACAAGTCCGTGATAAGGCCTGTCATACTGTATGGATAAGAATGTTGGGCTGTGAAAAAGACGGATGAAAAAAGATTGCACGTAGCGGAGATGAGAATGTTAAGATGGATGTATGGTGTGACGAGAATGGATAAAGTGAGAAATGAGTATATTAGGGGAAGTTTGAAAGTGGCGCCAGTGACTGAAAAGTTGAAAGGGAATCGCTTCTCTTGGTATGGTCATGTGAAGAGGAGAGATGAAACGCATGTTACTAAAAGAGTTATGAGTTTACATGTGGACGGATGGAGAGGGAGAGGGAGACCAAAGAAAAGATGGATGGATTGTGTGAAGAGTGATGTGAAAGAAAAGGAAGTTAGTGATAGTATGACGAGTGACAGGGCAGAATGGAAGAAAAAAACGTGTTGCGCCGACCCCAAATAACACGGGACCAGGGCAGGAAGTATAATTATAAAGAGACCTAACTCAAAAAAGAAGGTAATTGAGTCCTAAAAAATATGTTTCAATTGGTTTCAATAATAAGGTCCAGTTTTTAAATACCATATTTTATGGGTTAGGTCTCTTTTTTATTAAGCATGATCTGGGGATATGGTAGTGCCCCCCTCAAGGCGAGCCAAAACGCGGCGCGGCCGTTAGATACATGTCCTTTTCTCGAAACAGTTCAGGCTATTTTCGACCCCTATAACTTCATTGTGTATAAAACTAGAAACCTGAATTTTCAGTAACCAAGCAGGCATTGTATAAACACGGTATATATTTAAAATTTTATTCAATTTGAACCAGGAGTTTATGAAATATTAAAACTGGTCAAATCGTCACCCACTGACTGACCGATCATCAAAACTCCAAGCCACTTCTAGCAGTCATGGAAGCTTCAAATTTAGAATATAATTAGTATTTAGTGTATAAATCAATGAAAAACTAAAACATTTTGCAATTACGGAACAGTTTTTTTAGATACACCAACTGCATAAATAACTTTGTAATCCCATATAAATATATAGGATTACAAAGTTATGTTTGCAGTGAATGAATTAGTATATGAATATTTATTTATAAAATATCTACAAAAAGAAATGAGATGCCATCAAAAACATAACTTGTAAAAAAACCTAGTCTCGCAACTCAGTTCTTCTACTGTAAAAAGTTGTGAGATCCATGTAGGTAATAAAAAGTCGGTTAATTTATCAACTTAATTAATAATTTAATTAGGTTAATTTAAACATCAAAAAGTGATCATATCAATATTAAAAATCTTTTATTCTTTAAATACTTAGGTAAATAGCTTGACTTGGCAATCGGACTAAACAATCAAATTAAATATAGTACTTACTTGTGATTGACTGAATAAATTAACCGACTTGGTATTACATGGATCTCACAACTTTTTACGGTAGAACTGAGTTGCGAGACTTGTATTTTTGGACTTTGAGAGTCGTGCACTTGGAGCCGCGCCATAACACTAATTTCAAGTCGGTTGTGGTGCGGGTGCCGACTCACCATTTGGAGACCTTCCTCAAAGGAGAGTTTTGGTCGAAGGGTGTGGTGTATCGACGATTTCGTAATACCGACCTCGCAGCGGAACACGACGCCGTCACTTCGTGTGCAATAGTAATAGTTTAGTAATTGTTATAGTTTCTTTTATACATATGTATTAGTTTATTATTTTGTAAGATTATTTGTGAATTTTATCTATGGGCCTTAGTTGCCTGATAATAAATGATGATTATTATTATTATTTTAAATATTACGTGAGACTTTGGCAATAGATAGGTAGGTGCCTACATATAACATTGACTGGGCGAAACATGGGAAGGAAATTAGGAAGTACACACTGAGTTATAAAACAAAATTATCTGAACATGGTTGAATGCGATTCTGTTAGCCATTATCAGACTATCGCTTTTTTTACTTTTGCGTACCTAACCTTCGAATCTGCGATCATCAATTTGATTGATAAAAACCGGTGAATATCGGTATTATTAATTTTAAACAAGGGAATTTGACCAGGAAACTCAAACTAGCTTCAGCCAGTGGCTTCACCCACGTGAATGTAGATTTGTCCATACAACCCCATTTCATCATTTTGAAAAATCCTTAATCCTTCCTTAGCGTTTGCCTAGTGCCCAAGAATAGCAATATGGCCACGGTCAATGAAAATGTTTATTCTTTGGGCAAAGAACGAGCGACACGCAGTGACGATACTGATCGACACTTTGCGTGGCTTGAAGGCGTCGAGAAATAATATCAATACTCGTTAACGCTACAGTGTTCGCGCCTCAAAAGTAGACGCGAGTGTTTGCGTTGATTAGGTACATTATGTAAATCGATGATTTATTTCAGAATATAATTTGGATATTGAATCAATCCAGTTTATTTTGCTTTTATCTGCAAGAATAATTATTTAGTATTCTTTATTAAATTAAAACAACACAATATGCTGCTAACAAGTCATCTACCTTCTCTTGTCCCTTATTTAGGGTCAGGGCAACACGTTTTTAGGGTTCCGTAGCCAAATGGCAAAAAACGGAACCCTTATAGATTCGTCATGTGTCTGTCTGTCCGTCCGTATGTCACAGCCACTTTTTTCCGAAACTATAAGAGCTATACTGTTGAAACTTGGTAAGTAGATGTATTCTGTGAACCGCATTAAGATTTTCACAAAAAATAGAAAAAATAACAATAAATTTTGGGGGTTCCCCATACTTAGAACTGAAACTCAAAATTTTTTTTTTTCATCAAACCCATACGTGTGGGGTATCTATGTATGGATAGGTCTTCAGAAATGATATTGAGGTTTCTAATATCATTTTTTTATATACTTACTGAATAGTTTGCGCGAGAGACAGTTTCAAAGTGGTAAAATGTGTGTCCCGCCCCCCGTAACTTCTAAAATTAGAGAATGATAAAACTAAAAAAAATATATGATGTACATTACCTTATAAACTTCCACCGAAAATTGGTTTGAACGAGATCTAGTAAGTAGTTTTTTTTTTAATACGTCATAAATCGTAAACCGCAATTTACCTTTCGAGTTTGTACGGAACCCTCAGTGCGTGAGTCCGACTCGCACTTGCCCAGTTATTTTTTTCTTCCATTCGGTCCTGTCACCCGTCATGCTATCACTCTCCCTTTTCTTACATATCACTTCTCACACAATCCATCCATCTTTTCTTTGGCCTCCCTCTCCCTCTCCATCCATCCACATGTTTATATGGATATGCTGCCAACAAGTAAGTACTTTAAAATGAACAATTATAAACATGAAATGTTCCTATCTTTAGAGATATGTGTCATCAAATTGATTTTTTTGCCGTTTTTTGAAACGGACGATACGGAACAATTCGTGCGCGAGTCCGACTCGCACTTGGCCGGTTTTTAAGGTTAGATATTATCCAATGACATCTCTCGCTTCAGGCAGGAGTGAGAGGGCGTGAGTGCGTGGGTGCGACTTTTACTGATTAAAACCCATCTATGTCCTTCAATTGCCAGCCTTTCGCCAGCCAGCCTTTCGGTGTTTTTAGGATGCATTTTGGAGAGTGTGCGCGGGAATTGCATAACTTGCTTCCACCATCTCATTTCTACCATCGGACAACCCGACGTACGGCTAGTATCCACTCTTACGTTGTTGAAACCTCTACTGTCCGGACTACGCGTTTCGCCTCGTCGTTTATACCGCGTACATCGAGGGACTGGGACAACTTGCCTGCTGCGGCCTTCCCGTCCGATTATAATTTAGGTGTCTTCAAGGCTAGAGTGAATAGGCTCTTAATAAACTAGTGCGTCTCACCATCATCAGGAGGGGTCGCAACTCGCAATCAAGCACAAAAAAAAAATTGCCGTTTGTGTTCGGACCACGGATTCCTTTTCATAAATTCCCTGTTGCCATATCGGGCATCAGCTCTGCTGCGGCCTAACGGTTTTGCTGACATCTCTTTGAGGCGCTCGTGGAACACTGCGCGTTGGCCGGACGGTTACCGCGCTCGTCGTATACAAGCCCGTGTCTACGGAGTCCGGGGAGCGCCCTGCGACTCCTGACGTCCGGAGCGTTTCCTGTCGCAGCGGCTTAGGCGCAAGGATGTCCATTTTACCACGTTTGCGGCCATCTCCTTGTCTATCGCATTACTGCTTCGCAGGAGGCGACCGCATCCCATTTTCGGGAATACTTAATTTTGTAACAGTATATTACAAACTATTGTAATCCACGCGCGATGTTACAGAAAATACAAAACACAAAGAACCCAATAAATACGGTACCTAATTTCTGAAAAAGGATAACGAACCTTTAATATAAAGTTTATTTGAACTTAAAATTCCAAGTCAATCCAAAGATATAGTATCCACTTCAAAGCAACCTGTTTTAAAAAACAGCAATTTCATACTTTAACCCCTATTATTATAAAATTACCCTTTTTAGTTCGAAGTATAGGTATATCCAGTATTTGATGGAATTGATTTATGTGCCATGTGGCCAGAAGCGCCGATTTTATTACGTAACTTATTCATAAAATCAGAATTTAGAATGCAAAATCGAGCGCTTGCTAGCTTGAGAAATGTCCAATCTGCATCTTGTGGGTATATATGATTCGCTTTTTACCATTTACACAGATATACGTTCTTTTATCAACTTTTGTATAAAAGACTAAACTTTTTTTTTTTAACAATAGAAAAAATATTTATTTAACAGAAACTTAAATCTAATCATAACGTAATTAAAACTAACTTACAAAATAAAAATAAAATCCCTAAAGTACTAAAAAAAGCAATCTAAGTACGGTGTCGAAAAACTCCTCCACATCGCTGTCGACTGGTAATGTATCCAAAAGACTGGCGGCATTGCCATGCTGAATGGCAATGCTTAACCTTTGTCCGAAGTAAAAGCCAGCCCTTAGGTCACGCGAAGTGTCAACAAGGCGTTTTGAAAGTTCTTTAAAAAAAGACTAAACTAAGAATGCAAGAGTAAGCGAAGTGAGTTCGAAAATGCAGTAGTGATTCTCGTGGATCATGCTTCCCACCCACTCTTTACTTCTCGTAGGTGCTAAAGGTCCCGTATGTGATGAACTAAGCATGTCGGGGTCCCGGGGCGGTAAAATATCAGTCAATCTCTTTACTTATATTTTTCAGTTTTCAGTCAGTAGTGATATTTGAGGTACAAAACAAAATGATGTCCGATCGCAGCACGAAACCTCTCGAATTCAGTTTCAGTCGACCGTAGTTTCGGCAGCATGGCAGTCGAAACTGAAACTAAGACAAAACTAGGCTGAAACTGAGCCAAAACCAGGCCAAAATTAGGCCAAAACTAATCTAAAATTTGACAAAACTAGGACAAATTTAGGCCGAAACTACGCCGAAGTTAGACCGAAACTAGTCTAGTACTAGGCCGAAAACAGGTCGAAAAGAAGTCGAAGGTAGGCCGAAATTTCGCCGCAGCTAAGCCAAAATTAGGCCGAAACTAGGCTGGATCTAGGCCGACACTACGCCAACACTGAAACCAAAACCGAAAGTTCGGTCGGATATTTTTTAAACTTTTTAACCGACTTCAAAAAGGAGGAGGTTATATTATTTTGAAATTATCGTGATAGCATCCAATTACGGTGGAGGTTGCAGATACCCACCGTAGGCACCCACGCTTGTGCTTCCAAGAAATCCTTTACAAATATCAGCAATACCTATAAAAATAAAAACTAAAATGACAAAACCCTTTCAACAACCCACGCACGCATCTCGTGCTATAAAATCTCGGAAAGACAAACTGCGCAATATGACTAATCCGTTTGTTCTATTCGCGCACGTTACAAAATCTAATTGGATTGCCGGTCGCGTGGCACGGGCTTCGCTCGCACGGGACCTCGCACGGGCACAGATTAAAAACGCACTTGAAAAAAAAAACTCCAGGCTCTGCCATTGTTTTATACGGAGCCATGTTTTTTGTTTAGTTAATTTAAATTGGGTAGGAAGTTTTCGAGGACTTTCTAAGGTTTCATGAGCTGTTCTGTTTGTATTTCGTTTGCTGGATAATTGTAGTTTTTTTGTTTATTTGTTCGGTGATGGTGAAAAGCTTTTTTTTAGATGGGAAATCATCTAGTGACTTCTCGCGCACTAGGGCAGAGCGAGAGGGCGTACAAGACTTTTATTGACTAAAATCTACTCCTATGTTCCTTCGTTGCTTTGCGTTTCAGAGCCCCGGGTTTTCCTATCAGAGGCGAACCCATGGCCCCAGTAGGCTTCCACCCTGCTGGGCCCCTACGATTTTGCTGACATCTCCTTGAGGCGCGCGTGGAACACTACGCACCGCCGACGACTTGGGCTTGGTCAGGACGGTTAAAAGGCGTTTATTCTCCACTACACAACCTCTGTTTATATAGTAGTACATACGGGGCGCCAAGCTCTAAGAATGTAGTAGCGCTTCTAGGATATAGTTGCTCAGTTATAAGATAAGTATTTGGCCACGAGCTCTTCTGAAAACGAATCATTATCTTCCTGCGCTTGTCCCGTGCGTTTTTTTCTTCCATTCTAGCCTGTCACACAATCAATCCATCTTTTTTTCCGCCTCCCTCTCCCTCTCCATATATCCACATGTATACTCATAACTCTTTTAGTATAACTGGCATTTCATCCCTCCGTTTTTACATGACTATATCAAGACAAATGATTCCTTTTCATTTACTACTTTTCAGTCACTGGCGCCACTTTCAAACTTTCTATAATATTATACTCTTTTCTCACTTTATACACGATGTCTTTGACATCGACGCACAAACAAATACCACGGATCCAGTACATGATTCTGGACCCCCCAGTGGTGGAATTTTTCGTCGGCTTTTTCCTAATTTTTTTTTAATAAAAAGCTGTACTTTTTTAATTTTAAACTGTGTAAAATCGTTATTCTAACCAAGCCCAATGATATTTTTATAAAAAAAAATAAAAAATAATAATTAATTAATTAAAAAGTCATCGAGGTAGATAAAATCATTATTCTAATCAATCCCGATGAAATTTTAATTTTAAAAGAAATCATTCATTTTTTTAAATAGGAGAAATCCGACGAAAAATTTCACTGCTGGGGGTCCAAAATCACGTATTGGATTCATGGTATTCGTTTGTGTGTGTCATCGATGTCAAAGACACCCTTTATATTCTCGTCACATCGCACATCCATCTCAATATTCTCATCTCCACTAGATACATGCAATTTTCTAAAAACGAATCATTAAACAAAAACTTTCCAATAGTACCGATGCCCAAATAACTGAACAGGAGACTTTAACTTAATTTCAACGTGATTATTTTCAGTAGATACTACGAGTAGGTAGGGAAACTTCCCTGCGGCCGAAATGTTTCCGAGAGTTGATCGTTTGACGACATTCTAAGATCTTATTAAAGTTTAACTGTGTTCACTTCGACGTTCCGTTTGTTATGTAAAAGACGATGTTACAAGATGGGCAGCTAAATATACTGAGATCAGGAAAAAGGAGTTTTACCTATATTTAGGTCCTACTGGGGCCAAGGGTCTGATTCTGAAAGGAAGACTCGGCCCTGGTACGAAAGGCAATGAAGGAACAGG
The DNA here is from genome assembly GCA_905147345.3 of Mythimna impura. Classification (NCBI taxonomy): domain Eukaryota; kingdom Metazoa; phylum Arthropoda; class Insecta; order Lepidoptera; family Noctuidae; genus Mythimna; species Mythimna impura. The sequence goes on along the minus strand of LR990348.1, from coordinate 28,051,455 downwards.
AGTGGGTTTTTAGTCTGTAAAAGTCTGACACTATCTCCCGCTCCGCACAAGAGCGGGGGATGTCATGATTTTCCCACCGAAAAAAAAGGATGAAAAAAAAAGTATTTGAAAGTAGAATTACTATATTATGATACTTACTTCATTTTGAATTTCCATTTCTATACTTTTTTTACATGGCGGTACACGTACCAACATGGCGGGCCGTCACGGACCGCCAGGCACTTCTTCTCATGCAACCGAGCGGGTGGGCAGGTTGCGGATAGCCCAGCTCCGGCTTGGGGACCGCTTCCTGACTGCTTGAGGTTGATCCCCTTCCGGAGTGCCTCGGGTGAGGCTCCGGACAAGAGAAGTTCCTCGAAGCCAAATCCCAGGCTAGGGGTAACCCGATACCCCCTATTTTCCCGTCTTCCTATACCCCAAACTCACTCCCTCCTTTCATCCCGCCATCCTATCGATCCAGAGGACGGGCAACCTCGGTTCCAAAAAAGCCCACCAACTCTTCAAAAAAAAAATGAAAAAGCAGGTAGACAAAAAAACTACCCAGGTGGGTCCCGGCCAAGCCGGGGAATCCCATGCCGACTCGTCGGTCAGCCCCCATCGTATTCTGGGAGGGGGCACCTCTCTGCTTTTTGAGGTCGCGCCTTCAGCGCGACCGGCTGCTGCCTCAGCGCCACTATCCTGCACAGACCAGGCTGCTGTCTCGACAGCGCCCTTAACCCGCACAGACCAGGCTGCTGTTTCGACAGCGCCCCTACCCCGCACAGACCAGGCTGCTATCTCTACAGCGCCAGAGCCGACTACACCGGACGCTATTTTTGCGCCTACTGACCCTGACATGACTGGTGCGCAAGCACCGATCAGACCGACACTGAGCTTACCGTCCACGAGTGCCTGGCAACAGAGCATCGTTAGGAACAGCGTAACGCATAACCCTGACAACGACACGGACAAAGCCCAACTGACCAGCCTCGGTGACGAACTGCGTGCATTAGCACGACAGCGCGCGAAGACCGAGGCTAGACTGAGAGACGCTGACCCAGAACTAGGTTCGGGAAAAGTTGATGGCTCAGGTGGGTTCACCCCAATCCCAGCGGACGAAGTACGCTTGCTTTCCTCTAAGCGCGAAAAAATCCGTATTAGGGAGAGGGAGTTGAGCAACCGCATGCGCAAGATCCGCGCAGGCCTCGGCCAGCGCGATGTGCAGGTGGCTAGCTCAGCAGGAATACGCGACCAGCCCGAATTACGCGAAGGGTTCGCCCAGCGCGGAAAAAGGCCGGACGCGGAAACTGCCGGAGTACGCGACCAGCCCGCAGTACGTGAAGGGGAAACCCAACACGGAAAAAGGCCGGACGCGGAAACACGCGAGCGGGGGCAAGTACGCGACGGGGTCACCCGACGCGAAAAGCCTTCGCTGGCAGCGGAATCCGCCGAAACCACTGACCAGACCCAGGACCGAACTGACAGACAGCACATGAAGAAGAGGGGGAAACGGGCTGGGACTAATCGCCAGTTTCGGATCCCAACTGGGCGCACTACGCCGGGTACCTCTAAGCCACAACCTGGGCCAAGCGGCTCAGGGGCGGCGAAGAGAGATCGCCCGGACGACTCGGCCTCACCGAGCGCACTGCAGGGGGATCCGAAACGGGTGAGGACCCAGACCGCTCAAGGGGAGCAGAGAACATACGCGCGGGCCACGAAGGATATTCCGGCGCGGTTGGCCGTAGCGATCTGCTTCCCTCCCCCCTCGAGAGACCTGACGAGTGACGAGGCGACTTACGTCAAATCGGAACTAGAAAAACTCCTGATCATGTCAGACCCCACGAAACCACTCCCGGCCTTCCGAGGTTACCCTCGGGTGACGGACGGCACCGTGCAGATGTGGTGTGAGGACGACAATGCCCTGACTTGGTTGACACTGAACACACCGTTGCTGAAACTCCCTAACACCGACCAGACACTGACAGTCATGAGACAGTCCGACGTGCCGACCCGTGTCCGAGCGGCGCTCTTTGTTCCCAGGTTCAATGGGGACATTGCGCTGCTCCAGAGCCTTCTGATCCGTCAGAATGCTTGGTACGACATTGGGAGGTGGTCGCTATACAGGGCAACCAAAGTCGGTGGGGATAACTTTGGGACATATCTGACCCTGGGTATACCCACCGATGAAGTTGACAAGGTCTTGGGTCGGGAGCGACGTATATCGTACCTTCTGGGTTCGATATACGTTCGCTTCTACCCCCAGACCCATCCCAAAACTGAAGACAGCACTGAATTGACCAAGACGGAGACAAATGACACCGACAAGGACATGGACACGCTCGAGGAAGAAATGGCCCGAGCAGCCATGGCTGACGCCGATGCCGATAAGGCACCTGCATCCCCCGGATGGACGGCGCAGCTGTTGGCGTCCTCACCCACTGACGACTGGCGAAGGATGGAGGAGGGAGAAACACTTTCCGATGGCTCCACCTCTTCCTAACTCCATTCCGACGCCGTCGTCGACCACACCAAACCCAATCCCGATCATCCAGACCAACCTTCAGCACAGTCAAACTGCCACAGCTACTTTACGCAGGGTGCTGGAGACCAATCCCCGAACCATAGCAATGATCCAAGAGCCGTGGGTCAGAAATGACAAGATATGCGGACTTGGAAACATTGGAGGTAAACTGATATCAAATACATATAATATAGATAAACCTCGAACTTGCATTTACATACCCCAAGATATACCGATCACACCACTAACCCAATTCTGTTCCAGAGACCTGACAGCAATCAGGCTCCAGATTGGTAATGATACCCCGAATCTAGTACTAGCCTCGTCCTACATGCCTGGCGACGACGAAAGCTGCCCACCAAAAGAACTGACTGATCTGGTTCAACACTGCGAAAACGCCAACCTGGACCTGATCATCTGCACCGACTCAAACGCGCATCACCCACTATGGGGTAGTGAAGTATCAAACACCAGGGGTGAGTCACTATCCACATACTTATTCTCCACTAACCTTAACATCGTGAACCGAGGCACGGAACCCACTTGGGTCACGGTCCGCGGACAAACGATCATAGACCTGACTTTAGCTACAGAAAACGCGACAAACTTAATCTCTAACTGGCGCGTATCAAATGAACCCTCTTGCTCTGACCACAGAAGAATATGTTTCTCTCTGGCAGCCATTACAAAAAACCCAGAACCACGGCGCAATCCTCGCCGTACAAATGTACCTGAATATAAACACCACTTAACTTCCCTACTAGCCAGGGAACAAAGACCCGTAAATCAAATAACTGACTCCGTAGAATTGGATAACGCCGTGACAAAACTCACAGACAACATTATCAAAGCATACCACACAAACTGTCAACTAAGCTCCCCACACATCAAGGGAAAAGGAAACCCCTGGTGGAACGCAGAGCTTGGCAAACTCAGAAATGCATTACGCAAACAATTTAACAGAGCCAAAAACTCAAGACTTCCAGAGGACTGGGAACAATACAAAGAAACTCAATACAGATATAAGAAAGCAGTTAGGACCGCCAGGAACTCCGCCTGGCGCAATTTCTGCGAAAGCATTGAATCCAACACTGAAGCAGCACGGGTCAGGAAAATCCTGTCAATTGACCAGGAACGTACCCTTGGTGCGCTGAAAAAACCAGACAACAGCTACACACTAACAGACCATGAGACCAGTAAGGTCCTACTGGAAACGCATTTCCCGGACTGCAACCTACTTGAGGACAGGACGTGGTCGAGCGCACCGGAACAGACCCCAACGGATCTTGACTGGTCCAGAGCACATAACATAGTGACAGAAGACCGAATTAAATGGGCCATCAGGACCTTCCAACCGTACAAGTCACCAGGACTAGACGGTGTCTTTCCGGCGCTACTGCAGTGGGGAGAACACTCCTTAGTGCAGTGGCTGCTGGTGATATACCGTGCCTGCATAGCACACAGATATGTACCACACACATGGCGTGAGGTGAAAGTTATTTTCATCCCGAAACCCGGCAAAACTGACTATACACAACCCAAGGCGTACAGGCCCATAAGCTTGACATCCTTCCTACTGAAAACCCTGGAAAGGCTTTGCGACAGATATATCCGGGACGGACCTCTCTTGGAGAGACCGCTCCACAAGCAGCAACATGCCTACTCAACAGGTAAATCAACAGAATCTGCACTACATAGCGTGATCTCAAAGATTGAATGCGCTATAAATCACAAAGGCTCTTCGTTAGCAGTCTTCATAGACATCGAAGGAGCTTTCGATAAGACTATGTTCCGAAGCATCAGCACAGCACTCGAAAGTCACGGTGTTGACCCGACCTTGAGTGGCTGGATCACAAATATGCTCAGACTTAGAGCAGTACAAGCAAATATAAATAACACTACAAGGGCCATGGTGTCGAAGGGTTGTCCCCAAGGGGGTGTCCTCTCGCCTTTACTATGGAACTTAGTTGCAGATGATTTAGTTAAAAGACTTAACACCAAAGGTTACTTCGCCGTAGGATATGCCGACGATATAACCATTATAATAAATGGCACTCACGAAAATACACTATGCAACCTTATGCGACAGGCCTTGAAAATAGTAGAGGACTGGTGTAAGGAACACCAACTGACTGTGAACCCCACTAAAACTGAATTAGTACTTTTCACCAAAAAAAGGAAATTGGCAGCACTACAGCTACCACGTTTCTTTGGAACTACCCTTAGCCTGTCAACTGAAGTCAAGTACCTGGGCGTCTACCTGGACAAACAGCTGAATTGGGCAAAACATACTGAGTACATCACCAAAAAAGCCAGTATATCTATGTGGCAGTGTAAGCGCATGTTAGGCCGCAGCTGGGGCATAGCCCCAAGGATCACTCACTGGCTATACACCTCTGTTATTAGACCAATAATCACATATGGCTCCCTAGTTTGGTGGCCCAGGACCGAACTGAGCACAGCACAAAAAGATCTTGAAAAACTGCAACGACTCGCTTGCGTAGCGATCACTAGCAGCATGAGAACCACACCCACGGCTGCCCTGCAAGCGATGCTGGGACTGCCCCCACTGCATCTAATAGTGCAGGAGGAGGCGGCCTCAGCGGCCTTCAGGCTCAGCGCATCGGGCACCCTGAGTAAAGATTCCAGAATCAAACACATACGCATAATGGAAGACGCCATCAAACGACAGCCTATGATGGCAGCACCTACCGACAAAGCTCCAAAGGCGTATCATTTCCAAAAGAATTTCAATATTCAACTAACAGAAGAAGAGCACGACTACTCAGGCCCAGCTGAACTGAGAGTCTACACGGATGGATCAAAGACAGATGCTGGCACGGGAGTTGGAGTCTTCTCCAACGACCTCAATATCAGAATATCCAGAACGCTAGGAGAATTCAACACCGTCTACCAGGCGGAATGTGTTGGTATAATCCTAGCGGCCCACGCCATAGAAACTAGGAATGTAACGGACACACACATTCGGATACTCTCCGATAGTGCTTCAGTCATACAATCCCTAGGCAAAAACTATACCACCTCGAAAATTATACAAGAATGCCACTCAGCACTGGAAAGTGTCACAGTGCCGAAACGCAACACGGTGACACTACAGTGGATTAAAGGACATAGCGGCTCACTGGGCAACGACGCGGCGGACGAACTGGCCAGGAGAGGATCTGGAGCGATGGCCTTCGGGCCCGAACCAATTGTGCCGGTCCCCTTTGGTCAGCTGCGTAGTTGGCTACGTGAACACACGCATATACAAGCAGAACGCTGGTGGTCCTCGACACCGGGATGCAGGCAGGCCAAGGAGGCCCTACCACATCTCAATAAAGCCCTCACCAAAAAACTCATAAGACTGGACAGAGGCGGCCTGCGCCTGGTGACGGGGACCATCACCGGACACTGCACACTGAATAAACACCTTCACACGATAGGCATCACAGACAGTCCCTTGTGCAGAGCATGTTTGGAGGGGGAGGAGACAATTGCACATGTGCTCCTGGACTGCACAGGTGTCACTGAAATACGCACACGAACCTTAGGATCCCCGAACTCCCTTATTGATGCCCTGAAAAACCTAAGAGGCCTTATCTGTTTTTGGAGAGAGGTGGGCTGGTTGGAATAAGCCCACCTAAGGTTGTGGCCGCTATGGCCCACGTACAATGGTCCACACAGGACTAAGTGCGGAAACCGTACATGAATGGAATGGAATACTTTTTTTACTTCTCTCACTCTTGGGTGGGGCGAGAGGGCGTGTCAGACTTTTACTGGTTCCTTTGCCTTCGTTCCAGAGCCCCAGCGTTCTCTTTCGCACAACCCATGGTCCCAGTAGGTTCGACCCTGCTGGAGCCCTACGGTTTTGCTGGCATATCCTTGAGGCGCACGTGGAACACTACGCGCCATCGAAGACTCGGGCTCGGTCCGGACGCTTAACAGTCGCCGGACGGCGAGCTACCCACTGCTTGCCGTCCGCAAGCCCACGCCAACACGGAGTGTAACCACGACACATTCACGTCCAAGCCCGAATTAACAGCGTGTAGAGTTCTACGCGCGCAAACCTGAAGGAGCCTGCTAGGGCTGTGGAAACACATGAAAGAGTTATTATTATTATATATACTTTATTGTACACATCATACTGTCGACAGGATAAACATACAAAAACAAAGTGTACAAAGGGCGGTCTTATCGCACAGGGCAATCTCTTACAGACAACCTAAGGATGGACTGAACGAAAGGAGATAGATTAGGGCGGTCAACGTACAAAAAAACATAAATAAAATTAATTACACAGGGCAGTTTTGTGGCGAACTGTTGGGCATTAGCGACCCCCACGGACCCGATCTCCCAGGAGAATTCTTGTTCTTCATCTCCGGTTTGCCTTTATTGGCTGGCCGTTGTGAATACTGACGAGGAACAAAGCTCCCACCTCTCTCTTGTCTTTATTGGCTGGCTTGAGTGGAGATTCGCAAGAGCAAACGTGCTCGGGAGTAGGATGTATAATCCAGTAAGGTGCTGGTAAGGATCTTGACCGTACTTCCGGGATTGTCCTGATAGCCGTGGTATACCTCTCCTCCACTCCTCAAGTACCTCAGGATATGTTGCCCCCTTGTTGCTTCGTCACTTTGTGCTAGCGACCGTTTTTGGGGGCCCATTTATTGAGTGTGCAAGTCACCCCCTGGCTTTTTATCGATGGATATTAAAATCATTGTTCAGGCAGGGGCCATAGTCTTAACATAGTTCCTGGTAATCAGTCCAGTTAAGACTCCAAAAACTATAGCCCTATTATGTTTGTTTTTCATATGTCGCAATAGTTTACCACCAACCGGGGGTTATCCTTAGGTGCACTAGCACAGCGCGTACAGGGATAATCGTCGGTTGGTATCATGTTCCATTAAAATTGCATACAGGGCCTCTGCGAGTTGGCTTCGGCCCCTCGTATGCCTTCCAAAGGTCCAGGACCAGGGTCCTGAGATATACTGATACTGAAAAATACATGTATACAATATCAATAAATATTAAATATAAAATTGAGCAAGGAGAATAAAGAAATATTACAGTGAAAGGTAATGCTCCTTCACCATTGTTTTTTAAAGGTCGATAGCGTTTGAGCACGCCTTACTTCTATGGGTAATGCATTCCACAGACGAGTTGCTTGAACAGCTGCTTGAGTTACCTAGAAGGAATATGGGTTGGTTTTAGTCAGTAAAAGTCTGACATGCTCTCTTGCTCCTCCTAAATCGGAAGAAGTTCTTTGATGATTACTTCCTCCAAAAAAAAAAATGCTAGGTCTGATTATGGTACTAAGTGTCAAACATAAACGATTACGAGTCTGCCATTACGTACATTGCCTACATTTTGGTCGTAACATAGTATAAACAATATCAAAATAAAATATCGCTTCATTCACGTGCCCTACTGCCCCGCAACGTGCTTCTAAATCGTCGCCATTTTCCTCAATTGAATATTACGCGTTTTGCGATTTACGAAATGGAAGCAGAAATTTACTTCACTAATTTTGTTTCTTTAGTATACAGTTTAGAAAATTATCTTGAAAAAAAAAAAACTGGGCAAGTGCGAGTCGGACTCGCGCACTGAGTTCAATTCCTTCCATTCATTTTTTTTTTTGTGACATAACTACAAATCTATAGTTACAGATTTTTTCCGATACTTGTGTTATGAGACCTTGCTTCATGACAAATTTCAGGATTCTCGGTCAACAGGAAGAGTACCCTATGAATTTTGATTCCCTTGAGAGTGTCGAAATACACGTTTTTTATTACATAAACGGCCGTATTTTATTTTTCCGCTAACTCAGATGTTTGATTTTTTCACAGCTTCAAGGGACCGTAGACTTGAGTATATGATTTTAAAATCAACTCGTTACCTTCACGCGTTCCCGAGTTTTTGTTTTTTTTTAAATTCATATAAACCAGTGCTTGACTGCGATCCCACCTGATGGTAAACAGCGATGCATAAAGGGTCTTGACAGACAGACAGACGGACGGACAACAAAGTGATCCTATAAGGGTTCTGTTTTTTCCTTTTGAGGTACGGAACCCTAAAAATAGAATTGTGTCTTTGAGGACTGAAATTGAATGTTTAATTTTAAATCTATACTTATACCTAACGGTCCCAACAGACGCAGTTCTGTCCGAAAACAGGTTTTACGTCAGAAAAAAAAATTTGAAAACCCGATTGCAGCGGCACCTATCCTGTTGTATTTCCAAACAATCCATGAATCCATACATTAGAATTATATGTATATCTATAGATACTTGAAATAAATATCATAAAGATGAAGAGTTTGTTTGAACGCACTAAACTCAGGAACTACTGAATCGCATTGAACAATTCTTTCAGTGTTAGATAACCCATTTATCGAGAAACGTTATAGGCTATATAATATCACGCTACGATTAACAGAAACCGAGCAGTAACCTAAAATGCGGGTGATCCGCGAGGGACATACGGGATTCTGTCCGCCCAACGAGTGACCCAAAGACGGATGGTGGCACAGTGATCACGCGCTGCCGTGCCCTTTAGAGTCTCCGCAGGCATCCCCCAGATGTCGCTATAATGACTGGTCCTGTCCTGTGCTTCCATCGGATTCCCGAGGACCCTGACCAGGTCGTCGGTCCACCTTGTGGGAGGCCTTCTAACGTTGCGTATTCCAGTACGTGGTCGCCACACCGGAATCTTTCATCCCCATCGACCATCTGTTCTGTGAGTAATACCCTGCCCACTGCCACTTAAGTTTGGCGATGCTTCGAGCTATGTCGGTAACCTTGGTGACCTTCGGTAGAGCTTCTGTAAGAGTGGGTCGTAAAATGAACATGGAAAAACCCAAAGTCATGGTAAACGATTACGTAGCACGTACTCCTATCTAGATCGGAGACTAAACTCGAAGTTGTGGACGACTACGTTTCCTCGGGACAAACGGTCCAGCTATAGGTCTAACTTTCGAGAAAGAAGTCAATCGCTGCTAGGTAGAGTTCGGGAAGCTGCGCGATATTTTTTCGTCTGACATACCACAGTGTCTCAAACCATGGCCGCCTTCATTCCAACCAACTGGTAGTGATGACATAATAATATGGCTCTGAACCGCTCACAATGGACATCATCCGAAGGCATCCAGTCACCCAAAGGGCAATGGAAAGGGCGAAACACGACGCCGTCATTTCGTGTGCAATAGTGCAAAGAAGAAAAATAAATTAGTTATTGTATGTTATTAATATGTATTAGTTTATTATTTTTAAGATTATTCTATGTATTCTGTCTATGGACCTTAGTTGCCTGAAAATAAAGAATTATTATTATGCTCGGTTTCCTTGTGTGATCGAATCAGGAATAAAGATATCCACAGGAGAACCAAGGTTACCCACATAACCCAAAGAATCGCCAAGCTTAAGTGGCAGCGGACAGGGCAGATGAAGGCACTTTCCTCGCAGAACAGATAGTTGATGGGGCCGATAGGTTCTGAGTAGCGACCGCAAATTGGAGACGCAGCGTTGGAAGGCCTCCCACAAGGTGGACCTCATCGATCTAACCTGGTGGGAGTCGTGGGAATCCGAAGGATGCGGGACGCACAGGACCGGCAGTTGTGGCCGACACTTGGGGGAGGTCTGTGTCCAGGTGAGGACGTCTTTTGGCTGAAATGATGATGATGTAACTCTTCTCACAAAATTTAAATTATTTCTTCAAAGTTGTATTGATCTTGTTTATTCTTTGTTGATAGAAAAAAGTCCTTCATGTTTTGAACTAACGCAACTTTTCAGACGGAGTCTTTCGCCCACGTCTTTCAAAACACCTTCAAACGTCGATAAGACTTAGTTATCATAATACGATTACATTGCAAATGGCGATACAAATGAATTCTTCAAACTACTTCAACTAGTTTTTGTACTTGCTTCAATTATGCACTAAATAATTGAAGCAAGTACAAAAACTAGTTGGTAAGTAAAGTTGTGTAAGTCGTACCCTAAGTGAATTAAAATGTACGCGTCTTACAGTCTGCCCCGCCCAAGTACGCAACGCAGGGCTGCCGATCACCCTCAGTGTGCACCGCGCTACCCGCGAGTACGCTTGTCTCTTCGCCAAATATATATAACATAAAGGAAAACTGTTTTCCTTTCACAAAACCTCTGCATTTAAATTAAAAGATCTCGCGTATCATGTCTAGGATTCAAATTTCGAACTTATCAGTGTTACCATCTTGTGCTGTGTTTTAAATATAAATAATATTTCAAAGGTGCATCAACTTAATAATGCAAAAATTTTAATACATTTTTTTTTTCTTCTGGACTGTACCGACCGCAAGTTAAAAAAGTATTAAAAAAAGAGTACGAAATAAAAAACGTTTCAGTACCAACATTTTAAAATAAAATTATTTACGTCAGAAATTCTTATTATTTTTTGTTAGCAAATGTAATATTTACAATAATTGAAGTAAGAATTATCAATAAAAGTAGTTTATTAGTGTTAAAAACGAATAATAAAGTTAACGACAGTGCAACAGGTGACCGAAACAACGACGCTCGAAATGATTTTATACGATGTAAGTACCCAAGACGTTATTTTTATTAAGATAATCTCGATAATTTATCATACAAATTAATTAAAAATAAATATTGATGTCTGTCCCACGGCCTTTGCCCAGCCGTAGGACAGTAGAACACATAAAATTGAAAAATAAATATAACAAAAGTATATCTTAAGGAATATTGTTTTAGAAGATGTTTTTAAATAAGCTTTTGCCTGTAGCTTTTAAAACTTAAAATATTTTTTTCAAAATATCTATAAATAACTACTTGTTTTAACGTAACGTTGATAAAACAGCAAAAGAAGTAGTTTGCCTCAAATGCTTAAATTTTTCAAGGAGTTGTCTGTAAGGTATTTCAGTGACTTGGCAGTGGCGTAGTGTGGGTTTTCGCCGTTAGGGGCGAGCCGAAAAATTCGGCGCCCACTCTAGTATTTTCATTGCTCTTCGCACTTTTCTTTCTAAGCAAATTCTTTGTACAATATTGTTAATTTTGATACGTTAGACCAGTAATGGTTTTATTAGTCCTATAGCGGCGCACTGCAGAAATAACTCTGCAATCTCTACTATTTGAATAGTGGAGAAACAAGGGGAAGGGGGATAATCAAAGTTACTAACTTGTCATCTTATGCAGAAAAGAGAGGGTGTAGGAAGCTAGTCAGAATTTTACGTTGCACCCTGATCAGATGGTTTTAAAACATTGATACAGAAATTGCAAAACATGCAGAACAACTTGAAAAGGATTGTGTATTTATTGTGTAGAATGGCAAAACGTACCTACCACAAATCAACTATCAAATGTTAAATTGGCAATCACCAAAAAAAGTTTTGCCAATTTAAAAACCGAACCTTTAAAAAACCACCCTTTATGTAACCAAAAAACCTACGTGCTCGAGATTTTTGTTTGTCAAATTTCTTCGATTGAATTTAACAGTGGTGCCATTCTAAAGACGGAAGAGAGTACTTTCTTCTTCGCTTTCTTCATTTGCGCCCCCAAAGTGCAGTAATAAAATTGAACATCCGAATCGTTGATGCGATAGAATGAAATAATTTAAATTTTTACATGATTGATATACCCACTTTACGTAATTTTGCCGCCCCGCTAATAGTGCCGCCTGGGGTGGGCCGATACTGGCACCTGCACTATTTTACGTTACTATCACTATCTCATGCTCTGGCTGCTACTAGACCAGAAAAGCAGTGCATATACACGCGTTTTTACCAGATGGCTAGGTAATAGGCAAAAATGACTAATATTCTCATTACACATGAAGGCGATAGCGATAAATTAGTGGCACAGCCGTTATCGGTTGGGCACGCCATAATCAAGGCGGGAAGTCACCTCTTTGAAGAGTGGCTATAGAGGCGTCACAGCGTCCTCACCTTCCGCTGCGTCATGCGATCCTCACCGGAGATGGTAAGTTCGGGAAGTTCTTGCACCTGGTTCAGGTGGTGAAACACCCGGGTGTCACAAACTAGCCCGAAGGACACGGTGGAGCACACGGTGGAGGTGTGCCCTACTTGGGCGAAGCCCCGCCGTGTCCCCGTGAGGGAGATTGGCGGCGGAGACCTCTCGTGCCTTGGTACACACCACGGTCCAGAGCTAAGGGGAATGGGCGATGAAAAAAACGAATTAATTACTTTTAAATTTAAAAATGTCATTGAGGTTGATTAGAATAACGATTTTACACACTTTAAAATAAAAAAGCAAGGATTTAAAACAAAAATAGGAAAACACCGACGGTAAAATCAGAGGGTCCAGAATTATATACTGCATTCATGGTACATATTTGTGCTCTGATACTAAGAACATACATAATAAGCAGGTATATAATACCCATACATAATATGTATTGGGGTCGCTTTCAGCCCAATCTAATGCGGCTGAATATTTTAGCTCCTAACTCAGAGCGACTGCTGTCTGACCTATCAATAAATGATGAATGATATTTATTTTGCGAATAGGTTTTTAAAAAACACTTTCACACGTCAATTATTTTGTCAATTTAAAATGGATGAGGCCAGTGTTTTCTAGATGACTACTCTAAGAAGATTATCGTCGTCTATGAAAATCCAACGGGCATATCACCCGTAACTAGGACTCGATAGAACTATTGGTGATGCAAGGGAAAGTCGAGAGCAAAAGATCACGTGGACGCTCTCCAATACGGTGGACGGACCTCATCAAATCTGTAACACACTGCGGCATTAAGAGCGTCCTTTTCGAGGTACATTTTCATACAACCGCTCTTACGTGATTATGATGTTATTACACATCTTTCTCTACATATTTTGGATACACAGCTATCTTGTGGATGTTATCTAGGCTTCTATACAAATCAAAACATTGTGTAAAACAAATCTAGTAAAGACCTCTGAAAATCTGCTATTTTACGTGAACTTTGCCCCCCCCCCCCTAATGTACTCATATATTAAAAATATAAAAAAAGTACATCAATAGAATGTCCTTGCACATTTAATTGACATTTTGAATGACGAAAATTTGGGGTTCTGGGGTTTAAAAAAATACGTATTTACTGGAACAAGTTTTGTGAAATATTCGAATAAATCACGGAATTATCGAATGCCAACAGAGTTTTTAGGCGTAAACTCTTTTTTTTTTGCATTAACTCATCATCAAACATCGCGTTGGATTGCGTTAGATGAAGCAACAAGCTTAAAAACCATGCTCGATGTTAACGATAGGCGAGTGGAAAAGGACCCTCTTAATGACAACTCCAAAGCCGTCATACACAGAGCTGCATGGAGTCACATCGCGAGAGAGGCGGTGGCGCAGGACTCGGATGAGACATGACCACGACCACTCTGTCAAGATTACACGACTAAGAAGAGAGACTCTGAGAAGAAATAAACTCAGGGGTCTCTTTTAAAGTCCATACAGTAAACACGAAGGTAATGATGATCAAATATCACCTTCACACTGTGCGATGGAAGGTGGCTTACTTTATATTATGCTGATATTTTATCCTTGGTGATCGTATCTTTATATTTTCATTACTAGACCTGTTCGTCTTCACATGGTTCCACCATATTGGAGAAAATGTGTGCGAGACATGGAGATTTAAAAAGGAGTCTTGCCTTCGTTAAAGACGCATAAACGAGGGAAGGTTTCTTTCTATACTTTAGTTGCGGACCCCTGTTTCATCCCTATATGGGTCGAATTTGGGAAAATCCTCTCTTAGCTTACTAGCCTACGTCATAAAAGGAAACCTTGTGCAAATACACGCTCCTAGTCCCAGTAGTTTCGGCTGTGCGTTGATATGTCAGTCAGTCAGTTTATATTTATTACTAACGACCCTTCACTTGACCTCAGTTTCGTTCGCCTGATGGATGAGGTCTAAAATGGAGCCAGCGGGCTCAGAAGACGCCGTTTATTGGGATGTGAAATCATTAAATACTTCCCCGACTTTGAGCCGGGCCACACGATGCGTTGCGGCGCCGCACCGCAAATATTTCGACGAATCGGCGGGCACACAAGCGACGTCGTCCCGCTCGTACGGCCCACTGATTCGACGAAATATTTGCGATGCGGCGCCGCAACGCATCGTGTGGCCTGGCCCTTTGGGTGAAGCGAAAGGGACTATCAGACTTTTACCGACTAAATTCTTACATCTTACTTCGTTCGCATGAATGTCGGTCGGGTATTACGGATGCGAAGTTGAAGCCAGATAATGTCCTTCCTTAGGGTTTAAGCTTAATCCGTACCAAATTTCATCAAAATTGGTTCTGTAGTTTATCTGTGAAAGCCAATCAGACAGACAGAGTTACTTTCACATTTGTAATATATTTTGTACTAGCAATTCACCCCAGCTTTGCACGAGTGTTGGAAATCTTTGAAATTTTCATTTTTCTCTACTGTAATATACATGTTTTATACATGTAAACCGATCTCACGAATCACGCTGACTATTGGTGAAATCTACATGAAGATCCGTTCAGTAGTTTTTGAGTTTATCGCCTTCATACAGACAGACAGACGCGGTGGGGGACATTGTTTTATAATATATGTAAGAATAATGTAATTGTGAAAGGAAATGCTCTTCTTTCTCATTCATACTTTCATGTAGTGACAAGAAACATGTAACCGAGATATTTGTAATACTTATTATTTATTTATTTGGTAGGTACAGCAAAATAGCCATTAATACTAAAATACGTTAATCTTTTCGCTCTGTCTTCTCACAGAATCGCAAACTTTTTCGCAAAATTCATCAGCAAACAAATATTGGATTTGTTTGCTGAGGGTTGGTCACCACGAGCGCTTTGAGCATCGTTAGCATACGCGGTATAGGGGAGGTGGATCGAGCTACGGTGCGACAAGACGGGACATTAAATAATTTATGCTTTCTAGAGCGATTGTAATTATACGGAACAAATAATTGACACAACTCTGCATGTAAGTCGGACGCATCAGTGTAACCATTAATAATTTTACAGGCAATTTTATTAAAAAAATAGATGACATGATTGAAAAGAGTGTTCATGGAGTTTCTTGTACATTCTTCTCCATAGAGATCAACACCTTGACTTTCAAAAGTGTCTGTAAATGGTTTATTTAAAAAAAAAACTTATTTTTCCAAAGTTCGTCAAGTGTGCAATGCAAACCCATATAAAATAAAAAGAAGAGATAATAAATACAAATAAATTCCGACACTAATAGTAGGTAATTTATGTCTTGAGATAATCCATAATGGGGATTAGGCAACAATTCGCAGCTGAGGCTTCATTGCATAATATATCGGCTTCGGTGATTTATTCAATTTACATTTTGGTAAAGATTTAGTACACAGCTGTGTTCTTCACTCCGTATTATTACGTCTTCACGCGTCCATTTTGTTTTAAAGATTTGGGTCGTTTGTGGGACCTTTTTTTTTTTGAGGTGGGAATTCATCAAAATGACTTCTCGCGCTCTGGGTGGAGCAGGAGGGCGTGTCAGACTTTTACTGACTAAAACCACACCTGTATCCTTCAATTACCCTTTGCAATCTAGGACTACGGGTTTCCCTTTCAGAAATTCTCCGCGGTCCTAGCTAGCGGGCATCGGCCTTGCTAGGCCCCTACGGTTTGCTGACATCTCTTTGAGGAGCGCGAGGATCACTACGCGCTGTTGACGACTGGGCTCGGTCCGGTTAATTACCGAACAGCCGAACGGCGAGCTACCCAGTGCTCGACTCGACGTCCGCAAGCCCGCGTCTACCGTGGCTGGTAGTCGGGATCGGAATTACGGCGGCTAGGGCGTGAGGATCTTCGTTCCCTCACATGTGCAGCCTCCTCCTTCGCTAGCATTACTGCTTCGCAGAAGGAGGCGAAAGCCTGCCATTCCTCCTCGCTCCGGACCATAGCCTGAACCAGGGCCCGACGCGAAAGGTCGCTGCCGCCAATTGCCTCCACGAGGACACGGCGGTGCTCCGCCCAAGCGGGGCACACCTCCACCGTATTCGTTTGTGGGACCTACTATGCACAGGTTTGGGCCCGCCATAATAATGCCGGTAATTGTCCCGCTTTGAAGAGCGAAGAGGCGTCATGACGTCCATGGTAAGTTCAGAAGGTTCCTTCACTGGATTCATGCAGAAGAAACGAATATCCTCACGCCCTAGCCGCCGCGACCCCGACCCCGACTACCACCCAGGCGTCGAGCAATGGGTAGCTCGCCGTCCCGATGCCCGCTGGGGCCGCGGGGAATTTCTGATAAGGAAACCCGCGATCTTGGAGAGCAAAGGACAACTGAAGGACACAAATGTGGTTTTAGTCGGTAAAAGTTTGTCGCGTCCTCGCGCTCCACCCTGTAGTGGGAGAAGTCATTGGATGATTTCCCAACTCAAATAAAAAAAGCTATTGTTGTGTGTGTTTTTAGTTTAATTGTTAAAATATAAAAGTTTGCATACTAAATTCTGTGTATTTCAGTGAAATACATGATGAAATATTCACAGCTGAATGTAGTAAATAAGCGTATGATCGAATCAATGCCCACTCGTGTCAGTGCTACGCCTCGTAGCCCGTAGCACTCGTAGCACGCATTCTCGGAATCTGTAATAATGTAGCTTTTAGGGTCGTCGCATACGGGCCACCGGCCACAACCACAAAACGCCTGGCGAGGGTAGCCAGCCTTTCGGTGTTTTACAGGTGCATTTTGGAGTGTGTGTCTGGGAATTGCATGACTTGATTCCACCATCTCATTTCTACCATAGGACAACTCGACGTACGGCGAGTATCCATCTTTACGTTGTTAAAACTGGACTAAGCGTTTCGCCTCGTCGTTTATACCGCGAACATCGAAGGCCTGGAATAATTTGCTTACTGCGGTCTTCCCATCCGATTATAATTTAGGTGTCTTCAAGGCTAGAGTGAATAGGCTCTTAATAAACTAGTGTGCCTCACCATCAACGATTGCAGCACTGCTGGTAGGATCGCAGTCAAGCACTAGTTTATATCAAATAAAAAAAAAGTACCAATGTGAAATTTTCAATTCAAATGTAGTTTTCTAAGCTTATTTAGGACATTATTGACATCCCGTGCCTGGAAAAGCACGTAAAGCCGTTGGTCACGGTTGTCATTCGTAGATTTTTGACAGTTGTGAATAGCTAAGTAATACTCGTGTAGTGACATCTATGGCGTCACATAAGAACTAATCCTGCATCGCGCAATTAAAGTTCTCCGCGCGATTTGAATATATAGAACAGCCAGAAATCATCTGCCGGGCAGTTGCCCACCAGACATAACACCCGGAGGATCCGCCCTTTTCAACGGAGGTTTGCGGGACTTTACTCTCTGTTCCGCTTACCTCCAAACTCGTATAAATAACTTTGATAAACATCAAAAGTCTTGAGCATCGACGACGAGTTGCCAGCCTGTCGGTTTTCTATCGTTTGCGATTCGGGGAATGTGGAATTTTACATAGAAATTGCACAATAAAGAAAAGAAAAGAAAGAAAGAAAATTGCGTTTATTGGCATTACAAAAACGGAAACACCTTAAAATTAAACACACAGTACAATACAATTTAATTCCGTCAAGTCCGTTCCATCATCTAACCACAAGACGTACAATGCGTTCCAAATAAGAATAGGATCGATTTCCATGTTGTGACGTCACGTCATACTGTCAAATCGAAGAATTATTATGGTAAGCAAAACAAGAAATTGTTTAAATTTAATTTATTTACGAACTGTTAACGAAAATACTTTAATCAGAATCCAGTTTTTCAATTTTGCTCATCTCTGAGTTCTTCAATTTTCCCCAATTTCTTGCGATTTGACAGTATGATGTAAGGTCACAACATGGCAATCGATCCTATTCTTATTTGGAACGCATTGTACGGTGTTGCGCTATCGGTACATGGTGGACATCACACCCAGACATACAAAGCATTTTGGGAACACATTAATTATACGTTCAGCTATGGAGTGAAATTCTTTTGCCAGAGTCTGTGTTTCTTGATAGCTATAACCAAGGGATATGTGAGTTGCTTATAGGCAAGCGTGCTTAATCGTCGGCCACATCATCGCTTACCACCAGTGGTCAAACGAGTGCCTATATGCATAATTAGCTTCTGCCAGCAGCTTCACCCGCGTGAAAGGTTTCTTCAAACAAACTTTAGACCCCCGTTTCATCCTCTTAGGAGCTGAATTTCGAAAAATCCTCTCTTAGTGCTCGCCTACGTCATAAAAGGAAGCCTTGTGCAAAATTTCACGCTCCTAGTCCCAGTAGTTTTGGCTGTGCGTTGATATGTCAGTCAGTCAGTTTCCCCTGTTATATATACATATAGATAAAAAAATCCCCTTTTATATATATTATATAGATAAAAAAGAAAAAAAAAGATTAGGGAGGAGAATCTTATTTCTACAAAAGAAAAGCTAACTATCGCTGTTCTTCTATTCCGAAAATGGGTTGATATTATATATTTCTGTGTTTTCTCCGAACTTGTTTGTAATTTTAAGGGCTTGTGACTATTTTCCGCAATGACATAGGTGTTAAGCGGGGCGGAAGAACGATAACAAACTGTATTAGGTTTGGAACTTTGGAAGGGTATGAATTACATAACATTACGCTTGTAATACTTTCGGGTATTACTTATCGGGCTTAAGCAGTAGTGTAGGTTTAGTAGACTCACTTTGTATCAGGTATTTTTTTTTTGTTTTTAAAGATAACTTTGCCCTCACTAGAAATCACTCCAGTATCGTGGGAGCGTTCGACACCCGGACTCGGAACAACTATCTGTAGCCTGTAGGCTATATGTAAATATTTACCGTAGGCGCGGGCTTGCGGACGGCGAGCAATGGGTAGCTCGCCGTCCGGTAACCATCTGGACCGGGCTCAAGTCGTCGACGGGGCGTACTGTTCCACGCGCGCCTCAAGGAGATGTCAGCAAACCGTAGAGGTCCAACAGGGTCGAAGTCGAAATCTACGGGGGCCAAGGGTCTGCTTCCGAAAGGAAGATTCGGCCCTGGTATGAAAGGCAACGAAGGAACAGGAGTGGGTTTTTAGTCAGTAAAAGTCTGACACGCCGTCGCGCTCCACCCAAGAGCGAGGATGTAATTGAATGATTTTCCCAACGAAAAAAAAACATATATGTAAATATTTTTCCGTGTGGGAATCGAACCGCTCAACTGCTGCGCAAGTCGTGTCGTCAAATGTTTAAGTCCCAAACAAATAGACAACCTTTATTATGTAGCGAGAGTTTCCCATTGTATTATACAATATTATTTGTAGTATATATGCGAAACCAGAATATAATTTGTTCAGAATCAGTTACTGAATCGATTCCAATAATTATTATACCATATTATATTTTTTCCCAAAGATATTTAAAAAAGGTTGGTTTCAAGTTGGATACCGCCGACACTACGGACAACACAGGTCTCGGCAGGTCATAGCGGGCATCAGGCGTCAGCGCACAGCTGGGTGCGGGGGCAAAACAACCCCTTAGTCGCCCAGATGGCCTGGTGATCATGTATTTAGTAGTACTAACCACTAGCCTGTTGGTCTAGTGGTTAGTGGTCCTGACTGCTATGCCGGAGGTCGTGGGTTCGATTCCCACCCAGGACAAATGTTTGTGTGGTGAGCACGATCATTTGTTCTGTGTCTGGGTATAATTTATCCATAATATGTGTGTATTTAGAAATATATAAGTATGTTTATCAGTTGTCTAGTACTTACTCATAACATAAGTTCTGCTTAGCTTGGGACTAGACGGCGTTGTGTGGTAAGCATAAGCATAAGCATAATCAGCCTTTTAATATTCCCACTGTTGGGACTCAGGCCTCCTCTCTAAGAGAAGGAATGGGCCATAATCCACCACGCGGGCCCAGTGCGGGTTGGTGAATGTCACATGTCTTCGAATTTTTGGTTCTAGGACATGCCGGTTTCCTCACGATGTTTTCCTTCACCGTTTTGAGAGCAGTGGTGATGAAATAAATTACACAAAGTAATGCGCCTGGCTGGGTTTGAACCCGCGTCCTACAACTCGTTAGT
The DNA here is from genome assembly GCA_905147345.3 of Mythimna impura. Classification (NCBI taxonomy): domain Eukaryota; kingdom Metazoa; phylum Arthropoda; class Insecta; order Lepidoptera; family Noctuidae; genus Mythimna; species Mythimna impura. The sequence continues at coordinate 28,030,919 of LR990348.1, read as the reverse complement.
CGGGGCCATTACCGCTCGGCCACCACTCCTCTCTCTTTTCTCACTCTCTCGTAGTGTGATAGTTGTGGAATATTATTATATTATTTGTCGGACAACCAGGGAACGTAACAAGCTTATAACTTTGTGATTTTTCATGATACAGTTATGAAACGTACATAGGTTCTTTACATAAAAAAACTAGACTCGGGTTTCTCATTTACTAAAACTAATGTTGTATATTATGTTGGTGTAAATTAAAGTATATATAAATACTAGCGTTCCGGGCAGACGTCTTACGCAAAAGTGGTCAAAAAAATAAAAAAATCAGGTCCCGATCGCCTACCGATCGTCTACCGTGTCCAAATTTTCAAACCACCTAGAGACCTACTTAAATATACACAGAAAATTACTTACGTCCAGAAGAATTATATATATACTTAAAGATATATAAATAAACCTCACAAATGCACACTCACACAAATGAAAGGGTTAAGCTAGAACTACATTAGACCGACGCACACGTGTAACACGCCTAATTTGTACGTAGAACGACGTCGCGTGGCGCGGATCTAGTGTAGCTCTACAAGTCTAGTTTCCATATAAAATGTATGGAGACCGACGCCACCAGATCGGCGTGTGTGGCACACGTGTGCGCAGTGCAGTTCTAGCTTTATGTTTGCTTTTGAATTATCGTTTTGTACCTTCTGATGTAACTTTTAAAATGTAAAACTAGCGTGAGAATCCTGGTAGCGATGACATAAATCAAACTTTTGCTAGGGTACTAAAATTTAAAGAAACAAAAGGGAGTGTTAGACTTGTACTGACTAAGGGTGTTTTTAATATCATGCGGATTTCATCACGCATGCGGAATTGATCCGTATGTGGGGCTTTTTTTTGGTGGGAAAATCATCCAATAACATCCCTCGCCCTTGGGCGGAGCGGGAGGGTGTGTCAGACTTTTACTGACTAAAAACCCACTCCTGTTCTTTCGTTGCCTTTCATACCAGGGCCGAGTCTTCCTTTCAGAAGCAGACCCTTGGCCCCAGTAAGTAGGTTTCGACCCTGCTGGGTCCCTACGGTTTGCTGATATCTCCTTGAGGCGCGCGTGGGACAATACGTGCCGTCCCACATGCGGGGCTGCTGCCCGATATCACGCCCCGCATCCCGCGTGCGTATCCCACGCATTGCAATAAATATTTGTATGAAAAGCACATTTGCGGGGGCTACGCGTGCGGAGCAAACTCGCATGCGTGATAAAATCCGCATGATATTAAAAACACCCTTAATCCCACCCGTGTTCTTTCCATTTACTTTTGCGTTCCGGGGCTGCAGTAACAACTCTTTTGATCAATTTCCCCACAAATGTCTTGGCTAAGTAGGGTTACCACAAAAATCAAATAATATTTATATTTATTAAACTTTTCTTTCAATGCGCAAAGGAAACTTCGACATTTTTCACCGAAGTCCCTGTATTCCTTTTAAATCGTATGAGAGTTTTATTACGTCGAATGCCAGCCCAAATAAAGAAAAATGGTTTGTACTTCCGTGCCTCCTCCTACTATAGTACCATTGTATTTAATTGGAACTTCCACGTGATTAGAATAAACAAACCATTACCCACAAAACTCCAGATAAATCTCGAACAAATCTTGCACAGATTGTCCAAGACATTGAGATAAGCAGCTACCATTTAAAGTAATTGTTAGATTCTTTATATCTCCTAAATCACACAAGTTAACTAAATTAAGTCACTTTCATCTGCAGCTTCAAATGATAGCCGTCACATCGCTGCCAATCATAACTTGTACTGGTAACGAAAACGAACGACGATGAGCAAAGCTATTGAAATTAAACTCTATGGCTCAAAGAAAAGGGTGTAGTTTTTATTGGGTGTGTGAGATAAGGTGTGAGGCAGCTTCGAGGTTGGACGGCGCGCGCAGCATCAAGTATGCTAGGGATGGGCGAACTATTTTGTCGATAATTGTAATAATGGGAAATGTGGGTAGCGTGAGTTGGTGTAGGTTTATATTTATTCGGAAACACAGATTTTTTTTGTTTAATAGGAAACATTGGTGGTTTCAGAAAGTTTCACGTCCTAGTAATTTTTTGAACAGAAACGATACGATAATTAATATAGTATAGGTATATATATATATATTTTAATTTTCTAACTTATTTGTATACACTGTGTCTACATGTCTCATCCAACTCTCCTGTCGCAGGTCTGCTGGAAGAAATTTCATTTGAAATAAGCAGTACCTTTGTGCTCAAGTCTGCTTTTGTTATTTTCATTTTTAAGTGTTTGTGTGTACATAAATAAATAAATAAATAAATAAAATAATTTATAAGTGTAACACATTTCTTTAGAATCGTTAATTAAATGTTTTGAACAAACCTAACACTATAAACCATGTTCAAATATTTTTCATAATCTCACTTATCTTTTCCAAAAACAAATCTCGATTTTCCCGGGCATTAACACGGCCCATCCCTAAGCTCACCCAGTCTTCTCCCCAGCAGAGATGGGCGCATACAGGCAGCCGCGCTGCGGCTAAAAAATATTAAAAAAAAAAACTTACAATAAACACAATACAAGGTTTGCAAAGACATTTGTGACATAGAATGAGTGATAGTGTTTTTCAAAATGGGCGTTGATAGTCTGCCGCAAAGGCCGAATGTGAGTATACCATTGCCTCTAGTGATTCACCCGTCCGTACGACCAAATGCGGTTTTTATTATTTATTTCGTATTTCGAATCTCAAGGGTATGGAATTTTAAAATCGGTTTTTTGGACTCTGGTTACAAGGAACTTTTCTTTGCGGCTTTAATTTTTTACGTCAGGAATTGTGATTTATTTATAATACTTTTATTTAAAAATAACATACCTACTTAGATAAATCGAATTATAAGTTAAACTTTAAGTCCTTTATAGGGTGGTTTATAGTGTTGTGATAGATATTCCTAATTAACCTGTTAAATACCTATAGTTATTTGAAATACCCAAGCCAAAGAAAACCCTTTTCGTGTTTCTCGCATTGCTCGTACCTAATCAGTGATGGTGGCTAAGCGTTACCTGCAACGCGCAATTAGAAATTTCTGTAAACTAGTTTAGATAGGTATTCCATGATACCTACACCTAAAACGTACGCGTACCTACTTATTTTTTTTTGGAATATACTACTTAATAGTACGTCTTTGTTTAAAAGTCTTTATAGAAGCGTTTATATATATTGGTGGCATTTAGTTTCAAGATTACGGTCAAATAATTTTCAATTTGACACTTAAAACTAATAACTACAAAATGAAGCCATTATATAGAAAAAAATTTGGAAGAAACCATACTGATTGTCGTCCTGGGATCCATGTTATTCAAGGTCTTGGATATTCAAGTCTTGGATCGTCAAGGATTTTCTTAGAATAATCTCGAAATTGCTTTAAGTATAAGTTCTTATTTCAAAATGGAGCTCAGTTATGAATTCGCGGTAGACAATTCTGCGAAAAACACTCTCAACTTTGAATCTTCTGTAGCCCTGGCTTCCAAGAAATGGTTACCAAGAAATTTTCAATTAATAAAAGGTCAAATTTACATTAAGATGAATTTGTTGTGATTCTGTTTCTGAAGGTAAAGCGTTGGTGTGTTAATATTAACGTTCTTCAAAGATGCACAGACTTCAAAGTTGTACAATTATTTTTTTGGTAGGACATAATCGAATAACTCTTTTCCATAGAAATATAAAATACAGCTCTTCCCGCTCTGGATGAAGCGTGAGAGCGTGTCAGACTTTTACTGACTAAAACCCAGTACCTTGAGTTGCCTTTTGTGAGAGTCACAGTAACTCTTTCGAACGATCCAGCAGCTCTAGCAAGCAATGTAAGTACCTAGCTAGTAACCTACCCTGCTTCCTTTTCCAGGGACAAATTACCTCCCAGTCATATAGCATATATAGCATAATCAGCCATTTAATGTTCCCACTGCAGGGACTCAGGCCTCCTCTCTAGGAGAGGGAATGGGCCGTAATCCACCACCCGGGCCCAGTGCGGGTTGGTGGATGTCACAAATGTCTTCGAATTTTTTGGTTCTCGGACATGTCGGTTTCCTCACGATGTTTTCCTTCAACGTTTTGAGAGCAGTGGTGATGAAATAAATTACACAAAGTAATGCGTCTGGCTGGGTTTGAACCTGCGACCGTAAATCGGGGCCGTTACCACTCGGCCACCATTGCTCTCACCTCCCAGTCATATTAAAATTTAATTTTAGCTCTAAAACCGTTCTAGAAACACAGAGGGTTAGACAATGAAACTTAGTTTTGCATAAATTATGAAAATTAGTGTAGTTTGCTGGTGTTTTAAATTAGTTTGTAACCCTTTACGAGGCCCTAGGTGAGACTTTTACAGACCAAGGAAACATCCTAAAATATTATAAAAGTAAAACTTTATTTACTCTATCTCTCTGTCGTATATTTGTTTTTATTGTACTAAATTGTTGATAGGCTCGTGTTTGACAACTATCTCACCTAATAGTAATCGATGATGTGATCGATGATGGAGCACTCTAACATAATTTTTAGTGCATGTGAAACCTGAATATAGTTTGTTCAGAATCAGTAACTGAATCGATTCCAATAATTTTTACACCGTGTTATATTTTTTCCCAAAAATATTTAAAAAAGGTCACAAGTTGGACACCACCGACACTAAGTGCAAAACAGGTCACGGCAGGTCATAGCGGGTATTAAACGCCAGCGCACAGCTGGGTGCGAGAGCAAAACAACCCCTCAGTCGCTCGGGTGGCCCGGTGACCATGTATTTATGTCACCAACCAAGTACCATAAAGGGCTTGTAACTTTGTGATTTTTCATAATACAGTTTTGAAATTTTGTACATAGATTCTTTATATAATAAAGAACTTTTTACAAAAAAATACAACCGACTTCAAAGTAAAAAAAAAACACTGAAAAGTGCAAAATAACTTTAATTTTGGAATTCGGTGTTTCTATAATAGTTTTGTCTCTTCGTTATTTAACACCGACTTCCGAAATTAAAGTTATTTTGCACTTTTCAGTGTTTTTTTTTACTTTGAAGTCGGTTGTATTTTTTTTGTAAAAAGTTTTTTATTTTACACTTTTTAGTTATGGTACCACCACTAAAAAGTACCCCTCAGCCAAACTTAAATACCTTATAGCCAGAGTGCATCTCATGACAATTCTAATAATCCCAAACATGGTTAGATTACATTAATTTATTACAGAGTTCCGGTGCCTAACTTCAGGCTTCATCATCAGATCAGTTCGATATATTCCCCCTCTACTTTTAGTCAGTCATCGACTACACGTATAAACAAATCAATTTTACTTGTTACGACGGTTCTGTTGTGATCCTATGAGGAGTTCTGTTCCATATCTTCGAAGTTCATGATCAGATCATAACAATATTTCTATGGGACCAACTCGGAAGCAAAACCTTTCAACCAAAAAAAAAATATTTTCAAAATCGGTCCACAATTGACCGAGAAATCGGTGAACATAAATAAAAAAAAAAAAAAAAAAACACATTCAACCGAACATATAACCTCCTCCTTTTTGAAGTCGGTTAAAAATACTAGACACGTGTTCCAGGTTTCGCATATTCTAAAAATAAGGTTGTATAGAAGAACTATCTGACCCGGCAAACATAGTTCTGCCATATAAATTATCAAAGAAAAAAAAGGGGGTGGGGGTAGGAGTCTAAAAATCGGTCAAGCCGTTTTGGAGCAGTTCGATAACAAATACTGTGACACGAGATTTTTATACAGAGGAATAACATACAAAATTATATATAAACGAAGAAACGTCGATCCATATAAAATACTGGCATTCAGCTATATCAGGTTAAACTGAAATATGACCTACAACAGTAGTTCATTGATTGATTTTGGCGTGCAAATACATTTATTATCAATAAACGAGTTTCGCTATCTATAATATGATATAAAAAAACCGGGCAAGTTTGAGACTGAGGGTTCCGTACAGATTTACCTATGAAAACAGTTTAATTCCCGAATTGAGTTACGAAGACTTTTCCGAATCGCAAAAAAAAGTTTTTTTTTTGTGACGTAACTATAAATTTTGAGTTTTCATATTTTTTCCTATACTTGTGTTATGAGACCTTGCTTCATGCAGAATTTCAGGATTCTAGGTCAACGGGAGGTACCCTATGAATTTTGATATCCTCGAGAGTGTGGAAATACACGTTTTTTGCGACATAAATGACCGTATCTTTTTTTTCCGTTAACTCAGAAGTTTGATTTTTTCACAGCTTCAAGGGACCGCAGACCTGAGTATATGGTTTTAATTTCAACTCGATACTTCCACGTGTTCTCAAGATAAAGGGTCTAGACAGGCAGACAGACAGATGGAAAACAAAGTGATCATAAAAGGGTTCCGTTTTTTCGCTGAAACTATATTCCCATCCTCCGTCCTCCCACGTACTCCGTAAATGCCAGTTCTAGTTTATTTTGGTACTTAAAGGTCTCAATTTCTCTACACTCGTATTTTAACTTTCCTCCGTCAGATTCCAACACTCACCTATTGCTTTAGGCACTGGTCTTTCTGTTAGCGATTAGCAAGCAGCGAGTTGAGCTAAACTCGTTAAAAAATAAATGGCCCGTTTTGACATTTGAAAAATACCCTGGAATGTAACTTGGAACTAAACTGAAAGAAACAATAAAAAATACATATTTTTTTGGCGCGTTAACTAGATTTGGAATATATTGCGAGTTTTGTTTTTGCGTATTTAAGTATTTGTTTTGACAGATGTCAGAATGGGCCTTTTATTTTTTGACAACTTTAGGGCAACAAGATTGTTCGAAAGAGTTTCCGCGGCCCTAGAACGCAAAGGGTAACTGAAGGAACAAAGGTGGGTTTTAATGAGGAAAAATCTGATGCTTCCTCTTGCTCCACCTAGAGCAGGGAGTTATTTGATGATTTACTTCCTGAAAAAAAATGCTAGTCGAGCTAGAAATACACTTCTGGACACATCTATTGGCCCACCTTAAAGTTTAGGTTTCGATGGCCCCTACCGAAATACGATTGCTAGATTGAACAAAAACTGTTGATGCAGTTTTAAACCTGATACATTTTACCATCTTTTTCGATCGTATTGTTTTAAATTTGAATTCAGAATACCATACGACATGGAGCTATGCCTAACAAGTCGGATATGCGCCTTGTTAAAGGCATTTAACATAGTTATACCTTTGTAATTATTCCTAAGATTTTATGTTACTATTTTACCAAATTTTATCTCTGAATAAATATATTATTATTTTTATATCTTTTAATTATCTCAGGACCCTGAGGTCCTGGACCTTTGGGAGGCGTACGAGGGGCCGAAGCCAACTCGCAGAGGCCCTTTAGATAATTATAATGGAACATGATACCAACCGACGATTATCCCTGTATGCGCTATGCTAGTGCACCCAAGGACAACCCCCGGTTATTGAAAGACTGTTGCGACATATGGAGAACAAAGATAATAGGGCTATGGTTTTTGGAGTCTTAAGTGGACTGGTAACATGGAACTATGTCAAGACTATGGCCCCTGCCTGAACAACGTTATTAATATGCATCGAAAAAAGGCAGGGGGTGACTTGCACACTCAATAAATGGGCCCCCAAAAACGGCCGCTAGCACGAAGTGACGTAGCAACAAGAGGGCAACATATCCTGAGGTGCTTGAGGAGTGGAGAGGTATACCACGGCTATCAGGACAATCCCGGAAGTACGGTCAAGATCCCTACCAGCACCTTACTGGATTATACATCCTTCTCCCGAGCACGTTTGCTCTTGCGAATCTCCACTCAAGCCAGCCAATAAAGGCAAGAGAGAGGTGGGAGCTCAGTTCCTCGTCAGTGTTCACTACGGCCGGCCAATAAAGGCAAGCCGGAGATGAAGAACAAGAATTCTCCCGGGAGATCGGGTCCGTGGGGTCGCTAATGCCCAACAGTTCGCCACAAAACTGCACTGCGGATTGTATCTCTCTTAGTCTGGCCCCTCACCCTAGGCATATTACGGCAAAGCAAACTTTACCGATACAAACCTAGGGTATATTGGAGCACGCAAGCCCCACCACGACGTCAACGTAGAGATACGGCGATATTATTATTATTATTATTATTTCCTTTATTTACTTTATATACATATTTTGTACATTTTTAAATATTTCTTAAAACATAAATAAAAAAAAAACATTTAAAAATATAAAAAATAGTACCCCACCGGTATCGGGAACAAGGTCCAAGCTACCGGCGGTCAGGGCTCCAGAGAAAGGAACCTCCTAACGATACGAGCCGTGTCCAGGAGTACCGCTTTCTGAATCAAGGCCTTGATCCAGCCGCCTAACGCGAGCCTCCTAAGGTGTTGGTCGAGGCTCTTGGCTATTAAGCCATTGGCTGACACGACTATCGGTACAATGATCGCTGAGTCCACATCCCACATGTCGACAACCTCGCGAGCCAAGTCAATATACTTGATTTGTTTATCTTTCTCGGCTTTCACGAGGTTCTCGTCATGCGGAACGGATATGTCAACAATCATTGCACGCCTCTCGCTTCGGTCCACCACCACTATATCAGGCTTATTGGCTACAATAGTCCTGTCAGTGATGATGGACCGATCCCAGTACAAAGTGATATGACCATTATCAAGAACTGGGTCGGGCTCATACCTGTAGTACGGCACTTCCGATTCCACAAGAGAGTATTTCAGAGCAAGTTGCTGATGGATAATCCTGGCTACAAGGTTGTGTCTATGCAAGTACTCTCCGTTAGCTAGACGAGAACAACCAGAGATAATGTGACGAATTGATTCTCCCGGACGGTGACATGCCCGACAGATGTCAACCGTGCCGTCCTTCACAATAAATCTCCGGTAGTTATTCGTCATGATAACTTCGTCCATAATTGCACAGACAAAACCTTCGGTTTCCCCAAAGAGGTCACCGAAACGCAGCCAGGCTACGGACGCCAATTGGTCTACATCGGGCCCGTGAAAGGCCCGGAAAAAGCGTCCGTGAAGTTCCTTGCTCTGCCATACTTCCCTGCGATCGTTTTATTATTATTATTATTATTATTATTAATTGATTTTTGAATAAAAAACATGTTTTATCAAATAAAGGTTTAATTTAATAACGCGTGTTGCCTCCATGGGCATCTACCACAGCTCTCATACGATTAGGCATAGAGTTTATCAACCGCTCTATGAAATTTTGAGGGATCATCTCCCATTCCTCTTCTATGGCAGTTTTCAACTCCTGCATCGTCTGGGCAACTGGCTGACGAGCCCTAACACGTCTTTTTAGCTCGTCCCACATGTGCTCAATGGGGTTCATGTCTGGGCTTCTGGCTGGCCAGTCCATAACTGTGATGTTCACATCCCGAAGATATTCCCTGACGATGCCGGCCGCATGGGCTCTTGCAATATCATGCATAAAAAGGAAATTTGGGCCCTCATAGTCCGCGTATGGTATCACGTGAGGTTCTAAGCACTCACGAATGTACCTTTCAGCATTTAATGTTGGCAGCCGTGGTCCTGTAACAACCTCAAGTTGAGTTTTGCCGCTCGCGGATATACCGCCCCAGACAGTCCATGAGCCACCGCCATAAGCAACCCTCTCTTCAAAGCAGCATTGTGCGAAACGCTCTCTCTTACGTCGGTAGACCTTCTTCCTTCCATCATTGCCATGTAACACAATTTTAGACTCATCAGAAAAGAGTACACGGCTCCAATCTTGCTGTGTCCAATTTAAATGACTGCGTGCGAAATAAAGGGGCGCTGTTCGGTGGGCTCGCGTTAGTTTAGGCCCATTAGCTGGCTTGTGTGGTACCATATCGCGTTCTTTTAACCTTCTCCGAACAGTTCGAGCGCTCACAGATACTCCGTGGAAGTCGCGAAGTTGGTTTTGTATCTCAATGGAGGTAAGGTGACGATTTCTCAAGCTGGTCGTCACGATGAATCGATCCTGCCTTTCAGTTGTGACCCGAGATCGTGGCCTTCCTTGGCGACGAACAAAGCCGCCAGTCTCTAGGTACCTCCGATAAACATTTCGGACCGCAGATCGACTTAAATTAAGTTGAGCACTCACGTTTCTTTGGCTGTGTCCGGCCTGAATAAGTGCCACAGCTTGGGCGGCGACTTCAGGTGAAGTATCCATAGATTATTGATAGAACCTCACCTTAATTTTAAGAATAAGTAATGTTTGTTGCAAAACCAAAGATATCAATCACTTTTTCAAGAATGAAATCCAAGTAAACCAATAAAACCAAGTTTTCTTAGTATTCGATTGTTTGATATCAACAAACAGGCTCCAAATTGTCTTTTGTTTCTTTAAATTCTGTGTTAGAAATTCAAAAAAAGACTATTGAATGAAATTGTGAATGTGCCGGGTTCAAAACTGCATAAAAACTTTTTGCTCGACTTAATATAAAATTTTAGCTAGGACCAAACGAAACTGAAAATACAAGGTAGGCCAATAGATGTGTCCAGAAGTGTAGTAACAAGACGTGTTCACCATCATCGACGTCATCTTTATGGTTGGACAGAAGCCCCTTTTTGTTTTGGCCAATATCCACGCTGTTTTACTCTTTGTTATTGACTTGCCGAGCAATATTATCAGACTCAGTTCAGCCTATCGCGGATAACTATTGGCCTGTCCCAGGGTCTGTGGAAGAACCTGGGACAGGCTAATCTCAGTCACCTTTTTCACATCTTCGATCCATGTAGTTGTTGGTTGATCCTACGGTATGCTATCACGCACAAAACAATCAAATGCTAAAATATTTAGTTGATTTATTGAATTTAAGCGACCATCGCTCGGCATCCCCTCTTCACTGCTTCTGTGATCGTAGCCTCAATCGCTAGTCGCTTCCTCGTAAGCAAAAGGACCAAGACCTTACGATGCGTTCCACTGTTGTCTGCTAAAGATAGATATGCGTAGGTGGTTTGGGACCTTCCCGAGGATCAATGTCAGCTTGATCGACTGTTCCAGCAAATGGAGCATAGGTTAATGTATTGCGAAACTAGAACTTGTGAGGTTTAAAGGTCAAGTAATGTAGGGTAATCGGTGGGCGTTTAAATGATTTGTCTTGCAGCTTTCTGCGACCTCGTTTTGAAGTCTGAATATTTAGAGGTTGGACAACCTAGGATTAACAAAACATTACTATGTCGTCTAGGCATGTCCTGTCCAGTCCCATTTAGTTATATCGCTTTTTGAGAACCATGTACCTATTCCACACCATACCACACACACAGAGCTCCCACAGTGTATTGTTTTGAACATGGGCTGTTAATTTAACACACGCTTACCTAGTATGCTATAGAGCGAAGGACGTAGGTTGGCAAACCTTGAGTTTGGACTTTTGGATGTTAGTCAAAAACCAAGTCTGTGCACCGTAGGTCAAGATGAGGAGACGGATGTCCATCAAGCTGTACTTTTTACTAAAGCTTATGCAGATAGACACTTGTACTTTTAATAGTTTCTTCATGGACCAGTAGCTCTTCAGGTATTTTCTGTTTGGCGCGTTATATAATTATCTTGACTTGCCTAGAAAGAGATTACTTGGCTCAAGTAGAGTATACTTGGATTTATTGTATATTCTCCCCGCCTACTTGTATGTTCCTTTTGGTCATGATTTTGGTCTTTAACATATTCATTTTTAGTTCCGACTCGAAACATTAAAACAAAAAAACATGTCTTTGCAGCATTTAACAGCAAATTTATCGAGCCTTCTTGGCATGCTTCGCTGAATTAGTCAGTACTGCATTCTCAGTTTTCAAAATAGCATCTGTTTCAATGATGTCACATACTGTCCAGTCATGTTAGTCACACTTGAGATGCAAAATGTCACCAATTTTATATCACAATATCAACTAGAAATCAATTAACAGCCACTGAACTTCAGTCGAAAAAATCACGCCAATAATTCTGCATTAGAGTTAATAAATAGTGATTATATATAATATTATATATATGATAAATAGTCATGAAACACAAAACAATGTCTTCATTTTGATGGATCGTGGGTCGTTGACTTATCCGAAAGCCAGACGTTTATATAGAGTATGTATCATACATACATAAGTAGCGTGATATCAATAAACGTTAATCCCTTGAAAATTGGAGCTTGTCGTATTATTACCGAGGATGGAACGGCTTAGCAAACATTAATAAGCTATTTTTGGTAATACGATTCCTACAGAATGCCTCGTTGTTTCGAAGCGTTCACATATTTTAGGTTTTAAGGTTCTGTACCCCAAGAGTAAAATGGGACTCTGTTACTAAGACTCCACTGTCCGTCTTATGCTAAGATCCCAGAGCGATCAGACATAACTTATTTTCACATGGATGAAACCTTAGTTTCTCAGTAGCGTATCATGTGCTTTGAATACCCCCCCTTGGGGCCCCTGGGCAGGTACCAGGTGAGAAAGGAAACTAAAAATAAGAGTTATTTAACTTAAATTTTTATGGCTGATTTTTATATATGTTTTGTAGAATATTATTTTAAAGTGATATCATAAGTGTCAGACACTTTCCATGGACCAAAACTTCTGTCAGACGCTTTAAAGCTCCACAAAAAATAAATAAACTTTACTTATTTTTACATATGTTATTAAGGTAACTATTACAAAGTTATATTTCATTAATCATTTAAGCGCTGGTTTATATCAATTAAAAAAAAAAAAAAAAACAGACAAATTATAGTGTCCAAACATCCAGTCAGTGCATGAAATCGTCTCACTCGACCTTACCATGTCCTGTTAAAATGTCAGTCTTGAGAGCGAGAAAGAGGGATGGAGCCATATACCCTATATAGCTCCATCCCTTTAACAGTTCAGTTAAGGTCGCGATAAAAGTAAGTGCAATTAAGCTTCACTTTTTTTTTGTTAGGCCGACATTTTGACAATTCAAAAGTGCCTGTAATTGGTCTATTTGAAATAATCGTTTCTGATTTCTGAAGCTCGTGGTAGGGCCTCAGAGGTCCTTGACATTTTTCGCGCTGCATTCTGTAGTCTTAAGAACAAGCAAGAAAAGGGGATATTTCCTTTTGAAATTTCAGCAGATTTTCAACTACATTTTATTCAGCTTTCTTGCGCATTTTGATAATTTTATTTTATTTTATTTTTATTTATTTTTCACATTTTAGGAAAGCTTACAGACTAATAACAACATAATGACAAATAACTAACTACTAATAACAACATAATGACAAATAAAAACTAAATAACTAAATACAACATAATGACAAATAAAAACTAAATAACTAAATTGCTAATTACAAGCTTCCACATATATAATGACAAAAAAATATATATTTAAAGTTGGTCCCACAATACCTTAAACTGTTAGTAAATTAATTTAATTTAATAAGGTAATAAGAGAAAAATATTCAGTCTCGGTTAACTGAAAATGTAAAGGCGTTTGTATTAAAGTGACTGCTATGAATAGTTGTGAGTCTCACACAGGATAAAGTTTATGAGATAATATCTGTCGGTGTAGGTTTCTGAGTAGATGGTTGACGGTTTATGAAAACACTAGTTTCGGCCATCGGCGTCGCCCACGTAGAAGTCTGAAATCATCCCATGGGAACAATCAAGAATAAAAAAATAAAAAAAATCTTCTGTATATGTAGCGACATCTATGGCGTCACATAAGAACTAATCCTGCATCGCGCAGTTAAAGTTCTCCGCGCTATTTGAACATATAGAACAGCCCGAAATCATCTATCGGGCAGTTGCCCACCAGACATATCACCGGTCTGGTCGGAGGATCCTCCATTTTCAATGGAGGTTTGCGGGACTTTATTCTCTATTCCGCATACCTCTAAATATATATAAAAGGATAGGAAGGAAGTTAGTAGTACTAAATCACTCACTAACTAATCAATACCCAGCCCTATACTTGACCTAGAACTGCGAAATTTTGATGTAGGCGATCACTAAGAAGTGATTTTTGAAAATGCAACTTTAATTTTTTCAAACATTATGCTTATGCTCACTCCCTGTAAGCATAAGCATAATCAGCCTTTTAATGTTCCCACTGCTGGAACTCAGGCCTCCTCTCTAAGAGAAAGAATGGGCCGTAAACCACCACGCGGGCCCAGTGCGGATTGGTGAATGTCACATGTCTTCAAATAAGCGTAATGCGATGATGACAACGATGGAGCACGCTTGCCTAGAAGTAACTTATTCATTCTTGACTTAAATACTCCTAAGTTGTATGTATCAGGAAACACAGACTCCGGCAGGGAATTCCACTCAGCTGAAGCGTTTAAAATGTCAATACTGGTTGTGTGAATGATTGAAATATTTATTCACTGATCAGTTGACGGAGGCTGTGAGGGCAATCGGCTTTACTGTTATCGGTGCTTCAGTTTATTGAACTGTGAACTTTTTAATAAGCTGTTTATTTTGTTACTAGCTTTTGCCTGCGGCTTTGCCCGTATACATAAAATATAGGCTATGTCACTCAGGAATAAAGCAGCTTTCTATCAGTGTAAAAATGTTTGCAATCGGACCAGTACTTTCAGAGATTACCTCCTACAAACAAAAAAAAAAACAAACTTTACCTCTTTATAATATTAGTTTAGAAGTGTAGATTGTAATAATAGTGTAGGCATAAAGCAAGGTCTCATAGCACAAGTATAGGAAACAATCTGAAAAAAAAAAAACTTTTTTTGCGATTCGGAAAAATCTTCTTAACTCAATTCGGGAATTGAACTGTTTTCATACGTAAGTTTGTACGGAACCCTCAGTGCGCGAGCCCGACTCGCACTTGCCCGGTTTTATTTAATATTAATAGGATTTGATTTTTTTGTATGAAGTAAGCGCCTATAAACTTACTGCTGAACTCCTTGATCAAAAAGCAAAACAAAAATATAATATACTTATATTAAACACAATATTTTATCCATTAATTCACAAAGTATAGTGTCAGTAACATATTCGTAGCACGTAGGTTCCGCTACGAGCTACGCGTCGCTCGTAGACGTACTACGCCGTAGCACCGTAGCCGTCGCTCGTGTCGTACTCTCGTAGGTATAGCACTAAACTCTTTGGTCTATTTATAGGCCTTTCAAAGTCTTTGGTTCTGTGTGGTATAAACTTATGTGTGTGTGAATTTATGTTCACGTTAGTTTTTAACAAGAGGGTCTGTAGATTTGTATACAATGGATTTTAGACTAGGTAGGTACACTTTTTTAATGGCATAGGTATTCCAAATTTTTTCTTTAGGGGAAAAATTCTACTGATTACTAAAAAAAGACTTGTTACCATTTGATGGCAGTAAGCTCATCCCCTAGTATATATATAGACAGACAAGCACTTTACCAGCAACTTCGTTCGCGAGAATGTTTTCATAAAAACCTAGACGCCCCCTTAAACCATGTTTTAAGGGTAGTTTGAAAAACTAATCATGACAGTCTTAATTATTCATTTTGATCACTATTTGTTCTCACTTTCAGGTATATTGGCACACGAAAAAAGATTTTACATACATATACAAACGGAATTCCCCTTTTTCGCCCTCTGAATTGTTGGTTGAATTTCCAAAAACCCCTACGACATAAAAAGAAACCTTGTACAAAATTTCACGTTCCTAGGCCTATTAGTTTGGTTGCATATTAGAAAATAAAAACTTTCTCGAGCAAATTTCAAAAGAACAATAAACGAAATAACAAAATTTAAATGACCAAATGTTTTATTTAGAAAAATTTTAAAATCCCAATGTATGTGACATCAAATGAACGACTGATCAAAAGTTGCTAGATGTAATTTTAAAATATTAAATCATTACTAATCAAATTAAATAATCACAAATGACGACTGAATAAATTTGCTAGATGTAAAAATAAGTATGTTAATTTGTGTTTAAAGTTTGAGGTTAGGTTAAGTTAGAACACTAATTTCCATCGATTTATGGGGCGGTTTGGGGCCTAAATCATAATGGCTTTTAAAATTAGAAGGGGATTTCGTTGATGGTCACAGTTCTAACCTAACCTAACCCAAATGATTCACTAACATTAGAGGGGGATCTGCTCGCTCCGCTCGCTCGCCTTCGCGCGTTGATGGTCACCAGTTTTAACCTAACCTAACCCAAATGATTCACTTACATTAGAGGGGGATCTGCTCGCTTCGCTCGCTCGCCTTTGCGCATTGATGGTCACAGTTGTAACCTAACCTAACCCAAATGATTCACTAACATTAGAGGGGGATCTGCTCGCTCCGCTCGCTCGCCTTCGCGCGTTGATGGTCACAGTTTTAACCTAACCTAACCCAAATGATTCACTAACACAGTCATACGAGCGCAACTTGCAAAAGGCAACAAAAACAAACGTACGATAATTAATAATTTATCCAGTAATCCATTTTGACCTTTAAACGATTTGGTCAAGAGTGTAATAAATAATTTAAACATTGATATTCCAGACTTTGGTCAGCTGAACTTTTGATCAAATGATCATCGTTATTTTAAACTTTGTTGATTTGTACGTTGTTCTTTTGAAATTTGCTCAGGAAAGTTTTGATTTTCTAATATGCAACCATTAGTTTCGGCTGTGCGTTGATATGTCAGTCATTCATATTTTCTTCTTTTATATATATAGATAAATGATTGTGTGGGCAATCGTTATCTACCTACGCTATTTATCTCTGTTTTATCATTAATTTCAAAGCATACCTGAAAGGTTATTGACATTGTGTCCATTAAAAAGCTTTTAACAATCACAGAGCTTTTTATTTTTGCCGATTTGATTAATTGGTGAAGTGGTTTTGAGTTTTAAAGTTAGCATTAATATTAATATTTTCATATCTTTTTAATTTTATAATATTTCAGATCATAGTACTGAAAAAGTTCGTACTTGATCTCATGGCTAAGTAATAACAGCCGTACAGGTCGATCTTCAAAGTTAAGCATGGTTGCCGAGGTCGGTTCGTGGATGGGTCACCGACACTCCTTCATACCTCAAAAATCACCCAGCTCTTATGTGAAGATCTTTGTCGTTACAGATGTTCAGAAGTCAGTGAAAAAATCTGTGACCTGTATTGCAAAGTTGGATTAAAGTTTTTTTTCCTCAACTTTCACACAACGCCATCTGGTCCTAAACTAAGCAGAGCTTGTGCTATGAGTACCTACTAGATAACTGATAAACATACTTTATACATTTCTAAATTGATAAATAACACCTAGATACAGAACAAATGATCGTGATTATCACACAAACCGACTGTCCCTAGGTAAACTATCGGAATTTTCTCCACGACACAGGGAACCCTAGTGTGGAGTCCAGAGATCTGTTAAATTTTATGTAAATACCTTTTGGAACAATAAACATATTTGTATTTGTATTTTGTATTAATTGAAAAAGCTTACTTTACAGGAGAGCGATTTGAAGTTTATTTTATAAATAACTTTGTCAATAATGACTATATCTATGTAAATTTAGTTTCGTATTTAGGTTGAGTTTAAGAATCATTAGTCAAAATTTTTTTTTATTAATTATGAATAGTTTTTGAAAAAAAATGAGTTACTATAATATACTACTTAACTGGACTGACATTATCAATCGAAACTGGCACTTTTGATTATTTACAAGGTAACGTATATTCCAAAATATATCGGAACTGCTAAAACCGATAGTTCTCGTCAAATTCCACGTACACAATCTAAAACGGCATCTTCGATATTATTTTGAATACGTACCGCGCCAAAAAATATCGAAAATACCAGATCCGATTTATTACCAAGAACACACATTGAGAAATGACCAAACCAATGTTTTTAATGCCATAAGTTATTGCACAATTTAAATAAAACCACGATCTGCGACTGCGGTGGCATGTGTCCGTGTGCGGCGAACACTTGCTAAACCGGTAGTTCCGTCTCATTCGGGCCAGCCACTACAGCGTATGCATGCGATACTTAACTTTTGTTCATATACGACGGCTTGACTGTTGCGTTCTGATATAATTCGATTTCAAAAAAGCGATAAAGATTGATAATTATCTTTTTTTAGTAAGCACATTAAAAAATACCTCCAAGTTAAGCTTAAAACAGAAAAAAAAATGCAAATTTTCAGATTCGAGACTTTACCTAGGGACAGTCGAAACATTCGTCTTGGGTGGGAATCGAACTCACGACATCCGGCATAATAGTCAGGGTCACTAACCACTAGACCAACAGGCCAGTCAAAACCATTTACGAAGTTAGTGCTCAGCTACATCCAGTTAGTCTGGACGCAGAATCTCTTATAAACTTAATAGTGTTAACACACGCCCCAACTTGGTACGACGGTTTGTGCTCCGTCCGTATCAAGATTGCACGTGACTCGCTCCACCCAGCACCAAACGGCAGGAGTTGTTTAATGGTTTCCCACCAAAACTCCAAAAGGCATACAACGCAAGTGCCCAGTGTTTTGTTATATAATGCGTCGAAAGATAAAGCCATAACAAACAGATTTAACCTTTCCGCATTTAAATTAAACCACAGTATTTTAATTAACCGGACCCTCCATTAACTCAGGATAAACACATATTGCGAAAGGCTGTTGCAGCTGTGATATTTATTTTTGTACTAGCTTCTGTATGCGGATTTGTCCGCGCGAAAGTAGAAAATTTACCCAAGGGAACATACTCTAGCAGGCCTAGCCATGTTACGACGTCATCTCAACGCTCAGTCACGTGGTCAGAATAAAGGAATCGTAGGCGTGGCCGACTCGAGGCGTTCGACGTAAGAGAATCGAAACGAAACGGTCGTAACTTGGCTAGGGGGGCCGGGATAAAAAAAATATCCTATGTATTCTATTCTACGTATGTTATACCAGCAGGCTAAAGGGCAACTTGGCTAAAGTTGATAATCGACAAGCGTTAACGCTAGTAGAAAATTAATCAAATATATGAGAATGACATCATCTCAACAAAATTCGTAGCCAAATTCACATCGTTCAAAATGACAGAATTAAATATAATCGTTTCTACACTTCTGGACACATCTATTGGCCCACCTTAGAGTTTAGGTTTCGATGGCCCCTACCGAAATATGATTGCTAGATTGAACAAAAACTGTTGATGCAGTTTTAAACCTGATACATTTTACCATCTTTTTCGATCGTATTGTTTTAAATTTGAATTCAGAATACCATACGACATGGAGCTACGCCTAACAAGTCGTATATGCGCCTTGTTAAAGGCAATTGATTTTTGAATAAAAAACATGTTTTATCAAATAAAGGTTTAATTTAATAACGCGTGTTGCCTCCATGGGCATCTACCACAGCTCTCATACGATTAGGCATAGAGTTTATCAACCGCTCTATGAAATTTTGAGGGATCATCTCCCATTCCTCTTCTATGGCAGTTTTCAACTCCTGCATCGTCTGGGCAACTGGCTGACGAGCCCTAACACGTCTTTTTAGCTCGTCCCACATGTGCTCAATGGGGTTCATGTCTGGGCTTCTGGCTGGCCAGTCCATAACTGTGATGTTCACATCCCGAAGATATTCCCTGACGATGCCGGCCGCATGGGCTCTTGCATTATCATGCATAAAAAGGAAATTTGGGCCCACATAGTCCGCGTATGGTATCACGTGAGGTTCTAAGCACTCACGAATGTACCTTTCAGCATTTAATGTTGGCAGCCGTGGTCCTGTAACAACCTCAAGTTGAGTTTTGCCGCTCGCGGATATACCGCCCCAGACAGTCCATGAGCCACCGCCATAAGCAACCCTCTCTTCAAAGCAGCATTGTGCGAAATGCTCTCCCTTACGTCGGTAGACCTTCTTCCTTCCATCATTGCCATGTAACACAATTTTAGACTCATCAGAAAAGAGTACACGGCTCCAATCTTGCTGTGTCCAATTTAAATGACTGCGTGCGAAATGAAGGCGCGCTGTTCGGTGGGCTCGCGTTAGTTTGGGCCCATTAGCTGGCTTGTGTGGTACCATATCGCGTTCTTTTAACCTTCTCCGAACAGTTCGAGCGCTCACAGATACTCCGTGGAAGTCGCGAGGTTGGTTTTGTATCTCAATGGAGGTAAGGTGACGATTTCTCAAGCTGGTCGTCACGATGAATCGATCCTGCCTTTCAGTTGTGACCCGAGATCGTGGCCTTCCTTGGCGACGAACAAAGCCGCCAGTCTCTAGGTACCTCCGATAAACATTTCGGACCGCAGATCGACTTAAATTAAGTTGAGCACTCACGTTTCTTTGGCTGTGTCCGGCCTGAATAAGTGCCACAGCTTGGGCGGCGACTTCAGGTGAAGTATCCATAGATTATTGATAGAACCTCGCCTTAATGTTAAGAATAAGTAATGTTTGTTGCAAAACCAAAGATATCAATCACTTTTTCAAAAATTAAATCCAAGTAAACCAATAAAACCAAGTTTTCTTAGTATTCGATTGTTTGATATCAACAAACAGGCTCCAAATTGTCTTTTGTTTCTTTAAATTCTGTGTTCGAAATTCAAAAAAAGACTATTGAATGAAATTGTGAATGTGCCAGGTTCAAAACTGCATAAAAACTTTTTGCTCGACCTAATATAAAATTTTAGCTAGGACCAAACGAAACTGAAAATACAAGGTGGGCCAATAGATGTGTCCAGAAGTGTACAATGTTCATTGCTACATCCTTTAGTTTTATGGTGTAAATGGTACTTACGCTGAGGTGTTATTGATTGTAGAAAGAGATTCGATATGAAACGGTCGTAACTTGGCTCGGCCTGCTGGTCGTGGTCAAATTTCATCCAAATCTGTTCAGCCGTTCGAGTGTGAAGAAGGAACAAACATAAACACTTTATTTATTTATTAAATTAGGTTCACCAACAATTGTACACACTGAATACAGCAACATAACACGTATATAAAATTAAACTTCAGCGCAACGATCACTTACAGGTAACACCAGCCCCCCTAGCCAAGTTACAACCGTTTCGTTTCGATTCTCTTTTCGTTGATCGCTTCGAGTCGGCCTCGCCTCCTATTCCTTTGTTCTGACCACGTGACTGAGCGTTGAAATGACGTCAGAATAAAGGAATCGAAAGCGTGGCCTACTCGAGGCGATCGACGAAAAGAGAATCGAAACGAAACGGTTGTAACTTGGCTAGGGGGGCAGATGCACAAACACACATCCACACGTACAATATACATTACAATTTCAATAAATAATTTACAAGTAAATCATCGTCTCCCTGCCCTTATTCTGTTATTTGGGGTTGGTGCAACACATTTGTATTTTTTTCCAAAAATACAACACTACACTACGACTACAATACAAAAAATAAATTTATCTTTGGAAGTCGGTGTTAAACAACGAAGAAACATAACTAGAAATGAAAAGTTATTGTACATATATTTGTAACCGACTTCAAAAAGGAGGAAGTTCAATTTAATCTTGTAAAACGTTTTTGTACACTTCGTTAAGTATCAATACATTAGCTAAAACGTGACTCCAAGCGTGGTAGAGATCGCACATTCTCATAAAAAGGCCATGAATACACCCTATGTTTGACTATAAACATGATTATAATGAATTCAGCCAGACGGTACCCTTAGGCTTTGTACACATGTGCAACATACGTGGTAGCTATTTAACTTTTTGGCATTGCCTTAAGTCTACTGTCCAGGGACGCGTAGCGTCATAGACGCGTATTCGTCATTATACGCTTGGTGTACGCCTGCGTGAAGCTTATATACAAAACTATGAAACTCTGTCGACGAAGCGGTTACGACACTTCGTCGTGACGTTTTTTTTTTAAATGCTTCTTCATCGTCGGTCACATCATCGCTTACCATCAGGTGAGATAGTGGTCAAACGCGAGCCTATCAATAATAAAACAAAGTAGGCCTTAATTTGAAATAGCCTCTTTTTTTTTTGAAGTGGGAAATCATCAAATGATTTATCACGCCCTAGGGTAGAATGAGAGGGCGCGGGTCAGAATTTGACTGACGAAACCTGACACAGTTATGTGTCCTTCAGTCGCTCTTTGCATTCCTGGGCTACGGTAACTCTTTTAAACGTTCTTTGTATATAGTATTCCATAGCCATAAGAGCGGTTTTCTTAGTTCAAGTGCTACTTCAGATGGAGTATTGGTAGTAGGTACAGAATCTCCATAGACAAGTGGACAGAAGCAAATTAGTGGTTTTTTTTCTGTGGGAAAATGCGATGTGTGTAGAACAGGGGTTGCATTGTGTATTAAAATATGCTCTATATTTTGGTGCACAATTAGTATTTTTGATGGAACAAAGTCATATTATTATTGTGTAATAGAAAACAGGGATAATTTTAGGAACAGTTAATAGTACCTCAATAATTAAAATTGTATAATTATATGTCATTGGCAAAACTGTACCACAGTTGCATTGAAACTGCTGATTGACTGCAGGCTCTTATTAGTTGTATCAAATAACGCAGTTTTGTGTCGACATTACATTTAATTACACTTTTATCATTCATTTGAAAATTATTATTCGCCTGCCGTCATATTACGTTACAAAAATAACATGAATTCAGCACCTCTACCCATGGACAACATAAATATTTCACGATATGACGATATCATGAAATAATCATGCTTTTTACTGTTTATATCGCTAAACGCAGAGAGTTCATTGATTTGGCTTGCCCATATCATGAAAGGCCACCATTTCAAGAAATGGCCGGTCATCAAAAAAAATCGGCTTCTCTATACAAACTGTCCCATCAAGTTTATAATTTTGTATGGAGAGGCCGATTTTTTCTTCGTTTTTTGAAAAAAAAAAACTTGTGGACATTGTTCAGTTTCGTTTACAGAGCAAGCCCTTAAAGATTGCGGAGATCGGTCCCTTACACCCTGTATGTTATAATAACGCGGAGAACTCTGACACCGCGTTGCAAGATGTTGTTTACTGCTTATCAGGTGGCATCGCAGTCAAGCACTGGTTTATATATATATATAAAAAAAAATTTGGTCCTATGTGGTAGACGACTTAGATGTTGCTACAAGTCTTTGGATGGTGGCACTGTAGGTACCTCAGGTCAGCTGACACGCATTACGACTTTTTCGGGTCGATGGTTAACTTCTATTACTATATCATAACAATATTATAAAGGCGAAACTTTGTGTGTTTGTGTGTGTATGTTTGTTAATCCTTCGCGGTCAAACGGCTGAATGGTTTGCGATAAAGTTTGGCATAAGGGTAGACAGGAACAGGGCATGGGACACTTATTATCCCGGGACTATGTTTCCTTCTCGTCCAATATACAACAGTGTCTCAAGACGAAATTCTATGACCAGTGCGTGTTGCCAGTGATGACATATGGTTCCGAAACGTGGTCGCTCAAAGGGCAACGTAAAGGGCTATGCTCGGAGTTTCCTTGCGTGATCGAATCAGAAATGAAGATATTCACAGGAGAACCAAGGTTGCTGACATAGCACGAAGAATCGCCAAACTTAAGTGGCATTGGGCAGGGCACATTGCTCGCATAACAGATGGCCGTTGGGGCCGAAAGGTTCTGGAGTTGCGACCACGTATCGGAAGAAGCAGTGTTGGAAGGCCCCCTACAAGGTGGACCGATAACCTGGTAAAGGTTGCGGGAATCCGATGGATGCGAGACGCACAGGACCGTTCATTGTGGCGACAATTGGGGGAGGCTTATATCCAGCAGTGGACGTC
Organism: Mythimna impura; assembly: GCA_905147345.3. Taxonomy (NCBI): domain Eukaryota; kingdom Metazoa; phylum Arthropoda; class Insecta; order Lepidoptera; family Noctuidae; genus Mythimna; species Mythimna impura. The sequence continues at coordinate 28,007,266 of LR990348.1, read as the reverse complement.
TATCGACTGAAATGATGATGATGATGTTTCCTTGGGATAATTTTCTTCTATCAAAGCGGCAAAGCCGCTGGTAAATGGTAGGTGGTGGTGGTAGTATATGTACATAGGTTAGGCCCAGAAGGTGGTTACGTTGATAGCAGCATCAGTGGCGTTAATTAGTCCTCAAGAGGAGGTTACACTCCAGCATGTGAGAAAAAATTACCTATAAAAATCCATATTATCTAGTTGTGTTCTGCAGCTGTCTACCGGGTTACGCAACAGATGGAGTGCTTCCATATAGTCCACTACAGTTCACGTTCTCGAAGTAGATCTTCCTGTGTTATTTTTTTTTTTTTATTGATATAAACCCACCTGGTACATACTTAGTGCTTGACTGTAATCCCACCTAATGGTAAGCAGTGATGCAATCGTTGATGGTGAAGCGTAATAGTTTATTAAGAGCCTATTCACTCTAGCCTTGAAGGCACCTAAATTATAATCGGACAAATAGACCGCAGCAGGCAGATTGTTCCAGTACTTCGATGTACGCAATATAAACGGTATATTCTTTTTCTACAGCCCGAAGTGTCATATTCACGGCCGTAATGTACCTACGTGTGTCTTAAGCCTTATAGAGCCAGTCATAGCAGGGATTACCCGTGGCTTGTGAAGCCTTATTAAATTCTCCCACTCGCCGCTTATCGCTCGTTCTCGTATGCTAACGCCGATACCGAATTATCTCTTAACGCAACACTGGCTTTGTGAAGCCTGATTTTTTTTGGTACCATTCGTACTCATGGACTTATTATACTTACGGACGTATTCGTACCTACTTATTTCCAGTTGTATGTGAATTTACATGTTTGTAAACGCACTCACGACTGGTCATGACACGAGTAATTCGTGTCAGTGTGGAGCAATGTATCCTCACGCCCCAGCCGACGGGATCCCGCCCCAGCCCCCCTAGCCAAGTCACAAACGATAAACGTAAACTCTCTGTAGTCTTTAATAGATTTTCAACTTTATGTTATTGGATATAAAGTTGAAAATCTATTGAAGATTACATAGTGTTTTCGTTCGTTCCGGTCGCTAACGCTCAGTAGTCTTTAATAGATTTTCAACTTTATGCTCTTAAGTATAAAGTTGAAAATCTATTGGAGATTACTAAGCGTTCACGTTTATCGTTTGCAACTTGGCTAGGGGGGCAGATCCCTGATTTCCAGCCTCCGTAGGCGTGGGCTTGCAGTCGACAAGCAATGGGTAGCTCGCAGTCCGGTCGTCCGGTAACCGTCCGGACAAGGTCGTCGATGGCGCGTAGTGTTCCACGCTGTAAGGGCCCAGCAGGGCCGAAGCCCATCGGGGCCATGTGTTAACTTCTAAATGGAAACCCCGGGGTCCCCGTTCCGCCCTGAAGTGGGAAATTATTGGCTGCTTTCCCAACTTAAACAAAAATGTGTGGAGCAATGTTTTACTATTGCGTTTCATTATTGATAGACTCGCGTTTGAATACTATCTCACCTGATGGTAAGCGATGATGTGGTCGACGATGAAGCACGCTTGCCTTAATAACCAATTCACACTTGACTTCAAAGATCCCAAGGTTTTAGGTATCTGGAAACACAGACTCTGGCAGGGAATTCCACTCCTTAGATGTACACACAATTAAAGTGTTCTCAAAACGTTTTGTACGTATAGGTGAGATATTCACCATGTACTGGTGGCGCAACACCGTACGTCTAGTGGTCCGATGATGGAACGAGCGCGGGCGGAATTAAATTGTGCAGTTCCGATGCACACTCCCCGAAATGTGGACAATAATAGAAAACCGACAAGCTAGCAACTCGGCGTCGATGCTCAAGACTCATAAATAAATTCCTTGACATAATATAAGGTTGATACAATTTATGAAGCCTCTGACTCTCGAACTAGGCGGGCCTGTATGTCAAGAGTCAACGTTCTCCCAATTTTACTTTGGCTTAATTTAATTCTTATAAATATTTATTTTAAAAAGAGCCTAGCCTGCCTATAGAGAGTTACTCTCTTAGTAATCTTGTTTAATGTTACACGGGACATAATTAGAGAAATGTGAGTACACAATATTTACTTGTCCTTTTTAACCGACTTCAAAAAAAAGGAGGAGGTTATCAATTTGGTTGTATTTTTTTTTTTGCTGTCGAATTACAAAAGATTACATAAACTTTATTGGATGTGTTTGATTACTAAAGTACCTTCTATCAATATCAACATATTGAATCGAATTGTCTTGAGTAGGCTTTCAGGACTTACGAGGTAGTGCTTGAACAATAGGGGTGGGCTAACAAAGCCTCCAAACTTAGGCCTTTGTAGTATAGTTGGCAAGCTCTTAGGCAAACGGTTATTGGGGCGAATGGCAATGAGATTTTGATTGTTACTCAAAAAGCCTTTACTTGGGAAGTATCTATACTAATATTATACACCCCTAGCTTTTAATTAGTACAAAAACAAATTGGGCTCTATCTGTACTCGTTACTAATCATATTTATATAGCATAGCATAGTCGGCCTTATAATGTTCCCACTGTTGGGACTCAGGCCTCTCTAGGAAAGGGAATGGGCCGTAATCCACCACGCGGGCCCAGTGCGGGTTGGTGGATGTCACATGTCTTCGAATTTTTTTGATTCTAGGACATGCCGGTTTCCTTACGATGTTTTCCTTCACCGTTTTGAGAGCAGTGGTGATGAAATAAATTACACAAAGTAATGCGCCTGGCTGGGTTTGGACCCGCGACCTACAACTCGTAAGTCGGGGCCGTTACTACTTGGCCACCACTGCTCCATATTTATGTAGTCAAAAGTAAATAAAAACGAAATCCCAAAATTGTCCACGAAAATTTGTCATAATTGATAAATTCATAATTGAATTAATTATTCATAACAATTGCTACTAGAAAATACTACGCGCAGTGTTTTTCCATTGTTTTTCATTCATAAGCAATATCCTATACAATATGTCCATAAATTGAGTGACATTTTGGGATATAAAGAAACGCTAATAACTTTGCTGTTTATGAATATTATTTATTGAGACTTTACTTAAATAATAACAAGAACTTTTCTAATAAGCCCTTTAAGTATTTGTACTAATTAAAAACTAGTGGTGTATAGAGGTAAAGTTTGTTTTGTTTGTTTGTTATCGGTTATCTCTGAAAGGACTGGGCCGATTGCTAAAATTTTTTCACCGATAGAAAGTTGCTTTATTCCTGAGTGACATGGCTATTTAATGTAAGCGAGCGAAGCTGTGGGCAAAAGCTAGTTTTTTTTTTATAATTTCGGTAAATCCTGCCTTCTTGTCATGACGTAACATAGGTGTCTACCATAACATAATCAGGCTTATAATTTTCCCACTGCTGGGACTCAGGCCTGCTCTCTATTTATTTATTTTAGACTAGCTGTCCCGGCGAACTTCGTACCTCCTAATAATAAGGATAACGCCATCTACTGGCATTACCAGAACAGCATAATTCATTTTATGATGACATTTTAATTAGGGATGGCGTTGTATTCGGATTCTTTTTTCGTGATTTTTCCATTTTTTCTCACCGTTTAACCCCTCTTGCGCCCCGGGGTATTATTATTACGTAATTCACCAAAAAATAAAAATAAATAAAAAAATACTTTTCCTGGCTTTATCTAGGAAAAATAAAGATATAGAAACAAAAATTTTCGGCTTAAAAAATTTCGTACAAACGTATACAAAACGAGAATTAAGCGTTTTTCAAGGTCAATCAAGTTGTACATACGTTTCCTTCCCTGGACTATCTCGAATATTTCAAGACCAAAATTAGCCAAATCGGTCCAGCCGTTTTTGAGTTTTACCGAGACTAACGAACAGCTATTCATTTTTTTATAATTTTATAGATATAAGATATATATAAACTAGCTTTTACCCACGACTTCGTCTGGAATAGCACATAGGATACTTTTATCCTCGGAGTATCTTCTCTTGGGACATTTTTCTACTTTCTCACAGGCGAAGCCACTGACAGCAGCTTACTATAGCTAGCCCGTATTGTCCCACTGCTGGGCAAAGGTCAGCCTCCTAACTATTGTTTGTGTGCCTTGTGTTAAACTCGTTAAAAAATAAAAGGTCACTTTTGACACTTGAGAAATACCCTAGAATGTAACTTGGAACGAAACTGAAAGAAACAATAAAATAATAATTAGGGGCCCGGTGTAGTAGTAGCTATTTTAGCTATTTTAGTAGTTGCTACTACACTACACCGGACAAGTCGTTAGATAATCAAAATACAAATGTCAAAATGGGCCTTTTATTTTTCGACAACTATATGTCAAATGAATTCATTTTCTTAATTCTTAATTCTTTATTGTACACAAAAACATAACATAATATATTGACATACAGACAGTTCATGTACAAAGGCGAGCTTAACTCAGCAATGAGTTTTCTCCCAGCAAACCTTTGAATTATAGAGAGAGAACATATTCGAGGGTAGGATCCAGTGCACAATATAAACCTACATACTAAGTCTAATATATAATTAAGTATATTATACATAAGTCAAATATATAATTATATTATACATACTAATACATACTGTATATACTAATATTATGTCAATAATGAAAGGAAGTGCTCTTTAAGTTTCCTTTTGAAGACATCTAGAGAAGGGCTATCGCGAAGAGAGTGTGGCAGAGAGTTCCAGAGACGTACTGCAGTTACAGAAAAGGAGCCATCATAGCGGCTAGAAGTATGACGTGGAGTGCGAAGGAGAAGAGAAGAGGTGGTGCGACAGAGTTTACCCCTAGGGACGAGGTACTCAAAGCGTTCACGAAGGTATTGAGGAGCATTAGGATTGTGAAGGATTGTATAGAGAAGAGATAGAATATGTGTATCTCGCCGACGCCGAATTGGCAGCCACCCTAATCTGGTCCGGAACTCCGACACGTGATCGTATTTGCGGAGGCCAAAAATAAAGCGGATGCACAAATTCTGCAGTCGTTCAAGTTTGTTTAGCAGTACCTCCGTAGCATCTAGAAAACAGACATCCGCATAGTCTATGAGCGGTAGAAGAAGAGATTGTGCAAGATTAACCTTAGTATGAAATGGTAGGAATTTTTGGAGACGTTTAAGAGACTGAAAAGAGTAAAAGACCCTCCTACTCACATCAGCAACATGAACCTCCCAGGAAAGGTTAGTGTCCATATGCACACCAAGGTTTTTAGCGCTTTTAGAGTACAGAATGGGCACAGAATCATACACCACAGGCGGGAGCGACTGGTGATCCAATAAGTTGAGCATGTATCTGCCGCCAACAATGAGCGCTTGGGATTTAGTTGGGTTTAGTAAAAGTATTTTCTTTCTTTTCTCCTGGCAACAGCTAGTAAAACCATAAGTCAATTAACTATTTACCAATTTCTGAGCCGAAAGCCTCCACTCAATAACTTCTCGTGTCTATATTTCTATATTTGAAGTATTCCATCAGTTTTAATACCGCTGATGGATTGGATGGCATCACGTAGTTGACCCACGCAACAAGTGCTATTCGTTCCGCTGATTGATCTGTGATACTGTAAACTTTCCTCTCGTAAAAACGAACGGGTTTGAAAGCTTGTGTGTTTGAAGTAAACAGGACTTGGGATTTTCCGATCGATTTGTGTCGACAGTATAGTTAACACCTCTACGATCCGGACTAAGCGTTTCGCCTCGGCGTTTATATCTCGTACATCGGAGGACTGCAACAATTTGCCTGCTGCGGTCTTCTCGTCCGATTATATTGTAGCCCCCATAACCTAATTACAACTGTTTCGTTTCGATTCTCTTTTCGTCGATCGCCTCGAGTCGGCCACGCCTCCAATTCCTTTGTTCTGACGTCATCTCAACGCTCAGTCACGTGGTCATAACAAAGGAATAGGAGGCGTGGCCGGCTCGAGGCGATGAACGAAAAGAGAATCGAAACGAAACGGTTGTAACTTGGCTAGGGGGGTAGGTGTTTTCAAGGCTAGAGTGAATAGGCTCTTAATAAAATAGTGTGCCTCACCATCAACGACTGCATCACTGCTTACCATCAAGAGGGATCGCAGTCAATCACTAGTTTATATCTATTTAAAAAAAAAAAACATTAAACTTAACTAATATTCCAACCACAACATTATTCCTTCTCTCTCCTTCAAAAAGCATCAGAGTCAAGACACTCATAAACCGAAGCGACATTGGAATTTGAATCCAAAGTAGAAAACTTTCCGCAGTACTTTCTATTCCTTTCACAAAACTCAATATTTTCTTCAAAATGTCCCTATTTACCATAAAAGCTACATCACACGTGTGACATATGAGTTTTCAAACTTCTAATATAACAACAGTTTTATTTTTAAGTAAAAGTAGACTAAACTCTTGACAGAATAATGAGAGAAGTGTCAGTCCCCTCTAAGGCTCTGACGTCACGGCTGACGTCACGCTCGCGGCCTCATATTGACCTGTAAAAGGGAGGGTACCTTTAAAATGCGTTTGTATAGATCCCTGAGGGCCCGGCCCAATGCGTTGCCAGCTTTTGGACCTTTGGATGACCTTCTATTTTTAAATTGCTATTTATTTTTTTGTTGTTGTTTATTGGAATTTTAACTCACAATAGGTTTAGATGAACAATTGGAAAGGTTTTTACTTACTTCGAGTATATTGAATTGGCATTGTCAGACAATGAAACCTGTGTAACCTGAATGTTAGAGTTAATGAAAGGACATAACCTTGTAGAATATAATAAATATTAAACCTTTTTCGTAGTTTGTCAAGGTAAAACCTACTGGTTAGGTTTCCTATAAAATTTATTTTTGTCTATGTTAGGCATTCTTCGTTTAATAATAATTAGCAAATTGATAATATTAAATTACCTAATTAATTGTTTTTTTTTTCTATTAATGTTCTTTCTTTTTGTTTTTCTTATTCTTTATTTTTTTATTTAATTAATGTCATAGAGGTACGTTCTGTAAGTGCTCTGTGCACACCTATATGTGGAAAGTTCACTGTAATTCAATGCTTATAAATTAATATGCTTAATTTCCTATAAATATTTGTGTGTATTCGTTACGGTGTCGTTATAACAAACTAGCTTTTGCCCGCGGCTTCGCCCGCATACATAAAATATAGCCTATGTTACTCAGAAATAAAGCAGCTATCTATCGGTGAAAAAAATTTCGCAATCGGACCAGTACTTTCAGAGATTACCTCCTAAAAACAAAAACACATAAAAACAAACTTTACCTCTTTAATATTATATAACTGTTGATTTAGATAAAGGAAGAGGGATGGAGCTGTACTCCTTATGCAGTTCAGCCCTCCTAGCCAAGTTACAATCGTATCGTTCGCGCCGAACGCCTCGAGTAGGCCACGCCTCCGATTCCTTTGTTTTGACGTCATCTCAACGCTCAGTCACGTTATCAGAACAAAGGAATCGGAGGCGTGGCCTGCTCGAGGCGTTCGGCGCGAACGAAACGATTGTAACTTGGCTAAGAGAGCAGTTTAAGTCGTCAAGCGGATCGCGTTAATAGCTCGTGGTTGTGCCTCGATCTGTTCCTATCTCATCAAGGAATTCGACATGAGAGTGCAAACATTCCAAATGCGGAATCATTTCTTTGTTTTTGATAAATCCTCTTTCTAAAAATAGAACATCTTGTGCGTGCCATTTATTCTGGCGTAAGGAAAAACTTTCATGAAAATAGTCTCTATCTCCGTCATCGATTTTATTCGGTAAGGCGTCAAGAGGCCCGCTTTGGCATTTACTGGCGTGCCAGCGTACTCGACTTCTCGATACTCTTGCCAAATGTCGACAATTCTCGAGACTTCTCTGGGATTTTTTGTGCAGGTCGAATTCCACTATATGTCGCATTTTAGGAGGTTTGTAGAAGTAGGCTTGTGTTTAACCAACTTATGTTTAGATCGCTTAAAGAATAGGTATTGCTCGTGGTTTTACTTTTTTTTTGTATTATAATTTCAATTTGTAAATTTGTAATCTTGGTATGAAATAAAGTATATATACTTAAATAAATAAAAAATGCAGTTTTCTCGGAAACATTATTTTTTTCTGGTTGTTTTGTTGCCATCCTTAGTTATTTGATACTAGCTTTTGCCAGCAACTTCGCTCGCGTGATTACAGGTTTCTCCATATAACTTTGGACCCCCGTTTCATCCACTAAGGGGGTGAATTTAAGAAAACCGCTTTGTAGTGCTTACCTACATCATGAAAGGAAACCTTGTGCAAAATTTCACGATCCTAGAACCATCAGTTTCAGCAGTGTGTTGATATGTCAGTCAGTTTCTCCTTTTATATATATTAATGGGTTATTTTAGGCATTAAGTCCGCCTTTGTACAATGTTTCATTAGTGTATAAAGTTTTAAATAAATAAAAAAATAAAAAAAAATATATCACAATTTAACAATTAATCGCGTCAATTAATTACATCCCCATTTAGCAATTTGGTAATACTACAGTCTTTATATCATTGCTGTATTAGTATGCAGTGCGAATTGAAGTGTTACTAACATAGTTTTAAATCATATTTACTAACAAAATAATTTTATATAGTTATGTATATTAGTCTGTAAGGACTGTAAGGTATTTATGATAGTATTGATTACCTGAAATTTAATGATTATTATTATTACTAGTCTGTAAGCCTTCTGGAAAATAGAAAAAAAAATAAAAAAAAAATATCGTCAGCATTGCCACTAGAACATCTTGATTTCGAGCTCAACACAAGAATATGCGAGAGAATGACGGAACCACGACAAGACTGTTCTTTTTTATTAACTTTTGTCGCGCCTAAACAATAACAGTTTCATCCAACAGGGGCCCGAATATAATCCAGAATCTGGTAAAACTACTTCGCGACTGTCACAATTACTTATGTTTGTATTACCTACTTATATCTTTCTCCCTACGGCAATTGGGCCGGAAATCCGGCAATTCACTTATGTACTCTTCGTTGCCTATATTAACATGAAAAAATATAGTAATAGAGATAGGCTTGTTATGTCTAGTGTATCGTCTTGACCTTGAGAAAAATACTACGTAAGTTAAAGGAATGGGAATCGTTATATTTAGGAAGAAAAAGAAGATATATGGCAACAGTTTAAGTACGGTAATGGATCTTTCCTTATTGTTTATTTAAACTTAATGTAGGTACCTTAGTGAGGAAGCAGTGCTAGTCCAGTGGTAACGGCCCGTGGCTGGAAAGGCAACGCGGCGTCCTTATCTTCCGCATGACGCAGGTCCTCACCGGACATGGTAAGTTTGGAAGGTTCCTGCACCGGATTCGTGCGGAAGCGACGCCCGGGTGTCGCCACTGTGTGGACCGCCCGGAGGACACGGTGGAGCACACGGTGGAGGTGTGCCCTGCTTGTGCAGAGCAACGCCGTGTCCTCGTGGGGGCGATCGGCGGTGGCGATCTCTTGCGCCGGGTGGGTATTTATTCAGTAAAAGTCTGACACTATCTCCCGCTCCGCTCAAGAGCGAGGGATGTCATAAGATGATTTTCCCACCGAAAAAAAAAATTGGTAACGGCCCCGACTTACGAGTTGATGGTCGCGGGTTCAAACCCATCTAGGCGCATTACTTTGTGTAATTTATTTCATCACCACTGCTCTCCAAACGGAGAAAAACATTGTGAGGAAACCGGCATGTCCTAGAACCAAAAATTCGAAGACATGTGACATCCACCAATCCACACTGGGCCCGCGTGGTGGATTACAGCCTAGAGAGGAGGCCTGTGGGAACTATACTTATAAGGCTGAATATGTTATACTATGTACGTTTATGAAACATAGGCGGACTTAATGCGAAAAGCTAATAAAGCCTACATTGTGGTGTGCACAATAAATATAAAAGATTAGCGGTTCCGACAGACGTTGTCCTGTCCAAAAGCTGGCTTTCCCGTCAGAAATTAAATGTGAACCCGATTGAAGCGCCACCTACCGGGTACGAGCGAGGGAACGCCCCTCACGCCCCAGTCGCCGGAATTCCGATCCCGTTTTCCAGCCGCCGTAGGGGCTGGCTTGCGGACGGCGAACAATGGGTAGCTCGCCGTCCAACCGTCCGGTAACCGTCCGGACCGAACCCAAGTCGTCGACGGCGCGTAGTGTTGCACGCGCGCCTCAAGAAGATGTCAGCAAACCGTAGGGGCCCAGCAGGGTCGAGGCCTACTGGGGCCATGGGAGATGCGAAAGAGAAGCCCGGGACCCTGGAACGAAGGCAAAGAAGGAATAGGAGTGGGTTTTAGTCAGTAAAAGTCTGCCACGGAAAGATCGAGAGATGTCATTAGATGATTTCCAACCTAAAAAAAAAAATCTACCGGTTTCAATTGTATTTTAAAACCATAAAAGTTTCATCTAAATCGGTTAAACCGTTTACAAGGAGTAAGGTAGCGAACGATTTACAACTTAATTATGTCCTAAAGATTAGGTACTTAAATAATAAAATACATAGGTTTATATGCTAAAATAATAAAGTATTAAATACTAAGATCAATATAATATCAAGTCATTATAATTAACCTTTTGAGTGCGTAATTAGAGACACAATAGAAAGACAATGGCGCGTGAACGCCGGCGTTAATATGGGGATCAACAGCTTAAGAGAACTCAAAATATAATAATTATGACGAAGACCAAATTAAGGTTGAGAGGACTAGATGTATAAATATTTTGTTGCCTAGGGCCCTTTTCTCAAGATCCGTCCCTGACGGCTGCTAGCTGCTAGCTGCTAGTTTCAGTTTCGTGCAATTCTGAATTTTACGCGTGAAGGAAAAATTTACATTCAGTTTTTTTTTATAGCGAAGGACGTTCGGGTCACTATACATAATGTAGGTGTCCTCGATATGTAACAGCAGATTTTTATTCAAAATATTCCATACGCGATTGGCCTTCGCTATGTAGTAAAAAACTTCTTTATATGTGTCTTTATGTTGTAAAGGAAACATGTGGGTAGTCAACAGTAAAACAATACGTTATTTTTCGTAACATTTGAGGGGTGGTAAAATTGTTACACCATCATGGATTGTGTGCGGCAACAAAATTCCAAAAATGAAATGTGGTCCTAGATCGTAAAAGGTAACTGAAGGAACATAGGTGTGGTTTTAGTCAGTAAAAGTCTGACACGCCCTCTCCCTCCACTCTAGAGCGTAAGAACTCATTAGATGATTTCGCAACTTCAAAAGAAAAAAAGGGGACAGCAGGAGCTAATCGCGAAGTTTAATATGCGCAAAAGAATATGATCCACTGCAGTAAACAGAATCAGAAAAATATATGTTATTCTTCAGTATGAATGTTAAATAGACAGATTCACAAAATAGATAGTACAGAAGTCAATCTACATACAAAGCGCGCTCGAGCAACGCACACATAGACACCGCTCACGGACACGATATCTCGGCTCAATTCAGCTCAATGCGAGCTCGAGTGCTATCCGTTTGAGACACGCGTCTGTAAACTTTTTTGTGGAAAAATGGACCAACAAAAAAACCTTATTCTAACTGTTCAGTGGACGGTTGTATTAATTCAACAAAAAAACACAATGAATTGACGTTTTTTAGGCTACCAAGTTGTGAAAGGTAAGTAGATATTTGCTTGTATTTTGATAGTTTGTTTTAATGTAACACAGAACAGGCCCCGCGCCGAGAAAGAGAAGATGATTTTGTGGCCATGTAATATTTTTACAATTCAGATTAGGTAGGCATTTATCATCGCGCCCGATCGCACACGGACAGTTCGGCGCCACGCGCTGACCCTAGCGCGATCGCCGAGCGTAGGTATGAAAAGTGAAGTACATACAAGATCTTCAGCCCCCGTAGCCAAGTTACAATCGTATCGTTCGCGCCGAACGCCTCGAGTAGGCCACGCCTCCGATTCCTTTGTTTTGACGTCTTAACGCTCAGTCACATGGTCAAAACAAAAGAATAGGAGGCGTGGCCTACTCGAGGCGTTCGGCGCGAGCGATACGATTGTAACATGGCTAGGGGGGCTGTGCCTATCTATTTTGTGACAGAGTGTTCAAAATATAATACTTACAGCTAATTTAGTATGATAGAAAAAAAACCTACAAAGATGCCACTAAAAATTACTTTAATCGATTAAAAACTGGGTTAATACTAATGCAATCACTCTGATTGTTTGTCAGATTATTTTACAAGCAACGTTTTACCGTTATAGTGTTTTAATTTAGTGAACAAATCTGTAGAGTTTTAGCAAATGGCTAAAATACTTCATATTTGCAAGCATAGTGTCTTTGCGCATCTCTTTCATTTTTATGCAGGCCGAGAATGGCCGTGCTTTTGTGTCGCCGCACTTTGGCCACATGCCACAGCCACAAACGCCGCCACGAGAAGCTAGAAGCGGCCACAAAGGAAGCTTAAGCGCGCGACAGCCGCTTGTGGCCGGTGGCTGCTACTTTTTTCAACCCATACGCGAAATATCATAATGGACTCTGACGAAGGAGGTTTAAATGCGCGAGTGGCGTGTGACGGCGTTTAGTGGTCAGTTCGGGCCACAAGAAGCGAGCAGCGGCGATTTGTAGCATGTGGCGGCCACCGGAGTCTACCGTGTGCGGCGAATCCATATAAAATATATGAAACCTACAGGAAATATGGCGCCGTTTTGTGGTTGTGGCCGGTTGCCCGGGTGCGGCGACCCTTAGGTTCTGTAATCTACTTAAAATAGCTCTACTGCTTGAAGATCTTTTTTTATCAGTCTCAAGCTTGAAAAATTTACTCTGAAAGGTAGTTTTACTTCAAGAAAGTTAATATTTACGGCTAGCAGATGGTCTAGTTTGATTTGAAACTAGTTTAATTAGCTGCCCGCTGCGTCGTCCGCCCGCACAAATCAAATAGTTTTATTTTCCTAGACTGTAATTAACAGTCTAGATCCAGTAACATTATTTATTGCAGTTAATGATATAGTTTCCTAGAACTTATCATCTAAACCGATATTATTAAGAAATAAAATTATTTGCTTGATCTTTTGAAATGTTACCTAATCCAATAGTGAAAATTTTATCACTGATAGGAAGCACTACATTATCGCGGAATTTCATAGGCTACTGCTAATTAACCGACTTTAAAAAGGAGAAGATTCTATCTTCGGCTGTATGTATTTTCTTTTCATATGCAGGTATTCTTAATTTGTGTTTCGATTTTACAGGAAGTCAACCCGAAACAAATTGCCCTCATTCGTCTGTCTGTCTGTATGAACTCAAAAACTACTGAACGGATTTTCATGCAATTATCACCAATAGACAGAGTGATTCAAGAGGAAGGTTTAGATGTTGAAGATATAATACATGTATATTATACTTGGTAAAAGCCGAGAATTTTAAAGATTTCTAAAACCCAAGCGAAGCTGGGGCAGGCCACTAGTATTTATATTCTTTTAATATCAACCTAGAAATATAAGTCGCAGGATAAAGCTATTCTCCTACATTAACGTACAAAGCTACATCAAGTAAGAACAGATTGTAAATAGTAACGTTCCTGTAAAATAAAGCATTTTATATCGCGTACCGTAAAGCTTTAGGAATGATAAAGAATATATTGGTTGTTTTAGTGCAGCAAAATGCCGCAATCAAACCACGTAAGGTCTTTATAATGTACTTAACCTACATTTTGAGGTGATGGCACAGTTAACTTCTACCTATTCGGAGCAAGTACTACTGCAATAGTCGATTGGTGGTGCCGACCTTTCGCCCTGGGCCCTGGGTCAGGGTCTGGGTCAGTCCGGAGCGAGACGGAATGCGTTGCAGCCGGCTCCTACTGCGTCGTAGTAATGCTAGCGGAAGAGATGGCCGCAGCCATGAGAGAACGGATATCCTCATGCCCCAGCCACCGCCACAGGAGTCGCTCCGTGTGTCGCGAGTCGCAGGGCGATCCCAGAGGCCTAGAAGGGCCGATGCCCGCTAGGGCCACGGGGAATTTCTGGAGAGTAAACTGACCTAGAACGCAAAGGGCAATTGAAGGACACAGGTGTGGTTTTAGTTAGTAAGTCTAACGCACCTTCTCACTCCACCCTAGAGAGGGACAAGTTATTTGGTGATAGTCTAGCTCACCTCAAAAATAAAGACACTACTGCAAAAAACATGGTCTCACCAAAACATCTTGTGCAGAGCAGTAGTGGCCTAAAGGGATGGAGATGCAACGTCGGGGCGAAACTCCGCTGCCACGACAAGTCGCGGCATGGCGGACAGAGCTCCGGCGGGGAATGGCGACAGCGACTATCGCAACCCAGTGCTGGGCACGCCATAATTATGGCGGTAAGTCCCCTCTTTGAGGAGTGGCTGGCAAGGCAACGCGGCGTCCTTACCTTCCGCATGACGCAGGTCCTCACCGGACATGGTAAGTTCGGGAGGTTCCTGCACCGGATTCGTGCGGAAGAAACGCCCGGGTGTCACCATTGTGTGGACCACCCGGAGGACACGGTGGAGGTGTGCCCGTGTCCTCGTGGGGGCGATCGGCGGCGGAGATCTCTCGCGCCGGGCCTTGGTACAGGCCGTGGTCCGGAGCGAGGAGGAGTGGCAGGCGGTCGCCTCCTTCTGCGAAGCAGTAATGCTAGCAAAGGAGCCGGCCGATCGCGTGAGGCAACGGTCCTCACGCCCTAATCGCCGCCGGGATACCGATCCCGATTTCCGGCCATCGTAGGCGCAGGCTTGCGGACGGCGAGCAATGGGTGGCTCGCCGTCCGACTGTCCGGTAACCGTCCGGACCGAGCCCAAGTCTTCGACGGCGCGTGCTGTTCCACGCGCGCCTCAAGGAGATGTCAGCAACTGTAGGGGCCTAGCAGGGTCGAAGCCTACTGGGGCCAAGGGTCTGATTCTGAAAGGAAGACTCGGCCCTGGTACGAAAGGCAACGAAGGAACAGGAGTGGGTTTTTAGTCAGTAAAAGTCTGACCCTATCTCCCGCCCCGCCCAAGGGCGGGGATGTCATAAGATGATTTTCCCAAAAAAAAGTGGCCTAAAGGGAACGACTTCGACCTACGAATTGTATGTTGTAGGTTCAAAACCCTAGCAGGCATTTTACTTTGTGTAATTACGGCTCTCAAAAACGGTGAAGTTTAACCTTCACGGTGATCGCGAGGAAACCGACCTGCCCCCCTAGCCAAGTTACAACCGTTTCGTGTCGAATTCCGTTCTCCAATCGGTAACGCCTCGGTGTCAGCAATTGTAGAAAACGATAAGTTGGTAGCCATGTTGACGCGCCTGAGTCGGCCGCTCGTTCTACAATAACAAAGGATGTAGCGTTGAACATTGTAGAAACGATAACAATTCATTCTATCATTTTGAACGATGTGAACTTGGCTACGAATTTTCTATTCGTTTGTTCTGACCACGTGACTTAACGTTCCTTGAGATGATGTAATTCCCATACATTTGATTAGTTTTCGACTAGCGTTAACGATTGCAGATTATCAACTTGCAGGGGTGCTGTTTAAGAACCAAAAATTCGGAGACATGATATCCACCAGCCCGCACTGAGCCCGCGGAAAAGGATTATGGCCCATTCCTTCCCCGAGAAAGGAAGCCTGAGTCCCAATAGTTGGAAAATTATAAGGTTGATTGGTGTGTGCGTTATGATTGCAAACAACGGCAGCAGGATGAGGTGAAACGGGATATGGTGATGGTTAAATATTTTCTACTGATTTTCAAACGTTACTTCTGAGACTTAAGCCCTATGTTCGTCCTAATGTTTTGCAATCCTCTTTCTCTGTAGACAAAATTCCACGTATGTATACTCGGAGTATATTCTTTCGCAATAAAGAACGACACATACTGGCCCGATCATAAACGATGTTTTACGACAGTTGCCGAAGGTATGCCGATTCTCGTTTTATTTCCGCGTTCCAGAACCAATTAGGGCGTTTTGATGGCGCTATGAACATTGCGGTAAGCGGTAAAAGCTTGCACGTTAACTATAAATAATGTACTGGAACAGCCAGACGGTTTTTTAATGGTGTGGTCGAATTGCTGGCGCATATGTGTGACATTTTAATATTTGGTACGATGTTGGCAGTGTAGCGGTACATCAGTTGAAAGCGACTTTTGGTCAGGTCCCTGTACGTTTCTGTGATGGAAACAAGGACAAGTCGTTCGTCACTAACTGAGGCTTATAATTAAATAAGTTTTGTTTTTATAATATGTATTAGTTTATTATTGTTTAAGATGAAAATAATATATGTACAAACGGGTAGAAATAAAACTCATAGGGCATCAAAAAATTCGTCCACATCGATGTCAATGGGAGATGTGCCCAGAACGCTGGCAGCATTACCACGCTGGATGGCAATGCTGATTCGTTGACCGAAGAAAAGCCCAGCCCTCTGGTCACGTGAAGAGTCGACCAGCTGTTTGCTGATATCCCGAACAACTCGATGAGCGCTCGGACCCCATGGCCCTAGTGTTTCAACCCCAAACGGCTCAAATATATAACCTCCGATGAGGTTATTATATTTACGCCGTTTGAGGTTTTCTGCACCTGCAGCAGCCGCCCCAGCACAGCCCGCCGTACTCAGAAGATGGGATGGCGCAAGGGTGTCGACACCCAGTTTGTTTATATATTTATTAAGTTATAATATTTAGTAGTTAAGATGTATATATAAATTAATAAATAAAAACTTTGTTTAAGATTATTGTATGTATTTTGTCTATGGGCCTCTGATGCCTGAAAATAAAATGATTATTATTTTTATTTTATTTATCTCAGGACCCTGAGGTCCTGGACCTTTGGGAGGCGTACGAGGAGCCGAAGCCAACTCGCAGAGGCCCTTTAGACAACTATAATGGAACATGATACCAACCGACGATTATCCCTGTACGCGCTATGCTAGTGCATCCAAGGACAACCCCCGGTTATTGAAAAACTGTTGCGACATATGGAGAACAAAGATAATAGGGCTATGGTTTTTGGAGTCTTAAGTGGACTGGTAACATGGAACTATGTCAAGACTATGGCCCCTGCCTGAACAACGTTATTAATATGCATCGAAAAAAGGCAGGGGGTGACTTGCACACTCAATAAATGGGCCCCCAAAAACGGCCGCTGGCACGAAGTGACGTAGCAACAAGAGGGCAACATATCCTGAGGTGCTTAAGGAGTGGAGAGGTATACCACGGCTATCAGGACAATCCCGGAAGTACGGTCAAGATCCCTACCAGCACCTTACTGGATTATACATCCTTCTCCCGAGCACGTTTGCTCTTGCGAATCTCCACTCAAGCCAGCCAATAAAGGCAAAAGAGAGGTGGGAGCTCAGTTCCTCGTCAGTGTTCACTACGGCCGGCCAATAAAGGCAAGCCGGAGATGAAGAACAAGAATTCTCCCGGGAGATCGGGTCCGTGGGGTCGCTAATGCCCAACAGTTCGCCACAAAACTGCACTGCGGATTGTATCTCTCTTAGTCTGGCCCCTCACCCTAGGCATATTACGGCAAAGCAAACTTTACCGATACAGACCTAGGGTATATTGGAGCACGCAAGCCCCACCACGACGTCAACGTAGAGATACGGCGATGGGGAAAAATGATTATTATTTTATTTATCTCAGGACCCTGAGGTCCTGGACCTTTGGGAGGCGTACGAGGAGCCGAAGCCAACTCGCAGAGGCCCTTTAGATAATTATAAAGGAACATGATACCAACCGACGATTATCCCTGTACGCGCTATGCTAGTGCACCCAAGGACAACCCCCGGTTATTGAAAAACTGTTGCGACATATGGAGAACAAAGATAATAGGGCTATGGTTTTTGGAGTCTTAAGTGGACTGGTAACATGGAACTATGTCAAGACTATGGCCCCTGCCTGAACAACGTTATTAATATGCATCGAAAAAAGGCAGGGGGTGACTTGCACACTCAATAAATGGGCCCCCAAAAACGGCCGCTAGCACGAAGTGACGTAGCAACAAGAGGGCAACATATCCTGAGGTGCTTGAGGAGTGGAGAGGTATACCACGGCTATCAGGACAATCCCGGAAATACGGTCAAGATCCCTACCAGCACCTTACTGGATTATACATCCTTCTCCCGAGCACGTTTGCTCTTGCGAATCTCCACTCAAGCCAGCCAATAAAGGCAAGAGAGAGGTGGGAGCTCAGTTCCTCGTCAGTGTTCACTACGGCCGGCCTATAAAGGCAAGCCGGAGATGAAGAACAAGAATTCTCCCGGGAGATCGGGTCCGTGGGGTCGCTAATGCCCAACAGTTCGCCACAAAACTGCACTGCGGATTGTATCTCTCTTAGTCTGGCCCCTCACCCTAGGCATATTACGGCAAAGCAAACTTTACCGATACAGACCTAGGGTATATTGGAGCACGCAAGCCCCACCACGACGTCAACGTAGAGATACGGCGATAGGGTGATTATTATTATTATTATTATTATAAGCATAAAGCTGTCTCTCACGATACTCAGTATAATATGCTTAGTGTGGGGTAAAGTTTCTTTTTAGGGTTCCGTAGCCAAATGGCAAAAAACGGAACCCTTATGGATTCGTCATGTCTATCTGTCTGTCACAGCCACTTTTTTCCGAAACTATAAGAACTATACTGTTAAAACTTGGTGAGTAGATATATTCTGTGAACCGCATTAAGATTTTCACACAAAAATAGAAAAAAAAAACAATAAATTTTGGGGGTCCCATACATAGAACTGAAACTCAAAATTTTTTTTTTCCATTAACCCCATACGTGTGGGGTATCTATGGATAGGTCTTCAAAAATGATATTGAGGTTTGTAATATAATTTTTTTCTAAACTGATTAGTTTGCGCGAGAGACACTTCCAAATTGGTAAAATGTGTCCCCCCCCCCCTGTATCTTCTAAAATAAGAGAATTATAAAACTAAAAAAAATATAATTATGATGTACATTACCATGCAAACTTCCACAGAAAATTGGTTTGAACGAGATCTAGTAAGTAGTTTTTTTTGTTAATACGTCATAAATCGTAAAATTTACTTTTCAAGTTTGTACAGAACCATCAGTGCGCGAGTCCGACTCGCACTTGCCCAGTTTTTTTTAAAAAGATTTTACCTAATCTTACATAATAGTGATTTTACGCTTACGCACCTAGCGGTGCGGCACAAGCCACAATAAGATTTGACTATCTATAATCCCAAGGAAAAAAAGAATAATAAAACCGTGGATAACCACCGGCCCATTAAAGTGTATGAAGAATCGGGACCAGTTGCACAACAGATCAAGAAATGACCCCAATAATCTCATTCTAAAAACTACCTATACGCGGTACCGGAATTTTTGTAACAATCTTCTCCGAAAACTAAAAGTAGCCCGTGAAAAAAGCGAACTAGAAAAATCTTGTAACAACCCAAAAGCGCTTTGCAAAACGATTAAACAAATCACTAATACAAGCAAAAAGAAAACTAGCCCGGTTGAACTGTTGGGTATCAGTGACAATCCAATCACTTCCGTAAACGAAGTGTGTCGATTTTTTAGTAATATAGGTACTAACTTGGCAGAAAAAATCTTGTCCCAATCTCACCATCCTTCAAACCCACCTAGGCGATCATTTCAAAATATGGGATCCAGTGCTGCCACCTCTCTGGTGATACTTGAGGTTGATGAATCAGAAGTGGAGTCTCTTATTCTGCAACTTCAAAATGACTGCGCAATAGGTTGGGATGGCATATCTCCCCTAGTGCTAAAGAGTTGCCGGCAAACCCTGACGCCACCATTGACGTATATCCTTAACTGTTGCCTTCAAAAAGGCATCTTTCCTGACGCGCTAAAAAAAGCTATCGTCCATCCGATTCATAAGGGAGGGAACAGAGACTGTGTCAACAATTACAGACCCATATCGGTCCTATCAGCACTTTCTAAAATACTAGAAAGGATCCTAAACAATGGTTTAAATAAATTCCTCAACAAACATCAACTCATTGCTGATAATCAGTATGGTTTTCGCACAGGAATTTCAACTGAAGATGCAGTTCTTGACCTAACGCAGTTCGTTGCTAGGAAGCTTGACAGTCGTGTCAAAAGTCTAGGGATCTTCCTAGACCTCTCTAAAGCCTTTGACACAGTATCTGTTCCCAAACTTATCTCTAAAATGGAACTCCTAGGAGTACGTGGAAACACCCTCGAAATTTTCAAAGACTATCTTAACAACCGGACCCTACGAGTAAAAATTGGAGAGTTTATAAGTGACGAAGTAGCTACTACTTATGGTGTACCTCAGGGAAGCATTCTAGGCCCCACCCTCTTCCAGATATACGTCAATGAGTTATGCAGAATGTCCATCCCCAACTCCAAGATCTTTGCGTATGCAGACGACACTGCAGTCATAGTTTACGGACCAACTTGGGATAGTGTTAAGCGCTACGCAGAAGAGGCAATAACAAGAATAATGAAATGGCTAAACCTAAACCTACTTACCCTAAATTGCGATAAAACGACGTTCATTCCATTCTCTATCCGGCGTAACAATTTACCCGACAAATTCTTTACACTATCAGCGCATACCTGCTCAAATCAATCCGCACTATGTTTATGTCCAACACTTACAAAAACTGACCATGTGAAGTATCTGGGTGTCCAAATTGACGGAGGCTTACGATGGGACAAACAGGTTGACGCCATTTCCACTAGAGCTATGAAACTTCTGCATGTTTTCAAATCCCTTAGAGACTCGGCCGCGCCCGAAACCCTGAAGATGGTGTACTATGCATTATGTCAATCCGTTATCGGATATTGCATCACAGTATGGGGTGGTGCAAATATAACCAGTCTTCTGAGGATTGAAAGAGCGCAGAGAGCCGTATTGAAGGTGATGTTACGTAAACCTTTTCGCTATCCCACTACGCAACTATATGCAGATTGCAAAGTACTTTCTGTCCGCCAGCTTTTTGTACTCCAGTCTACTATTAGAAAGCATGCTAGCGTTCCCCCAGCTGACCCCACAAAAAGAAAGAAACTTCCATTAGGTACCCCTCACAAAACCACCTTTGCTCGACACCAGTACTACACATTAAGTACACATATCTACAAACAAGTTCACAAGAATTTAAACATTGTCAATCTAAATAAATATGAATTAAAATCAAAATTAACCGAATGGCTACTGGAGCGTGACTATTTACAAACAGAGTCCTTGCTTAAGTACGTCGCCTAACTACATATATCTCCAAACACGCACACCCACACACTTCACACACACACCATCACATACACACTACCACACACATACACACTCATGTAAGAGATTTAACTTTACTTTTACTAAAATTAATTATTTCTGTATAAACTGATCTTTATTTAACATCAATCGTTGAGGTAGATCGGCACAGTTCACGATTGTATACTTATAGCATCTCCTTTTAAGCTGAATCACTGTCTCTCAAGATACAGGTTCCACCCTAGTTTGAGAGGCAGGGTTTCCCTTATTGTGTACAGATTATAGTCCTAGATTGTATTGTATTGTGTTTCTACCAAAGCTCACTCAAATTGTTTTTATGTAAAACGTCAAATCTGTATTTTTATGAAATAAAGATATTATTATTATTTCTTTATTCGTTCAATATACATATTAATTAAATTTTTAAATATTTTTTTAACAAAATCATATAAAAAAAAAAACATTTAAAAATATAAAAAATAGTAGTCCGCCGGTATCGAGACAGGGTCCAAGCTACCGGTGGTTAGGGCTCCAGAGACAGGAACCTCCTCACGATGCGAGCCGTATCGAGGAGTACTGCCTTCTGTATCAGGCCCTTGATCCAACCGCGCAATGACAGCTTCGACAGATGGTCGTCGAAGCTTATTATTATTATTCCATTTATTTATTATATTACATACTTATTATATTTTTAAATATTTCCTTAAAAAAAAACACATTAAAAAAAACATTTAAAAATATAAAAAATAGTAGCCCACCGGCATCGGGAACAGAGTCCAAGCTGCCGGCGGTCAGGGCTCCTGAGAGAGGAATCTCCTAACGATACGCGCCGTGTCTAGGAGTACTGCTTTCTGGATCAGGCCCTTGATCCAGCTGCCTAACGAGAGCCTCCTCAGATGTTGTTCGAGGCTCTTGGCTATTAAGCCATTATTATTATTATTATTATTATTATTACTATTACATGTCTACTACATGGACTCCAAAGAAGAGTTTAACCGGTTTTTTTGTTTCGTCTCAGGGTTTTCAGCTAGGAAACTACGGCCTCATCTAGTTTAAATTGACGAATAAAATTACGTGTGAAAGTTTTATTCATAAGTTTTATTTGCAAATTAATAATCATTTATCATTTCGCCTTCTCCTTGTGATTGGAAGTTAGCACCACGCGTAGGTACACTGTGTGGGTCACATGTCTTCAAAATGCCCGAACCTTGTCTAATAACGCCTAGTCGATGAACACTAACTCATAACAAAAAGAAATGCTTTGTAAATCTAAAAACTGTTTTGATTCGTAGTGAATTGGAAAAATTGAACTAAATCAGATTAAAATTAAATTAGTACTTCAGCCGTATTACAGAAACAGAACACTGATTTCTTTATGATTCTTCAAAGAAAATTTTTAAATCCCGCATTTAGGCACGCAATTTACTGCTTTTTGCACTAGCGCGGAAAACTGTGCAAGTTCGGCCCCGGTGCAATTTATTTTTCGTATCAGGCTAGGCGCTAAGCGACCCCCACGAGTCGCGCGTCAACTGCCATTTATTTATTTATTTAAGTGTATTGAAAAACGTCGTTTGTTACATGTGGAAATTAGTCACTGCAGCTCTCTGTACAATAACACCCTCACCTACGGCTCGGGTGAATTCTGCCTCGGTCGCGATGACAAACTTTCTCCACTTGTATCAAAATGTACTATTTCGTCTCTTACACACAGACACCCATATATTCGCATCCTATCACATACAAGGATTTACTTAGTTTATACGTTATATTTTGTTTATGATTTATTTTTCTTTAGGCGCAATAAAGGCTCTATATTATGGACTTAGTTATTTTCCTTATGGAGTTGGAATGCGTGTTTCCCGAGTATGTAATGGCTACCCTTTTCCTGCCCTTGGGCGTAGTTACGGCCAGCTCAAGGATTGTATTTAAGATGGAGGCTCTCTGAGTATCCAAGACTTACCATCTGTACACTGTCTATAGATGGGTGTTATGTTATTTTGCCGACGTTTTTATTCCGTAGTGTCTGTGCCAGCTCAAAGCTAAGAGTTAAGTACATTGTTCTTCTGTTATAATTGTACAAAGGAATACATGTTACAAAAATTGTGCGCTCGTTTGGAAACTAGAAGGGCATAAATTCTACAAAAAGGGGTCTTTTGGCGGGATTTTCGAGAAAGAGTCTTTATTTCGGGAAGGCGTGAAGGTTTCGAGTTGAAATTAAATCCATTTAATCAAGTCTGTAGTCCCTTGAACCTGTAAAAAAAACTTCTGAGTTAACGAATAAAAAAAGAAGAACCAAATCTCTAATTCACCAATTCGAGACAGTTAACAACAAATGCGCGCTTCTACGAATAACTTATCGCCGAAGCCACGCGATCTAGCTTAACCAAACCTCTAACGGAAAGACATCTCCAAATTTTTTATCTATCCATTTAAATTATTATTATCGAATTGGTGAATTAGAGATTTGGTTATTCGAGATTCCATGACTGTGGCGTTAGGTTTTTCGTAGCAGCGTGCATTCGTTGTGAAGAGTTTCCTATTAGTAAACATACGGGTACGTGTTATTCGATATTACATCAGTGTTTCTGAATCATGTAATTCGAGATCACATGGCTACGACGTTAAGTTTTTCGTGGTAACGTGCATTCGTTGTTAAGTGTTTCGGATTAGTAAACTTACGGGAACGTGTTCTTCGATGTTACACTTTTCGGAATTATGTAACACACTCGTATATTTCGATACTCTCAAAGGAATAAAAAATTCATAGGGTACTTCCCGTTGATGCAGAATTCTGAAATTTGGCATAAAGCAAGGTATAGGAATAAATCTGAAAACAGTAAATTTGTTGTTACCAACGCCACAAAAAATTTTTTTTTTTGATATTCGGAAAAATCTACATTCGGGAATTATTGTAGTTTGTACGGTACCCTTAGTGCCAGATGAGAAGTTTGACGAGATGACTGACTAATATACATTTCCTGGCATTTACAAATACTGCAATAGTACATTTTGATACAAGTGCAGAAAGTTTGTCATTACAACCGAGGCGAAATTCGCACGAGCCGTAGGCGAGTGTGTTATGGAGCCGAGGGCTGCAGTGACAAATTTGCATGTGTATCAAACGACTTTTTCAATAAATTTAGAAAGAAATGAATAAACGGGGGTTAGCAGCGACTGGTGGGGGTCAACGCGCACCCAGCCTGATACGATAAATGTAATAAAACTGTGGTGGGGGAGAGCACGAGCACTTTTCTGCACTAGTGCAGAAAACAGTCTATTGCGTGCCTAAAAACGGTGGGATAAGAGCGGGTTTTCGAGTAACGGTATTGAAGAAACATTAGAACGTGTTACATTCGCATTATAATGGACATTATAATTAAACAAAGTGACTGTATTCTATATCAAAAACTACAAAGCCAAAAGAAAAAATAATTCTACAATGTCGATCCGACATTTTTTATGAAGTATTTGCATAAAACATCAAAAGGCAAGGAAGTTCAAGGAAATACGCCTGTTTATAGCGAAGCGTTCGTGACAGCTTTCCAAAATCCTCGCTTTAAAAGAAACTCCAAACTGCACTAAAATTCGTATAAACCAATGAAAGAGTTCGCCGAAGTCAGCCGTCAGCCCGACGTTAGCTGCCGTCGAAGGAAACTCGACGTTAGGGTCTGCATTGCATGTCGAAGTGACAGTTAGACGAAGCATAGCCTAAAGCTGAGTTCTCTCGAAAAATTTTAGACAGCTATGCGGAACGGTTAGGCACTGCAATCACAGTCATTGAGACCGTTTTCATTCGTGGAAAGTGTACATAACTTAGTGCCGAGACTACCTCTAGCTATGGTTCCATAAAAACCGTGTACATTTTTGAGATAATAAGTAACATATTTATGCCACTCGGTAATCTATTAAGGGGATGCAACTCGACATACATTTTCACTGTTTTTCATACAACCGCTCTTACGCGATTATGACTTTATTACACATTTTTCATTAGGTATTTTGGAAACAGTATCTTGTGGATATTATCTAGGCTTCTATTGAAATCAATTTATAAATTTGTGTAAAACTAATTCAGTAAAGACCTCCAAAAATCTGCTATTTTGCATGAACTTTCAACACTTCATAATTTACTCGAAAATTAAAAAAAGTCAAAAAGTATAACAATAGAAGCATTGCAAATTTAATCAAGATTTTGAATGACGACAATTTTTTTCAATAACTTACAAATACTAAAGGGTTTAAAAAAAACATGTATATCCTGGAACAAGTTTTGTAAAATATTCGAGTAAATCACGGAATTACCGAATGCAACAGAGTTTTCAGGCGTTATCTCTTTTTTTTTTTTTCGTCAAACATCGCGTTGGATTGCGTTAGATGAAGTAACAAGCTTTTAAACCATGCTCGATGTTGATGATAGGCGAGTGAAAAAGGAGCCTCTTAAGCATTTATTTCAAATAAACTATTTTAAAGAATGCTTTTAAATTGCCAAGAAGTCGGTCAGTCAGAAAGATGAAGTTAATTGGTTTCTTTTTTTGATCTATATGGTAAAGAACGCAAAAGAAATTCCACGGAAATTTAAATCTGTAGCTTTTAAATTAGTGACATAGTTTTCTAGAGTTCACTTTCAACAAACAAACATGCATGATATAACAATAACGCCATCCACATTGTATCAGTAGTTCATGAGAAAATCGCGGGCATAGGTACTAACATAATTATGTAATTACATTTAGGTTGAATATGTATGTACGTTAGCTAGTTCATGTTCAGTACTCTTCTACTAATTTAATAAGACCCACCCCAATCTAAAAGACTAATTATCAAGTAAGTATGTATATAGGTATTTATAGAGCCTCATTTTTGAGACGGTTCAAAAATTTACATTTATCTAGTTATTTAACTTACATATCGAATAGCAAAAAGTCAATTCAACACACATAACTGACAGATCCATGTTGCCTGAATTATTGACGTTCTGATTGTTCAGCTGTATTCGCTGGTCGATGGGCACTGAAACCCGAACAGGCAGCTGCCGTAGTTTTGTGAGATTGGTAGCCGGTTGTGGATTGACATAATTGATAGATTGATATTGATATTGATCCAGACAGTGGAAGTGTGGCGATATAGTTTCTAGTATTTTTTTTTTTGGAGCAGTCGTGGCCGAGTGGTAACGGCCCCGGCTTACGAGTAAGTCGCGGGTTCAAAATCAGCAAGGCGCATTACTTTGTGTAATTTATTTCATCACCACTGCTCTCAAAACGGAAACCGGCATGTCCCAGAACCAAAAATTCGAAGACATGTGACATTCACCAACTCGCACTGGGCCCGCGTGGTGGATTACGGCCTTTACGATCATTCCCTCTCCTAGAGAGGAGGCCTGAGTACTAGAAGTGGGAACATTAAAAGGCTGATTATGATCATCAAATGACTTCTCTCGCTCTAGCGTGGAGCGAGAGGGCGTGCCAGACTTTTATTTGCGTTTTAAGACCACAGGTATTCTATTCAGATTCCCCGTGGCTTTAGCGGGCATCGGCCCTTCTGGGCCCTACGGTTTTGCTGACATCTTTCTGAGGCGCACGTGGAACTTGGTCCTTACCCGAACGGGCGAACGCCTCCTACCCATTTCTCGTCGTCCGTAAACCGACTGTGGTATGCTCTGTATGTCGTAATGTCACGATGTTACCTGCCTACGTTTTCTATCCCAATTTTATTTTTAACATCTGTATGAGTTAGTTAATATTTATAGTTTAATGTGGGAACGACTTTACTCACTTGCTGCACCGCCCCGGCTTTGCTCAGGTGCAAATTATATACATAAACCTTCGTTGTTTATTGCTTTTTCAATTGAAAAATAATAATTGAAAACTGCATTAAAAATTCAATACCCGCGCCATCATCAGAGATACAATTGAGTTAGCATGACCAGTTGGTCACAGTATGGCAGCTCTAGTACTCACATTTACAAAACTGGTACTCACATTCACTCATTCGCAAGATACGTGCTTGATCATAAAGTTGTCGACATCACAGCCAGACATACTCGTATACCACCTCAGAATTTGATGTGATAGTTTCTCGAAGCAATGCGCAGTTGGCGTTCTGTTTAGCCTTCAGTGGAAGTTCGCCTTACCTTGGGCACTGCAGCAAGACCAAACTTTCATGATCATTCATTGTAATTAATCGCTTTACTTGTTTTTGGGTTAGTTGCAGTCGATTGAAGTTCAGGAGTTGGGGAACTTAGAGGTTTTGCTTGTCAAGTTGCGAGCAGCATTTATGCATGGTAGAGATTTTTGCTGTTACAGTAACATTTTTTTATCTGTTTGAGCTTTTTCGTAGCTAGGGCTATAGCCCTAGCTACGAAAATGGCATTTCACCTGGTGGGGAAAACTGGGTCAGTTCCTGCAATATTTTTCCTTCACAATGTCTGACCATGGCCTGTGCCTACACCATTAAAGCATTATTATTGACTTTTGGTACAAAGATAGATTGAAACTTGGAGAAGAACATAGGATACTTTTTATTCTAGGAGTAGATACGTTCCTTTGGTAAGTAGCTAGTAAAGAATAAGGCCTATATTTCACCGGGACACCATGGCGGCGCAACCAGTCGCCGCTACCAACAAAATGTATACCGAGTTTTCTATAGAGAGTTACTCACCTGGTGTCCGTTTGGTTGCGCAACCAGTTTGGTGGCGCGAACAGCTCGGACGCCAGTACGGCCGCCAGTGACGACCCCACCAAAGAGTATGTAAGATGAAATCTATCTTATGAAAGGGCTAAATTGGCTACTTACCAAAGGAACGTATCTACTCCTAGGATAAAAAGTATCCTATTTTCTTCTCCAAGTTTCAATCTATCTTTGTACCAAAAGTCAATAAAAATGCTTCAATGGTGTAGGCACAGGCCATGGTCAGGCATTGTCAAAGAAAAATATTGCAGGAACTGACCCAGTTTTCCCCCCACCAGGTTGCTCCCTTTGTTAGGTCGTTCAATCAGTTACTTTAATATTGTAAAAAATAATACAGTTTTTCCTATATGGGTTTTTTTATTCATTTTACCTAATTGAGTTGTCACATAATAATAATATTAGTTACACTTTTAGGGCCGATTCACGCCGGAATGCCAGCGACCGGCGCGGGTAGCGGAGCCGGCCGCAGTCGGCCGCTGGCAGCCGCACGTCGCTTATGCACGTTTCAAGCGAGCTAGTTTTTTAGGGATATAGATAAAGTTTAAAATTATTTCACTCTAAAAGTACTCGCCGCATCGCTGACGGCCGCTGCCATGTCGGTATGGCATTTATGTATGGACCTTAGTATTCGTCCTTGTTATTAAATGGCGAAACATGCAAGATTATAATTCTTTTTTTTTTACTTGTGAAAGCATCAAATGACTTCTGCCGTGGCGGTGTTCTGCCCAACTGAACCTCCGGACGATGCGCACAATGATGACACTCAAAGACTTGGCTATTATCGCCACGCTTGTGGCGTGCCTAAGATCACAATTCTAAAATAAGACCTCTATACCATTTTTAATGAAAATAAAATCTTTTTATTCTCACACTAGCTGATCCGGCGAACTTCATACCGCCTAATAGTAAGGATAACGCCATTTACTGGTATAACCATCCATAACATCATAATTCATTTTAATTAGAGATGGCGTTGTAATCGGATTTTTTTTTCGTGATTTTTTCCATTATTTCTCACCGTTTAAACTTTCCCTGGACTATCTCGAATATTCCAAGACCAAAATTGGTCAAATCGGTCTAGCCGTTTTTGAGTTTTAGCGAGACTAACGAACAGCTATTCATTTTTATATGTATAAGTTCTACATTAAAAACTGTTGCTTCAACACAAATTAAAACTTCCCACATCTTTTTTAAAACAAAGCGTATGTGACCATAGATCTCAGGGCAGGAACAATTAATATCCTTGTCATCCCTAATGACATCACGGACCCTTTTCTCACATAAAGGCTATAAATTATACAGAAATAATATCTCTATCTAGCGGACATACGGCTTATCGTACCGGGGACGTGTAAACCGATTAGGGAATGGTCGTTATTGACCGGTGAGATCATTATAATATATAATAATAATAATAATATAATATTCCACAACTATCACACAACGCTGTCTAGTCCTAAGCTAAGCAGAGATTGTGTTATGAGTCCTAGACAACTGATAAACATACTTATATATTTCTCAATACATACATACTATAGATAAATTACACCCAGACAGAACAAATGAACATGCTCATCACACAAACATTTGTCCTGGGTGGGAATCGAACCCACGACCTCCGGCATAGCAGTCAGGGCCACTAGTCACTAGAGCTAGACCAACAGGTCAGTCATTGCCATTGTCTCCTTTATGCTCTATATTTTGAGATATTGAAGCCATTTACTTATTCCTTTTGAAATGTATAGCATAAGCATAATCAGCCTTATATGTTCCCACTGCTGGGACTCAGGCCTCCTCTCTAGGAGAGGGAATGATCGGCTGTAATCCAACATGCGGGCCCAGTGCGGGTTGGTGGATTGTAGCTCGCACTCTTCTCTAGAGTCGGTCCACACTACACGAATTTGAGCTCGGCTCGTGCTCCGCTCGTGCTTGGGTCCTTTGGCGTAGACCCACCTATGTAATACGTATTTATAATAAAATTTCAGTTTTCTGCTTTGATTAAATTTCCTCTGACCTACTACAATAGGTAATGTATCTACTATAATGTATTTATTATTAATAATAATGAATGAGTAAATAAATTAAAAGTTAAATTAAATTATAGTTACATACAGGTTTGAAATTCAGAAAGAAAAAAGAATCTTTCTATTTTCTTTCTAAATTTTCTTCTTAATTTATTTTCCTTTAATTCTGTAGGTTTAACAGTTAGCGAACAAAATCTGTGAAATTCTTGTCTCTATTATAAAATGTATGTAGTATACATCTAAACCTTTTTCAAGAATCATTCAGTCTATTGGTGGAAACCGCAACAAAATTCGTTTTCGAGTTTATCGCAAACAGACAGACAGATGCAGTAGGGGACTTTGTTTTATAATATGTACCTAAGGGAGAAAGACGTAAAGAAATAAACTTGATTACAAAACATCAGAAGGTTAGCACGCAATGCTGAAAAAGCGTCGCTCCAGCGACTTTACAAAGTATCGTGATTTTTACACAAGTATTGTAAATGGTTCCGCTTCACATCGCATGCATATTGTAAATTAGTTATTACGTTTGCATGCCAAAGAATATTTGTTTGCAAAAAATAGGTTTAGGTACTGTTTCTTTTACGTAAAAAATGACGCTTATACGTGTAGTCTATGTGCGCAAACTTTAATAGAGTGTTCTCTCTATTAAAGTTTGTGCGCATAGACTATATTTTTCTCTCTGCTCAACTCTTCCACTACTCCATCCTAGCTTATAAAACTCACTTTCAATATCTATTTTCTTCACACGTTAGGAATCTGCATTCCTCAAACAATCTATTTCTGCTTTGAACTTCTCATACTTCTGATTTTGTTCATTCTTTTTTCTTTATACCTAGCTCTTAATATCAGGAATAAAATAATATTACAAATAGGTTTACAATTAATAACAAATTAAATATACAGCCTTAAAACCAAATTCCACCAAAAGAATTTCAACTGCAATAAATTATGAAGAATTTTTATTCATTTATTTCATATTACATCTGTCTTTACAGGTTTTTTTCTTTTATCCCCAATGCGATAAATACGTTTTCAACACACTTGCTCAGAAAGTGACTCTTTTTGCACTGCACTTAGGTATATAATGGCACTCGTTACCAAACTGTGACAGTTTGATTACCATTACGCACTAGTGCGTAGTTAAAACCTTTTAGTTCAATCTCTTTGTTCGCAAAACAAATTTTGAATTCGAATGCGTTCAATAGTATATAAATGAGTGTCTTACTTACCTACTTATTTCATCCAATTTCAAAGTTAAAACGGACAAATTTAACTTGTACAAACGATTTAATTAATAAAAAACATTTAGTAAATAAATCGTACATTCAAATAAAATTTGTTTTTTTTTGGTCTATGGCCGCCATTTTAAGATGCGCGCGGTTTTTGGCGTGTTTTTTTTTTATTCCAGTGAAGTTCAGTGGCTGTATTAATTAAATTAAATTAAATACTACAAAATCATTGGAAAATGTTACATCCGTATTCTATTGTCACTACGAAAGACATTATCGTAAAAACTTTTCACGCAAGAAAACATAAACGTAAGACTAGGCAGTATGATCAAAATACCTTAGCCTTCCTCTAGGGGTAAATAAAAAAAAATTATGCTCGCCCTTATGAAAACAGATTTTTACCGCCATGTGACAGAAAATTTTACTAGTTTTACTGTTATTTCTTCACAAGTGTATTGAAAAACGTCGTATGACACACGTGAGTAATTAATGATTACCGTTCTTGGCTCTCTTACGACCCTCGCCACGGCTCGGGTCTAAATACCGCCTCGACGGTAATCACTAACATTACACACTTGTATCATAATGTACTATTATTCTAACTTATTAATACTAACATCTATAACTAATTATACATTATTTAATGCATTGCG
Source organism: Mythimna impura (assembly GCA_905147345.3). Lineage (NCBI taxonomy): Eukaryota > Metazoa > Arthropoda > Insecta > Lepidoptera > Noctuidae > Mythimna > Mythimna impura. The sequence continues at coordinate 27,975,535 of LR990348.1, read as the reverse complement.
AATAATAAGAACCTGACATACAAAAAAAAAAAGTTATCGATATTCAGAATTTTTTAATCTTATTCGATTAAATGTGCGAGGTTTCTATAGGTTTCTACAGATATATTTCTATGACTTTTTTTTTAAATTTAAGAGTACATTATGTAGGGTCAAAGTTCACGCAAAATAGCAGATTTTCAAAGGTCTTTACTGGATTAGTTTTACAATTGATTCCGTTATATTTGATTTCGATAGTAATCTAGATAATATCAACAACAAGATATCTGTGTTTCCGAAATGTGTAATAACATAATCACGTAAGAGCGGTTGAATGAAAATGTATAAGAATCTCGGGTTGGACGTTCTTAAGGGATATAATGATTTTGCTTACAAATAAAGTTCCCTCTTCTCGCCCCTTTTCGCCTTATAAATAGGAGCTTTGTTCGTAATTTCTCGTTCCTATTCCCTGTAGTTTCGGCTGTGCGTTGATATGTCAGTCAGACAGGTTCTCCTTTATATAGTATAGAGGATTTCCACGAACCCCAGCGGAATCGCGTAAAGTTCAATGTCTGTGAACGGAACCAACAAACGTTGTACTCCGTTCATTGGCCCGATGTTACTCGAAAGGTTACTGTGGTAATTGAAGTTAGTTGCTCTTGTCATTGGCGAATTGTAGATGTACTTAAGTACACGTCTGTCTAACACTTTGGTCCATACAGACGTGACGTGAAGTATGCGTGTCTTAAGTAGGTAACGTCAGGGACGTTTTCTTTTTTTAGGGTTCTTTACCTCATTCGGCGAAAACGAAACACTTTATTATTTTTATTATTATTTCTTTATTGTCAGGCAACTAAGGCCCATAGATAAAATACATTATAATACAATCTTATAAACAAAATAAACTAATACATATTAAGAATATTACAAACTATAATTATACACGTCACATTGGCGTTGTGTTCCGCTGCGTGGTGTCGCGTAGCCGTCCTCGGAAACGTCGATACACGACACCTTTCAGCCAAAAGTTCTCTCTCAAAATGGTCTGTAGATGGTGGGTTGGAACTCGTATCACGAACGACTTGAAGTTGGTGTCATAGCGCGAATCCAGCGTTTCAACCCTCAGAGTCTCATATACTCCACGACTTCCTCAAATTTTAGGATCACTTTGTTGGATGGAGTTTTTTGTTGGTTCTCCTCTATAGGAAACGACCAATTGGAACCGTGCACTAGCTTCTAACGGTTTATAAGTGCCCATGTATTACTATGTGAAATAAAAAGATTTTGAATTATTTATTTTTTTGTCTGTCTGTGTTCTCAGGAACGCGTGGAGGTTGAAAGCTGAAATTAATGTCAAATACTTAAGTCTGTGCAGTGGAGCAGTGAAAAAATTTATCGAGGCAATTATATAATTATTCAAATTACTTTATCGAGGCAATCTAAAGCTAAGGCCGTTTATGCTCAGTCTAGACGCATATTTTGACACTCGCAATAACATTTTTGACTTTTGCCTGAAGTAAATAATAATAATAATATAGTTCCTCATACATGGCTCATGAGGGTGCTAGAATTATACAAAATTGATGCAACATTACGCACCTTCTTGATGTCATGTATGAGGCAATGGAGGACGGTCCTTCGCTATCCAGGATGTCGACATATCCAGAGGAACAGCGAACCGGTAAGGATCGAGCGAGGTACTCGTATATTCCAGGGTGACGGTTTGAGTCCGCTTTGGTTCTGCCTGGCCTTGAATCCTCTAAGCACACTGCTGGAGAATTCAGGCCTAGGCTATCGGTTGAAGAGAGGTGGTCAGGTTATATCTCACCTCCTCTACATGGATGACTTGAAACTTTTTGCCCCCAACAATCTGCAACTGATGGTGCTACTGAAGGTAACTGAAACCTTCAGTAGTGCCATAAAGATGGAGTTTGATGTGGATAAATGTGCAGTCATGCATGTAAAGAGAGGGGAGATTGTGGAATCCGTGGGTACCCAACTCTCGGATTCCATAAACTTGAGATCTCTCTCTCCAACCGAAACCTATAAGTATTTGGGTATGTCGGAAGCGTTAGGCATCAATGCTACTGTTTGGTGGGACACTGTTTTTTATAGTTGCGTACAGCTAAGGAGTGGAATTCCCTGCCCGAGTCTGTGTTCCCTGATAGCTACAACCTAGGGGTCTTTAAGTCAAGAGTGAATAGGTTACTTCTAGGCAAGCGTGCTCCATCGTCGGCCACATCATCGCTTACCATCAGGTGAGATGGTGGTCAAACGTGAGCCTATCAATAATAAAAAAAAAAAAAAAAAAAAAAAAAAAAAAAAAAAATATTTTTAAATGTTTTTTTATTTTTTTTTTTATTGAAATATTTAAAAATATAATTTATATGTTAGAATAATGAATAAACGGAATAATAATATTCCAGAAATTTCACACAACGCCATCTAGTCCCAAACTAAGCAGAGCTTATGCTATGAGTAATTACTGACAACTGATAAACATACTTATATATTTCTAAATACATACATGCTATATATAAATTACACCCAGACGCAGAACAAAAGCATCATGCTCATCACACAAACATTTGTCCTGGGTGGGAATCGAACCCATGACCTCCGGCATAGCAGTTAGGGCCACTGACCACTAGACTAACAGGCCTGTCATAAAATGTTTTTTTTTTTTTTTGACATCAAATCTTATCGGGTACTTTTCCGTTGACCTAAAATCCTGAAAGGCCAGAAGCAAGGTCTCATAGTACAAGTATAAGAAAAAGTCTGAAATAAAAATCCATAAATTTTCTGCACATGATTTTTTTTTTTAAATTGATATAAACTAGTGCTTGACTGCGATTCCACCTGCCGGTAAACAGTGATGCAATCGTTGATGGTGAAGCGCACCAGTGTATTTAAATTTACATTTTCCCTTACAAAATTTATGGCATAATTACGATGTTGAATATCCGTAGAATAAATTAGTCGAACAGTAATAATTTGAACCAGAGAGACATCGCGTGTTGTAGTTGTCGCATGCTACCGGAAACAGGGCTGGGGGAGAAGGGGGTAGTTGTTCAATGGCCAAAAAAATTGCATTGAACCGAATAGGAACTTTTGAATTAATTGAAGTTTTATACCATACTTGGTCTGTTTCAAATTATATCACGATCACGACGAGCTTATTTTTTTAATTGTTGGAAATCATCTAATGACTTCTCCCGCTATAGGGAGTGGGAGGACAGAATGTCAGACTTTTACTGACTAAAACCACACCTATGTTCTTTCTTTGCCCTTTGCATTCCAGGACCATGAGTTTCTCTTTCGGAAATAAACCCATGGTCCCAGTAGGCTTCGGCCCCGCTGGACCCCTACGATAGCAAGACGAGCCGCTTTTCGATTTTAATACTCTTATTATTTTTCAATACACTTACTCGAAAACCCGCTCTTATCCCACCGCTTTTAGGAACACAATAGACTGTTTTCCGCACTAGTGAAGAAAAGTGCGCGTGCTCTCCCCGCCACAATTTTATTACATTTATCGTATCAGGTTGGGCGCGCGTCGTCCCCCACGAGTCGCCGGTCAACCTCCGTTTATTTATTTCTTTGTAAGTGTATTGAAAAAAGTCGTTCCATACACGTACAATTTGACACTGCAGCCACATGAGTAGATATTTATCTAAATTGCACGTGTATGAGTAGATATTTATCTTCTCATGTGCTGCAGCCCTCGGCTCCATAACACACTCGCCTACGGCTCGTGCCGCCTCGGTCGCAATGACAAACTTTCTGCACATGTATCAAAATGTACTATATCAACACACTTTTTTAGGCTTGCAATGTACTTGTAGTGTGACCTAGTGCGGGAAATAGGCGCGTTCATTCCTTATTATCGAGAGCAGTGGTGGCCGAGCGGTAACAGCCCCGACTTACGAGTTCGCGGGTTCAAACCCAGCCAGGCGCATTACTTTGTGTAATTTATTTCATCACCACTGCTCTCAAAACGGTGAAGAAAAACATCGTGAGGAAACCGGCATGTACTAGAACCAAAAATTCGAAGACATGTGACATTCACCAACACGCACTGGGCCCGCGTGGTGGATTATGGCCCATTCCTTCTCTTAGAGAGGAGGCCTGAGTCCCAGCAGTGGGACGGTAAGTCCCCTCTTTGAGGAGTGGCTGGAAAGGCAACACGGCGTCCTTACCTTCCGCATGACGCAGGTCCTTACCGGACATGGTAAGTTCGGGAGGTTCCTGCACCGGATTCGTGCGGAAGAAACGCCCGTGTGTCACCATTGTGTGGACCGCCCGGAGGACACGGTGGAGCACACGGTGGAGGTGTGTCCCGCTTGGGCAGAGCAACGCCGTGTCCTCGTGAGGGCGATCGGCGGCGGCGATCTCTCGCGCCGGGCCTTGGTACAGGCCATGGTCCGGAGCGAGGAGGAGTGGCAGGCGGTCGCCTCCTTCTGCGAAGCAGTAATGCTAGCAAAGGAGGCGGCCGATCGCGTGAGGCAACGGTCCTCACGCCCCAATCGCCGCCGGGATTCCGATCCCGATTTCCGGCCATCGTAGGCGCAGGCTTGCGGACGGCGAGCAATGGGTGGCTCGCCGTCCGACCGTCCGGTAACCGTCCGGACCGAGCCCAAGTCGTCGACGGCGCGTGCTGTTCCACGCGCGCCTCAAGGAGATGTCAGCAACTGTAGGGGCCTAGCAGGGTCGAAGCCTACTGGGGCCAAGGGTCTGATTCTGAAAGGAAGACTCGGCCCTGGTACGAAAGGCAACGAAGGAACAGGAGTGGGTTTTTAGTCAGTAAAAGTCTGACACTATCTCCCGCCCCGCCCAAGGGCGGGGATGTCATAAGATGATTTTCCCACCGAAAAAAAAAAGAAAAAGAAAAAAAAAGCAGTGGGAACATTAAAAGGCTGATTATGCTATGTTATGCTATGCTATGCTATATTCCTTATTATATTAATTAATTAATTTATAAAGTTTTACTTATTTTTTTCAAGTAAGTGTGTTTGAAAACGTCGTATGAAATACGTAGGCATTGTCATTACAGTTACTGGGCTTCTTAAAAACCTTGCCTTCGGCTCGGGCGTGTATTCTGCTTCGAAAGCTATGACAAACTTTGCCCAGTAACATGAAAATATACAAATTCTCCTACCTAGGTATTTCAAAGTTTTATAATACCTAAGCTGCAATTGTATTGTTTTAATTATGCTTATGTATATATATAATATTCATGAGTTTATTTTTGGCTTTTATGTATAATAACTATATAATATAATTTTATATATATGTAAAGTCTAATAGATATTTTTATGTAAAATTTGACACATCAATAATTTGTAGTACACCGCACTACCTCCTTTTTATGTAGTTCTTACAGTCCATCCTAAGGTTGTCTGGTAATATATCGTTGTCAGCGATAAGACCACCATTGTACCCATAGATTCAAGTTAGTTTAAAAGTTTTGTTACTATTTTGGTAAAGTTTTATTCTATTCTTCTTATTTAAATACAATTTAAAAAAATAAAAATAGTATTTACATTCCTAAATGCGGCAAATACCAGATTTTTCCGCAATATAATTTTGAATGATTTTCATGACACTAAAGATGGTAAATGTAATACAAAATTCAGTGAGAATCAAAATTTCTTCCAGAAACACGAAAAGCCGTTGTTTATACACAGAAAATTACAAGGCGGAATAATTATAAACGTGCTAAGTAAACTTGCGAAACCATTGAAGTTTTAATTAAGTGTATTTATAATTAAGTCTGAAAGTAATTAACTTAAAGCAAAGAAAAATACTCGAATACAAAGTGGGAGGTTGTTTCACTACGGACACAGATATTTACAACCTTCTTGGAATGTTTATTCCTCAACTGTTGATTGGCCAGTTGGTCTGCTGGTTAGTGGTCCTGACTGTTGTGCCGGAGGTCGTCGGTTCATTTCCACCCAGGACAAATATTTGTGTGATGAGCACGATCATTTGTTCTGTGTCTGGGTGTAATTTATCTATAATATGTATGTATTTAGAAATATACAAGTATGTTTATCAGTTGTCTATTACTCATAACACAAGCTCTGCTTACCTTGAGACTAGACGGCGTTGTGTGATAGTTGTGGAATATATTGTGGAATATTATTATATAGGTTGTTGTTGTTGTTGACTTGATTCTAACTGCCTAACCTTTTCCATACTTATTATTGTTATTTATTATAAATTTGTTTGTTTTTATTATAAATTGTAAATTTGCTTTGTTTGGTAGGAAAATCATTAATGACATTCACCGCTCTTGGGCGGAGCGTGAGATAGTGTCAGACTTTTACTGGCTAAAAACCCACTCCTGTGCCTTCTTTGCTATCGTTGCAGGGCCCCGGGGTTCTCTTTCGCATCACCCATTGCCTCAGTAGGCTTCGACCCTGATTGGCCCCTACGGTTTTGCTGACATCTCCTTGAGGCGCGCGTGGAACACTACGCGCCGTCGACAACTTGGGCTCGGTCCGGACGGTTACTGGACGGTCGGACGGTGAGCTACCCATTGCTCGCCATCCGCAAGCAATTATATTTAGGCTGTACTGTCCCACTGCTGGGTAAAAACCTCCCTCTATTGCTTCCATTGTTCCCGGTTCTGAACCACTTCTTACCCTCTTCAGTATACTAACGGATCGCGTTTGAAACACATTTTTTTTAATTGATATAAACTAGTGCTTGACTGCGATCCCACCTGATGGTAAGCAGTGATGCAATCGTTGATGGTGAGGCGCACTAGTTTATTAAGAGCTCATTCACTCTAGCCTTAAAGACACCTAAATTATAATCGGACGGGAAGACCGCAGCAGGTAATTTTTTTTATATTGACCTACCAACAATTGTATACACTGACAATGTTTAAAAAAAAAAACTATAATCTAGGTTAGTGTTACAATTTCTAATAGGTTAGCACCGCATGCAAATCAGTTGTTCAGTCATAAACTGCGCTCAAAAACAGAAATCGGTGGGCCGGTAAAACATAAAATTGGTTCCCTGAAACAGCACGACGGAGTCACGGCAGACCTCGAAAGAGATGACGGGACGACTCAGAAGATGTCTTCATTGGTAATTGGCAAGAAGTAGCCCAGAGCTGGAAACAATAGAAGAATAGGAGGCAAGCCTTTGCCCAGTTGTGGAACAGTACAGGCTAGATATTGTAATATACTAGCGACTCATCCCAGCTTCGCACAGGTCTTAGAAATCTTTGAAATTTCCGTTTTTTTTTCATATTCATAATCATTTATTTGCTAATATGGGCAGCATAATTCATTTTATAATGATATTTTAATTAGAGATGGCGTTGCATTCGGATTTTTATTCGTGATTATTTCCATTTTTTCTCACCGTTTAAACCTTCCCTGGACTATCACAAATATTTCAAGACCAAAATTAGCCAAATCGGTCCAGCCGTTCTCGATTTTTAGCGAGACTAACGAACAGCTATTATTTTTATATTTATAGATTAATAGTACAATTTAGTTTATTCATTTACCGAAGCAAATAACAAAGAAAACATACTAAATGAAGTTGATAATAATGTCCCTTGAAGAATTGATGTTTAAAATTTTATTTGTTAAATAATGATGTCAAGATACGATTGTGAATAAATGTCAAAGTAAGATAATACAAATATAAAAATGAATAGCTATTCGTTAGTCTCGCTAAAACTCAAAAACAGCTGGACCGATTTGGCTAATTTTGGTCTTGAAATATTCGAGATAGGCCAGGGAAGGTTTAAACGGTGAGAAAAAATTGAAAAAATAAAAAAAGAAGTAAAAAATACAACGCCATCTCTAATTAAAATGTCATTATAATTGAATTATGCTGTTCTGGTAATGCCAGTAGATGGCGTTATCCTTACTATTAGGCGGTACGAAGTTCGCCGGGTCAGCTAGTAATAAATAAATTTTCTACTGTAACATGCATTGTTTATACACCTAAACCTTCCTCAACAATCGCTCTGACCATAACCCGCTTGAAAATCCTTTCAGTAGTTTTTGAGTCTATCGCGTTGGTACAAATAGATAGACGTGATGGGGGACTTTGTTGTGTCATCATCATCATCATTTCAGCCGATATACGTCCACTGCTGGACATAGGCCTCCCCCAAATGTCGCCACAATAAACGGTCCTGTGCGTCTTGCATCCATCGGATTCCCGCAACCTTCACCAGGTCATCGGTCCACCTTGTAGGGGGCATTCCAACACTGTGTCTTCCGGTACGTGGTCGCCACTCCAGAACCTTTCGGCCCCAACGACCATTTGTTCTGCGAGCAATGTACCTTGCCCCTTGCCACCTAAGTTTGGCGATTCTTCGTGCTTTGTTGTGTAATGTTATGTAAAAGTCGTAGTATCGTAATCCAGCTGAACGTGAGGTAGCATTCTTATAATAGGGCGTGTTATACGAAATGGCTTCGACATTATAATTATATACATAGAAAACAAACAACTGTAATAATGTTGTTTATGTCGCAGAAGAAACGACAGAATATTGTACTTTATCAGCCATATTGTTTAGTCTGTTTTACTCAAAGATAATTGCCAGGAAGCCCATTTTGGATTAAAGCCAAAGTAGGTCGCAGTATCGCAGTTTTATTACGGTTCCGTAGTCAACTAGGAACCCTTATAGTAATCCTAGTAATAGTAACCTTATAGTAAAAAGTAGTCGCTAAGTCTGTCTGTCTGTCCGTCCGTCCGCTGTTAATCTCAGTGACCGTTAGCACTAGAAAGCTGAAATTTGGTACCAATATGTATATCAATCACGCCGACAAAGTGGAAAAAAATGTTTTATTAACGTAAAAAAAAACACTCCTCACTTTACGTGTAGGGGGCTAGCTACACGTAAAGTGAGGAGTGTTATTTTTTTCATTTCAACCCTAACGTGTGATATATTGTTGGATAGGTATTTAAAATGAATAGGGGTTTACTAAAATAATTTTCCAGTTAATTCTTTCATTCAGAGAGTTATTGATTTTTGCTTTTCCTTGCTTAAACATAGAATGAATCATCCGTTATTAGGGCCTGTTATATATACCTATGTAATTTCGGATCCGGGTACGAAAACGAATATAGGAATAATTTAAACCGGTTTCGGGTACAGTTACAGATATGAAATTATTTCGGATTATCCGATGGTTTTAGATCGTTTCGGTTACGGTTATTAGGATTTTAAAATAATAAAAATAAAATACAAATGGCAAGATTTGACTTTTATATTTAGTTTAGATTATCATTTGTTTTACACGGCAAAACAAGTAAAAACCTGTCATTATCTATTTAGACTTAGCTTTTATCCGAAACTTTTATAACGATTTCGGTTACGATTACGGATTTATTTTTATTTCGAACTAGCTTTTGTCAACGGCTTCGTCCGCATGTAAGTAGGTTTCTCCATACAAACTTTCAACTCCAGTTTCATTCCCTTTTTTTAGGTGGGAAAATCATCCAATGACATGTCTCCTGCTGCTGCCAGCTGGTATGGTGGTGCAGGAGGGTGTGTCAGACTTTTACTGACTAAAAACTCACTCCTGTTCCTTCTTTAGTTTCGTCCCTTTCACACTACCCGTGGCCCCAGTAGGCTTCGACCCTGCTGGGCCCCTACGGTTTGCTGACATCTCCTTGAGGCGTGCGTGGAACAAAACGCGCTGTTGACGAGTCTCATTCCCTTAGGGAGTGAATTTTGAAAAATCCTCTCTTAGTGCTCGCCTACGTCATAAAAGGAAACCTTGTGCAAAATTTCACACTCCTAGTCTCCGTTGCTTCGGCTATGCATTGATATGTCAGTCAGTCAGTTTCTCTTTTTATATACACCACTATTTTTTAATTAATACAAAAAAAATGTGGCTCTATCCGTACCCATTACTAATCATATTTGTGTAGTCAAAAGTAAAAAAAACGAAATCCAATAATTGGCCACGAAAATTTATTATAATTGGTAAATTCATAATTGAATCAATCATTTAAAACAATTGCTACTAGAAAATAACACTACGTGTTTTATTTTATTTTGATTTGATTCATTCATAATATCAATAGCCTGTACAATATTTCCATAAATTGAGTGACATTTTGCTAAATAAACAACCGCTGATAACTTTGCTGTTTATGAGTATTATTTATTGAGGCTTTACTTAAATAATAACAAGACGTTTGCTAAGCCCTTTAAGTATGTGTACTAATTCAAAATTAGTGTTGTATAGATACATATTATATCCGATAGTTTCGTTGACGCTTACGAAGCACCATAACATCCCCGATTATCACTGCAAAGGAACTAAATTACTATGTACAGATATTTTAAGAAACATCTATTTTATCTTTCACTTGCCACCACCGCCACCGCCGCGCCACCGGCCCACGCTGAAAACCAGCGCTGTGAGCTCATCGCATAATGCGTGAGGCCACAGCTTTATGCTGCGCGTTAGGCCGTTTTGCGCGGATGTGACGCATATCTTCCCTATCAATTGACAATGTTTGTTTGCTAGTTTTAAGATTGCGTCATTTCGCGCGAATAAACGGTTTTTCTTTCTTTCTTTACTTGAAGGTCGTTGTACTGTGGAGCAACTCGGGGAAGGATAAAATGATTGATGACATAAAGTCTCCATGAGCATTAGCTTGACTTCCAAGAATAACATTTGATATTTTTTGGGTTCCGTACCCGAAGGGTCCTAACGGGACCCTATTACTAAGCCTCCGCTGTCGCTGTAACAGACAGACGGAAGGACCCGTTTGCGGGCTGAATCTCATAAACCATAAAAGATAGAGAGTTGAAATTTTCACAGAATGTGTATTTCTATTGCCGCTACAACAAAAAACATATATGAAATAAAAATACTTCATCGTCGGCCACTTCATCGTTTACCATCAATTGAGATAGTGTTCAAACGCAAGCCTATCCATAATAATAAAAAAAAGTAAAACATTAAAGGGAATTAGAAGCGTTAGTTTGTCGGCATTTATTTTTGCTCGATTTTAATATTGTAGTACGGAACCGTTCGTGTGTGAGTCCGACTCGTACTTGTCCAGTTTTTTTTTATTACAGGTACTTCCATTTTCTTTGAAATCTTTACCATGACCGTGGTAACGACTTTGCTTGACATTGTACTAAATATAGCTCTGAAAAGAAATAGCTACGGCCGTTATTTTAAGGTTTCTTTCGTTGTTTAGGAAGTTAGCGAGTTTATTTTATTTTGTTGCTGAATGTTGTTTAATAAAGCAAATGTGACCTTGGAATAATCGATTCTTTTTGTGTTCTTTGTGTCCTTTATTTCTGATTCAAAACAATTGTCGCATTGCGTTTTTGCGGTGTATTTGTTGCGTCTACGTTTCGTCTTATGCACAAAAGGCACAAAAGTTAAGTAATAAACATCATCATCATAACAGTCCGAGTGTTGGTTTATCCCTGGCTTTTAGCTCTTAATAACAGGGTTTGGGAAGATTTTAAACACCCTCTTTGATTCCTCAAATATAAGTATGGAAGAAAAAAAAAATAGCTGGCGGCCTAAGCTAGCCATGCGTCGTAGATAAATAGATATATTCTTTATTGTACACCAAAAAATAAAAATTACATTAGGAACTTAAAATTAATAGGTTGTCACAATGGTAGTAGGTAATATATTACTATCTTCTATCTATATATATAAAAATGAATAGCTGTTCGTTAGTCTCGCTATAACTCAAAAACGGCTGGACCGATTTGGCTAATTTTGGTCTTGAAATATTCGAGATAGTCCAGGGAAGGTTAAACGGTGAGAAAAAATGGAATAAAATCACGAAAAAAAATCCGAATACAACGCCATCCCTAATTAAAATGTCATTATAAAATAAATTATGCTCTTCTGGTAATGCCAGTAGATGGCGTTATCCTTACTATTAGGCGGTACGAAGTTCGCCGGGTCAGCTATAGTATGTTACTAAATCCCTCCTAATTTGTTAATTACATACTTGCCCGTCTGTGAGAGGACAGCTGCGGTCCCCTGAGTCATAATGATAAATGATAAATGATAAATGATATTTATTTTGTAAATAGGTTTAAAAAACACTTTTACACGTCAATTTTTTTTTTGTCATTTTTAAACTAGATGAGGCCGGTGTTTCCTAGCTGACTACCCTGAGAAGAAACACCGAAACTTTGATTATATACTTGTCTAGATGCCACATTGACCGTACAAAACGGCCCAAATAAAGTCTACTAAAATTGGTAGACCCGCTTCTCCCTTACGTCAGTGTCATTGGAAACAACTAAGGATAATGTGCTCACGAAAAATAATGAATTATGCCGGTTTGTGCTGTCAGACTGTGCCGTAATTATGTGGAAAAACAATATAATAACACTAAGATCACTTTTCATCGGTAAGTTTTGTTATTTAACCACTATTATTATAGAAAACACGATTTTTTAATTGGTTTTTTAGTATGTCATTCGGATTAGCCAGTGTTGTCAGTTTATTACTAGGGAGATTTGGCGAAACTATGGGAGACAAAATATTAATATCATTACATCATCTTTCGATCAGGAGAACATTATTAGGTATTTTAAAAATTACATTATTTATTTGATCAGTAAATGATAACTTATCTATACCTACCAAAAATTGAAACTCATGACGTCATGCACTAAATAGTATTTTTTTTAGTTTTTTCTAATATTTTGGGTTTCAGATTTTTGCTGAATTGGGCCTGTTTGGTGCAGCCGTGAGGCACACATTCCTACTATATCCTTACATCGGACTTTATACTTTTTATTTGTTGGTTTTTGTAATTACATGTAACTGGAGTATTGTGTGTCTTTAAGTATGTGCTAAATAAATGTATTTTCTTTCTCTCTTTAATCTACAAAAGAATTATTTCATTCAACCTATTTTGTTAAACTTTCGTCATAATAAATAATGGAGAAAAGGAAAGTTAATAATTTGGAGCAGGCATCCCTCAACACGCACACCTTGACAGTTTGACGACAATAAGTACACGTGCGGTACTCACACATGTCACGCAATTGGAGACACTTTTAGCGCGTCGTTTGTTTGCATTGCTCTATCTAGACAAGTATATAATCAAAGCACCGAAACAAACTCAGGGGTCAAAGTCTCTTTTAAAGTCCATACAGTAAATATGTAATGGTCAAATCACATGAGAACCATGCAGATTTGTCTGAAATGGTCTTTTGAAGAAAGAACCATACAGATTTGAGTGGACCTGTCCAGTCAGTGCAAGCATTTGTCAGTATTCGTAGAGCTCAACTCAGGACTACTAAGGAGCTCAACGACTTGACGAACAATACCAAGGAAAGGACATTTGGGTAGGCCGCAGAAAATACTCAAATTGCCAGACATACATTAAAATTACTGAAAAGGAAAAAAAAAAACAATCAACATAGTCCTCACGTTCACAATAATAAAAGGAAAAATATAGTTTACAAAATGTAATACTTTAGCAAAGTAAACATTTTTGTCAAAAATTAATAGAAAAAAAAAAGTCAAATTGCAAAATAAAAATAATCTACAATATAGAATTGTAATAAATAATAAAAAACACAATTAAAAATAAAAACAAAAGAAAAAATAATAATAATAAGACAACAGTTGCAGTGCGTACTGGAGCAGGTCAATCCCAAGCCTTTTGGTCCTCAACATAGTCCTTTATAGTGTAAAAAGCCTTTTGGCAAAGTTTTCGCTTTACAAATAATTTGAATTTATTAAGGCTTAGTTGTTGAATATGACTAGGAAGTTTATTATAGAAGTGTATACATTGGCATCTAAATGGGCCCCCTATTTTTTTCAGCCTGGTTGTAGGAACCACAAATTTGTGTTTGTTCCTAGTATTAAAATTATGAACATCACTGTATTTTTTAAACATGTTTATATTTTTATGTACATACAAAATGTTCTCGTAAATATACTGTGAAGGTACAGTCATTATATTGATTTCTTTAAATTTATCTCTGAGGGAGTATCTGGGACTTAATTTATAAATTGAACGAATAGCCATTTTTTGCAATACAAAAATTGACTGTATTTCGGCGGCATTTCCCCACAGTAGAATACCGTACGACATGACACTATGGAAATAGCTAAAGTAAACTAAACGGGCAGTCTCTACATCAGTTAAATTTCGAATCTGCGAACAGCGTATGCTGCAGAGCTAAGTTTTTTTGATAATTTGTCTATATGTGGGCCCCACTGCAGCTTAGCATCTAGAGTTATGCCCAAGAACACTGTATTATCTTCAGGACTCAACTCTTTACCTTTTATTAGCACACTAGTTTCTACTTGCCTAACATGAGGCATGGTAAACTTTATACATTTAGTTTTTTTTCATTAAGAAGAAGGTTATTTACATCAAACCAGTGTACTATTTTTGAAAGTGCTATATTTATATCGTCAGTAACCGGCTGCTGACGTTTAAGTTTAAACAAAAGTGAAGTGTCGTCTGCAAACAACACTATGTTATGGTTATCCTTTATGAGGTAAGGTAAATCGTTTATATATATAAGAAACAAAAATGGGCCAAGAATTGAACCCTGAGGGACACCCATTTTTACTACAGATCCAGGAGATCTTTTTCCGTTTACATCAACTCTCTGAATCCTTTCACTCAGATAAGATGTAAGAAGATCCAGGGAGGAGTTCCGGATTCCGTAATGGTGTAGTTTCCTGATTAATGTTTCATGGAGAACGCAATCGAAGGCCTTTGACAAATCGAAAAAAATGCCCAGGGCATCGCATTTGTCTTCCCATGCATTATAAATATGTCCTAAAAGTTCAACACCGGCATCAGTTGTTGAACGACCCCTTGTAAAACCTGTATGTCTGTTAAAAAATCTTTGTAGTTGCTCTAAAATAAGTTTCTCAAATATTTTACTAAAAGTGGGTAGCACTGAAATGGGTCTGTAATTCGTGGGGTCAGATGTACTACCCGTTTTGAACAATGGCGTCATTACGTCAAAAATTTATGAGAGGAGAGAGAGAGTGAGTATAAGAGAGAAAGAGAGAGGAAAGTCCTCCCACAGATCATACCGGACCGGAGCGGTTTACGACTCCACAGGTCGGGGGGTATCTAAGTAATATCTAGAGGCACTTGTATCTTAGACTTTAGTATTGAGAAGTATCGTGTTGCTCAATAACAGCGTTGTGGAGGTCTAATAGGCAGTCACTTCATGTAAAACACGGGTATTCAACCGTTTCCGGTTAGCCTGTCAGCTCGACCCTAGTTAGGAAAAGGCTAGGACAACTCATATTTTGGACTTTCGCAGGTCTTTGTTAAAGAGTAACTTTTTGTTCCAGTTGCAAATCGAGGCAGGAGCTGGCGAGGGCGCAGGTCCTCCAATGAACAACAACTCAGAGGGTGCAGTGGCCAGCCCCCCTCGCGATGACAATCACAACGCGCAGCAGCCGCCTCCGGTTACTCCTCGAGCTAGGCCGCTTACACCTGCAGGTAAGAATTATGTTCTGTTCAGTAAGAATTTTTAGCTGTTCCAGGCGTTCACAAAATGGGACACAAAAAACTTTGGGTCGTTCATAAAAACTGTGATAGTTTTTTAGTACATAAGATAAATTCGTGAAACTAGTACGTTGTAGATGATACGGTTGGCGTCACGAGATTGACTGCATCGGAGCAGTCAATCGCGTATTACGGGTTCGATTCCTGCCCGGACGAAATATTTTTGTATGGCCAACAGACAGTGGTTTCAGGTCTGGGCGTCTTGTGTATGAACTTACATGTTTGTGAACGCGCCCACAATAAAAAAAAAAAGTTTTTTTTATTCAAAATATTTTTATTTTTTCTCGTGCAATAACACAGTGATTTTCTGAAGCCTTACTCCTCGATAACGGCTGGGTTAATAAATAAAAAAAAAAATATAGTTTCGTATATAACATTATCAACATTTATGATTTTTTCGTACGACTTTCGAATATTTTCAGATAAAGACTCTGTCATTTAGACAGAGTCTAAATGATAAGCTACGATAGGTTTTTGCTTGTTTTGCCGGTTCAAACAAATGAAAATCTAGACTACAAATATTAATATATTTTAATATATATTAAAATATATTATTATTATTTAAAAATTATAATATCGGCAACCAGAAATCTTAATCTAGCAGATAATCTGAAATAGTTTAATAATTGTAACCGTATCTGAAACCGTTATAATATTGTTTCTATTGTATAACTATACACAACTTCTATGTTGAAAACCTATTACATTTTATAAGATACAGCCCAATGACAGAAAGACGGACGGACAGCGGGGATTTAATAATAGGGTTCCTATAGGTCCAAAGTCTGTCATGGGTAGATATGGATTTGGAGAACGCAATGAAAGAGGCGACCGTCTTATAAATTACGCCCATGAACACAAGTTGTCAATAATGAACACATTTTTTAAGAAGAAAGGAAATCGTAAATGGACATGGATATCACCAGACCAGAAAACCAAAAATGAAATCGACTTCATAATGATAAATAACCCGAAACTAATAACAAATGTTGAAATACTAAACAACATCCCATTTCCTTCTGATCATAGACCACTGCGAGCAACATTACTTCTAAATCGCCCAATAAAGAGTAGGAAAAACTATGCCACACCACTTAATATTCCGAAAACAGAAATCGAAATCAAAACCTACATTGAAAATCTACAGATACATATTGGAGACAAAGAAGCAGACACTAGTGACATCCAAACCTATTATAACTTTTTGGAAAGGGGCATAACAGATAGCTTGAAGACAACAAACATTTCCCAAGTAGAACGGCGGAAAATATTTAGTGAAGATACAGATCAATTAATAAAAAGGCGTTCCGAACTAATACGTACAAAGAATAAAACAAGACATGAAAAATGAACTTAGCAGAATATATAAAGAAACCAACAAATCAATCAAGAAAGATTACAGAAACCACAGAAAAGAAATCATCACAAGGAACATCAAAAAGTTTAGAAGTACTAAAAGAGCATATAAAGAATTAGTTTCACACAAAACCTGGATACAAAAATTAGAACAAAATACAATGATAACAAAATCAAGAAGTGACATAATATACCTTGCAACAGATTTCTACAAGAACCTATACCAGAAGAGAAATAACTGTGAAATTGTAATAGAAACAAGAAGCGCAGAAGAAACTGATGTGGATCATTTCAGACCAATTGAAGGTTTGGAAATCTACAAACACATAAAGCGGTTAAAAGCTGAGAAGAGCCCTGGCTCAGACGGGTTATGCAATGAAGTTCTCAAAATAGGAGCACCTGTTTTGATCCATCATCTATTACATTTATTTAATATGGTGCTAGAAACAGAAACAGTACCTGAACAATGGTGCACATCAGACATAATTTTACTCTACAAAAAAGGAAACCCCTTAGACATAGGAAATTATAGACCCATAAGCCTGCAAGCCAGCACTTACAAATTATTTTCATCTATACTTCTAGAAAGACTAATACAGGATATTGATCGTCTGCAACCAAGAGAGCAAGCAGGCTTTAGGTCAGGGTTTGGCACTGTGGACCATATACAGACACTGGAACAAATTATAGAGAAATACCAGGAGTTTAACAGACCTCTGTATCTGGCCTTCATTGATTATAGCAAGGCCTTCGACAGCATCAGCCATTTCTCAATATGGAATGCACTGCAATGTTCAAATGTGAACCAAAAATATATTAACATCTTAAAATATATATATGCAAACAGTACGAGCAAAGTCAAACTTGAAAAAAGAGGTGAAGAGATAAACATAGAAAGAGGAGTGAGACAGGGAGACTCTCTATCACCAAAGCTTTTCATCGCTGTACTCGAGTATATATTTCAGAAGCTAGACTGGTCAAACAATGGAGTGTTAATAAACGGATGCTATCTGAACCATCTAAAGTTCGCAGACGACATAGTCTTAATTGCTGAAACTTCCAAAGACCTTGAGGAAATGATGAGATCACTTGATAATGAAAGTTCTAAAATTGGTTTAGAAATGAACATAAACAAAACAAAGATAATGACTAACAGCCGTAAAAGACACATTGAAATAAAAGGAAATAACATGGAATATGTCAACCGTCAACGAGTATATATATCTGGGAAAACAAGTATCATTTAAAAGACTCAGAAATGAAGAGGAAATAACAAGAAGAATCAACATAACTTGGAAGAAATTTTGGTCACTGAAAGAAGTCCTAAAAGGAAATTACAGTATGCACTTAAAAAAAGTTGTTTTCGATACATGTCTCATACCATGCTTACTATACGGCTGCCAAACCTGGATATTCACAAACAAAGTAAAGCAACAAATTAAATGTACTCAAACAGCAATGGAACGGAGCATGTTGAAGATTAGAAAAATCCAAAAAGTGAAGAATGTGACCATCAGACAAAAAACTAAAGTTACCGACGCTCTTACCCATGCACTCACGCTTAAATGGAAGTGGGCTGGACACATCTCACGATTTACAGACAAAAGATGGACCATTGAAACCACACGATGGAAAGGCCCAATAGGGAAAAGAAATGCTGGAAGACCAATGAGACGGTGGGCTGATGATATTATTCAAGTAGTAGGAAACGACTGGCTAAATACTGGCAAAGACAGAGAGTTGTGGAAGAAGATGGAGGAGGCCTTTACCCTTACAGGGGTCCATATTTCAAAATAAAATAGGTACTAATATTACTAACATAATTTAAGCAAACTTACTAACCAATTACTAACAACATTTGAAATGTAAACATACTCGTAGAAATATGGAATAAATGGCTATTATTATTATTATAGGTCGAAAGAACCACCGAAAAGACACTGGAACTTAAAGGGTAACTGAAGAAACACGTGTTAAAGTCTGAAACTCCCTCTCGCCCCACTTAGAGCGGGAGAAATTATTTGTTGATTTCCCACCTCAAAAAAAAAAAAAATAGAAACCAACCTCTCACCTCAACCTCCTCAACCTCTACGGTCCAAACCAAGCGTTTCGCCTCGTTGTTTATACCGCGTACCTACATCGAGGGACTGGAACAATTTGCCTGCTGCGGTCTTCCGATTATAATTTGTGTGTATTCAAGGCTAGAGTGAATAGGTTCTTCATAAACTAGTGCGCCTCACCATTAACAATTGCATCACTACTTACCATCACGTTGGATCGCTGTTAAGCACTAGTTTATATGAATAAAAAAACCACGTCAAAGCTCCAGTTCTATTAATAGCGAAACAAATTGTTTCTATTTCCAAAGGCTGTGTTGTCAATAACTTCCCCTTTCATTTATTTGCAAACAGTTTCATCACGGCATATTAACCCAGTTACTAAAATTAGACATAAATTAAACAAGACGACAGGTCACGGGTCCCGGTACCGACAGATATTCATTGGGTATACGGAATACCTGCTTGGAATTGAGAACCGATTTATCATTTGGTTGAATCGTGAATGGGGACAGACATATTAATAGAAATTAAGAATTTAGGAAGTTGGAGGAACTTTTAAATTTTTATTATTTTAAATAAATGGCCCAGAAAGAAATGGCGTGAACAGTTGGACTCCTACTCAAAGGATTGGCCAGATGTAGCTAAGGATAGAGAAGAATGGAAGAATGGAAGGGAGGCCTTAGCTCTGCAGTGGGACACAACAGGCTCATAATAATAAAAACATAAAAACCAGGCAAGTGCGAGTCGGACTCGCGCACTGAGGGTTCCGTAAAAACTTACCTATGAAAACAATTCAATTCACGAATCGAGTCTCATTTTTCCGAATCGCAAAAAAGATTTTTTTTGTGATGTAACTGAAAAATTACAGTTTTCAGATTTATTCCTATACCTGTGCTATAAGACCTTGCTTTATGCCAAATTTCAGGATTCTGGGTCAACGGGAAGTACTCTAAAATTTTGATTCCGATTAAGATACGAAATCCTACGTTTTTTGCGACATAAACGGCCGCATCTTTTTTTCTCGTTAATATGGTAGTTTGATTTTTTCATAGCTTCAAGGGACCGCAGACTTGAGTACATGGTTTTAATTTCAACTCGATATCTCCACGTGTTCCCGAGATAAAGGGTCCTGACAGACAGACAGACGGACGGACAACAAAGTGATCCTATAAGGGTTCCGTTTTTTCCTTTTGAGGAACCCTAAAATGATAGAAAAGCGATTTGGAAAGTAAGAAATAAAAAAAATATGTTTATTTGGCACACAATGTATTTAAACAAAAGTATTGAAAACTTAAACATAAAAAAATACAACAACAATGTGTCTCACGGCTGATTTGGCACACATAGAGAGAGGGAAGATTAAGAAAAGATGGATGGATTCTGTGAGACGTAATATGAAAAGCGAGTGAATTATAGCGTGAGGGTTGACAGTTCGGAATGGAACGTTATCTCCGTGTTGCGCCGACTCCAAGTAGCATGAGACATGGGCACGCCACAATTATGGCGGTAAGTCCCCGCTTTGAGGAGTGGCTGGAAAGACAACACGGCGTCCTCACCTTCCTGCACCGGATTCGTGCAGATGAAATGCCCGGTTGCCACCATTGTGTGGACCGCCCGGAGGACACGGTGGAGCATACGGAAAGAGGTGTGTCCCGCCTGGGCAGAGCACCGCCGTATCCTCGTGGGGGCGCTCGGTGGCAGCGATGTCTCGCGCCGGGCCTTGGTACAGGCCGTGGTCGGGAGCGAGGAAGAGTGGCAGGTGGTCGCCTCCTTCTGCGAACCAATAATGCTAGCAAAGGAGGTGACCGCACGCGCGAGGCAATGGCCCTCACGCCCCAGTCGCTGGGATTCTGATCCCAATTTCCGGCCACCGTAGGCGCGGGCTTGCGGACAGTGAGCAATGGGTAGCTCGCCGTCCGCTCGGACCGAGCCCAAGTCGTCGACGGCGCGTAGTATTCCACGCGCGCCTCAAGGAGATGTCAGAACCCGTAGGGGCCCAGCAGGGCCGAAGCCGACTGGAGCCATGTGTGATGCGAAAGAGAACCCCGGGGCCCTGGAACGAAGGCAAAGAAGGATCAGGAGTCGGTTTTAGTCAGTAAAAGTTCGGTACGCCCTCCTGCCCCGCTCAAGGGCTACTCGTAACTAAAAAAAAAGTAGTTGAGCAAGAGCAGAAAAATTACGGAACCAGCTAAAGTAACATAAATAAAACTAAAACTCGACTAAAGAATTTATCAATTCCTAATTAAATTGAAACATACATGACATAATAGCTACTACCAGCGGCTTAAAGTAGAAAATTTTACCAAGTAACATGCTTTCGGGATAAAAAAAACTTGCACAAAATGTATTAGTAACATTCAAGTAATGAATAACTCAAAAACTACTGGACAGAGATTTAAAAATCTTTCATCAGTAGAGTGCTACTTGATTACTGAGTGACTTAATCTATATATTTTATACTTTCGCGCGGGTGATGCCAAGCCTTTTAATGTTCCCACTGCTGGGATTCAGGCCTCCTCTCTTTAGGAGAGGGAATGGGCCGTAATCCACCACGCGAGCCCAGTGCGGATTGTGAATGTCACATGTCTTCGAATTTTTGGTTCTAGGACATGCCGGTTTCCTCACGATGTTTCCTTCACCGTTTTTAGAGCAGTGGTGATGAAATAAATTTCACAAAGAATGCACTTGGCTGGGTTTGAACCCGCGAAATAAATATTAACGACTTACAATTTAGCGCCCAAATCGGCCGATTTGTTTTTTTTTACAACCTCTTGGACACATTATGTTTTAAGAAGAACCTAACGATACCTTAAATGTCAAAACCCATCCAGCCATTTGAAAGATACGAGGTAATAAACAAATTTACAAACATACAAAAAAATATGCGCAAAAACACTTAAACTATATTTACATACCGGTAAAATGGAGCGATTTTATATTTCTCTTCAAACATTATCTTGAATCACAAACAACAATTGTGCCTACATAAATGTAAGTAGATACATTGTACATGACACACTGTGACATCCATTCCCCTTATTTTTAGCTCATGAAACTCGGGCATTATTTTTAACATTATTCGAATGACAGTAATAAATTGAATGAAAAACCCTTTTAACGGGTAACCGGACCGCAATCATTGGAATGGCTTCGCTTTGTGCTGTATTACACACGTAGCCAATAATATTATATTATACAGTGGAAAACCGATTCTTTAAATGAAAAATTAAATAATTTAGAGTTCAGCTCTTATACACAATAATTATTTAGTAACTTTATTGTGAGAAATGACTCGCGGATTTGTTTTTCATTTGCCTTGGTGGGACCTGCTTGATACAATAAATGTAATAAATTGTGGAGGAGACTGGGTGAGACACTTTTCAGCACTAGTGCGAAACACTAACCTAACACGGTGTCCTACGTAGGCGATTCAATGTTAACACGAACAAGAAGCGATGCGGCGCGACTGGAACCAATACTGATAATCTATTGCAGTGGCCTACGTGACTATAACCATACGTGGGTGCGTAGTGCGTGGTGCGTCATCACCATCATTTCAGCCGAAAGACGTCCACTGTTGGACATAGGTCTTCCCCAAGCGTCGCCATAACGAGGGGTCCTGTGCGTCTCGCATCCATCGGATTCCCGCGACCCTCACTAGGTCATCCCTTCGATGCGATTCTTCGGACTGTGTCGGTAACCTTGGTTCTCTTTCTGATATATTCATTTCTGATGCATCGATGAGTAGAAGCGTTAGGATTGATAGGAGCGGGTTTTTAAGCAAGTGTGTTGCAAAATAATAAAGTCTCTCCGACTACTTCGTATCCAAAAAGCAACAAAAACAGCGTAGTGTCAATGGGGTTGTAATGGTGACGATATTACTTCAGGAATACGATATATTTGCTCCGACGAGTCGTGCTAATAGTGCGTATCTACCTACTCCGGCATGGCTATGTTCGTCGGCAATCATCATAAAGTGTTTGTGGTGCCTTGCTTATTGACATTGTACCAAATGTGGTGTGGGTCATATCGTGGGCTATCGTGGGGTAAGGTTACGTTGTAAAATCAGTAATATCTTCTGTCTGTATAGATAAAAAGCAAAGTCCTGACTTACTCACTGACGCATTTACTTCCTGTCCAAACACTTGACCTAGAACGTTGAAATTTTGCATAGAGATATCTTTTATGATGTTTTAACGTAAAAGAGCTAAGAGCAAAATTTTCTTCAAGCGTTAAATTTTAAACTACTTGGTCTTCGTCATAATTGGTATATTTTGAGTTCTCTTTTTTTACTTATTTAGTTTGGAATTTATCATAGTATTTTGTGACGTAGATAACAAAGAATCAGGTTTCTTCAGATTTTTCTGAACTTATTAGCAATCGCTTCGTAACATGAAAAAGAGTTTTTATGTTTTCGATCCTTCATTTGGGATCGCAAGTATTCTTTTCACGATGATTGGAGAAAAATATAAAAAAGAGGTGGGTCTAATGGCTCATAAAGATTGTAATATCCAGCTAAAGAAAATTGGGCGCTGCTGTACCTACAGTCTAAGTCTTTAGGGTTTAAACAAACAACCTAGAATATATTTTCCAAGCAATTCTCCCAGAATT
Source organism: Mythimna impura (assembly GCA_905147345.3). Taxonomy (NCBI): domain Eukaryota; kingdom Metazoa; phylum Arthropoda; class Insecta; order Lepidoptera; family Noctuidae; genus Mythimna; species Mythimna impura. The sequence goes on along the minus strand of LR990348.1, from coordinate 27,952,001 downwards.
AACTTCAAATTGTATCGGAATTGAACCGGGATCAATAGAGCTCTCTTTGTTTCCCTTAAATATATTTTATCTTAGCAAGAATCTAGCAAAGAAACGCCGTCATCGGTGAATCGAGACGGGAATAAAATAGTCTGACGTTTCTAAGCTCAACAAGTCTTTGTACCACTTTGAGCTTTATTCAAGAGGAGAGAAAAAAAAGTGACGAGCGAAGATTCAATGTCAGCAGAAAGGTTTTAAAGAAAAGTTCCGACTCATGCAATCTCCTGAGATCACTCATCTATTATTAGTCTGTCCTCGCAACCATTAATTCTGGACGGCCTTCGAGTCTTGCTCAATCCATCACGCTATCAATTTGTTTCCCCGACTGGCGCAGACCTCTTGAAAATTCGGCCCAAATAATTTCTCAAGTTACTTCCTATTAAAAGTAGATTTTCGTAATGTTCCCGTCTCAGATCAAAGGGCTCGAAACAAATAGAGATTAATTGTTTTCCCTGTGTTAGAATAACATCAAACGCGTTCTTTTCGAAAAATGTTTATTGTCTCATATTTACTCGTAAAGAATATAAAACAGATGAAGGAAACACAAGTAAAGGATTGTGACGATTTTCCTGTATGCTACATTAGCATAATACGAGCCGTCAAGTTCATTTTCCTTTAAAAATAGTCTGTTATCTTTAAATATAAAAGGAGAAACTGACTGACTGACATATCAACGCACAGCCAAAACTACTAATACTAGGATCGTGAAATTTTGCACAAGGTTTCCTTTTATGACGTAAGCGAGCACTAAGAGAGGATTTTCTAAAATTCACCCCTAAAGGGGATGAAACGGGGGTCCAAAGTTTGTATGGAGAAACCTTCTTATCCGCGGCGAAGCCGCTCGCAGAAGCTAGTTTTACATACTATTCCAATTTCAATCTTGTTGAACTAATATTGATATTAAATAACTAGCACGACACGACACTCTTCTTGTCTTCTGACACGACAGACGTTGTCCTGGCTTAGCTATGAACTGTCAAACTTGCGAACTGTCAAATGCGTGAACGTTAAATAGTTATTAACAATTTTTTTTTAATTTTCTTTCAAAAGAACCGTCCCCTGGTTATAACAAACACAACAAAAAAAGAAGTAGTGAAATTGGCCCAGCCATTCACGCGTGATGACGTGACAAATGGGGATTCATTTTTTTTAATATCGTCATGTCATTTGTAGTTTTTTACTGATACTTCTCCATAAGAAACGATCAATTGGAACCGTGCACTAGCTTCTGACGATTTATAAGTGCCCATGTAGGGCTAGGATTTGCAATGGAAGTACCGTTAATGGTCTGTTTTTTTACCCGACGGCACCGTAAAAAGTTCTTTCCAAGAACTTTTATTTACTGTATGGACTTCAAAAGTTCTTTCCAAGAACTTTTTATTTGTTTTTTTACTGTCGGGTTTTGACACTGTCAACACTTTTTGTTTTCAAAGACATGCACTGAAATATAATTTAAATGTAAGACTATTATCAGGAGATATATGCGCGTTGATTTTAATATTTAGACAAATGTTTGGCTACTCATGTATTAGTTCGTTCAATAACATATTATTGGTTTTCTAAAGCAATGTGAGATGAGCAGAAAAAAATACATATTATAAAGTCTTAAAGCTTATGTACGTAGTACAGTAGTGCTACCACAAGCTCTTAACGCAATTCATTTTACGACCTAAACTGAAATGTTAAAGGGATGGAACAATATAGGGTGCACGCCTGAGCAAGCAAATGTGGAATATTTTGATACCGCAGTCCGCAGATTAATTAGTAATAATTTGCATGGTTCTCGTATGATTTGACGATTACATATTTACTGTAGACTTTAAAAGATACTTTGATTTCTGAGTTTGTTTCAATGTTTCTTCTTAAAGTAGTCGGCTAGAAAATTCCGGCATATTTTTTTTTATTAGGGATAGGCTCGCGTTTGACTATTTGTAAAATAAACATACCTCTTTTATTTGTACTTATGTTGATAGACTGCACTCGCACGTTCAATTATAAAATTGTATAGGGCTTGTTCGGGCGCCGTCGGCTACCTTCGGCACTCGTCGGGCCGTATCGTCGACGTCGCGCAAGACATGAGGGCGACAGGCCCGCCATGACTTCACCAGCGAGAACGACCGACTCACTTGTCCTCACTTGTCCTTGGATATACGTTTATCAGTTTACAGACCACTGCTTTTTATTTAAGTCCAAGTCTAGACCCGAACAGGGCTTCTATATCAATTTTATATTTGAACGTGTGAACATTTCCTAAATCCAACTGACATTTGCCGACAGTACACAGCTAACCCAGAAAAAAAGCAGCTTTTAATAGGTCGACAAATGTCACAGAAATCGATAGAAAATTTGAACGTCAGCAGGTATTTAACACAATTCTTTGATAACTTGAGGGGCTTCGCTTCATTCCATCACTCGAGGCTTTGCACGTCTAATGTTTCACTGAAATGCGTAGAAAAATGTCACCCGAGAAATAGATTTTTGTACTTAACAGCGCCCAACCCGAGACACATTTCCAGACAACCGCTCTTACGTAATTATGACGTTATTACACAAACACATCTTTCTCTGGATATTTTGGAAACCCAGATATCTTGTGAATTGGGCACACCATAATTATAGCGGTAAGTCCCCTCTTTGAGGAGTGGCTGGAAAGGCAACACGGCATCCTTACCTTCCACATGACGCAGGTCCTCACCAGACATTGTAAGTTCGGGAGGTTCCTGTACCGGATTCATGCGGATGAAACGCCCGGGTGTCATCATTGTGTGGACCGCCCGGAGGACACGGTGGAGAATACGGTAGAGGTGTGCCCCGCCTGGGCAGAGCACCGCCGTGTCCTCGTGTGGGCGATCGGTGGCAACGATCTCTCGCGCCGGGCTTTGGTACAGGCCATGGTCCGGAGCGAGGAGAAGTGGCAGGCGGTCGACTCCTGCGAAGCAGTAATGCTAGCAAAGGAAACGACCGCACACTCGAGGCAAAGGCCCTCGCGCCCCTGCTGCCGGATTCCGATCCCGATTTCCAGCCACCGTAGGCGCAGGCTTGCGGACGGCAAGCAATGGGTAGCTCGCCGTCCGACCGTCCGGTAACCGTCCGGACCGAGTCCAAGTCGTCAACGGCGCTTAGTGTTCCACGCGTGCCTCAAGGAGAATTTAGCAACCGTAGGGGCCCAGCAGGGTCGAAGCCTATTGGGTAGGGGCCCAGCAGGGTCGAAGCCTACTGGGGTCATGGGTGATGCGAAAGAGATCCCCGGGGCCCTGGAACAATGGCAAAGAAGGAACAGGAGTGGGTTTTTAATCAGTAAAAGTCTGACACGCCCTCCCCGTCCGCCCAAGAGCGAGGGATGTCATTAGATGATTTTTTCACCCAAAATATCTTGTGGATATTTTTTAGGTTTCTGTTGAAATCAAAACATAAATTTGTGTAAAACTAATCTAGTAAAGACTTCAGAAAATCTGATATTTTACGTTAATTTTGGCCCTTCATAATCTATACTTATAATATAATATTATAAAGCTGCAGAGTTTGTTTGTTTGTTTGTTTGTTTGTTTGAACGCGCTAATCTCTGGAACTACTGGTCCGATTTGAATGATTCTTTCAGTGTTGGGTAGACCATTTATCGAGGAAGGCTATAGGCCATGTTTTTTTTTTCAAAATTAGGGATCCGTAACAAAATTGCTATTTTGTAACACAAGGTGTAAAATCGAAAACCTATTTTTTCGTGCGCTGCAAAAACTATTGACAATAGAACAAAATAATGTACTACGGGTTTGTAGATCCCATTAAGACCTACAAAAAAGTCCGCGGGAGCATATATCTAGCTATCATGGTTTAATCACAATAACCGATTTTGTGTTCAAAATAATTTTTAAATCGTCTGACGAAAAAAAAACTACGTTAAATATGTATCGTAATATTAATCTTTATCGAAATTAAGCATTATGTTATCAAGAGTATTTATGTAGAAGTAAAATACTTTTTGTTTCATCTCAATCGGATATTTCGTTTAAAAGTTATCACGTGTGTAAGATGTTAAGAGTTGGTACCTATTAATGAGTTATGGGCCATAGAGTTTTTTATCAACATAAAACCCTGTAATAATCTTTTTCGAAATATATTTGTTGATGAGATCAAGAAGATGCAGTCCATTATCCACAGGAATTTCTTAATTCTTTAAACCCGAGTGGCCTCCCCCCACATTCTCTCAAGTTAAAAATTGGTGCCCCAATTATTTTACTTAGAAATCTTAAGCCACCAAATTTATGTAACGGGACTCGAATTCAGGTTAAATTTCGTAATTTCAATAACGTGATCGTTGCAACAGTTTTGACTGGTCCAGCGGTTGGTCAAACAGTACTTATACCTCGGATCCCAATGATTCCAAATGATTTGCCTTTTCATTTTAAAAGAGTCCAATTCCCAATTAAATTATCTTTTGCCGTAACGATAAATAAATCACAGGGGCAAACATTTAAATATGTAAGATTAGATTTACGGCAAGACTGTTTTTCGCACGGCCAACTATATGTCGCGTTGTCAAGATCAGGTTGCGGAAACAATCAATATATTCTTCTGCCACGAGAAAATAAAACGAAAAATATAATTTACTCAGAAGTACTTTAAAATAATATTTTAACCCGGTTTAAAGTTGGACGGACACTCCCGCCTATAGTCGTCATTCTTATGTGTCTGGCTGAATGTCGAACATAGATAGATAGATAGACAGCTATTGCCTGCGACTTATACAAATTAACTTAATCTATATTTTTCTTAATATTATAAAGCTGAAAAGTTTGGATGTTTGTTATGAATGCGGTAATCTCGGGAAATACTGATCTGATATGAAAACTGTTTAAATATTCAATAGTCCATTTATTGAAGGAGGCTATTAGTGTACTCATAAATCGAGAAAATAAAGGATCAGAATCAGATTTTTTACTTATGAAACTAAAATAAAGAAAATATATTTGTAGAAACCTTGCACATTTAATCGAGATTATAACTGAAAAAAAAAAGTATCTAAAAAACTTTTAAGGGTTTAAAAAAACACGGAACAAGTTTTGTTAAATATTCGAGTAAATCACGGAATTACCGAATGCCAACAGAGTTTTCAGGCGTTCTCTCTTTTTTGCATTGCCTCTTCATCAAACATCACGTTAGATTGCATTAGATGAAGCAACAAGCTTTTAAACCATGTTCGATGTTGACGATAGGCGAGTGGAAAAGGACCCTCTAGTGACTTGCACCAACCAACTTTAACGGAATGCTATGATGCCACGGCCCATGACACAGAAAAAAGCCCTATAAGTCCTTGTTACCATTGATTCTCTATTTTTGGCAGAGTACTGAAATGTTTTGTACTGGAAATCCGGGATCTTTAACTTCCAAGTTTCTATTTTGGTTACATAGTAGAAAAGATTGTGAAATATACATAAATTAAAACAATAATTCCAAAATCAGACGTCTTCTCACATGTAGTCTTTATTTAGTTTGTGAAAGAAGAAATTTACCCTTTTCCTTGTACAAGAAAATTTTGTACAGAACGTGTTTGACCTCGTGATGTGTTTTAAAAGTCAAGACAAAGACGTAATTTTGTACGGCTTCTTCGCATCACGTTGCTCAAGGGTGCACGTGGAGACGCTGTCGTAACCATCAAGTGCGTAGGAAAACAATACTTAGGGAGAGACTTATGTCTGGGTGGGCACGTGACCTAAGGTGAATCAAGGGCAGCTCACGGAACTTGAAATTTCGCAGGTTTTTTGGCAATTTGCAGTTGATATTGAACTGTTGACAATAGTTAGGTAAAAAATATACATTAGTTTTAATATATGCTAAACCCGAAACACGTGTCTAGTACTTTTATGTAAAGAATCTATGTACAAAACTTCATAACTGTGTCACGAAAAATCACAAAATTATAAGTTTGTTATGTTACTTGGTTGTCCGCACAAATACATGGTTACCGGGCCATCCAGGTGACTGAGAGATTGTTTTGCTCCCGCACCCATTAGTGCGCTGGCGCCTAATGCCCGCTATGACCTTCCGTGACCTGTGTCGTACTTAGTGTCGGTGGTGTCCAACTTGTAAATATTTTTGGGATTTTTTTTTTATTGGAATCAATTCAGTTACTGATTCTGAACAAACTATTTATTCAGGTTTCGCATATGCTAAAAATAATGTTGTATACATATTTGAAAAAAAAATTGAATGAATTTTTGAATTTGAATTTTTTAAATTCGAAGACATGTGACATCCACCAACCCGCACTGGGCCTGCGTGGTGGATTACTGCCATTACGATCATTCCCTCTCCTAGAGAGAGGGGGCCTGAGTCCCAGCAGTGGGAACATTAAAAGGCTGAATATGTATGTATGTATGTGTATACATATTTGCGGTGATGACGAGTATGTTTTAGCACAATTATACTCATTAAAACTATTATCATAAATCTCTAACTTACTTTCAATATACAACATCGTCAGGACAATGACTCAAGTAAAGATTAAGGATTCTATTAATTTTATTGTAAACATATACCTGCAGAGACCCGGGTCCCCATTGTGATGACCACCTGGAGTACACGGTGGAGCATACGGTGTAGGTGTGCCCCGCTTGGGTGGAGCACCACCGTATCCTCGTGGGGGCGATCGGCGGCAACGATCTCTCGCGCCGGGCTCTAGTACAGGCCATGCTCTGGAGCGAGGAGGAATGGCAGGCGATCGCCTCCTTCTGCGAAGCAGTAATGTAGCGAAGGAGGCAGCCGCACGCGTGAGGGAACGGACTTCCTCACGCCTTAGCCACCGGGATCCCGATCCCGATTTCCAGACACAGCAGGCGTGAGCTTGCAGACGACGTGCGATGGGTAGCTCGCCGTCAGATCGACCGGTAACCGTCCGGACCGAGCCCGAGTCGTCAAAGAGATGTCAGCAAAACCGTAGGGGCCCAGCAGGATCGAAGCCTACTGGGGCCACAGGCTGGCTTCCGAAAGGGAAACCCGGGGTCCTGAAACGCAAGGCAAAGAAAGAATATTGGGTTTTAGTCAGTAAAAGTCTGATACGCCCTCTCGCTCCGCCGTAGAGCGCGAGATGTCATGGGATGATATCACAACTAAAAAAAAATTCTGGTCCAGGCAACTGCCCGATAGTTGATCGCGCGGAGAACTTTAATATCACGATGCAGGATTTCCTAGTTTAGTTCCTATTTGGTACCATAGAGGTTGCTACAATTTGACCGATTCAAAGAAATATAAATTTTACGGTAACGATTCGGTTTTGCGGTATAGAAAAGACGCGCGGATTTTTTTTTTTTTTCCCTATAATTTATTTATATTTATTTAATCTTTAATCTATTTTATTCAAATCTATTAGCACACAATACCGTGCCGACGTCTTTAAGTCGATACCGTTACCGGCCCACGCTGAAAACCAGCGCCGTAGACTCATCGCATTTTGCGTGTGGTCACGGCATTATGCTGAGCGTTCGGCCGTTTTGCGCGGATGTGGCGCATATTTCTTCATCATAATGTACTTATAATTTGTTAGTTTTAAATTTGCGCCTTGTTCCGCCAAATAAAATGTTTTTCTTTCTTTCTTTCTTTCTTTCTTTACAAAGACAAGACAACCCTAGATCCAACTCAGCAACGGAAGTGCAGTCTCGACCGGCGACAGAAATCCAGGAGGGAAATAATAACCGAAGTAGATAGAGTGCAGCCGGTGTTATATCGAGATGGAATCGTTGTATTGTTCCCACATCTGGGTTACTGCGGCGCTCTGATTAATTATCTCGCCGTGCTCTCCGATATCTAAAATAGTGGATAAGACTTCATAATTAATGTCGATAAATTGATTATGATGTGGTGTTCCGCAAAGGGTGTGCCGCGGCACATTGGTGTACTGTGGTGATTTTTTGGTGTACCTAGGAAAAATAAGGTTAGCTCTTAAAATTAATAGACAGACGAAAGAACAAATTAGATCAACCTATGGAATGGGTTCGAAATTCATTCTCCGGGGGCATTTCTTTTAGACACTTGCCGATTATCGGACAGGAAAAACTGTTCAGAAACTGGTTAAAAATTTTTTGGCTGTGTGAAAATTGAATATCCTTTCTAAGGGCGCCTTCAAATTAGCCGCAAAGTGTCGCGCGACGGCAACGCGGCTGCACCGCTGCCGCCGCGCTGCTTTGTTATTCCATATAACAAAGGCGCAGGGCCGCAGCGCGAGCGTAGCGCGGCAGTCGCGCGTTTTTTAGGGTTCCGTACCACAAAAGGAAAAAACGGAACCCTTATAGGATCACTTTGTTGTCCGTCTGTCTGTCTGTCAAGAAATTAAAACCATATACTAAGGTCTGTGGTCTCTTGAAGCTGTGAAAAAATCAAACTTCTGAGTTAACGAAAAAAAAAGATACGGACGTTTATGTCGCAAAAAACGTGTATTTCGACACTCTCAAGGGAATCAAAATTCCTAGGGTACTTCCCATTGACCTAGAACTCTGAAATTTGGCATGAAGCAGGGTCTTATATCACAAGTATAGGAATAATACTGAAAACGGTAAATTAGAATAACATAGCAGCGCGGCAGCAGCGCTGCAGCAAATGCTTTGCGGCTAATTTTAAGGCATAAGCATTGCATGTTTATCTTTCTGAGGCGCGTTAGGAACATTACGCGCCATTGACAACTCGGTCTTGGTTCTTACTGGACGGCTGGACGGCGAGTTACCCATTGCACCCATACGGTGATCGAGGATCGCCTTATGCCGATAAACGATACTTTTTCTGCAAAATAAAGTGTAAGTTTGGTGTGCCTCCAAAATTTTCCAAATTCCTAGGTGTACCTTGAACACAAAAAGTTTGCGGAACACTGATGTAGAGTACCCGGAATCAAATATGGCGCGCGGAGTTTTAGACAGTAACTGTCACAGAATAAGTTATTATAATGTATAACAAAAAGCTGCACTTTTTTAAATCTCTTGGTGCCAATGGTGTCCAACAGTGGACGTCTTTCGGCTGAAATGATGATGATGATGGTGCCAAATAAATCTCTTAATATATAAAAATCTCATGTCTCAGTGTTTGTAATAGCACTCCTCCGAAACGGCTAGACCGATTTTTAAGAATGTTTTTTATGTTTATTTGGTCGGTCGTAGGCTATTTTTTACCTTCCCACCATTTACACCTCATTTTTTTTTTGATAATTTACCTATATGGCAGAATAACTTTTGCCGAGTCAGCTAGTTAGTCTATGCTTTCCTAGGCACAAAAGTATCTCGGTATACTAAGATGGTCAACCATCTACAGTCTTATGTTACTTAGCTACGAGATTCGCAAAGTAGGCAATATCAAAACATTGAATTGTTAGGGAAACTCTCTAAAACCAAACTTCTCCAATATCAATTCCACCTCCAATACTTTACAACATACAAGGGATGTTGAACTGATACGGATATAGGAATAATATTAAACCGGTTTCGGATACGGTTACTAGATACTAAATTATTTCAGATTATGCGCTAGCTTCGTATAATTTCAGTTACGGTATTTCTAGTCTAGATTATCATTATTTTGTTTGGCTGGGTCATCATCATCATCATCAGACGTCCACTGTTGGACACAGGCCTACAATGCCCCAAGTGTCGCTACAATGAACCTGTGCGTCTCGCATCCATCGGATTCCCGCAACTTTAACAGGTCATCGTTCCACCTTGTAGGAGGCCTTCCAACGCTACGTCTTCCGGTACGTGGTCGCCATTCCAGAACCTTTCGGCCCCAACGGCCATCCGTTCTGCGAGCAATGTGCCCTGCCCATTGCCACTTAAGTTTGGCGATTCTTCGTGCTATGTCGGCTGTGTAAAACAAAGAAAAACCTGTCGTAACCTTTTTTTTATTATGGATAGGCTCGTGCTTGACCACTGTCTCACTTGATGGTAAGCGATGATGTGGCCGACGGCGACGATGGAGCACGCTTGCCTAGAAGTATAACCTATTCACTCTTGACTTAAAGACCCCTAGGTTGTAGCTATCAGGAAACAAAGACTCCGGCAGGATCAGGATACCTGTCATTTAGACTCCCACCTTTATACGAATCTTTTGTATCGGTTACGGTTACGGATTTTTTTTTAATTTAAATTTAATGTAATGCATGGGGTCCGAGCGCTCATCGAGTTGTCCGTGATATCAGCAAACAACTGGTCGACTCTTCGCGTGACCAGAGGGCTGGGCTTTTCTTCGGACAAAGAATCAGCATTGCTATCCAACGTGGCAATGCTGCCAGCGTTCTGGGCACTTTTCCCATTGATATCGATGTGGATGAATTTTTTGATGCCCAAAAATTTCTTTTTCTACCCGTTTGTAAATATTATTATTTTTAGTTAGTATAAATTCCTATTTATTTATTAATATTTATTAGTTTTGATGTTCGTTAGCGTAATTGAATAATTATATTTTTATTGATAATAAATGTAATGCATGTTTTTGCTTGTTTTAATAATTTTATATGTAATTTTAGACAAATTTTAATAGTAATGATTTGATATATAGTATAAATATTTATTTATCTAGCGGCATTTACTGCCGGCAATCTTACGCGTCAATATGTGGATAATGCAGTGGGCTGCAGTATTGTAAACTCGTTGGTACTGTTTTTTTTTTCTATATGTATATTGTAGCTGTTTATTGTCCCACAAATAAATAAAATTTAAAAAAAAAATATTTCGAATATCCGATAGGTTACGGTTAGGGTTCGCGGTAACATCCCTGTCACATACGTTCGGTAGACACTACTCGAAACTTCGAGGAGAAATCTTGGCTGTCAACTTAGCAAATAGCTTCCGAACGACGCCAAGTATTGAAGCCACTTGTCTCGCCTCACTACGTTAGGGAACTTCTCGTATATCATCGTTAGAGAGTTGTTCCTGATTTTACAAGGTGATACAAGATGGATAGATGCTTTATGGAAGTGTGAGAAAGTGCGAATTGATATTGTTCAGAGGGAGTCCTCTTTCATAATGCTGACAGTTTTCTTTGACGTCAATCCTGAATTTCCCAAAGCGTTTGGTGTAAGTGTAGTGCGTGAGTGTTTTTTTTTTCTATATTAATGTGAAAGAATCATTTCGTAGGAACAAATCCTACACAAATACGTAAATAAAACTTTTTATTTCCTGATCTTTACCAGTATTTATATCGTATATATATCGACGCTTGAAAGGCAAAAATTACAAAGCGACATTGAGTAAAGATTACAGGAGAGTGATTTGAATTTAATTTTTTTTGTTAAAAATGTCGAAATAGTTGGATTTAAATATTATTAACATCATGGTAATAGTATTTTGAGTGGCCTGTTGGTCTAGTGGTTAGTGGCCCTGACTGCTATGCCGGAGGTCGTGGGTTCGATTCCCACCCAGGACAAATGTTTGTGTGATGAGCACGATCGTTTGTTCGGTGTCTGGGTGTAATTTATCTATATATGTATGTATTTAGAAATATATAAGTGTGTTTATACCAGTATTATATTATTTATTTATTTATTTAATGCTTTATGCACACAAAAGTACAAAGTGCTCATGATAACCAACAACTTTTACTATGGGAACAAACCTGAAATCGCGAAAAAAAATCAGCTGTTCAGTACATTTATGTTTGCCTAATGTACTGAACAGCTGATATATTTTTCGCGATTTCGGCTTTGCTCCCATAATAAAAATTGTTTGTTATCATGAGCACAATCACGTGTTTAAGTATCGTACACTAATTGCCAGTCACCCCATATACCAATATTTCTATTTATTAAGATATATTGTGTAAATTATGTAACATAGATTCAGCATCGTAAACTTTAAGTATTTGTCCATTTATCTACCAGTTTATATTTACATGTGTTATCAACTCTGCCCTTTTTCCTCGTAAAATATTAAGTGCTCCACTTTGAAGGGACGGTACGTTTTGGGTCACTTTCTTTGTTAATAAAGTCCTTTTAATTTTGTGGATATTTGTACATAAATTGCTATAGGTATCTATCCATTAGGCAAAATAATTTACCATGATGTGTAGGGTAAAATCAGGATGGATGGCCCAGGTGAGGGATTAATGACATTGTTACATTGTGAACTTTATTTTTGTGTGGGAATTATCAAATAACTACTCCCGCTCTGAGTAGAGCGAAAGGAAGTGTCTTTCTACACCTGTTTATTATTTATCATTTTTCACACATTAACATTTATATATATTTATTGACCTTACACATAATAATAAGTAAATAACTGCCGTTCACTCTCAATAAGGTTCAGTTGAAAACCAGCGTCAGGCAACTACCACTACCTTTCTTTTTTTCTTTTCTTCATTGCCCTGTGGCGATAACTATGACACCACATGGAATTCAAAGTCAAAATCCGGTATCCTGCATCCATCTCGGTATTAGAGTCCTTTTATTAGAATATATACAACAGTCTGAAACCAACTATTGGGTAGTTGCCCGGGCCAGACAAAACACTTTTCAATCTTTTCTATTTCTCTATCAAATCCATCCAAAGGTTGTCTGTGAAAAATCGTTCCCGCGCTAAGACCGCTCATTGTACATTGCTCAATCTAACAATTTTAGTAGGCGCGGGCTTGCGGACGGCGAACAATGGGTAGCTCGCCGTCCTACCGTCCGGTAACCGCCCGGACCGAGCCCAAGTCGTCGACGGCGCTTACTGTTCCACGCGCGCCTCGAGGAGATGTCAGCAAACCGTAGGGGCCCAGCAGGGTCGAAGCCTACTGGGGCCAAGGGTCTGATTCTGAAAGGAAGACTCGGCCCTGGTACGAAAAGCAACGAAGGAATAGAAGTGAGTTTTTAGTCAGTAAAAGTCTGACACTATCTCTCGCTCCGCCCAAGAACGGGATTTGTCATTAGCTGATTATCCCACCTAAAAAAAAATCTCCTACTGTAGCTTTTTTTATAGCATAGTCGGCCTTATAATGTTCCCACTGTTGGGACTCAGGCCTCCTCTCTAGGGGAGGGAATGGGCCGTAATCCACCACGCGGGCCCAGTGCGGGTTGGTGGATGTCACATGTCTTCGAATTTTTGGTTCTAGGACATACCGGTTTCCTCACGATGTTTTCCTTCACCGTTTTGAGAGCAGTGGTGATGAAATAAATTACACAAAGTAATGCGCCTGGCTGGGTTTGAACCCGCGACCTACAACTCCGTAAGTCGGGGCCATTTCCACTCGGCCACCACTGCTCATTACCACTCGGCCACCACTGCTCATTACCACTCGGCCACCACTGCTCATTACCACTAGGCCACCACTGCTCAGCTTTTTCTTATAGTGTGGAATAAAGAGTACATCTATCTATCTAGGTATCTTATTCTCAAATCAAAACACATGGCTCTCACCACCTCTAGTTAATCTCTACTAATCTTCTATACATATAAAAGGAGAAACTGACTGACTGACATATCAACGCCCAGTCATAATTACTGGGACTAGGAACATGAAATTATGCACAAGGCTTCCATTTATGACATAGGCAAGCTTAGCGCTCGAAGGGGTTTTTGAAAATTCAACTTTTAAGGGGGTGAAAAAGGGGAAATTCATTTGTATGGAAAATTTTACTCTTTGGGTCAATAATTCAATATACTTAAAACTTAGCACAAATAGTAACCTTAGTAAATAAAAACTGGGCAAGTGCGAGTCGGACTCGCACACTGTGGGGCCCGTACAAACTTACTGTAAATAGTTCAATTCGCGAATGGAATCTCGAAGATTTTTCCGAATCGCAAAAAAAGTTCTTAGAAGTCTGATTTTTTCACAGCTTCAAGGGATCGCAGTCCTGAGTATATGGTTTTAATTTCAACTCGATACCTCTACGCGTTCCTGAGATAAAGGGTCTTGACAGACAGACAGACAGACAGACAGACGGACGAACAACAAAGTGTAACAACAAAGTACGGTACCCTAAAAAAAGGTTATCATTATTCGCTATTAAAAACTTTGTTTTTTAATGACATAGGCTTGTGTTTGATTGCGATCCCACCTGATGGTAAGTAGTGATGAAATCGTTGATGATGAAGAGCACTATAGTCCTTCACATACATTTCCACATCAAAAAACCATATTCAGTTCCACAGCATCACAGATTGCTTCGTATTCAAGGACATAGTCCGACTTTAGTGCCTGGGGCTTTGAGCGGGAACCCATTGTAATGTTAATGATGTCTACACAGTCTGTACTCCCACATAAAAGGGGGCAATTGGGGTGTCCTTTACAATTCGTTTTGAGTTTGGATAATTTTTGTGAAATTATCCATGTAGGTAACAAAATCAGCTTGTAACGCAAGGGACACCGGCTTCTTCTCAGTGAGAGGGAGAGATGAGTTTTATTAATGTTCCCCAGGGTAGCCCGCTTTGAGGAGTGGCTGAAGAGACGTCACGCCGTCCTCACCTTCCGCATGATGCAAGGTCTCACTGGATATGATAAGTTTGGGAGATTTCTACATTTTCTGCCTGATTCGGGCGGAAGAAACACCCGGGTCTCCTGAACCTGTGCTTCAGGCTGAAAAGTGATTAAAATTAGAAATAAAAAAATAAAAAAAAACATTCAATATAACTATAATTAAGAACGAAGTTAAAAGGTATGGCGTGTTTTTTACATATTACAACAATCTTCTTACAGCTATAATAATTTTATTTGTATATACTTACTTAATTTTCTATTCAATCTATTGGACAGAAAAGGTCCTAAGAAAGTAGAAAATCTGTTTACAAAAGTACATGTTTTTGAAGATTTGAAGGTTGTCAGGCGTTAGAAGCACAGCTAGGTAATTGAAAACCGCACGTAAAAATGGCGGTTTGTTGTATTCGAGATAATATGTGAGAAGGGGCGCTAAGGTCAGCAACCCCTAGTAGCCTCAACTGATGTAGCCAAAGGGAACCCTATTTACGAGACTGACTTTTAACGCGAACAAGTACTGCGTCCACAAACGAAATAATGATAGAACGTACAGTCGGAGAAAATGTAAAAGGTCAAACAACCACTGGACCCGCAGTTGCAGTTGCAGAAATTAATAATAATATGTTAATAAGAAAGGAATAATATAATAATAATATAATATTCCACAACTATCACACAACGCAGTCTAGTCCCAAGCTAATTTTGTGCAAATAAAATGTTTTTTTTTGCGACATAAACGGCTGTATCCTTTTTTATTTTTTCACAGCTTTAAGGAACCGCAGACTTGAGTATATGGTTTTAATTTCAACTCGATACCTTCACGCGATCCCGAGATAAAGGGTCTTGACAGACAAACAGACAGACGGACAACAAAGTGATACTATGAGGGTTCCGTTTTGTCTTTTGAGGTACGGAACCCTAAAAATGTAAATAATCCTCTCATAATGGCGTTAAATTCTCGGTATGAGCAAATTAAACTATACTCATATTGCTATGAAGAAAATGGTAGGCGTCAGAATGGGTTTTCTTGATTTTCTTGTTAATTGGGTCGTCACGGAGTCAGCAAGACTGAAAATATAATTTCAGACTAGCTAACTCGGCAAACGTTGTTCTACCATATAAATTATCCAAGAAAAAATGGGGGTGCGGGTTAGGAGGTTAAAATATAGCCTACGGCCTTCTCAGACCTACCAGACCTTAAAGAAAGTTTGCAATTTATGTCCGATAAATATGACTTGATTTTCAAAACACTTCAAAACCTACAAGAAGATAGAGCAGAGGATAAGAAGACCATTCAGAAACTGGAAGAAAGGATTGAAATTCTTGAACGTAAAAGTAAGTCGGCAAGCTTGGAAATACGAAATGTACCCATTTGCTTGCGAGATGGCAGGAAATTTGAGTCGAAGGAAGACGCCAGTTTGATATTGAAAACCTTGTCGAAAGCTGTCGAGGTAGATATTCAAGATTGCGATATAAAAGACATACACAGAATCCAAACCCACAAAGAAGGCAGTAAACCTATCATAGTTGAGCTAAACAGTGTCATAAAAAAGGACAAAATTATACAGGGGGTCAAGAATTTCAACAGGAAGAAACCAAATGAAGAAAAATTAAATACTGGACACCTCAGTTTACCTGGACCTGTTAAACCTGTATTTATATCAGAAGCACTTACATCTAACACGCAGAAACTATTCCATGCAGCTCGACAGTTTGCAAAAGAAAACGATTACACGTATTGCTGGACTTCACGTGGCTACGTATACCTGCGTAAAATCGAAGGCGAGCCTCAAATTCGGATCGAATCCTCCGCAAATCTAAAACTCTTAGCTAAAAAATGACTACCCTGTTCTAATATCAATGTCGTATCCCACAGTTTATTTATTATACATAATTTTTATTTTAAGTTTAGTATTACAGTAAATAGCCATTTTGATTCACGGGAAACTTGTATGGTGTATCTCAATAGTATAGTTAGCTACTATTTGACAAATTATTTGTCATTTAAACCCAAAGTATATTCTTTTATCCTTATATTATTTTATCCAAAGTATATTAATTGTGGAAGCCGTCTTACTCAGTATTTCAATTTGTTATAATATGGTTCACTTTGTAAGCAACCGTAATTTACTTGATTCTTCATATGAAACAAAATTTGTCATTAATCACAACGCAACCCAATTGCAGTTACACAGCCAAAACATTCACGCCATATATCACCACAAACTCCTTACTGTTTACAAACTAAACACACTAAATTCAAAATCACACTCTACAGTACCTACACAAATTATACTCTACAGCACAAACATAAACTGGTCACCAACAATTAAAATTATAAATTCGATAAGGACAACTTAAAAAACTTTATTGAATCTGTAGAATCATTTAATATCTCACGGTCTTATGTAAGTTTTCCCGATCAATGTTTGAGGTATGTGAACACTACCCAACCGACTTTGAACATATTACATGTTAACATCCGAAGCCTAAATCGAAACTTTGATGGTCTCAATGTCTTAATGCATTCCATGGATGTTAAGTGTGATATTGTTATCCTCTCTGAATGCTGGTTGAGTAAGGTAACAGATATTCCTGTATTAACTGGCTTTACTTCAGCTAGATCCTCGTTTACCAACCAAAATGATGGGGTGGTAGTTTACGTACGCTCCGATATGACTCATAAGTTAGTTGAGCCGGTCTTCCGGGACGCTAACTGCCTTGTTTTGAGGCTAGGTCTTGATACAGCTGTTGTTGCAATATACCGTTCACCCTCAGTCAGAAACACGGAAAATTTTCTTAACTCTTTGAACAATATTTTAGAATCCTTGGCGACAATAACAACTGTAGTAGTGATTGGAGATTTAAACATAAATATTAGACCAGATAATAATGATCCAAACTCTGAAGAATATTTAAATACAATGGCTTTTCATGGGCTCCTACCTGCTCACGTTCTCCCCACTCGCATTGAAAATTGCCTGGATCATGTCTTTATAAAAACAGATAGACCCTCTACAACTCTAGTTTTGGAATCATATTTTACTGATCATGCACCTATTCTATTTTGCACTGAACGAAACCCTCCTAATGCTGCAAAACCTAGAAGTATGATAAGGCATTTAAACTTTCAAGGTATCACTAGTTGCTTAGAAAACTCGGATTTCTCAAGTGTTTTAATTAGCACTGATCCCAATCAGGGAGCAGAACAACTCATCTCAATTATATCAGACGCAATAAATCAACACAGTACACTAAAAAAAGTCCCTAACAGAAAGCAGACTATTAAACCATGGATGACTACTGGCCTCTTGAGGTGCGTGCGAAATCGAGACCAACTTCATAAAAAAGCAATGCAAAACCCTGAAGACCTTACTGCTAAGCTAATATACTCTAGATACCGAAATTACTGTACCAATTTACTAAAAACTATTAAATGCAATTTTGACCAAAAAGAACTCCTGAAAGCCAATGGCAACCCCAAAGCAACTTGGGACATCATAAAAACTATCAGCTACAAGAACACGTCACCCGTAAGTAAGACAGGAGAACTCCTTAATATGTGCAGTGATCCAAGCTCCTCTGTCAATGCTATAAATAGGTATTTTGCAAACGTTGGGGCAGATCTTGCTGGGCGGGTTACGCAGGATCAGCGTGTGTATCGCCCTAACTTTGAATATAACAGTATAATTAATCCTCAAGGTAATTCATTCGTATTACTTGAAACAAATTACTCAGAAATAGATAATATAATTACAGGATTAAAACACAATTGTGCAGTAGGTCACGATGGAATACCAGCATCAGTCATTAAGTCTGCCAGACGTGTACTCGTTCCAGCAATAACGCATATCTGTAATTTATGTATCTCAAAGGGTATTTTCCCCGACACTTTTAAGAAAGCATTAGTCACACCAGTATTTAAGGGTGGGGATGGTGACCGTGTCGAGAACTATAGGCCTATATCTGTACTCACCACACTGTCCAAAATTATGGAGAAGGTTCTGAACAAAAGACTGCTTAGTTATCTCGATTGCAACAACATAATTGCGCCAAACCAATACGGTTTTAGGAGAGGCGTATCAACAGAGGATGCTGTTCTTGAGCTAACAAACCAAATTGTTAAGAATCTTGATTCTAGGACTAAAACTATAGGTATATTTCTTGATTTAGCCAAAGCTTTCGACACGGTCTCAACTCCCATCCTTCTACGTGGTTTAGAAAGCATAGGTATAAGAGACATAACTTTTAACCTCTTCCGGGACTATCTGACAAACCGTAGCCAAAGAGTTAAGGTAGAAAACTACATCAGTGAAGATGTGAATCTGACCTTTGGCGTACCACAGGGCAGCGTGCTGGGTCCTACCCTTTTTCTTATATTTGTCAACAGATTGTGTCAGCTGTCAATCCCTAATTGTAAAATACTTGTATATGCAGACGATACTGCACTTATCATTAGTGGAGAAACATGGGAATCTGCTCACGAAGCAGCTGAAAATGCTCTTCGTATAGTGATGGATTGGCTTTCATTAAATTTACTTACGCTAAATGTCTCTAAAACACACTATGTTCCTTTCTCAGCGAACTCTGCTTCACAGCCTAGTATGCCAGATGTTAAAGCCCATAGTTGTCACCCCGAACTGACTTCTTGCAGTTGCCCTACTATCCATAAAAGCTCTTGTGTTAAATACCTGGGGGTGCACATCGATAACATATTGAGTTGGCAAAAGCATATCAGTGTGATGGTTATGCGAGTTCGTAAACTGATGTTTCCTATGAAAAAACTAAGAAAAGTAGTTCCTGACCGACTGTTAAAAACTATTTATTTTGCACTAACTCAGTCACTTCTTACTTATTGCATATCTGTCTGGGGTGGTACATTTAAAACGTATTTACTTCACCTTGAGAGGGCACAAAGAGCTGTCCTAAAAGTCATGCTTAACAAACCTTATGTATACCCGACTACCCAACTCTATAAAGACATATCTGTACTCACCGTCCGACAGCTCTGTGCACTTAACATAACGTTACGTTTTCACTTATCATTGACTTATGATCCAAGGTTACTAGAACAAAATAAACGACGTAAAAATCCTGTATGTCCAGCTGTCATCACCAAAACTGCCCTGGCGAGGCGAAGCTACCCAAGTCTTAGCACCCACCTTTATAATACTATAAACGAAGCTTGCAACGTGTATCCTTTGCCTAAATTTAAATTTAAAATTGTAGTTAGTAGTTTTCTCCAAAAGTTGACGTACGACGAGACTGAGAAACTATTTGCAGGAAAAACTTACGAACGCCGCTTCTAAAAAAAAAAAAAAAAAACTTAAGTATATAAAACGGTCCTTTGCTGTCTGTTTTATACTGAGACATATACGAATACTTACAAAACATCACATACACCTATCCACACACTTACACACACTTCCACACACACCCATTTCTTGCTTACAATCTTATATAGGTAAGTCTTCTAAATGTTTTATTGTTTATTTTAAACTAAGTTTTGGCTTGTGAAAACTAAAAGGTGCAGCAAATTTGTGAATTAACGTAAGGGGAAGGCGCCTGTGTCTGTAACACAGTTTATACTAGCACAGACACAGACGTTCACTCTGTCTCAATTAATGCATAACGTTGTATTGTACTAAATTGTTTACATGTTCGATTGAGATGGACAAATTGTATTTTGGCTTTGTGAATAAACGATTATTATTATTATTATTATTATTATTAGAATACGCAAAAAAAAACATAAATATTCGTCAAGCCACGAGATTTTTATATTATCTATTATTTATATAAAAGGAGAAACTGACTGACTGACATATCAACGCACAGCCGAAACTACTGGGACTAGGAGCGTGAAATTTTGCACAAGGTTTCCTTTTATGACGTGGGCGAGCACTAAGAGAGGTATTTCCAGAATTCACGCCCTAAGGGGATGAAACGGATGTCCAAAGTTTGTATGGAGAAACCTACTTTTACAAGCGGGCGAAGCCGCTGGCAGAAGCTAGTATTATAATAATAAATAATAATAATAATAATATTCCACAACTATCACACAACGCCGTCTAGTCCCAAGCTAAGCAGAGCTTGTGTTATGGGTATTAGACAACTGATAAACATATCTACTTATATATTTCTAAATACATACATATATAGATAAATTACACCCAGACACAGAACAAATGATCGTGCTCATCACACAAACATTTGTCCTGGGTGGGAATCGAACCCACGACCTCCGGAATAGCAATCAGGGTCATTAACTACTAGACCAACAGGCCAGTCAAATAGATATATTAGATATATTAATGTCTGCAACAATACCTAGACCCGTCATTTTGACCTGAGTCTAGTAAAAAAAACTGAGCAGTGCGAGTCGGACTCGCGCACAGAGGGTTCCGTACAAACTTACGAATATTTTTCCGAATCCCAATAAAAGTTTTTTTTTTTTGATGTGGCAACAAATACCGTTTTCAGATTTATTCCTATAACTGCGCTATAAGACCTGGCTTTATGCCAAATTTCAGGGTTCACTGTCAATGGGAATTTAAGTACCCTATGAATTTTGATTTCCTTGATAGTGTCGAAATATACGTTTTTTGCGACATAAACGGCCGCATCTTTTTCTTTCCTTAACTTAGAAGTTTGATTTTTTCACAGCTTCAAGAAACCGTAAACCCAAGTATATGGTTTTAATTTCAACTCGATACCTCCACGTGTTCCCGAGATAAAAGGTCTTGACAGACAGACAGACAGATGGACGGACAACAAAGTGATCCAATAAGGGTTCCGTTTTTTCCATTTGAGGTACGGAACCTTAAAAACAAGAAGATTACAAACAAATTTTGGTATAAGTAGGGTACATTCTGTATTTATTTTGTTCAAATAATCTATCCTGTAGAGGGCATTAGTTTCGACGCAATGCGGATGAATACTTGAAGCAGAAAACTCGCCATGTATTAGCGATTAGTTCACGCTCATTGGCTGCGTTCCTGCGGTCTGAACTGCATCAGTATTTTGATTGGCTGACGAACTTCCTGCTGCCGTAAATCAAATGGACGCAGCGTCCTGATTCGCTGTGACATGTTTCAAATTACATGACTAACATTATTATTCAGATATTTACTTAGCTTTGCTCGGTGAAGTTGTTTACAAAAGATATTTAATAAATACTATTTAGCTGCGTACTTAGATGGTAACATCACTTTAACACTGGTGTGTTTGTAAGGAATTGGTGAATGCAAAGATTGTTTTTTGGACTGAAACAATTTGCCTGGTCCTCCCGAAATATAATAATTTAGGTGTCCTCAAGGCTAGAGTAAATAGGCTTTTAATAAACTAGGTGCGATTTAACATCATACTCGTAGATTGCATCATTGATTACCTTCAGGTGGGATCGCAGTCAAGCACTAGTTTATAAATATCTATTTCGAACGCGATCCGTTAGGTATACTGAATAAGGTAAGAAGTGGCTCAGACCCGGGAAAAATGGAAGGAATAGACGGAGGCCTTTGCCCAACTGTGCGACAATATAGCCAAATGATATGTGCCCAGCCCAGTGGAATTATTTTTTTGTTTTAAAATATTAAATGATATAATTACTATATCATTTATTATCGTTCCCACTGCTGACTTAGGCCTCCTCTCTAGGAGAAGGAATGGGCCGTAATCCAACTTACCCAGCTTCCTTTTCCAGGGACAAATTTCCTCCCAGTCATATAGCATCAGCCATTTAATTTTCTCACTGCTGGGACTCAGGCCTCCTCTCTAGGAGAAGGAATGTGCCGTTATCCACCACGCGGGCCCACTGCGGGTTGGTGGATCACATGTTTTCGATTTTTTTATTATAGGACATGGCCGTTTCCTCACGATGTTTTCCTTCACCGTTTTGAGAGCAGTGATGATGAAATTAATTACACAAATAAATGCGCCTGGCTGGGTTTGAACGCGGGTTCAAACCCAGCCAGGCGACCTACAATTCGTAAGTCGGGATCGTTACCATTGGTCTACCACTGCTCACATATATTATGCTATTTGAAACAAAAAACTGGGTTTTATCAAGGTAGTTTCTGTTCGCAGCTTCACTTTGATTTTAACGCGTTAAAATTACCTCTATAGACCATACTATACCTATTATACCACAGAAAAGATGATATGCATACAGGGATGAATATTATCCTTATATCCTACGAATATTATAATGTCAAAGTCTGCTTATATGTTTCTTTATCAATCACGTGCCAATGGCCGTCTATCCGCCAACTCTACCCGTGTCCCAAGCTTAATTTTAATCTGTTTTGGGATTAAAATGAAGCTCAGAACACGGGGAGACTGTAATCTGGATTGTCCTAACCCAGATTTTAGTCTCCCCAGACAGATCATCTGTCACACAGTCCGTCCTTTATTTCTTTAGTCTTTCTCTGCTTTTAAAGCCAACCATCCATTCATCATAACATTCATAGTCAATTTCTTTCTTTCCTCACGATATTTTTCCCATTCTTCCAATTGTGTGGTGGTCAAGTCAAGGGTGAACAGGTTACTTCTAGGCAAACATACACCATCTTAGACCACATCATCGCTTACCATCGGGAGAGATAGTGGTCAAACGTGAGCTTATCATTAATAATAAAAAAAAAACTTTTGACACGAATTGTTTCTAGAAAACCATAAAAGTAATTGAGGGATACAACTTGTGACACACCACCGGCGCTGTCGCTGCAGCTGCTGAGACCCACGAGTGGGTAAATACCTACGTTTACGGAAATTACAATTTTGAACCGCTTATGATCGAACAAGTATGATTTTAGTCACTCTCTCGCTCCACCCTAGAGCGTGAGAAGTCATTGGCTGATGTCACACTTAAAAGAAAACACAATTATAATAATTTAATCAATGTGCTATACATTGATTATAATAATTGTGTTATAATGGATTCTCCTCCAGATTAATAAGTCTACCCGTGTCCCACCTAAGCTTTATTTTAATCCGTTCAGACATTGAGGCATGATTGATTTGGGTAGCGAGATTATTTCGTATTGGGACATCCAAGATAAACGCTGGAATGTTTAAAAGAGGTACAGTGCCCCTAGAACGAAAAGGGTAACTGAAGGAACACACACGGGTTGGTTTTAGTTAGGAAAACTGTCGTTCCACCCCAAATGGGAGAACTGTCCGGTAACCGTCCGGACCGAGCCCAAGTCGTCGACGGCGCGTAGTGTTCCACGCGTGCCTCAAGCTGCTGACATCACAGCAAAACCATAGGGGCCCAGCAGGTTCGAAGCTGTCTGGGGCCATGGGTTCGCTTCTGAAAGGAAAACCCGGGCCCCTTGAATGCAAGGCAACGAAGGAACATAGGAGTGGTTTTTAGTCAGTAAAAGTCTGACACGCCCTCACGCTCCGCCCAAGGGCGGTGAGATGTCATTGGATGATTTCCCACTTAAAAAACTTGGCAAGTGCGAGTCGGACTCGCGTCCTGAGGGTACCGTACAAACTTACCTATGTAAAGAGTTCAATTCCTGATTGGAGTCTGAAGTTTTTTCCAAATCGCAAAAACAATTTTTTTTTTGACCTCTAAATAAATTTTCTTATTTTAGATTTATTCCTATACTTGTGTCATAAGACCTTGCTTTATTCAAAATTTCAGGATTCTGGGTCAACGGAAAGTACTCTAGAATTTTGGTTCTCTTGAGTGTCGAAATATACGTTTTGCGACATAAACGGCTATATCTTTTTTTTCCGTTAACTTAGTAGTTTGATTTTTTCACAGCTTCAAGGGACCGCAGACTTTTAGTATATGGTTTTAATTTCAACTCGATATAGAGAGAGAGGGGTCTTGACAGACGGACAACAAAGTGATCCTATAAGAGTTCCGTTTTTCCTTTTGAGGTACGGAACCCTAAAAAAACCCCAAATGGGAAAAGTCATTTAATGAGACCACAAACATTGGTGTTATAGATTAACAAACATCAAAATATATACAGGCTGACATTTTATTATACTAGTAGGATAGTAAGACTTGTGTACTACTGTGACGCTACTTGCTAAGGACAGGGAAATTACCATCACGTGTTAACATGCCAAGCATGCGAGTGAGCTAGAGGAATGGAGTTATTACATTCTATACAACATTATTTTTAGTATACGCGAAACCTGAAGTTTGTTCTTTTTTTTTATATAATATATATATAATTCATATAAACCAGTGCTTGACTGCGATCCCACCTGATGGTAAGCAGACATGCAATCATTGATGGTGAGGCGCACTAGTTTATTAAGAGCCTATTCACTCTAGCCTTGAAGACACCTAAATTATAGTTGGACGGGAAGGCCGCAGGCAAATTGTTCCAGTCCTTCGATGTACGCGGTATAAACGACGAAGCGAAACGCTTAGTCTGGACCGTTGAAGTTTCAACAACGTAAGGGTGGATACTCGCCGTACGTCGGTAGAAATAGGTTGTCCGATGGTAGAAAGGAGATGGCGGAATCAAGTCATGCAATTCCCGCGCACACTCTCCAAAATGCAACCTGTAAAATACCGATAGGCTGGCTACCCTCCGCCTGTGCTCGAGGCTTTGTAGATTGGACTTAATCAAATCTGGATCCCCAATTAGCCTCTTCGCACGCCTTTCCACTGAGTCCAAAGCTGCTAGATGGCATTTTGCAGCACCAGCCCATATGTGACTGCAGTACTCCAGTATTGTTCAGAATAAAAAAACTGAGATTTAAATAATTTTTACAATATGTTATATTTTTTTTTCAAAAATGCTCGGTGTCTTTGACATCGACGAAACTAATACCACGGATCAAGTAAAATCGTTATTCTAATCAACCCCGATAATATTTTTAATTTTAAAAGTAATTCATTCATTTTTTTTTTTCACTAAAAATTTTAGGTTAACGATTTTATACAGTTTAAATTAAAAAAAAAAAAACGTATAGATTAAAAAAAAATAAGGAAAAACCGACGAAAAATTCTACCACTGGGGGTTCCAGAATCATGTACTGAATCCATGGTATTCGTTCAAAATTCAAATTTCATTTATTGGTGTGATTTTTGGTACATTTTACATGAGATCTTAATAATAAATTAGTTAGTTCCTCAAAAATCTACCTTAAAGGTGTACACTCTTTCTCGTAGTTTATTATAAATAAGAATTAATTAACACATTGAAATAATTATATCAAAATGTTTGTGCGTCGATGTCAAAGACACCCTGTATTTAATAAAGGTCACAAGTTGGACACCACCGACACTAAGTACAATACAGGTCACGGCAGGTCATAGCGGGCATTAGGCGCCAGCGTACAGCTGGGTGCGGGAGCAAAACAACCCCTCAGTCGCCCGAATGGCCCAGTGACCATGTATTTGTGCGGACAATCAGGTAACATCACAAGCTTATACCTTTGTGATTTTTCATGATACAGTTCTGAAATTTTGTACGCAGATCCTTTACATAAAAGTACTAGACACGTGTTTCGGGTATCGCATAATTATACTATAACTAATGTTTTATACAGTATACCTCCATCTCTTTAATAGTTCAGTTTATGTCGTCAAATAGATCTCGTAAAAGCCTGCTCGTAGTAACAACGCAGTTGTCAAATCTCATTTTGTTGACAGCACGTTTATATATTGTTACCACCCTGTCTTAGACAGAAGTGTCGCACAGAATAAGGAAGTATCTAATATATGAGATCTGTTTTCTGCGCTGCATTTTATTTATTGTACTTCAGCCCCCCTAGCCAAATCACGACCGTTTCGTTTTGATTCTCTTGCGTCTAACACCTTGAGTACGCCACGCCTCCGATTCCTTTGTTCTGACCACGTGACTGAGCGTTGAGATGACGTCAGAACAAAGAAATCGGAGGCGTGGCCTACTCGAGGCGTTCGACGCAAGAGAATCGAAACGAAACGGTCGTAACTTGGCTAGAGGGGCAGGCATATGTAATAATTATATACCGACGACGGTTATTACTTTTATATCGTATCATCACACTATATACTGAAGGCTCCTACTTCACATTTATTTGTCACTTAAACTCGTTCTTGGCGTTCTAGCCATCGATTACGTTTCGACGAGTGTAAAGCAAAGATTATCTGCAATTTTGAGCTTTTATGATAGTCGCCGTAACTTACTAAAGATTCATATTTTATGACCTGGCAAATCGTCTTTCAAGTGTCAAAAATGCAAAAATAATAGCTCTTTTTTTTCAATAATAATTTTGAAAAAAAAAATACTGAATAACTGCTTATTTTTTTATTTTATTTTTTTATTGATATAAACCAGTGCTTGATTGCGATCCCACCTGATGGTAAGTAGTGATGCAATCATTGATGGTGAGGCGCACTAGTTTATTAAGAGCCTATTCACTCTAGCCTTGAAGGCACCTAAATTATAGTTGGACGGGAAGACCGCAGCAGGCAAATTATTCTAGTCCTTCGATGTACGCGGCGAAGCAAAACGCTTAGTCCGGACCGTTGAAGTTTCAACAACGTTTATTATTCACTTATTATATACTATCGATCAGAAAATCGCAAAATTGCAGATAACTCTTTTTACTTTGCACCCGTCGGTTTGTCGCTCGTTAGCGGTCAAAAGGTTAATACTTTGTTTCGACAAAGCCAACTTCAAGTTATATTCGTTACACAGACAATGTTACACCCAGTAGTTGTATTGTAATTTAACGACTGACAACACCGGTTCCCTTTACATCATTAAATATTTACCAGACTTCCATTACCTTGCTATTTCAAGCTCCAATTGTGAGATTTTATTTCATACGACGACTATGCGAAAATCTTTACGAGTTGTGTCAGCATTTGTGTGTTATAAATCAGATTTACTGAGGAAAATGATTTGCCACAAAGTCTACGTTGATTCGTTTTCCACGGGTTTTCTAAATTGTTTTTGACAAAGTAAGGAAACTCATAAAAACACATACATTTTGATTTTTTCCCAGCGATTTTGCCTTAATAATTTTTTCTGCTTTGTTCACTATTATAAAATTCAGCAAAATATTTAAAAATAAAAAGTTTTTGGCAAAACCATTTCATGAATCATCAACAATAGACTTATGATGCTAAATGAAAATACCTGAAGTTGCCTTCGCTTACGATTGTGATTTCAACCCTTATTGGTAAGCGGGTTGGTACTCTAAAAACTGCTTCAAACTTTTCAGGCAGTTTGATGCAGTTAGTGGTAGTTAGTTTAGATCAATCTGAGATTTGATCTTGAACGTCAAAAAGAAACATACACCCTGATGGACTAGCTACTCATTGCTTGTCGTCCACAAACCCGCGCATACACTCACAAGGCTAGGAATCGCCCTGCGACTCGCGAAGCCCGGAGCGTCTCCAGTGGAAGCAGCTGAGGCGTCAAGATGTCCGTTGCGTTGCGGTTGTGGTCATCTCCTATTCCCTCTCGCTCCGGACCATGGCCTGAACCAGGGCTTAGAGCAGGCCCGAGAGGTCGCTGCCATCTAAATAGTCATGTCCTTGACATTCAATTCAAAATATTTTACTTCATATCGGCCTACATGGGCATATTACCAGCATCATAATGCTTCTTTCTTTGTAAAGGTCAAACTTTCAGCAGTTTTACTTCATGCAATATTGATTTTTTCTCGCACGTGTAAGCAATATCCATTCTACTGGGAAAATGCTTTTAAAACCTTGTAAAATACGCATTCTGCCGTCGAAAAATATTATTGCAATAAACAAAGGAATAAGAGAGAGTATTTCATGCGGAATTCGTTCATCCATCAAGGTCATGAAAGCCTTTTGATGAATGAGATGAAATTGAAATATTTACGTGCAAATTAACGTTGTGAGATCGTTAGGATTTTCCTGTTTTGTTGTAACTTAAATGTAGGTAATTATAATAGGTATCCTAACATGTATAATATTAGTTTGCAACGCATCTTTCTGTCTGTTACTGTCATAATAGTTAACTAGTGGAATAAATTTATTAAAATAGGTGGTTACGCTGTTTCGAAGTGTGATAGATTCATTTTTTTCGCAAGTGGGTGCCATTTCTATTTCCATCTCTTTCCTGCGCATGCCAATCAAAATAAATGATGGTACAGAAAAAGTACAATTAAAATTGAAGAAAAAGATCTACGGATGACAACCGGGACCATCGGCTTTACATGTCTTCTGAGCCACGGGGTGTCAGTAGAGTCCTAGATAAATACGAGTACGTTTATGAATTGAAAACTTCACATTCCTCCTTCTGCGAAACAGTAATGGTAGCAAAGGAGGAGACCGCACGCGTAAGACAACGGCTTGTGGACGGCGAGCACTGGGTAGCTCGCCGTCCGATCGTCTGGTAACCGTCCGGATCGAGCCCAAGTCGTCGACGGCGCGTACTGTTCCACGCGCGCTTTAAGGAGAGGTCAGCGAACCGTAGCTAGCGTGCTGGGCCCCAGCAGGGTCGGAGCCTACTGGGGCCAAGGGTTTGCTTCTGAAAGGAAGACTCGGCCCTGGTACGAAAGGCAACGAAGGAACAGGAGTGGGTTTTTTGTCAGTAAAAGTCTGACACTATCTCGCGCTCCGCCCAAGAGCGGGGGATGTCATTGAATGATTCTCCCATCGAAAAAAAAATTGGTACTTGCCCCGTTTCGAACCCTCAACAAGGGCGGGTGCCTTAATCCAGTGGCTAAGCCCAGTGGCCAGGATATTAATGGGCCATCACGACACAAGAATTACGTCTAAACTAGACTAAAAAGTATATATTTCTTGATGTCTAAAAGTGGCATACATAAGTCTAAAACCTACATAATTATTGATAGGCAACCCTTCGTATCTCGTCCGCCATTTATCTGGAGAGGCCCTTGGACTCCGGACTCCGGACCTGTATGTAGGTCAGCGCGCTCCCACTTAATTAGACTGAAAAAAAAAAAACAGCCATGCTAGCCGTGGCGCAGTTCTAATGACTAATGATCTTGTGAATATTTGAACGTGGGCTTTTGTTCTTGAAGTCATCATGTAAAGGGTTAAAGAGGACTGTAGAACACACGCATAGCAAGATTAGTCTGGTTTACTAAGAAAGAAAACATTTATTTGAGACTCGCACAGGACAAACAACAATAAAATAAAAAGTAACTACTTAATCTATAAATACTTAACTTAAAAATAATAGAAAAAACAATATTAAAAAATAAAAATAAAAGACCTGTGCGAGGCCAAAAAGGCTCCTATCTCAGCTTAAGCTGCGATATTAAACGAAAGTAAAAATAACGCAGCGCTGGTATTCTGATAGGGTCTGGTGATGCCACGGACACACTCACGGAACACAGAGACAAATAAGATAATATATAGATAACAAAATAATAAAATAAAATATACTAAACATATAGACAACTCAATTAAACTACAAAAAAGTGTAAAATAAAAGCACTATTTAACCATTCATACATACGCCCGATGCTCCGTTATGCATTTATCTATAGCAGACAAACGAATGGAACGCGCGGGCGCAGATGTAGGCTATAATCTGTGGTAATGGCCAAGTAATGGCCGGCTGTCAAAGTGAGAAAAAAATAACAGCTCAAATAAAATGATTTTAAGTAATAAACTGAGTACTAAGTACTAGACTTTTGGACGTGTGACTAACCGAATTGAATATCAGAAACACCCGGGTGTCACTCTTGTGCTGATCGCCCAAAGGACACGGTAGAGCATACGGTGGAAGTCTGACCCGCTTGGGTGGAGTTCCACCGTGTCCTCATGGAGGCTATCGGTGGCGTTGAACTCTTGAGTCTGGTTCTGGTTCGGGCCATGATCCGGGGCGAAAGGGAATGGGAAGCACCCGCCTCGTTCTGCGAAGCAGTATTGCGAGTGAAGGGGAAAGCCGCAACCGTAATAGATCGAACATCCGGCCGCCCCAACCACCACTGCAGGGCACAACCCACGTGTCGGAAAGATAGTTGACGTTACTAGGAGTAACTTAGGCTACTTTTCATTTTCTCGTGGGACCCGTTCACTTAATTTCCAGGAGACATATCTCTGAAGACAGGTGACAGGGTTGGTGAATGTCACCTACATTCACCAACCCGCACTGGGCCCGCGTGGTGGATTACGGCCCATTCCCTCTTCTAGAGAGGAGGCCGGAGTCCTAGCAGTGGGAACATTAGAGGGCTAATTAAGCTATGTTATGCTATAACACTATAACTATATCTGAAATGGATAACACGATTTTACACGATTGCCTCAAAAAAGGAGAGCAATGAAGTCGCGAGTAACAGTTAGTAGATAATAAATAACATATTTCCTATTGTATTTTTTTAAATATGGTCATAATATACCATTTTGGAATCCTCATGATGAGCCCTTTAATTTGATACCCATATCGCAGTAACCAAAAAAAATTTTTTTTTTTTCTACTCTAAAGTATTATATATTTTAAAGAAAATCTCGATGTCAGGCGAGAGACCATCAAAAATAAGCCGCTCTCCAACATC
This sequence comes from Mythimna impura, assembly GCA_905147345.3. Classification (NCBI taxonomy): domain Eukaryota; kingdom Metazoa; phylum Arthropoda; class Insecta; order Lepidoptera; family Noctuidae; genus Mythimna; species Mythimna impura. Next base: position 27,921,074 of record LR990348.1, on the reverse strand, counting down.
CAATACCTATGTATCCACGCTGTATACGCATCTTTGCAGCGAAGATCAAGATCTGTTTACTATCAGGTTGGATCGCAGTCAAGCACTGGTTTATATCAATAAAAAAAAAGATAGGCTTTATTAGCCATATTAGAGCACATGATCGAAACTCGTTGTTGCACCGATGACAGTAACTGGTTACTGTAGGCGAAATCGGCAAGGGAATATATGATATGTAGAATAGAATAGAATAGAATAAACTTTATTGTACACCAAAAAAGTAACACAACTTATACATAAACTTAAATCTATGGGTACAATGGCGGTCTTATCGCTAACAGCGATATCTACCAGGCAACCTTAGGATGGATCGTAAGAACTTAAAATAATACAGGGGGTAGTCTGTGGTGTACTGCTAACAAATTAATCAATCTCTATATATAAAACTCAATACATAACTATAAATATATACATACATATATTACACAATTTCATTAAAAAAAGGATGAAAAAAAGAAGAGAAAGAAAGAATAAAGTAGGGTTGGTGGAAAAAATTAAATTACGTAGAACCAGGATAGTGTTAGAGAGAAAGGAAATGGTTTTTAACTAGATTTAGATGTATATATTAAGTATTATAACATGATCATGATAAGAACGTATCAAATCAAGCACGAAATGAAAGACGACTCTCACTTCTAGACCTTTCCGTCACTGACCAACCACGTTGGGTATCAGAATGGTATCGAGAGTACTTTTACACTTTTACTTTTCAATACAAAAAATACTTTTTTCCCGACACTTTCCTAGAGTGCTCATAATATGATACGTAGAAGTGGGCAGACTCCTTTAATCGAATTGGAGAACGGACGCGGCTGTGTCAATGGCCCCCTTGCCCCTGATTTAGCGCATTCAGCCAGAGCTACCTATTTTTGGTACTGAAAGCGGCCGGAGTCAGAATTTGCTGCCAAATTTTCAGATTTATCGATCTACTGGTTTTGGTTTTGGCATTATGTGGCCCTTGTGGGCGAAATAGAGTCTGCAAAGTTAAGATACACGTGTAGTTTTGTGCATGATTATTGCGATGCACAAATATATGGTGACACCGGGAGATAGGATGCCTATACCTCGCAGTAGTTTCTTCCAGGATGATATGATGATGTTTGTGATTTGTGGACTGTAGTGGTGTTGTGATTCCTGACCCGACCACGACATGGAAGGGAGATTTTACTATGGCACAAAATGGTTATTTTAATTGTGTTTTATTGTAATAAGAGTACGATTGTGGTCGGGCTGGGGATCACGGTTCCTGACCCGACTACAACCAGATCTAATAAAGTATCAATAGTGGGAAGTTACTGATTATTCCAAAAATTAGTGTCAAATTGTGCCTATGGCACACACAACGCATTAAGTCAAGTAGTCACACTCTATGTATAATTTAGTCTGCAATTAAACATATGAATTCTGTTAGTTATGATTTAACTGAACTGAACTACCCACATTTCAGCTTTAAAACTAAAATCAAAAAGAGCGTATCTCGTTACGTAAATAACAATAGTTGAACATATGATAAGTGCATTTCCGTTAAATAGTGAATCATAGATTTAGAAAATATTATAATCGATGTTAACTACAGAAAAGTAATTATTCATCTTCTTAGCGCAACGGTAACAGGAATTCTTTTTGATATTACAATACTGTCCGAGTGCAACTGATATCAAGTATTTTTATGTATCAGTATGTATGTTACTGCAACATGTTAGGGATAGGATCTTCTCGGGAAGTTTCGCGCAATTTTGAAATTGTAAAAAACCAACGGGGATTACTTTTTCGTTCGCCGGACACACACAACTTCAATTAAGTAATTATTGTAAATTTTACTGTGATTTGCGATGATGACTGAATAAAAATAAATAGAAACCATACAAGCACTTTTTTACCATCAGTATTTTTACACCTTCTAGTTATACAATTAACATATATATGCGGACCTGCCGAGTTAAGGGCCTATTACACTACGCGATAGTCAGCACACGATTTTTTGTTCCGAGTAAGACCGACCGGTCTAACCGTTATTAGTAGTCATAGTCATAGTCATAGTAGTCATAGTAATTTATTGGTAAGGGATTCTTACAAGTCATTTATATAATGTTACATAAAATATGAAAATTATGTACATAACAATGTCAAATAATAAAAAATGTCAAACAAATAAAATAAAATACAAGAAATAAAAATAATAATAATCGAAGTCAAATTACAAATTAAAATAAAAGTCAAAATAATTTCATTCAAATTAACATTCGCGTCAAAGTTAAATTAAATTATAAATTCGTCAAAAGAATAAAAAGCTTGCTCGATAAGCCATTTTTTCAAACGAGCTTTGAAGCTCCCTATAGTTGGGGCACCAGAAATAGCTACAGGCAGCTGATTATAAACTGTCGGGCCCATAACATGAGTCGTCTTGGAAGATTTGGTGAGCGTTCTTGAGACCGTCGATAGCTGACCCCTGCTTCTGGTGCAATATGAATGACGGCTGCCTACCTTTGGGTAAAGGTCGAGGTTCATCCTCACGTACAGCGCGACCTGATATATAAGTATAGCAGGTAACGTGAGGATGCCTAGTCTAGCAAAATGGGGTCTAGCGGACATGTCCTGCGGTATCCCGACGATGGCCCGCACGGCACGCTTCTGCATTCGGAAGGCGCGCTACCAATCGGCAGCACGTCCCCATAGCTCAGCGCCGTATTGGAGTAACGAGTGCACCGTCGCGAAATAACAGGTCCGTACATCGCGTTCGGGTAAGACGCGTGATATTCTGCCAAGAGCAAAACATGCACTACCCAATTTACCACACACTTTGCTAATCTGACCATCCCACTTGAGGCACCCGTCAATTTCAAATCCAAGAAAGGTTATTGTCTTCACCTGAACCAGAGCCACTCCACCCGCAGATACCGCCAGTGGTCGTGAAGACCGCCCTGACAGAACAAAGTGAATGAAGTGGGTCTTTTTCAGATTCAGAGCAAGACCATTTCCTTGGAACCATAATACCAATTGATTCGCGGCATCGTTTAGCCTCTGCTCCAACTGATCCACTGATTCAGCTGTTACCAACGCTGCAACATCATCAGCGTACATGAGTACTTCTGCGTCAGTCACAGCATCAGGCAAGTCATTCAGCAGCAGCGAAAAGAGAATGTTGGATACGGATGACCCCTGAGCCACTCCCATCTCCGATTTAAGAGGTTTCGACCTCACCTTTCCACTACGCGACATCGACTAAGACTGTCTGAATATCGAGTAGTGTAATAGGCCCTTTAGGACTGGGGATGAGTATGAACGAAGCCAGATTTTTATGGGGTATGTAGGTATCAAGTTGAGTCCACGCGAAATGAGTTCCTCATAGAAATTAGAAGCAAAAAGAAAAGGTCAAGAATAATAAGACCTGGAAAATACTTTAAATCTCCATATTTTAAAAACTTTCGATAAACTTTCTCGTGGCTTTCAAGTAAAATAAAATTCCTTGGAAAACCTTTTCTGAATAAATTCTTAGGTTTTATTATGAAACGGAGTATTCTTTTGGTCTGTGGATTTTTACCTAACCTAGAACAAAAACCGGCCAAGTGCGAGTCAGACTTGCGCACTAAGGATTCCGTACCATCCGTAGCAAAAAACGCCAAAAAATTTCATCATCATCATCGCTTGTTGTATGTCCCACTTAAATATTTATTTTATGCTGATTTTAGTATTTGTTGTTATAGCGACAACAGAAAAAATTCATCTGTGAAAATTTCAACGGTCTAGCTATCACGGTTCATGAGATACAGCCTGGTGACAGACAGACAGACGGACGCACAGCGGAGTCTTAGTAATAGGGTCCCGTTTTACCCTTTGGTTACGGAACCCTAAAAATGGTCGAAGTTTCAACTTGGTTTTTATGTTGATTTGGATAATAGCTTTACGCAAGAGTGCGCTTGGCTCTGATTCTTTGCGTAGGCGCTTTGGAACGTTCTAAAGTGGGGCGATTTCCTTCAGTGCCGGTGTGATTTGAAATAAAAAGAACAATTACTATCACCCATTTTTTTTTATGTGTTGAAATCTTCTAATGACTTCTCGCGCTCTGGGCGGAGCGGGAGGATATGACAGACTTTTACTGACTAAAACCACACCTGTGTCCTTTAGTTGCCCTTTGCGTTCTAGGACTACGGGTTTCCTTTTTCAGAAATTCTCCGCGGTCCTAGCTAGCGGACATCGGCCCTGCTGGGCCCCTACGGTTTGCTGACATCTCCTTGAGGAGCGCGTGGGTCACTACGCTCTGTTGACGACTGGGCTCGGTCCGATCAATTACCGGACGGCCGGACGGCAAGCTACATTACTATTACCAATAGGACTCTAGATTAGATTGGAGCCCAGTGAATGAGGCCTGATATGCTTAGGTCCTATGGGTAACGATCCCCCTCATGTCATCAAATAACTTCTTCCACTCTGGGTGAAGCGAGATCAGATCTTTACGGACTAAAACCCGCCGTATTCCGGAGTTGCCCCATATTGCATGGAACTTACTCGTTGTCATTAGTAAATTGGCATATTTCTTCACTTCAAGCAACACACATAGGCATACACGTGGGGGGAGGCTAGTGGGCCGTGCATATCCTAATTATTTTTTTTTTTTATTCTTGATAGGTTCGCGCTTGACCGCTATCTCACCTGATGGAAAGCGACGATGCGGTCGACGATGGAACGCGCTTACCTAGAAGTAACCTATTCACTCTTGACTTAAAGATTCCCGGGTTGTAGCCATCAGGAAACAGATTCCGGCAAGGAATTCCACTCCTTAGCTGTACGCACAATGAATGTGTTCCCAAAACGTTTCGTGCGTATGGGTGGGATGTCCACCTGCCTAATGTGGTCTAACTCCTACCCCAGGATGTTGGGCTACCGATTCGAAATTCTATGATGGATTCCAATGTGCTAATTTGACTGGCCTGTTGGTCTAGTGGTTAGTGGCCCTAACTTATATGCCGGAGGTTGTGAGTTCGATTTCCACCCAAGACAAATGTGTGTGTGATGAGCAGGATCATTTGTTCTGTATCTGGGTGTAATTTATCTGTGATATGTATGTATTTAGAAATATATAAGTATGTTTATCAGTTGTCTAGTAGGTACTCATAGCACAAGCTTAGTGTGGGACTAGATGGCGTTATGTGATAGTTGTGAAATATTATATAATTACTAATAACTTCACTCAAAAGGTTGTCTGTAAAAAATCGCTTATTTACGAAAGAAAGTTTATTTGCATAAACATGGCACATAACTTAGAAACAATAATAAAATATATATATATATAACAACAATGCCAAAGAGCGAAGTTACGCGACACATCCGCGCAAGTTTTAGCGATAAGACTGCACATTGTGACACCCTATTAATTTCAAGTTCCTAATATAGGTTATTTTTATTTTTGGTGTACAATAAAGAATATATCTATCTATCTATCAGGCATGTCAATGACCAGGCTCCCATGAAAAATTAAACCTAAATACGCCAAGGAATACTTACACTCATTCTGCTATGTTATCTTGCAGTTTATCAAGCTTGTCTAACCCATTTTACCCAAATTTATCAACAACAAAACTGGTTTAACAGAGTTTTACTCAACTTAACCTAGGTCCTGACAACCAGCGACCCTTTCCACAGTCTGTAATGAAGAGAGATGTTATAAAGTGCTTTCTGAACCAGTAGCGTAACTATGTGGCCAACGGCTCTGGGGCAAAAAAGCGGGCCCCCTTTTTTACGTGGGAAATAATCAAGTAACTTCTCCTGCTCTAGGTGGCGAGAGGGAGTGTCAGGCTTGTACTGACTAAAACGAGTTGGGGCACCTTTATTTACGTGGAAAATCATCAAGTAACTTCTCCTACTTTTGCTCGACAGGGAGGGAGTGTACTTTTACTGACTAACAAGTTGTCATAATTAAAGTAGTGTTGCAACTTCGTATATTTAGATTCATTGTGGAACAAATTAATTGTGCGTACAGCTAAGGAGTGGAATTCCCTGCCGGAGTCGTGTGTTTCCTGATAGCTACAACCTGGGGATCTTTAAGTCAAGAGTGAATAGGTTTTTTCTAGATAAGCGCGCTCCATCGTCGACCATATCGTCACTTTCCATCAGGTGAGAAGGTGGTCAAGCGCGAGCCAATAAACAATTTAAAAAAAATTCGTGGTTGGGAAAATTTTTCGTCAGTTCAATAAGAGGTTTTTTAATCAGGTTTTCTGAGCCCCCCGAGCTTGGGGGCCCCGGGCCACAGTCCCGCCTAGTCCTTTGGTAACTACGCCAGTGTTCTGAACTGAAACTATTCAATTAGTTCAAGTTCAGTTCCGAGGGCATGTTGGGGCAAACTTGTCATATTACAGTTTTAAGGTTACCTAACGCTTAATGGCTATTACGAGGTTGTGGTGATGTTGCCATTTGTTTTCAAATTTACTCGTAAAGTTCTAACTGTACAGGTTATATGTAGAAATTATGGAGTCAAAAACTAATTGTCCAAATACAGTAGGTGTGAGAAAAGTTTTAGCTTTTCAAATGTGGTCGAGTTTGTTATATATACCTATAGGTATATATTATATTAACTATGTATGTTTATTTATACTTATTTTTTTAGTAATATTTTATTTTTTTATGCATCTGCCATGTTTTCTCTTCACCACCCTTGGTTGACTGGTAGAGAAGTCCTAAGGCATTAAGTCCGCCTTTGTACTTTTGTGTTGCATGAAGTTTTAATAAATAAATAAAAAATATTGTGTCTATTAAAAAAATAAAAAGTATTGTGGCTATATAAAGGTGAAATTTTATGTATTGTGTGTATATCTGTTCCTCCTTCACGTTCAAATGGCTGAGCACATTAGGATGAAATTTGCACACGGGGTAGACCAGATCCTCGAATCAGAAATATCTAACTACTTTTTATCCCGGCTGAGATCCCTTGAGATTATTTCCTACTTTCACGGGTAAAGCCTCTAGCACAAGCTAGGCATCTATAGTAATCCACCGTAGGCGCGGCCTTGCGGACGGCCAACAATGGGTAGCTCGCCGTCCGACCGTCCGGTAACCGTCCGGACCAAGCCCAAGTCGTCGACGGCGCGTAGTGTTCCACGCGCGCCGTTCTGTGAAAATTTCAACTTTATTTTTTATTAATGATAGGCTCGCGTTTGACCACCATCTCACCTGAACTGTCTAGCTATCACGGTTCATGAGATGCAGCCTGGTAACAGACAGACGGACAGTGGAGTGATTTCAATAATAAGGTCTCGTTTTTAGCCTTTTTGCGTACGGAACCCTAAAAAGCATCCAGTGGCTCTCTGCCAGTACCTACTTGGATGAATAGGTAATAATTACGTCACAAAACAAGCCTCAAGGAGATGTCAGCAAACCGTAGGGGCCCAACAGGGTCGAAGCCTACTGGGGCCATAGGTTCGCTTCTGAACATTCTTTTCAAGGTCCAAGTGTCACGCTCCTCCCAAGGGCGAGAGTCATAGGATGACTTAAAAAAAGGCATCATTTTGAATGTTATGTACGTCGTTATTGTCACGTACATCAGACCACCTATGAAGAAATTGTTTTTTTTTTAATTGTTTTAATGTTACTGTTTAGCTGACTCTGCAAATATTGTTCTGTTATGTAAATTACTAAAGGGAAAAAAATGGGGTAGGAGGGTAAAAAATAGTCTATCATCAGTACACAAAAAGTTTCATCAAAATCGGTACAGGCGTTTCGGTGGAGTTCGTTAACAAACACTGTGACACGAAAGCTATGTAATGTGGCTTAACTAAATAAATAAATAAATCAACTATATACCCTTTTCAGGGAGCCCTGAGACAAAAGGTAAACAAACCTTGCTTAAAAATATGAATGAACCTGGACCAAGCAACGCTTGCACTTTTTTATTGCCGAAGAAAAATCGTGCAAAGAAAACGCCAACGCATTCAACAGAAAAGGAAACTGTTATTAATGTATTTAAACACGTCGAAGAAACTTAGCCGAAGCTACCTACATTGTTTTCTTTGTTTACATTTTGTCTCAAGCCCTGATGAATAGGGTATATATAGGTGGTCTTTTTCTCAGCCACTGTCTTCAAGCATAACGTATTTAACAAAATTAATTACAACAAAAGTGTTTAAATACTGGCAAGACGCGAGTAATTCTCCGTCGGAGAGTTAAGACTCTCACTAAGAAGTGAACCAACGCAGTCATCCATTTTGTTCCAGTCAGCTGTCGCATTTCGCGCGGGAAGATACCAACTGGTGCCATCTTTAATCCGCTACAGAAATTAAGATTTTGCGTCTCTTCTGTTAAAGTGCATCATGTTATTAGGTACTCGGGGATTTTAGGCAGGAAAAACAGCCCGTAATGAATTCCACTCTTAAGGACATCCAACTTGACTTACATTTTTACTGTTTTTAATACAACCGCTCTTAAGCGATTATGACGTTATTACACATAATCTCGTAAGACATATTGACACATATTGACGTACGGATGGGATGTATGTGATACTCAATTATATTATGTAAATTTCAAAGAGGATCTCTGTTATCCACATATTTTTGTAACTTAAACGTGTACAATAAAGAATATATATAAGAGGAATTACCATCATCTTCCTACCATTATCTCAAGAGGGACTCTCTTTCTCTAAATAGAGCGTAAACTGTACCGCAGAAGACTCACTGTGGCTAAAACAAAAACATAAAATAACTTCCACTCAAATAATTCTACACATATTTATTCGACCGGCGTGTTCCCCAGAGAGGCAGAATTTCTCGTTACTACTGACGCGACGTTAGTAATACTGGTGCAGACATACTACAACCAATCATATCTTGGTCAACAGTCGTCGAAGCGTGATGATTGGTTATCAATATAACTACCCAAGGGATAGCTGGTCTAGAGGCTATTAGAGGTTGTTGAATAGATGAGACATCTATATATTACTAGTGACCCACCCCGGCTTCGCACGGGTACAATGCTGATACCACCGCAACCGCTATGTAATGTAGGTATGTGTGCCCTGTCCTATTTTAAATCTGTAATATCATCGAAAATATTCATTTAAATTACATGACGTAAAGGCCATATTGGTCTATATTAAATGCACAATGTATTTAATATTATATTTAGTACTTAATTGCATAAGGATTAATGCTGTATTGCTTAAAATCGCTTCGTAAATAAGCCATTATTCCTCGTGAAAAGTAAAGGATAAAAATGGTTGTTGTGGGTTATCCCTGAGAAATAGACATATACCATCGCGGATTTTTTTGTAAGTAGACTTTTTTAAGGTGTACAATAATGTAGTACATTATTTTGATCCGTCTCGTAGGGTCCAGCCAGCGTTTGCAATGTAAACGTAAAAAAATATATTTGTTAGGTCTGAGATAAGGTTGTAGGTTAGTTTTTACCCGCCATTTTTTTTTTGTTGATATTTTTTTTTAAATTATGGATAGGCTCGTGTTTGACCACTATCTCACCTGATGGTAAGTGATGATGTAGCCGACGATGGAGCACGCTTGCTTAGATATATTTGGCAAAACAACGATTTCCGATTCAGCTAGTACTTGCATATATCTGATCAAGCACAAACCAAGTTTGTATCAAAGCAACCAGTCTCCGTAAGAACGTAACCCATCAAAGGCCATGAAACAGCAAATAAAATCCAACCATAATTAAACAAGCGATACATCAACTTGAAGTCTTGAACCGTCAGCCATGTCTGAACTGAATTGTTTTCAAGTATCAAGATTTCCAATCCTATGAAGATATGACACCGTCACGTGTGAGCACGCGAACGATATTAATCATCGTGTTTAAGTCTGTGGTTTTGTTAATAAGCGTCAGCGGATGCGAGCGCGGAAAATATAATAAAGATCATCAGTGCTACCAAGAGCTTTTAACTTTTAATCCATTTTACGACCTAAACTGACTGGCCTGTTGGTCTAGTGGTTAGTAGCCATGCTGGGCCCCTACGGTTTTCCTGACATCTCCTTGAGGTGCGCCTGGAACACTCTGCGCCGTCGACTCGGGCCTGTCCCTACCCGAACGGGCGGACGATGAGCTATCCCTTCCTCGTCTTCCGCAAACCCAATCTACAAAGCCAGGCGTAGAGTAACCAGCCTTTCGGTGTTTACAGGTTGCATTTTGGAGAGTGTGCGCGGCAATTGCATGACCATCTCATTTCTACCATCGGACAACCCGAGTAGTAACTTCTGCTTATATAGGGTGACTGGTAATTAGTGTACGATACTTAAACACGTGATTGTGCTCATGATAACCAGCAACTTTTACTTTGGGAAGAAACCTGAAATCGCGAAAAAAAATCAGCTGTTCAGTACATTTATGTTTGCCTAATGTACTGAACAGCTGATATTTTTTTCGCGATTTTTGCTTTGCTCCCATAATAAAAATTGTTTGTTATCATGAGCACAATCACGTGTTTAAGTATCGTACACTAATTGCCAGTCACCCTATATAAGTTAGGAAGGTGATGACGATGATGATGAATATAATAATCACCTAACTTCGGCCTTTACACAGCCAGGAGTCATTCAGTCATCGAATCATTTGCCTCTGTCGTCGGCCGCTGGAAATTTTAATGACTACCATCTGCCAAAGTAGGTATTTGTACTAATGAAGTGCCATCTCCGTTTATTATAATAACGTGACTCTTAGAATTTATGTTAAGTTTTCCATTAAAACTGGGTCTAACAAAGGAAGTGCTATCTCCGTATACACCATTACAATAAAAGTCTTTTCCTAATGCTATGTTTGCCTTTGTATTTTAAGGAGTCCGGTAACTTTTTATGATTGTAAAAGTAATGAGTTCTGTTGAAGGATTTGAGGACTTTGTTGCAATAATTTTATGGCATAATGCGGGAATCCACTGGATACGAGAGACACAGAATAATAATATATAATAGTCTACAACGCCATCCAGTCAGAGAGACAACTCATAAACTTATTTATATATTTCTAAATATTATAGATAAATTACACCCAGATCCAGAAAAAATTATCGTACTCATCACACAAACATTTGTCATGAGTGGGAATCGAACCCACGACCTCCGGCATAGCAGTCAGGGCCACTAACCAATAGACCAACAGACCAGTCATGAATGTCAGAATGGGTCGACACAAGGAAGGGCGTATATGTCAACGTCATCCATCGCATGCGACTTCTAATATGTCGTAGACGTGTTTCGACTGAAATGATGATGATGATGATTATGATTATTGACAGTAATAATTATATTATTATATTATAATTATATATAATAATTAACGTAATAGTTATTTGTGCAACAAGAGAGCAAAGTCGTTTTTTGCTGCGAGTGCTGATTTTGAATCCTGAGTGTGGAGAGAGATTCAAAGGCATGAGATGCAAAAACCTTGCTCTCGTGTAACACACATAACTTTTCACTTCAGCAGCGAGAACACTTTAGGAGATAAAATAATAAACAGGAATAGATTGAAATAACTATTTATTGTAAATCAAAATAATTAACATTGTAGGTAGAGGTACCAATTCAATAATAAATATTTACAGGTTAAATATCAGTTTTATTTGCAGTAAATACTTATTTTCGTTTAAATACAACAATAAGTTAAAAATTCAATAAATTACATTAATAGACATAATTATCTTATTGCAAAAGTTTTTCAGTTAGTACGAAATTCTGAACGTGTTTGTCTTTGAGGTCGAATTCAAAATCGGAATTTCGAAAGAGCTTGTCTTTGTCTCTCTCTCTTTCTAATGGCGGGAAAGAGATAGAGTGTGAATGTTTCGAATTATATGATAAATCCAAGGCTGAATAGGATATTCGTGGCTTTCTGAAAACAAAAATTAAAAAGTTACTTTCTCTCACTCAGTGAGCAAAATCGCATTTTGCTCACTGATTTTAGGCAGCAAAACCTACATGTTTGAGCTACTGAAGTGAAAAGGTCTTTTACCTAAAATGTAAAAATGATCCTTATGATGATTGATATAAGGGTATTTTACGCAAAACGTAAAAATGTCCCTTACGTTCATTCATACTTCTGGTATCGAATAGGCCTTTGAGGGGCACGTTTAGGGTAACCAGTGATTGAGCGATTGGCTGCAGGCCTGCAGCGTTGCGTGTGGCGAGTTCGATTCCCGCAAGGGACAAATATTGATATGGCCTACAGATAGTTGTTCCGGGTCTGTGTCTCTTGTGTATGTGAGATTACATGTTTGTAGACGTACTCACGATATAGCAATTCCTAGTGTGGGGCAATTTTTAGGGTTCCTTAGCCAAATGGCAAAAAACGGAATCCTTATGGATTCGTCAAGTCTTTCTGTCTGTCTGTCTGTCTGTCCGTATGTCACAGCCTATAGCCAGAACTATACTGTTGAAACTTGGTAAGTAGAAGTATTCTTTAAACCGCACAAAAAAAGAAAAAAAAAACAATAAATTTTGGGGGTTCCCCATACTTAGAACTGAAACTCAACAATTTTTTTTTCATCAAGCCCATACGTGTAGGGTATCTATGGATAAGTCTTCAAATGTGATATTGAGGTTTTTAATATCATTTTTTTCTAAACTGAATAGTTTGCGCGAGAGACACTTCCAAAGTGGTAAAATGTGTCCCCCCCCCTGTAACTTCTAAAATAAGAGAATGATAAAACTAAAAAATATATATGATGTACATTACCATGCATACTTCCACTGTAAATTAGTTTGAACGAGATCTAGTAAGTAGTTTTTTTTTTAATACGTCATAAATCATAAACCGCAATTTACCTTACAAGTTTGTACGGAACCCTTAGTGCGCGAGTCCTACTCGCACTTGCCCAGTATTTTTATTAAATAAAGAAATAACAAAAAGTGTAAAAGGTACGTGCTGGTATAATAAAAATAACTATCATTGAATACGTCTTTCGCTCATCAATATATAGGGTGACTGGCAATTAGTGTACGATACTTAAACACGTGATTGTGCTCATGATAACAAACAATTTTTATTATGGGAGCAAAGCCGAAATCGCGAAAAAAATATCAGCTGTTCAGTACATTAGGCAAACATAAATGTTCTGAACAGCTGTTTTTTGTTTCGCGATTTCAGGTTTGTTACCATAGTAAAAGTTGTTGGTTATCATGAGCACAATTACGTGTTTAAGTATCGTACACTAATTACCAGTCACCCTATATATTGATGAGCGAAAGACGTATAGACATATCCCAAAACTCGCTCTTCTAATATTGATTTAAACGCTACCTTAAAGGCCACATAACTTTGTAAAAATATTTAATATGGCCGCGTATCGCTAAATGGGTTAATAACACAGATTTATGTAACATCGTATTGGTTAATTAGAAAAGTGTGAAGAACGAGCATTATGAGCACTATTTGCGAGTTTAGTCACACATCTTTGCGATAAAACTGCAGCTAAAATGTTTTGTTACGAAATGACACACCTTCTTCTTATAAATAAAAAAAAAATAAGTGTGGCACTCGGGGACTGCCGCGGTAAAGCTATTGCATAGCATTTTGTATCAACTTATGCAATTATAATTATTTATTTATTTTATTTATGCAGTATTTCTTTTTCTTTGATATTAATTCAAGTTACACTTCTTGAGCGTTGTGACCGATAAGAAAACAATTTTTTTTCTTTCTTGTTTACTTCATAAATTGCTACAAGTATGTTCAGTTGTTATCATAGAACATTACTATAATCTATTATAATACAAAAAGACTATTTTGTTTGACCGAGATTTGAACTCGAGGCACGATGATAACATAGGTAGAACGCTGTACCAATGCGCCACACAGGTCGTTAACGACTTTTCTAAAATAGGTGTTCGGTCTCTGTCAGCCTTCAAGCCACACCTCCGTGCCCGTCGGAGTGGGGAGCGTGAGGTTTTTTTCGTTACGGAATTTCTGGATTCGGTCCCCGCGCTCTAGGCCCTCGATAGAAGCTATGCAATAGCTTAAATATCATAGCATATGCATAGCTTCTATCGAGGGCCTTGAGCGCGGGGACCGAATCCAGAAATTCCGTATTTTATTTTTATTTTTATAAGACTTACAGTTAAAGGGTTTTTTTTTTCGGTTGGAAAATCATCTAATGACATACCTCACTCTTGGACGCGCGTGGAACAGTACGCGCGGTTACCGGACGGTCGGTCGGCGAGCTATCCATTGCTCGCTGTCCGCAAGCCCGCGCCTACGGTGACAGTTAAGGGGTGAAATTACCTGCCAGAGTCGGTTTTTCCTGACAGCTACACCATGGTGGTCTTGGGAATAGTTTACTTCTAGGCAAGCGTGGTTCAGTGTCGGCCGCATCATCGCTTACCATCACATGAGATAGGGGTCAAAAAACGAGCCTATCAAGAGTAAATCTAAGTTTTTGACAATGATAGAGCTTTGCTGCAGTTCTACCACGCAGTAGCGTAGCTAGGCATAGGTGAAGTGGGCCCTCGCCCACGGCCTCGCAATCAAAGGGGCCTCGCACAAGCGAGGACTCTTTAAGAACGAGGGTTTCTTATAATTGATAGGCTCGCGTTTGACCACTATTTCACCTGATGGTAAGCGACGATGCGGTCGAACACTGGGTTGCGACAATCGCTGTGTCTTTTTCGATTTTATGGAAGAAAAAGGCCTCGCTGATGTACCTTCACCCATGTCTAAATCAGTCCACGCTGCGGCTCTGCGACCCATGTTACGACCTAAACTGAACTATTAAAAAGATGGAGCTATAAAGGTGTATAGCTCTATCTCTCTCGCTCGCATGACGAATATTTTATAACGTCAAAGTAAGTCCGCTGGTTGCTAAATACGGGTCAAACAAAACTTCATTTGAATTTATCGACACGAAAAAAAGAAGTTGTTAAACCATTTCTCCTGGGATGTAGGTTTTACAGTACACCATAAAATAGTCCGGAAGAACAGTTAAACGTGTGCCCATGCAGGGGCGGCTTTAGCTGTTACCGTTAGAGGTCCCGGGCAGATCTTTGCGAGGACAAGGGCCTTGATGCAAAGTATGTGAATTAAAACTGAGTATTATTTATTTATTTATTATGATAGAGAAGAAATGCAAATATAAAAATGTAGTAAGTGAATTCAGAGTTTTAAATATTATTATAAAAGATTTATTAAATGAATAATCATAAATAAGACATCATCATCATCATTTCAACCGAAAGACGTCCACTGTTGGACATAGGCCTCCCCCCCCCCCCCCCCAAGTGTCGCCATATGACCGGTTTTATTTTTTAAGGTGGGAAAATCATCTAATGACAAAGCCCGCTCTTGGGCAGAGCGAGAGATAGTGTCAGACTTTTACTGTCTAAAACCCACCCCTGTTCCTTCTTTGCCTTCGTCTCAGGACCCCGGGTTTCACTTTTACACTACCCGTGGGCCATATGACCGGTCCTGTGCGTCTCGCATCCATCGGATTCCCGCGACCCTCACCAGGTCATCGGTCTACCCTGTGGGAGACCTTCCAACGCTGCGACTTCCGGTACGTGGTCGCCATTCCAGAATCTTTCATCCCCATTGACCGTCTGTTCTGCGAGCAATGTGCCCTGCCCACTGCCACTTAAGTTTGGCGATTCTTTGGGCTATGTCTGTAACTAAAACAACGATGATAAATCTAAGTACTAAATGCCTTAAAAGATATTCACACGGATTTCAAAATGATCTTTACTGCTTCTCAATAATCTAGAGCTGTAAACCGAATTCGTGTCATTGAATTTGAAAAATTAGATACTTTATCCTACTATTAAAATAAACTTTACTATGAAAGGTAAAGGTAGGACCAGAACGAAGCCTACTGGGGCCATGAGTTGACCACTGAAAAGCAAACCCGTCGTCTTAGAATGCAAACAGCAACTAAACAAACGTATGTATAGTTTTAGTCAGTAAAAGTCTGACACACTCTCCCACTCCGCCCTATAGTGGGAGAAGTCATTAAATGAAATCCCGTTAAAAAAAAGTTTCAAATATTTGCTTTTTACTTCTAATCGAGTTGTTGCGCGAGGCTCTACAAGAGCGAGGCCCCGAGCGGTGGTCCTGCTCGCCAGTCCCTAAAGCCGCCACTGCCCTCATGCAAATGTTAGCAGTCAATAAAATGGAGCTCAAGATGTGCCTCAGAATACGGAACGTCTAATATCTGTATGTTTTACTAAACAAGAAGGTTACCATCAATATTTAAATGTAACCAGTTTGTTTACTAAGAGACCCTTTAGAGTGAACCAAATCCAACCCAAAATAAATTGCGAGTAAAAATCGAGTAATTTGAAAGTATTTAAATGGCAATTTATGCTTTTCTGAAATAGGAATTTGCGTGGGACGAATGGCTGTTTTGTGTAATAACCCTTTTACAATATTTCAAAACGAATAGCGGTTTTGTGAACCCTTTGTAACAGGATTAAAATAGAATCTACAGTGTTAAAGTAAAATCTTTTATATAGATTCTTTTCAATGAAGGCTAAAAATAAATAAGCGTTTCGCGCTACAATTAATCTCATTATGGGTCTAAAATACTATAAGGACAAAGGTCAAAGGTCTATTCAAAATGGAGGGATTCAAAAATATGACTCGTCATTGTAATAAGTATGATTGAAATTATATTGATTTATGTGTGGGATTTTCGATTATTTATTTGGATCAGGCTGATGGATATGTGTATTTTCCCCATTCTTATTCCCTCTTCATTATTTTATATTTATATTATTATAGATTTTCTGTAATTTGAAGTCCATCGCTTTACCTACAAGGTTGTGTAAATGTAAGACCTCCTTCCGAAGAACCACTAACTCCCAAAATACAAGCTTGACTTAGTTTGGGAGTTAGTAGATAATTTACTGTGTGCTACTGTACAACCAACCAGCGAATTGTAAGTTTATATGTTGTATAGGTACTGATTAAGATTGTACTTTTGGAGCGAAATAAATTATTATTTTTCTTATTATTCTGGCCTATGGTTCACAAACTTGGTCTTTAACTAAGATCCAAAGGTCCGAAGTTAAAGTTTGCCACCGTGCTATGGAGCGCAGCATACTATGTATTAAATAAACAGATCACGTTCGAAACACTATACTGCGCTCCAAAACGCAAATCGTTGATGTGGTTCAAAAAGCTGGTTATGTCTGCCGCATACCTGAAGAGCTATTGTGTGCTGTGAGCCCGTAAAACACAGGATTGGTGCCTATGGTCACGGCCCCGGGTCGCTATGTTTGCATAGCGCCACGGGGCCATGTGACCACGAGGGAGATGGCAGGACTACCTGGATCTCTTCCTTGGAAATTAGAAAGAGAAAAAACTGAAACTGTTTGTGCGTTTCGTACAAACTTACCAATGAAAACAATTCAATTCCCGAATTGAGTTGCGAAGATTTTTAAGAATTGCAAAAAAAAATTTCTTACTTAACTAAAAATTTACAGTTTTCAGATTTTTTCCTATACTTGTGTTATGAGACCTTGCTTCATGCCAAATTTCCAGTTTCTAGGTCAACGGGAAGTACCCTATGAATTTTGATTCCCTTGAGAGTGTCACGTTTTTTGCGACATAAACGGCCTTATCTTTTTTTTTCATTAACTTAAAAGTTTGATTTTTTCACAGCTTCAAGGGACCGCAGATTTGAATAAATGGTTATTTCAACTCGATACCTCCGCGTGTTCCCGAGATAAAGGGTCTTGACAGACAGATAGGCAGACAGATGGACAACAAAGTGATCCTATAAGAGTTCCGGTTTTTCCTTTTGAGGTTCGGAACCCTAAAAACGAGGAAGAAAAAGAAGAAGGAATGGAGGGATGCTTTTTGCCCAACAGTGGGACAATATGGCCTAGTAAAAATAATGTTTGTATCACCAACAAACGACATACAGATATAACTTAAATCACGAATATGTGTACAATTTCCATATTACAATTGGCTCTTTCAAGTGTGCTCTCTAAGTTATAGGGGACCACAGCATGCTCTTGCTGATATTACGAGGTGAAAACAAATAAAATTATAATAAATTTACATACAAGTAAAACTGATGTGTCTGTTTGTAATATCAAAATAACATTTTAGGGTGTTTTAATATTGTGCGGATTTCATCACGCATGCGGGATTGCTCCGCATGCAGAAGATTTTAAAATGCAAAAAAATACGCGTCCCACGTGCGATATTCCACGCATTACAATAAATACTTGTTTGAAATGGACATTTGCGGGGGTTACGCGTGCGGGGCAATCCCGCATGCGTGATGAAATCCGCACGATATTAAAAACACCCTGAAAATAGAAATTATCGACTTCCAACCACACCAATACATTCATTTCATCAATTCTGAAGTTAGTGCAAAATCAATACAGCCAGTAACCAGTGCAAGGCATATTTGAGCAAGCTTCAGCAATAAATTGGTCGAGGTGTCGGGAGAGCGCCATCTCTCGCGGCTGGGGGCGATAAAGTCGCCTCCAGTCGCCACTTACAAGTAATAGCTCACGTTTAGGGATGCCACAACGATTGCCAAGAAGAATAGATAATATATTTTTTTTAAATATAAGTACTGATGGTGTACACGTACACAATTTTAAAGTTCCGTAGCCAAATGTCAAAAAACGGAACCCTTATGGATTCGTCATGTCTGTCTGTCTGTCCGTCCGTATGTCACAGCCACTTTTTTCCGAAACTATAAGAACTATACTGTTGAAACTTGGTAAGTAGGTGTATTCTGTGAACCGCATTAAGATTTTCACACAAAAATAGAAAAAAAACAATACATTTTGGGGGTTACTGAAACTCAAAATTTTTTTTCATCAAACCTATACGTGTGGGGTATCTATGGATAGGTCTTCAAAAATGATATTGAGGTTTCTAATATCATTTTTCTCTGACAGTTTAATTCGGGGTATAAACAGACAGACGCGGGAAGCAACTTTGTTCTAAACTATGTGATTATGAAGCGCTGTCTTCATAATCACATAGTAATCCATTAGAATAAGAGTGATAAATAGATAGCAAAGGTGTTACAAAATGAAAGTTCATGACATGTTATGTATATTTTTTATAACTGTTGCTCCACACTAGGCAATACTCCTGTATCGTGCGTGCGTTGTAGAACTTGTAAACACACGTAGGTACACTAATTATAACGTGGCTGGGTTTGAACCCGCGACTTACAACTCGTAAGTCGGGGCCATTACCACTCGGCCACCACTTGACTGCTTCCATCTATATAGAATCATCATCATTTCAGCCGAAAGACGTCCACAGCTGGACATAGGTCTCCCCCAAGTGTCACCACAATGAACGGTCGGTAGATAGAATAATATTTGATAAATTCTAACGTATAAAACTCTAACCAGCTTTGCATATTCCCACAAATCTTTCCTTTCCATGAAATAGCCCATAAACTTGCGAAATACGAGCTTTCAAAACTTCCATCGCTTTACAAGTTAAAGCTGAAACTTTCAAAGTAAGTCTCTTTTTTCGACACTCCTCCTCTTTCAACTTTCCTGCAACTTTCATCTGACATTTCTGGGTGACTTGCTATTTTATATTTAAAACTTTGGAGTTTTAGCGGGATTTCTTCGAGTGAAGTTCAGTTGCTGGTTCAATTATTCGCAAATTGATTCCTTGTGTATATTGTGAGGTAAAATTGGCGTCTGCGTAACTGGACAATATATGGAATCATTGAAACAGTAGACATCTCCTATCAAGACTGGAGACTCTATACTCGAAACGATTACGTTTACCTTGGACACAGTCTAGTTGGGTAGATCTAATTTCGAGAAAGAGGTCAACCGTTCGGGAAGCTGCGCGGTATCTTCTCGTCCAATATACCACAGTGTCTTAAGACGAAAGTCTATGACCAGGAAAGAGCTATGCTCGGAGTTTCCTTGCGTGATCGAATCAGAAATATATACAGGATATATGCGTGATATATACAGGATATCTTCAGATATCCGACTAGATTGCCGACATAGCACGAAGAATCGCCAAACTTAAGTGGCAATGGGCAGGGCACATTGCTCGCAGAACAGATGGCCGTTGGGGCTGAAAGGTTCTGGGGTGGCTACCGCGTACCGGAAGACGTAGTGTTGGAAGGCGCCCTACAAGGTGGACCGATGACCTGGTGAAGGTTGCGGGAATCCGATGGATGCGAGACGCACAGGACAGTTCATTGTGGCGACATTTGGGGCAGGCCTATGTCCAGCAGTGGACGTCTATTGGCTGAAATGATGATGATTGAAACAGTAAAATGGAGCTGAGAATTTTATTGTAGTGTCCACTATCTCAGTGAAGTTAGATGAGAGGGTTAACTTGATATATTTGCTTACCAAATACATGCTACAAAAACATTACAATGTGTATCTAAGTACATTCATATTCTACTGATAAACAAATTAACTATTCATATGAAGAAGGACCTAGTATTCAAGCCAAAAACATAACTTAAAAAAAAAAAACAGTTTTTCAGTCTGTAATATTTGCAGCTAGTAACCCTAGAGAATCTAGTTCACGGTTAAACCTTGACCTATGTTAATACTTTGAGGTTTATAGGTTATACTTCTAGCTTTTTTTATTTTTTACTCTTCGGTGTATCTTTGATCGTTGAAATTAAGTTTTCCTCCTTGATGGAAAAATGAGTTTCGTTGCTTTTGGAACTTTTAAATAAATTGGATATTAAGTGGCGGCCACTTATGAATTTACTTTTATGGTTTTTTTTTTGTGTTTATTAGTTTTGTGGGGACAATAGTAACTATTAGGATTGTTGCCATCAACTGTATCAAACTGATTAAAATGACTTTTTCGAACTTTCTAGACGTTTTTTGCAGTCGGATTTTTTTATACTGTCAATTTAATACATTTCAGTGTGCAATACTTATGAAATTGTCTCCTCAAGCCCTTTATTCGATACCCTTCATGAAAAGGCCTCGAAATTTTTTGTTGAAAACATACAATTTGCCGCCAAAAACCCGACATTTTAATTTTTCAAACGGCAAAACGGATTTTAATGAAACTTGCTACACGGGTAGACCATGTTCTGGAATAGTACATAGGATACTTTTTATCCCGGGAATATGTTCCTTAATATAAAAAAAAACGTTTAAAAACACGTTTAAAAATAAACGTTTTTTTTTTCTTTCTTTTTCTTTCTTTGGGACAATTTTCTACTTTCACGCGGTCGAAACCGGTGGCCGTAGCTAGTTAATTAAGGGGTATAGTCCCTTTAACAGCTGGGCGGAATTAAATGTACACATACTCGTACTGCCCGCCTACGAGTATCTGTGCATTTAATTCCGCCCAGCTGCGCCCAGATAGACCCCCGCTGACCTTTAAATCCATTTTCTTTGTGAAACATTGATTGATTTACATATGCTATGTACATTTTGAACAACACTAAACCAGCAATTTTTTTGTGTAAACAGATTTCTAAAGATCAAAGCCGTTTGAAAGGAGTAGGGAAAACAAGCGAAAAAATATCATGTTATTAATTTTTTTTTTTTGCCAAAAGTATTAGTCTTACGAAAAAATCATATGTTGATAATGTACATAAATCTATAATAAACATATATTTTTTTCAAACCTATTGACCTAGCCGTTACCGAGGAGTAGGCTTCAGAAAGTCACTGTTTTATAGTACTGCTCGGGAGTTTGGGCCTTTAAATCAAATAAAGGATAACTTTTTGAGGTGGGAAATCATCAAAAGTTTTCTCTCGCTCTAGGGTTGAGCGAGAGTGTGTATCAGACTTTTACTGTCTAAAACCCGCTTTTTTTAGTATGTACCCTTAAGGTGCGTCCAGCCCCCCTAGCCAAGTAACAACCGTATTCTGACCACGTGACTGAGCGTTGAGATGACGTCAGAATAAAGGAATCGGAGACGTGGCCTACTCGAGGCGATCGACGAAAAGAGAATAGAAACGAAACGGTTGTAACTTGGCTAGAGGGGCAGATCTGGCCTCGCGAGACGCTTGCGAACTGCGCGCGTGCATTTCATGTTCGTACGAAGCGTGGGCGCAGTATAGATATATGGAACAGTACGGAAACTACCTACAAATATTTAGGCGACGCGTTTCTCGCGGTCCTGTCAGTAGCGAATGCCGCTTAGGAGTCTCGTCGATGCGTATGTTTGTGTGAGTGAGCCGATTCGAACATTTGTAGGTAGTTTCCGTACTGTTCCATATATCTATACTGTGGCAGGGGCTTCGTACGAACGAGCCGCGCGCGAAATGCACAAACGCCGTTTGCAAGCGGCTTGCGAGCGGCTCGCGATAGGCTTGTGAGCGGTGCAGTCGCCAGGTCTGAACACACAATTAGGACAATTTTCTCCTTTTGCGCGGGCGAAGACACTGGCTGCAGCTAGTATTTCCATATTATAATATAGGAATGAGAGGACAAACAACTTCCGAATACAACGAATTCTGTTCACGTGAAAAATAAGGTACAATGGTATTATATTTCAAAGGGGCACGTGCCTCGGTGACGTGACGATAACGTGGGACGCTCTGGAGAAGATGGGCACGTGTTTTCAGGTCATTGTCAGTACCATAATATACCGGTGACACAGACCTTTTGACCTT
This sequence comes from Mythimna impura, assembly GCA_905147345.3. NCBI lineage: Eukaryota > Metazoa > Arthropoda > Insecta > Lepidoptera > Noctuidae > Mythimna > Mythimna impura. The sequence continues at coordinate 27,898,500 of LR990348.1, read as the reverse complement.
ATTAAGTTTTCTCGACTTTGCACGAGTTTCTATGTAACTAAGTTCTTTTTTACAAAGCACAACAGGACGAAAGTATGCATCTTTGTGATGAAAGAAAAGGATAGGTCGCCATATTGTATGAATCCGACAGCTGTCACCCACGCCATCCTATCCCGATAATGGTATCATCATTAGGTACATAGTATAAAACGAAGTCGCTTCCCGCTGTCTATCGCTATGTATGCTTAGATCTTTAAAAATACGCAACGGATTTTGATGTGGTTTTTTTTAATAGATTGAGTGATTCAAGAGGGAGGTTTATTTGTATAATTCATGGATAATATAGTAGAGAAACACTGGTAATTTTAGAGGTTTATTATGTGATGTCGTAAATAAAATTATTTATATATATATCCCGTTGAGTAGGGTAGAGTAGAGTAGGGTAGAGTGGGGTAGAGTAGGGTAGAGTGAGGTAGAGTAACCCTACACCCTACTCTACCCAGAGTAGGGTAGGGTAGGGTAGAGTTGGGTAGAGTAGAATATAGTAGTCAGTTGACGGCAGCGAAGCCGCGGGCAAAAGGTAGTTCATAATATATTTTTTATGTCTTATGCTTTTTTGTCACCATCAAATAACTCGCTCTGCAAATATCCGCTCTCGGTGAAGCGAGAGGGAAGTAAGAGAAATGCGGAACAGGGTATAAAGTCCCACTTACCTCCGTTGTGTTGAAAAGGGAGGATCATCCGACCAGACAGATGTTATCTCTTATCTAAGCAACTACCCGATAGTTCATTTTCGACTGTTGTATATTTTCGACTGTTGTATATTTTCGACTGTTGTATATTTTCGACTGTTGTATATGTTCTAATCGCGCGGATAACTCTAATGCCGCGATGCAGGATTTTGTAGTTTTTAGTTTCAATGTGGCTTCATAGATATTACTAAGAGTTATGATTCCTTATGATTATATACAAGTGGATGGATGGAGAGGGAGGCCAAAAAAAAGATGAATGGATTGTGTGAGAAGTGATATGAAAGAAAAGGGAGTTAGTGATAGCGTGACGGGTGACAGGACAGAATGGAAGAAAAAAACCTGTTGTGCCGATCCCAAATAAAATGACCGGACGACGAGCTACCTATTGCTCGTCATCCGGGGTCAAGATCTCGGCGGCTTGGGCGTGAGGATGCCCATTCCCTCGGTAACCAGCTAATAATCCGCTGCCTGTAGCTATTTCTGGTGCCCCAACTATAGGAGGCTTCAAAGCTGGTTTGAAAAAATGGCTTATCGAGCAAGCTTTTTATTTAATTTTTTTTAATTTAACTTTGACGCGAATGTTAATTTGAATGAAAATTATTTTGACTTTTATTTTAATTTGTAATTTGACTTCGATTATTATTATTTTTTTTATTCCTTGTATTTTCTTTATTATTTGACATTTTTTATTATTTGACATTGTTATGTACCTAATCATTTGTTGACAAATTTTATGTAACATTCTATAGGGTGACTGGCAATTAGTGTACGATACTTAAACACGTGATTGTGCTCATGATAACAATAAATTTTTATTATGAGAGCAAAGCCGAAATCGCGAAAAAAATATCAGCTGTTTAGTACATTAGGCACACATAAATGTATTGAACGTCAGATTTTTTTCGCGATTTCAGGTTTGTTCCCATAGTAAAAGTTGTTGGTTATCATGAGCACAATCACGTGTTTAAGTATCGTACACTAATTACCAGTCACCATATATAAATGACTTGTAAGAATCCCTTACCAATAAATTACTATGACTATGACTATGACTATAACTCTTCCAGGCAATCGCGCAGTCTTAGCAGGATCCTGTAAAATAACATAATCTATATCTTCATAGATGCCTTCATATTTCATTCAGTGACACACCACGCGTCATTACACACTGTGACGTCACAGCATCTCGGGTGTTATGATCGATGTCGATATAGGTCAATGTCATTACTATACCCTACTGTTTTATCTCATAAAAGTTTGCTATATGCTATAACGTCATCTACCTCTACTTTATCTCTATGTGTATCATAGGTACTGGCGTTTTCCAGTGATTTTGTTCGCATGAATTTCTGTTATTTTGAACACGAAGTCGAAGTTGCAGCCAGATAAAAAGTTACCTACTTATATTTTTTTTAGTTAGTATTAGTTCTTAATTTCATCAAAATTGGTTCAGTAGGTAGATAGATATATATACTCTTCATTGTACATCAAAATAGTACATTTTTATACAAGTGCAGAAAATTTTGTCATTGCGACCGAGGCGGAATTTGCACGAGCCGTAGGCGAGTGTGTTATGGAGCCGAGGGCTGCAGTGACAAATTTGCATGTGTATCAAACGACTTTTTTCAATACACTTAAAAAAATGAATAAATGGGGTTGACCGGCGACTAATGGGGGTCGACGTGCGCCCAGCCTGATGCGATACATGTAATAACATTGTGGCGGGGGAGAGCACGCGCACTTTTCTGCACTAGTGCGGAATACAGTCTATTGCGTGCCTAAAAACGATGGGATAAGAGCGGGTTTTCGAGTAAGTGTATTGAAAATAAAATTACAGTAGGGTGTCACAATACGCGGTCTTATCGCTAAAAGAGATTTTTACAGACAACCTTTGGATAGAATAGAAGTAGTAGTAGAAGTTGAATCATGGAAGCGTAATAGACAGACTTTCACATTTATAATATTAGTATGGATTATATATGTTGTGAGAGCTGTGGTGGCCGAGTAGAGCAGTGGTGGCCGAGTGGTAAAGGCCCCGACTTGCGAGTTGTAGGTGGCGGGTTCAAACCCAGCCAGGCGCATTACTTTGTGTATTTTATTTCATCACCACTGCTCTCAAAACGGTGAAGGAAAACATCGTGAGGAAACCGGCATGTCTTAGAACCAAAAATTCGAAGACCTGTGACATTCACCAACCCGCACTGGGCCTGCGTGTTGGATTACGGCCTATTTCCTCTCCTAGAGAGGAGGCCTGAGTCCCAACAGTGGGAACATTATAAGGCCGACTATGCTATGCTATATAATTATGTTGTGACACGTATTATTACACACTATAGACGTCATATCCCGTGAATTATAATGGAAGTCGATATAAGTCATTATCATTGCTCTCCTAGACAAAAACACCGATTTTGATATGTTTGGTGAAGAATGGAAGATGATACTGTCAGAATGTATGAAATTTTGTGAGATGAATGTATGACTGTGTGTAATGTTTATTAAATAGGTCCCCTTAAAAGTTCTGCGTGACTTCTGACTTGTCTGTTTTTAAATTTAATTTTAATTATTGTTTTATATTTTTTCTGTATGTGTTTAAATGGTGTAATTGGCTTCGGCCGTTCTGTTTAAATTAAATAAATAAATAAATCAGTAGTAGCCAGTAGTCACCTCCTTCTGCGAAGCAGTAATGCAAGCAAAGGAGGCAGCTGAAACCATGAGGTGGAGACTAGCCTCACACCTCGACCACTACCGGAGATGCTTCAGACGTCGGGAGTTGCAAGACGATTTCCGGCCACTATAAGCGCGGGCTTGCAGACGTCGAGCCATGGGTAGCTCGCCGTCCGGCCGTCCGGTAAGGACCACGTTGTCTTCCACGCGTGCCTCAAAGAGACATCAGCAAAATTGACAGGGTCAGCTAGGGCCGACTCCAGCCAGGGCTGCAGATGTTCGAAGGAGTTACCGTAACCCTCGCAAAAAAGGGGCAGCTGAAGGAACACTATGGGTTTTATTCAGTATAAATCTGACACTCCCTTTCGCATAGGGTTGCCAACTTTTATTAGAAGAAATAGAGTATATCTTATTTCAAAGGAAGTAAATAAAGAGTACGGACTTATTAAAAAGCGTATCATTTATATAAAACTTTTAAAAAGGTTTTTTTTTTTGCAGCTCTTGACAATTTTTCATAGTTTTAAAAGAATTGTATGACTCCAAACATTCTAACTCTAAATTTACATAGATCAGAAGCTCATATTTAATCAATTTCAATTAAGCCCTGTTCCTCTCTTCCCGCCACTACACATTCATGAAAATAGTTGACTTTATTTGGTTACGATTATAGGTATGCTTCATATATTATTATGTGTGACTGGCACTAGTATAGTAATTTAACGTCCTCTATTAGTGTAATAGATTATAGAGTACACCTACATAATATAGAGTACAATACTCTATTTTAGAGTACGGTTGGCAACCCTGCTCCCGCACACAGAGCTGCTCAGAAGTTATTTGTTGATTCCCACGTAGAAAGAAGGTATATCCCATAACAGCATCTGCCCCTAGATTATTATCTCTAGTATATTGCCTGTGACTCGTGCCTTTACACAAGATGCCGTCGCAATTTTCCCAGTGCTGTGATGGAAAGATTTATCACTAGAGTTATGACGTCACTTCTAGTTCTGACGACAGTTTTAATGGTTTCTGCGGTGTTACGGTTATAATTATAACATGTTATATGTACGTTTTAATGTAATGTAAAACAATTCACACACTTAACACAAAGCGATCCCCGGCCACAGCAGGCGCGAGCTTGCAGACGTCGAGCAATGAGTAGCTCCCCGTCTGGTCGTCCGGTAAGGTAAAAAAAAACTTTTATCACAAAAGTCTGAGGCCCACAGATGACTGAGGGGATGCAACTCGACATACATTTTTTCTGTTTTTCATACAACCGCTCTTACGCGATTATGATGTTATTACACATTTTTCATTAGATATTTTGGAAACAGTATCTTGTGGATATTATCTAGGCTTCTATTGAAATCAATTTATAAATTTGTGTAAAACTAATCTATGAAAATCTGCTATTTTGCATGAACTTTGACAATTCATAATTTACTCAAAAATTAAAAAAAGTTAAAAAAGTATAACAATAAAAGCCTTGCAAATGTAATGACGACAATTTTTTTCAAAAACTTAAAACGCACGTATTTCCTGGAACAAGTTTTGTAAAATATTCGAGTAAATCACGGAATTACCGAATGCTAACAGAGTTTTCAGGCGTTATCTCTCTTTTTTCGCGTTGCCTTTTTGTCAAACATCACGTTGGATTGCGTTAGATGAAGTAACAGGCTTTTAAACCGTGTTCGATGTTGACGATAGGCGAGTGAAAAAGGACCCTCTTAAATGTCTGAATCACTTGTATCGTAGACTCGTTATCGACTAAACTTGTCATGTTTTGTATATTCTGACCTGGCTATAAGCAGGGCGAAGCAACCGCTGTATCAGCCATGGGCCTCCAAGCTACAGGGGCCCCAACGTGTGCAAAAATTCACAACCTTAAATTCTCTCATTGATAAGAAGTCAATAAGCGAGCTCGTTTTCAATCAAGACTTGTGATATCCCAGAATAATTCCATTTTTGATCTCGGTCTTACATGACGACAAAACATCTGTTTAATATTTTACGAGTTCGCCCTAAGTCAGCATTCAGTATCAATTAATCTGGCCGTCTTCCGTCGTGGCTTATCGAGACTACATTTCGAAAAATAAATAAATTATATGCCCCTCAGGGACTATACCACTGGTTACTGCGCTGCTAGTTTTTTATTGAAAATATTAGATGGTCCACATCAATAAAACCAACCTTCTCTTTCATTACAGAAGCACTAAAGCTGTACGGGGAAAGACTATCAGAATGGGAGAGGAACGAAGTGAGGAAGTATCCGGAGGTGTGGTTCCTGGGGCTGGAGTCCAACAAGGTGCAGGCGCGAGCCAACCTGCCCAACAACTGCGGGTTTGATGACGAGAATGGTAGCTATAATAAGGTGAGGATCATAAGGAATCTATTTTTTTTTACTTCTTACTGAACAACAAAAGTAAAAACAGAAGATTTGTCAAGGGGGAAATGGAGATGGAAACTTAAGTTAGCAACTAAGCAGTAAATTGGCATGTGTACTGTAAATGTTGTGTTTACCCATAAGGGCTATATTTCACCGGGACACCATGGCAGCGCGACCAGTCGCCGCTACCAACAAAATATATACAGCTCTATAGAGAGTTACTCACCTGGCCCCCTAGCCAAGTTACAATCGTATCGTTCGCGCTGAACGCCTCGAGTAGGCCACGCCTCCGATTTCTTTGTACTGACGTCATCTCAACGCTCAGTCACGTGGTCAGAACAAAGGAATCGGAGGCGTGGCCTACTCGCGGCGTTTGGCGCGAACGAAACGATTGTAACTTGGCTAGGGGGGCTGGTGTCCGTTTGGTTGCGCAACCAATTTGGCGGCGCGACCAACTCGGACGCGTCAACTTAAGGTTCATTTTGATACTGTCTCAGTGTGGTGTAGCGACTCTGGTGTCTGTATGGTGTCTATAGTTTGGTAGGTTACGGACACCATGGCGGCGCGACCAGTTGCGCCGCCATGGTGTCCCGGTGAAATATAGCTCTAATTGGCATGTATATTAGAACAGTACCTATGATTTGTTTTTATGTGTGTGTATATATGTGTTGTGGGTGAACCTAAATAAATAAAAAAATGGAGCGCAGCATAATAGGTATCAAGCGAATAGATCGCGTCAGAAACACTACGCTGCGCTCCATGACTCAAGTAGCAGATGTCGGGGAAATAACAGCCAGGCTGAAATGAGAGTAAGCTGGCCATGTCGCATGAATGCACCCGGACAGCTGGGCGAGGATGGTCACTTAATGGACGCCTGAGGGAGGTCGATGCCGTCGAGGCCGACCGCGGTGAAGGTGGTGTGACGATCTGATCATGTTCGCGGGGTAAACACGGCCAGAGATCGCCCAGACAGAGAGATTTGGAAGGAGAAAGGGGAGGCCTTTCCCCAGCTGTGGGACCCAATATAGACAAAAAAAATAGAGTGGAGTGGAGTGGAGTTTATAGGTATTACTAAAATAAAGATTTCCCTCATACTTTCCACGTATCTTACTCAATCTTAATAATCACCGGAATGAAAAGTATTTAATAGCTCTACACAGGGGCCCCTTGGTCGAATTTGCTACAGGTCCCGCGCGGGCTTAATCCGCCACTGTTTAAAACAGACTACCACCGCGAAACAATACTGTAAACAAATTAGCCGACAATAGGCAAAGATATCGCTGAACACATACAAAAAAAATAAACCCCTTTTTTTTAAGTCGGTTAAAATATAACATTGTGTACGTCCTAATTCACCTAAAATTTATTGAAAGACTCTCAGAACTCCATTCGAATACTAATTAAAACCCAAAGCCTTTTTATCCAAATAATTACAAAAAAAAGTTGTATGAATAAAATACGGATCTGATCCAGCAAAAAATATACTCAAATGGAATTTTAAATAGGATTCCGAAATGGGAATTGAAAGAGCCGATTTTGTACTAAATTAATTGTTCAAAAACCCGAAATTCAAGCATTGAAATATTATCTGAAGGAATTTGTTTTATAACGTTAAAAAATGTTGTCCCTAGCCACCGGCTTTCAGGAATTCATTACCTAACCTAATTCTTTTGAATCCATTGATAATCATATTAATCATCTCCCTAGGCTTTTCCCAGCTACTCGTAGCTTGAGTTCAGTTTCCAGTCTAACCAGATGTGGGCCCCTCGCCCACGGCGACTTTTTGTAGCGATGCTGTAGCGCGTTCGCATCAATACAGTCGCGATACTGTAGCGCGTTGGCATGTTTTCTATAGCGCTTGCAAATGCGACTAACGCGCGTAAGTAGCGATCCTGTCGCGCGCTTACGAAACACGCGACAGCATCGCTACAAAAAGTCGTCGTGGGCGAAGGGCCTTAGATGGAGCGGCTATCAGACCTCCACAACCCAACTACTGGGTAACATCCTTGATAGACTGATGGTCTGGCATCTGACTACCTGTAACATTTGTCAAAGATCTACGAATGACAACCGGGACCAACGGCTTTACGTGCTTTCCGAGACACAGAGTCACAGTATAGATAAGATATGGAACAGTACGGAAACTAGGAGTCTCGTCGATGCGTATGTTTGTGTGAGTGAGCCGTTTCGAACATTTGTAGGTAGTTTCCGTACTGTTCCATATCTTATCTATACTGTGACCCAAACTGGATCGGACTGGGGCTGCCCTTAAGCGGCTTCTGCCTAACCTAGGGGGTCCAGACGCCTCCTGCCGGAGGCTCTACGCAGGAATCGTTAGGTCCATGGCCCTTTATGGGGCGCCGGTATGGGCGCCGTCGCTGCGAAAGCGACCGGCGGCCAAGCTGAACGCATGCCAGAGGGTCATGGCCATCCGGATGGTGCGGGGATATCGCACGGTTTCCCGTGAAGCGGCGAGCCTCCTTGCTGGCCAGCCACCATGGAATCAGGAGGCAACAGTCCTTGCACGCATGCACGATCTGCGCGTGGAGATGCAACGCCGGGGTGAAACTCCGCTGCCACGCCAAGTCGCGGCATGGCGGGAAGAACTCCGGCGGGATCTCATGGTGGAATGGCGACAGCGACTGTCGCAACCCAGTGCTGGGTTGCGACAGTCGCTTGCACGCCACAATTATGGCGGTAAGTCCCCTTTTTGAGGAGTGGCTGGAAAGACCACAAGGCGTCCTTACCTACCGCATGACGCAGGTCCTCACCGGACATGGTAAGTTCGGGAGGTTCCTGCACCGAATTCGTGCGGAAGAAACGCCTGGGTGCCGCCATTGTATGGACCGTCCGGAGGACACGGTGGAGCATACGGTAGAGGTGTACCCCGCCTGAGCAGAGCAACGCCGTGTCCTCGTGGGGGCGATCGGCGGCAGTAATCTTTCGCGCCGGGCATTGGTACAGGCCATGGTCCGGAGTGAGGAGGAGTGGCAGGCGGTCGCCTCCTTCTGCGAAGCAGTAATGCTAGCAAAGGAGGCGGCCGATCGCGTGAGGCAACGGTCCTCACGCCCTAACCGCCGCCGGGATTCCGATCCCGATTTCCGGCCACCGTAGGCGCGGGCTTGCGGACGGCGAGTAATGGGTGGCTCGCCGTCCGACCGTCCGGTAACTGTCCGGACCGAGCCCAAGTCGTCGACGGCGCATATTGTTCCACGCGCGCCTCAGGGTGATGTCAGCAAATCGTAGGGGCCCAGCAGGGCCGAAGCCTACTGGGGCCACGGGTAGTGTGAAAGCGAAGCCCGGGGCCCCGGGATGAAGGCAAAGAAGGAACAGGAGTGAGTTTTTAGTCAGTAAAAGTCTGACACTATCTCTCGCTCCGCCCAAGAGCGGGATTTGTCATTAGATGATTTTCCCACATAAAAAAAAAAAAAACTATACTGTGACAGAGTGTTAGTAATGTCCTAGATAAAGTCACTAATCATGCGTGAGAGGGATGCCTTAACCATTGGGCCGTCACGACACATCGACAATTATATCATGGTACCCTAAAAGTGTAATTTTATTTGCCGTTTGCCCGTTAAGCATCAGCACTAATGGAATGCGTAATGGGCTTTTAAGCAATTAATATGTCAATTTACTTGAAAAGTGTATAATTAGTTTCCATTATGCCGTGTATCCTGTACACGTAGATATGTCACAGCCAACTAGCTGACTTTTTTTCGTCACATGGTCATTCATCTATCATTCCTATTATATGAATTGCCTAAGCTTTAGCCAGTTCAGTTCTTAATATCATTCAGGCCGGCCCCGTTTTTATTTATAGTTAGTAATCCGGCTCGAAGGACCAATCTCAAAATTCTGGATAGGGTTTTCTGGCCTTGTCGTCGACTTTAGAGCAATAATGAATTTCTTGAGTAATAAAAAACTTTATTTATAATACATACACCTTTTTAATATTGGCACAGACAAAAAATGCAACAGATAATGTAATGTTCCTCAAAGTTATCAAGCTAGACTGTTCACTGAATGGCTAGTTAACTGTGACAAATCCATAAAAGTAAATAGACCACATTCAAGTGCCGATGTTTGTCCCAGTTTAGATAAAGCAGGAATAGGCTGATCCGAAAAAGAAATTGTGGGCTGAGCTCGCCTGTGTACACCTTCAGCTGTCATATTTTTATTGTTTTATAAAATTTTGTGTGTACGTTATAGAATATGAACACGAATAGAGAAAAAATTGCCAGAAAAACACCACAATAGCTAAAGGAGTAACGAGATGGTTGCAAACTAACGTTCCAGCCAAGGTGACCTTGGTTTATGTGTTTGGTTTGTGTTGCGGCTTCATGGATGTAAACCACGCGCCAACACGTTCGGTGCTTGGGAAAACGCGCCTCCCAACCAATGGCGTTGAAGGTCATGGATTACAACTGCTGTCTACACGGATTGATACTAGCAAGGTCATCTTGGTTGGAACGCTAGTTTGCAACCGTCTGGTCACCCCTTAAGGGAACTGTCACAATTGTTGTGGATAATGTTAACGAGGGGCTTCCAAAGGATTAATAAAATACTTATTCAGCTGCCAATGTAGCTGGGAAAAGGCAAATCAAAATTGATCTTGTATATCCGATATCAATATCGGTCACTTCATAAAATATTTCTTATAAATTACGTACCTACTGTTGTAAATAATAGTCCCCTAGCCTACACTTACGATGAAAGTTTCCACTTTCCAACACTAACAATTTACGAGGGAAGGATTATTTAGTCCCAGTATGGTAGGAAACTAACCATTGAGATGTCAAACATTTGGTCATTAGTTGGTAACGATACGATACCATCTAAGGCTATACGATTAAATCTTAACAAAAAAACAATCACGTTTCCTAGTTTTCTTTTAAAAGAAAAAAGCTGTTCAACCTTCCTCAACTAGGCACAAAGAAAGCCAAATAGCAAGAGAACGATCTGTTAAAAAAAACTTCAAAGCTCAAAGTTTAAAAACTTCTGTAAATTTATCAAAAATTTATTAAGAGCAGTGGTGGCCGAGTGGTAACGGCCCCGACTTACGAGTTGTAGGTCGTGGGTTCAAACCCAGCCAGGCGCATTACTTTGTGTAATTTATTTCATTACCACTGCTCTTAAAACGGTGAAGGAAAACATCGTGAGGAAACCGGCATGTCCTAGAACCAAAAATTCGAAGACATGTGACTTCCACCAACCCGCACTGGGCCCGCGTGGTGGATTACGGCCCATTCTCTCTCCTAGAGAGGAGGCCTGCGTCCCAGCAGTGGGAACATTATAAGGCCGACTATGCTGTGCTATGTAAATTTATCTCTTAATTTAAACTCCTCTAAGGCCCTAAAATTAAGACCAGATTATTACCCCATCACAAATACTCTTCTAACATCTTTATGTCTTCAAATTCCAGCAAATCCACGACCACATAGCGTACAGGTACGAGATCCTCGAAGTCATCGGCAAGGGCTCCTTCGGCCAAGTCATCAGGGCACAGGACCACCGCACAGGAACCCAAGTCGCCATTAAGATCATAAGGAACAAAAAGCGGTTCCACCACCAGGCGCTGGTGGAAGTCAGGGTTCTGGATCATCTGAGGTTGAAGGATAAGGATCAAGCGCACAATGTCATCCATATGCTGGATTACTTCTACTTTAGGAACCATTTGTGCATCAGTTTTGAGCTTATGAGGTGAGGATTACCGACATGTTTACGTTTAATTCCATCGCATCTGCATATTTGTGTTTATAACTGGCCTATTGGTCTAGTGGTTAGTGGCCCTGACTGATATGCCGGAGGTCGTGGGTTCGATTCCCACCCAGGACAAATGTTTGTGTGTTGAGCATGATCATTGGTTCTGTGTTTGGGTGTAATTTATCTATATATGTATGTATTTTTAGGAATATATGTAGTAGCAGTATGTTTATCAGTTGTCTAGTACTCATAACACAAGCTCTGCTTAGCTTGAGACTAGACGGCGTTGTGTGATAGTTGTGGAATATTATTTTATTATTTATTTAAAGACAACTAGCTTTTGCCATCGGCTTCACCCGCGTACATAAAATATAGCCCATGTCACTCAGGAATAAACAGCTGTCTATCGGTGAAAAATTTTAGCAATCAGACCAGTACTTTCAGAGATTACCTCCTACAAACAAAAAAACAAATTTTACCTCTTTATAATATTAGTGTAGATAACACTTCATAAAAAATACTAAAGGTCCTCTACGGTTTCACCCACGTGTTTGACTACTGCTCCACTTCCGTGGGTTGTAGTGTGATGTTATACTAATCTTCATGAACTCGGCTATTCATACAGAAAGATTTTTTCCAATTTGGCTGGTAGATCCAGAGATTAGGAAAACTCTTCCGCTTTATTATCTGTATATATAAAAGGAGAAACTGACTGACTGCCATATCAACGCACAGCCGAAACTACTGGGACTAGGAACGTAAAATTTTGCACAAGGTTTCCTCTTATGACGTAGGCGGTCAGTAAGAGAGGATTTTCCAAAATTCACCCCCAAAAGAAATGTAACGGGGGTCCAAAGTTTTGTATGGAGAAACCTATTTTCACGTGGGCGATGGCGCTGGTAAAAGCCATACATAAAAAAATAAAACATTTATTTCAGATTAGACTGCGAATTAGATTTTTTAACGTCATAGTCACATTAGTCAGTTCTTCAAAACGGCGCCCTTTACCACTTCATATTGTTAAAGTTTAAAAGAAGGAATTTAAAAACAATCCCTATTTTGTATGAAAATTTTTATAGGGAGCCTCGAACTCCAGAAATCCGGTACTGAATTGCTACTTAATCTTGGAATTAAAATGTGGTCCGATATTCAAGTCCTACACGTTACCCGTGCCTAGATATTTAAGCTCTGTAGTAAACATAAACTAAGTCAAGCTTGATATTATCATTCCATAAAACGCCGCATCGTCGCAAATAAGGCTTTCATGAGGATAGATTACCGTAATCTTCCTCAAGGCTTGCAAATAAGCCCTAATCTAGAATCTCCTGATAAAATTAATTCAAACAATATTTGGATAGAAGAAGCGAAGGACAGATAGACTTAATCATCCAAGGCATATGTCTCACAAACAGACCACATTAAATGTAGACCAGCTGAGGTGAGGCGTCGTGGGCACACTCGATCCGTTCCCGAGAACGAGTAGACGTCATTCTGAAGTTGCAGCTGCTTACTGATAATTTGGTTGTTTCATTTATAAACCCAAATCCCTAAAAAGTGATTTTAGTGAACACGGTCATTCAACTGATGATGGTGATAATGATGAAACATAATATAGTGAGAAAACAAAAGAAGATCTTCTTAGCTTGCTGAAGGAAAATACTATAGATATGGAGATAATATATGTATCGATACCTCTGGACTCAAAGGGTGTATTTTGGGCATTGTGCTACAAATTAGGTGTATCGATACTTCGTTTCTTGTATCCAGGTATTATTCGGTACAAAGAGCATAGTGCCGAATAATACCTGGATGATCATGATACAAAATGAGGCAAGAAAACGAAAGAAGATCTTCTTAACTTGTTGAAGGCAAATACTATAGATATGTTGTCTATCTATTTATTTATTTGTTATCCACCACTTATTTAAACATGTATATATGTATGTAAGGTAAATAACCTAACACTAACAACTATAAATAATCTAACTTTTCTACCGTACACTCTAAATAAGGTTCAGTTGAAAACCAGCGTCAGGCAACTACCACGAAGTTGTCTGGCATTTTTGCTGAACTGGACCTATTTGGTGCAGGCGCGAGACACACAATGTTAGTTATTTCAATGTTGTTAATTTCCAGCATCAACCTATACGAGCTGATCAAAAAGAACAACTACCAAGGGTTTAGTCTGAGTCTCATCAGGCGGTTCACAAGCTCTCTCCTACGGTGCCTGAGACTGTTGGAGGGAGAGAACATCATACATTGTGACCTAAAACCGGTGAGTCCAACCTTTTTCTACTATTTTAGGCTTAGGATCAGGAGTCAGCTACTTCATTTACCTTTTTTTAAAGGTAGGTCATGCATGGAACTGGTTATGAATGGTGAAGTTAAAAATGTAACAAACATTTTATGAATGGTTGAGTGAAAGGTTTTTAACTTTTTTTTAAAGATCATGAAGGCTTGAGTTAACTTTGCGGTCTACAAACACTGTTCACCGGTCTAGCTAGTAGTCGCAAAGTCGACCGTTGCATCCTGGATTCAAGTATGTATTTCTCAGTCTGGAGTCCAGAAAATATCAGACCATGTTGAGTCTAGAGTTTAGCGTCATGTCTTACTGATGACATTAAACTCGCCTCGTGGTAAATTTCATGGAAGTTACACACAACTAATAATCACAAATCATTAATAGGCGGAATTTGGGTTTACCAGCTAACCTGGGGCCTTACAAGACCTGTTAAAATATCAGCCCCCTCTAGCCAAGTTACGATCGTTTCGTTTGTGTCGAACACCTCGAGTAGGCCACGCCTCCGGTTCCTTTGTTCTGAAGTCATCTCAACGCTCAGTCACGTTGTCAGAACGAAGGAATACTCGAGGCGTTCGACGCCAACGAAACGATCGTAACTTGGCAAGGGGGGCAGGCGTTAGACCGAGAAAGAGTGATGGAGCTATACCCCTATAAACCTATACCTCCATCCCTTTAACAGTTCAGTTTAGATCGTAAAATTAATCGCGTTAAGAGCTGGTGGTAGAGCCTCAATGCTAGTCAGTGGTGGAGTGGGAAATCCTCATGGACGCCCAGACTGCCCCTCAATGACGGCAGTCTGGGCAGTGCCGGATTCCTACCGGCTAAAACCACCCTTCTGCCATGCGAAGGGCCCCCTGTTCAGGTATCGCAGGGATTTTTTATGGGCTATAGATTTTATTAATATTTCTAGTTTAGTTTATTACCGTGTTTTGTGATAGTCATATATTATAATAATAAATTTTCTATATCCTATGATATAGAAAATTACATGAATATTTAAATGCAATCGTTAAAAATCCTTAAACAATTTTTTTTTTTTATTTATTTATGTTCAAAATCGCAGTATACTTTTTTTTTTTTTTGATACTAAAAACCACAAAAGCCTTTACTGGCTTATATATGGCTAGTGAGTTCGGATAAATTACAAATAAGTTAGGTAGTAAGTGAAGTTGTTAGTTTTACATTTTAAAGATATTATAAATTAGTAAGTTTTAAATCAATAAATAAAAATAATATAGTTCCGGGCCTCCATTCCTGTTTAGTTACTCTTTCATTTTCACTGATGTAATCTAAGATTTTTCTGCCTTAGTAACTTACTTGACAATCATTGTCTTCCAGGAAAACATCCTCCTCAAAGCGAGAGGCAGTTCCTCCATCAAGGTGATCGACTTCGGCAGCTCATGCTACACGCATGCGCGCGTGTACACCTACATCCAGTCGCGGTTCTATCGGAGCCCTGAAGTTATACTGGGGCTGCAGTACGGTACTCCTATCGATATGTGGAGTATGGGTAAGTTTTTGAATACAACCATAGAATAAGCTGAGAGATTACATACATACATATTCAGCCTTTTAATGTTTCCACTGCTGGGACTCAGGCCTTCTCTCTATAGGAGAGGGGATGGGCCGTAATCCACCACGCGGGCCCAGTGCGGGTTGGTGGATGTCACATGTCTTCGAATTTTTGGTTCTAGGACATGCCGGTTTCCTCACGATGTTTTCCTTCACCATTTTGAGAGCAGTGGTGATGAAATAAATTACACAAAGTAATGCGTCTGGCTGGGTTTGAACCCGCGACCTACAATTCGTAAGTCGGGGCCGTTACCACTCGGCCACCACTGCTCTCAGCTGAGAGATTATTTTTTGATATTTTATAACTAGTATTGGGTACATTACAATGCATAAAGTTCATCATGTTTAGATGTTAAGTTAGAGAAGGAGTCATTCCTGTGAACACATTTAAATATTTCTACCACCAACTAGCGAAAATCTCTATAAAGCAATTCATTTAGAGAATAATTAACGATTTCTGCCAGTAACCGTGAACCGATTACCGTGTATAGATACCGGCACGGATCTTGAGCGCTGACTTCTACAGTTCTACTTGCGCAGAACCACGCAGAAGTGAAATATCGGGTCTCTTTAATGGTATTTATTTATTTATTTATTTATTAATTTATTAATTTATTAATTTATTTATTTATTTACAAGCACTTGTACAACGTTACGGAGGAAGTCCAAGTTGTTGTACAGTAGAAACTTACAAACTAAAAAATTACATTAAATAAAAACCATAAAAGAGAAAATGAAAAGAGATGCGGGGGCGGGGAGTGCAATCCTTGTACAGTGATTGGCTCGCCGATGTGTACGATGCGCAAAGCGATCCCCGCTCTTTCGCCGAGCGCTCAAGATTCGTGCCGCTATCTGTATCAGTCTGAAGTTTACCGGTGTACCTAATTATGAGCATAAGATAAATTTTAATAATATATCTAGTATGGGAAAGAACCTGTGTGTGTTCGCTCTGGTATTTTATATGAGTCATCTGTTCTCAAGACGGTAGTTTTTTGAGAACTTTTGACTTCTAGCAAGAATGGTTGCCGGCTTTAATTCTACCCTTAAATCTCGAACAAAATGGTAGATTAAGCGATGCCCGGGCGAGGCTTTAATTTTAAGGGAGCATTATGAATGACATGTCACCGTTTTGATATTTAAAGGCAAAGGAAAATGTATAGTGTTAGGTAATGTTAAAATTATCTGAGCTGCCATACCAATAACTCAATTTTGAGTATCTGGAAGTATGTGGAACAGGGAGTAAAGTCCCGCAAACCTCCGTTGAAAAGGGAGGATCCTCCGGCCAGATGGGTGTTATGTCTGGTGGGCTGCTGTCCATTAGATGATTTCGGGCTGTTCTGTATGTTCTAATCGCGCGGAGAACTTTGATTGCGCGATGCAGGATTAGTTCTTATGTGACGCCATAGATGTCGCTACAAGTAAATGTTCAAAATGGCCACATTTGAACTAGTTGACTCATATTATTAAAAGGTGACGAAATGGTACTTAACATAAGGCGCTTGCATGTATGTCGTTCGACAACATAAATAATATGTCACCTAAAATAATTTATAAAAAGATTGTATAGAAACGCTATCGATACATAACACACATGCAATCATAAATGTCAAGAAGATCTCCACCATAAAATTGACATAGTTATTATAATTTTGCAATAAAAAGAAAAACATGTTTTGTTAAGCACAGTCTGTGTCAAATATAATTACTATACGTAAGATCAATTGAGGCATTGAGGTCTATCACAATTCTATAAAAGCCTTACATAATATTTTAACAAGCGTTTTGCTCTTTCCGAAAAATTCCAAAGAATTGGGACAAACAGTAATAACACACAAAGCGGAAATTGCATCACAGAAAAATACTCTAAAACAATTTAATCAAACAAAGCACTTCTATAATGTTGTAAATTCACGTAATCTTGATCTTGCTTCTCGTTCTAATGTTGCAAAATAGAAAGATATAGATAGAGTCAATGAAGTGAGATTGACACATTACCTTACTACTGATAAAATGGATTATCTAAGCTCAATAAGGTTTGCCACACGTGATGAGAACTATGAGTATAGTTAAAGTTGATATGAATCTAATAGATTCTCTAAAAATAAATACACTTCATATATACAAACATAAACTATTTTCCCTTATACCCATCGGCTGAAAGTTTCAGCTTGAAACAACAGAACGCCATTTGCAACAATCTTAACGTACTCCTTATCCTTTTCTTTGTATGTATATTTCAATGAAATTTACAAAAACATTTAAGTATATCTAATCCTGCTCCTTTTGCTTCATTTAAGATTTCATAGAACATAATAAAGTCGAAATACAGTTGAAAGTTACTTAAGCTGTTGATCCCCGCACGAACGCCGGGGTTCGTGCGCCATTGTCTTACTATTGTGTCTCTAATTACGTTACTCCAAATAATGACTACTAACTGATAGATACGATACTAATAAGGAAATTGAAACCTTTAATAACAGTACTTGAGAGAAAGTAACACTTAGCGTTACCTTACCGATAATGCTCCAATATACTATAAAACCAATCGATACCCTAACAGCACTTGACCCGCCAGCAATCATAACCATAAACATCAAAAACACGATCACAAATTCAAAGCAAAGCTTTCGAGTTGGACAGACAATCGCAAGCATGATTCTTTGGCTATAGAAAGCGGGGGAGAAAGGTGACCTCGCGATTTGCAAAGCAGATATCGACACTAAAGAATGTAGTCTTTACGCAACTGATGATGGATGTTACCGCCTACCGGTTGTAACGACTCGTTTTGTAACAAGAGACGCATCTTTATATCTGGATACAGGTTCAAAAATGCGTAAGCACTTGATTTTTTTGGTTGATAACTTTCGTTTGGGTTTAACTGGAACAATTTTTAGTATAATTTTGCTTTATTGTTACCAGTATTGTGTAACAAAGCTCACGAATGGTTACTTGTGTGAATATACCGAGATTCCTCAGTGCCTCGGTAAGCACGTTTAAGTCATCGGTCCTATACGGTCGTATAGTTAGCCGACAGAAAAACTGACATCAGTTTTGCTAGGTATATTATGTGTCCGGGCGCCTTTCGAAGGTTTCCCCCGAAAACAAAAATAAAAAAGGTATATTATGTGTTATCCAAATACTAAGTTGTGGAGGTTAGATAGGCAGATGCCCATTTGCATTCGATTTGACTACGGTTTGACTAGAAACTGACCCAACACAGTTGGGAAAGGGTTAAGCAGACACACAGAAATGCACAGTATCTAAAACACAAGAACCTTTGGTTCTGGACACAGTAAATTCTATCAACGATGATTGTCAAGATGTTGAAATGTAAGAGGTTGACAGTATGCATTATATCGGACTTTTTATCAAGCGATAACGTCGTGTTAATTCTCAAACTTTAATTGTGAACAATATCTCCATCGATCTCATTTCTATAGCTACTTTTATAATTAAATAATGCTGCAAAGATTCTACGATCGTAAATATGGCATGAATAAATTATAAACTTGCATCTCGTTAAGTAAAGATCATCCATGTGAATCAAAAGAGTAATGATGAAGTAGAAATTGTTATTAGAAAACAATGGATAACAAAAGTAACCAACAAAAAGAGATAGTGTACGAGATCACGCAGAAAGTAAACCACGATTAAACAAAGATTATTATAATAATAATATATATCCCCATCGCCGTATCTCTACATTGTCGTCATGGTGGGGCTTGTGCGCTCCAATAAACCCTAGGTCTTTGTCGGTAGCGTGTGCTTTGCCATAACATGCCTAGGCTGAGGGGCCAGACTAAGAGAGACACAATCCGCAGGGCAGTTTTGTGGCGAACTATTGGGCATTAGGGACCCCACGGACCCGATCTGTAGAATAAGAAAACAAGTGGCTGGCTGTACTATGACGTGTTAAATCCATTAGATATTATTGTTCCAGTACGAGAAGGAAACGGAGCTATATAAAATAAGTAGTACTATCCCGTTTTCACAACAGAATCAGTCTTAACTAAGCGTTTCGCCTCGTCGTTTATATATATCGTACATCGAAGGACTGGAACAATTTGCCTGCTGCGGTCTTCCCGTCCGATTATAATTTAGGTGTCTCCAAGGCTAGAATGAATAGGCTCTTAATAAACTAGTGCGCCTCACCATCAACGATTGCATCACTGCTTACCATCACGTGGGATCGCAGTCAATGACTCCTTTACCTATATTATCAAAATAAAACCGTTTAAAAAAAACATGTCATAGTAGATAAAAGCAGGAAGATAATGAATCTTTAACTTAAATCTCTAATCGTGTAATACTTTGGTCCCAGGATGCATCCTGGCGGAACTCCACACGGGCTACCCTCTGTTCCCGGGCGAAAACGAATCAGAACAGCTGGCCTGCATCATGGAGCTGCTTGGACCACCTCCTCCAGACCTGTTGCTACATGCCACGAGGAAGAGACTGTTTTTTGGTAAGTCACATTTTGTTCCTAGAAGATTTCCCTGGGGAACTCGAATGTTATTTATTTTAAATATATTATTAGGCTCACATTCGAGGATAATTAGAAGTAACTATTCACTCTTGACTTGAAAGACTTGCCGGAATCTGTGTTTCCTGATGGCTACAACCCGGGAATCTTTAAGTCGAGAGTGAATAGGTTACTTCTAGGTAAGCGCGCTCCATCATCAACCACATCGTCGCTTTCCATCAGGTGAGATAGTGGTCAAGCGCCAACCTATCAAGAATATAAAAAAAGACCCCCAAGTTTTAGCTATCAGGAAACAGACTCCGGTAGGGAATTCCACTCCTTAGCTGTAGGCACAATGAATGAGTTTCCAAACGTTTTGTATTAATTAGTTAGTTAGTAATTAATAAGTTTTTTATGTTGTAACTTTGAGGGATCACGTTTATGAAATTTTTATTGTTTCTTAAGTTCTAAAAAATAAACTAATTAATTCCTCTCTACTTGATTTTTTAATATCCAAAACCAGATTTGAGCGAGCTTGGATACCTGGTCTATGTGACAAACGGTGATTGCCCTGCAATGATACAATAATATACTGGTATTATTATAATATTTATTAGGTTTACATTCTGTCCATATTTTAATTTGTGTTAATTTGTCCATTAGACTCAAAAGGCTCCCCGCGCAGCATCACGAACTCGAAGGGTCGCAAGCGGCGCCCCGGCACGCGGACCCTCACCACCATCGTACGGTCAGATGACCCTGCCTTCCTGCACTTCTTGCACAGATGTCTTGAGTAAGTTTATTTTAACTAGCACCTCTTGAAACTTGTGCTTCTTTATAAGGAGCTTACGTAAGCGTGTTTTTATAGAAACTATTTTGAAGAAACTCGTTGAAAGTAATCTTCGATATTATCCTGGCCTCAATGATGATTTTTCCTCCTAAATGATCCATAAGTATGGTTCTTTCACTAAACTCACTCAGCTAAAGGGTTTTGTATTTTCAACAGCTTGCGTGATAAAACTTATAGGTGTTACATTATGTACCTAATGGTATCTTTTTATTTGTTTAAATGTTAACAACAGTAGGTATAATGGCAATAATGCTACTTACACTTATCAATCTTCATTCAACAATTCTAAATCTGATTACTTCTCCAACATTACTAAGTAGGGCCTTGGTACAGGCCATGATCCGGAGCGAGGAGGAGTGGCAGGCGGTCGCCTCCTTCTGCGAAGCAGTAATGCTAGCAAAGGAGGAGGCCGCACGCGTGAGGCAACGGTCCTCAAGCCCCAACTGCATTTGGGATTCCGATCCCGATTTCCGGCCACCGTAGGCGCGGGCTTGCGGACGGCGAGCAATGGGTGGCTTGCCGTCGGACCGTCCGGTAACCGTCCGGACCGAGCCCAAGTCGTCGACAGCGCGTACTGTTCCACGCGCGCCTCAAGGAGATGTCAGCATCTGAGGGTCTGATTCTGAGAGGAAGGCACTGCCGTGGTACGAAAGGCAACAAAGGAACAGGAGTGGGTTTTTAGTCAGTAAAAGTCTGACACTATCTCCCGCCCCGCCCAAGAGAGGGGGATGTCATAAGATGATTTTCCCATCGAAAAAAAAAACATTGCTAAGTAATCATTACGGCAATAAAAGTACCATCCTCCAAGTGCGCAACGCAAGCCACCACCTCGTTATATAACAGCACTTACACCATCTGAAGATAATTAGAATTATAAGTAATAAAAATGTTGTTAATACCGCCCGTCCGTTACACGCCATCAATTACCAACATAAATACCATACCAGTCTTCTAAATGGAATAAATACAGATTTCCCAAGTTACAGATTGGTTTAAATTAGCAGCAACGGGTTATTAGCAAGCTAGCATTAAGTCTATTTTTTTACTAATTCAATAAACTAGATCAGTTTTCTTTTTCTAATATAGATTAGGGGGCATGACAGTGCCCCCACCAAGGCGAGCAAAAAAGTGGCACGGGCGGCGGTATCATCCTTTTCTCGAAATAGTTCAGGCCATTTTCCATCCCCTATAACTTCGTTGTGTATAAAACTAGACCTGAATTTGCCAAGTCAATCTAGGTCATCAAGGTCCCTTAAGTAAGGACTGAATAAATTAACCGACTAGGTATTACATGGATCTCAAAACTTTTTACGGTAGAAGAACTGAGTTGCAAGCCTTGGATTTTTTACAAATTATGTTTTTGATGACTCAATATTGACCTGAATGAAATTAGTCATAACACCAAACGACATTTTGAGTAGCGTAAAATCTAGAATAATGTAATGCCTGACTTTTTGTATGTTTTTTTCATCAGGTTACGGTCTAATCCGATTAATCTGAACAGTATTCGATAACTATTGAGAGTTAAGTTTGGTTCATTCATCGTAATTGGCAAATCTAACTAATGACCAGAATATTCCCCCAGCCTATAAAACTTCAAAGGGCTTACATAAAACAACCTTTCCATTCAATCTTTATAATGAATCAAATCATATTATGAAGTGCGACCAATCAGAAATTCTCGTCCAATTGCCTAAATATTACGTTTAAAACTCTTAACGTTTCACGGATACAATCATTTCTCACACAAAACTAATAACAGATCGTTCGTTAAGGCACCGTTCCATAGCGGGCAACGCTAAGCTACGAACAACATTTCACGGCAATACAAATCCAATCTAGAAAGCTTAAAGCCCAAGTTTGCCAATGTAGAAGTAAGCTGACCAAATAGGGTAGCCTGGACCCATACCAAACTTAATGGCGGTGTCGATCTCCTTCAGATATAATGTGTCATCTCCTAACCTGACTAGGAATCACAACCACCTGCACTTTTCAAGATTCGAATTCGGGAAATGACAGAGCTTTCCAGGAAGCTATAGAGTGGTCGGACAAAGTTTGTGTAGTTAGTCAACCTTCACAGAATATGCAAGACAACAAATCACAACACTGCTTTCTTCAGGAGACACTCATGTTTCCTTGCTCCATATTTGTACAATAAACTTAACTCTCTTTTATGTATATTCCGAAAAACTTCGTTTGACTGTAAAAATATTATCCAAAAATATCTCCTAAGTTTAAAATATAATGACACGGAATCCCTACTTATAATTTCTAAATAAAGACTTGTTTCTATCAGTTGTAACTCAAGAGCAGTCAAAGCATACTCATGCATAACCAAGCATACATAATGCATACTCTCATAAACAGACGCGAGCAACCAAACTCTCACACATCACATACACAACACACACACGCACAGGCACACCATAACACATACACAAACACACCATAACACATGCACAACACACACGCACTCACGCATAGACACATAATATATACATTGATTACATTGCATCCACCAATGAATTGTAACGAACTCACTCGACGCGGGAGGAAGACCTGGAGTCCTGAAATACAGGGCTACCCTAGTTTAGGCTCCAGTCCACTCCATTTATTATACTGTCTGTACTGTGTTACATCAATGTGGAAAAATAAATGAATTTTTATTTTATTTTATTTTCACGAAAAAAAATAGGTCTACTGACCAATGTGTGGTTGGAAAACAAACAAAACAAATAAATCACGAAGCACGTGCATATCCGAGATAGTGGTGGACAGTCGTCTTTATAGTCTTAGCTATGGGAAAGCAATGATGAGACGCTTGCTACTTGCACAATCGTGCGAATGCCGCGTACGCACATTCCCTCTCAATGGGAAGCGGCATCTGCTACAACCGTATTAGATTGTTTAGTAAAAAGATAGTCTTTGTTTATTTCGATTTTATCTTCACTACTCTTTTATCTGATTTGGAGGTTAGAAATTCTGTGTCAGATGAATTATAGTTGGTTACACTGTGTGGTCCAAACAAGCAAAATTTAATCTGTCATGTATAGTCGGCCTTATAATGTTCCCACTGCTGGGACTCAGGCCTCCTCTCTAGGAGAGGGAATGGGCCGTAATCCACCACGCGGGCCCAGTGCGGGTTGGTGGATGTCACATGTCTTCGAATTTTTGGTTCTAGGACATGCCGGTTTCCTCACGATGTTTTCCTTCACCGTTTTGAGAGCAGTGGTGATGAAATAAATTACACAAAGTAATGCGCCTGGCTGGGTTTGAACCCGCGACCTACAACTCGTAAGTCGGGGCCGTTACCACTCGGCCACCACTGCTCTATTCTTGTCAATCAAATCTGTCATGTCCTTGTCATTAATTCACTTGTGACTAAAGTCATGTCCAAAAAACAAATTATCTCCTGCCAAAAACATCAAGTCACAAATTGTAATTCCAACCTTTGATCCCATCACAGCCGTATTGCATTCCTAGCAGTACGATGATTCGTTAATAGCATATCATTATGAAATTCCAACGCCACTTGATCAAAATCGTGACCTGTCGACTTCTACTTACCTCGTTGTCAAGTGCTCAGGACTTATAAATAAGGTTTCTATATAATTTTAGCAAGAGTTACACAATATACAATGCTAATATATGCAGAATTTTTAACGCTGCCATTGATTCCGTTTCCTGAGGCATCCATACGTGGTTTCTATTTTTATATAACAAGCTATTATCTATGTTTGTAGAAAGTATTGAAAAACATGTTTCTTTTAGATTATTGTAGCTGGTTAGATTGTGTTACACTGCTATCAGATATTGCGCTTTTCTTCCTTATTGGGTTAGTTTTAGTTGAACCTGCGTTTATATTTCCTGAGATTTTCCTATCTTATTATAGATTAGTTCTTTAGATAGCGCTGCAAGTTTTTCTTTCTCACCCTGATTATATATCTTTAATGTTTATAATTTCTCGTGAGCTGAGAGTCTGCTGTTTGCACAACAATACATAGAAAAGCCAGGTGTTGAAATATAGTCAACTTTCCGGGTTTACTGGAGAGCAAAGACAGCAAAAGTTTATTGTGAAGTGACGGATCTCTAAATATCTTTTTTTTTTGATTATTTATAAACGCAAAAATCGAATTGTCCTTGTTTTATAGTTACTACGCATTAAAAGATCCTGAATGAGGAAGCCAGGGCAACAAAAAAAGAGTTCTGTGCCCAGCAGTGGGCGAAGTTGCTGTTAATGATAATGGACACAAAGTTATGAGACAAAAATTATCATAGTAGAGACTTGATGAGAATCCTGGTACTGACAACAGCTCTTAACATATTGACATAATACCAACCATTTTACGCGTAATGAAACCCAGTCATCTGTGGACGAAGCTAAACACAAATAATTTAGCCAAACGCATATGTAAATTTGTTCTCACATATGCGTAACAAACTTAATAATGCTGTTCCGGAAATAGAAACTGAACTCAAAAACAATAGATATAAGGCGGGAAATGAAAGAGAAATGAAGGTTGTGTTGATGACAGCTATAAAAAAATGACTTTCTCTACAAGTTCACACCTCTTTGCAAAAGCGTCAAGTACGAGTAGCGGAACAGGAAGTGATGAGTCGTGCTATTGTCGTTACCTTGAACGGATCTGTTAACTTTTTAAGAATATTATCACTTTTTGTTTTCGTTTTTTAACGTTTTGTTTTCTCAATTGGCTCCATAAGTGTCACCGTTAAGGGGGACATGGTTATGAAGATTACTTTGACACTTGACTGTGCTTAACCAGTGGGTTCGTAACTGGCACAACCATGATTTTATGTATGTATTGCGGACTTGTAAGTAAGACGCGAAACAAAAAATAATGGGGCAGTAATTAGCTAAATGTATGGTAGCTTGGCTTGTCTTAGGTAATAGCTTTACGTGAAGAGGCACAATTGCGTAATGATCGGCTTTGCAATTCCCGAAACTGATGGGGTACAAGTTCAAAATGTTTAAAAAAGTATTTTATGTCGTTTTTATAATATATATATATATATTTTTTTAGGTTGTAAAATCATCTAAAGACAAATCCCTCTCTTGGGCGGAGCGAGAGATAGTGTCAGACTTTTACTGACTAAAAACCCACTCCTGTTCCTTCTTTGCCTTCATCCCGGGGCCCCGGGCTTCACTTTCACACTACCCGTGGCCCCAGTAGGCTTCGGCCCTGCTGGGCCCCTACGATTTGCTGACATCTCCCTGAGGCGCGCGTGGAACAATACGCACCGTCGACAACTTGGGCTCGGTCCGGACAGTTACCGGACGGTCGGACGGCGAGATGTCGTTTTTATATAGCATGGGTAGTATGACAGCAGAACGAAAATATGCCTCTTTAAGATGAGAGAGAAGGATAGGCAGCTACACTGTATGAATCCGACAACTGTCAGCCGCGCCATCCTATAGTAATTGTAGTGTAACTATTCTAAATGTTATCTATTTGAATTCCTTTTTTATACCTAAGATTTCCAATACCTTCAAATTTATGGTGGTTGAAGCTGATTAAACTAAAATTACAACTTGGCGCCAGCCAAGCCTATCAGAATTTTCACATCACAATCACGTTGTTACCGTCAAGAAAGGAAAAGTGTTGAAGCTTTGCGATTCTCGTAACTGATAACTCGTTGACAGCTCGTTGACCTGTTTCTTTTTAGTGTCATCTTTGACCCAGCAATTACTTCACATGACTTAATTCTGTAGATGACGGATCTGTGTGAATATTATAATGTATATGTTACGTAGAAAATATTATAATTTTCTTTTTTGTATTTTTTACAAATGTTTTTTCTTTTTTTTTATTATTGATAGGCTCGCGTTTGACCACCATCTCACCTGATGGTAAGCGATGATGTGGCCGACAATGGAGCACGCTTGCCTAGAAGTAACATATTCACTCTTGACTAAAAGATCCCCAAGTTATAGCTATCAGGAAACACAGACTCTGGCAGAGAATTCCACTTCTTAGCTGTACGCACAATAAATGTGTTCCCAAAACGCTTTGTATTTAAGGGTAGGATGAACCGGTGGCGAAACGCGGTACGTTTAGTTGTCCGATGATGGAACGGACTTGGTGGAATTAGATTGTGCAATTCCAGTGCACACTCCCCGAAATGTAAACGGTAGAAAACCGATAGGCTGGCAACTCAGCGCCGATGCCCAAGGTTTTTGTTTTCCAATCTAATGAAGCTATGACTCCAGAACTAGATATTGATATACCTCTATTTCAGGAGTCAGTTTCTTCTTCCTGAATACATGGTGCTATGCAAAATTTAAAACGCTTAAATTTTTGGAACAAAAATATATTACAATAAAGTTAAGTTCAGTTAGACTTATTAAATAGAAAAAGTTGGATTAATATTTTTTTTTTTTTGCTAGAATCACCTATTTTACAAATCATATAATAGTCTACATAATTCAAATTTCTCCTAAACGAAAAATTTCATACATCAAAGTTCACAACAATGTAATTAAGTTTTAATACGATAACTATTTGAAAGTATATACGTATTCAATTGATGTTGCAACGATAAAACACGTCTAGCATATAGCAAAAGCAAGCAAGCACACAACATAGATGGAGGAGACACTCGACAGATACAAACATTTTCGCATAACCGACCTTTTGGCCGTGAGAGCGGAGAAAGCGGTAGGGCCGACGTCATATATGGCGTATTACGTAGATGTGGATAACTTTATGTTACTGTGGAACAAGTCGACTTAGGTTCTGCGTTAAGAAAAGATGCTTGAGTCAATGACATTGCAGATAATTACGAAGCGTATAAAATAGAATAGAATATAGAAATTATTACTATTAATATCGAAGCAACTAAGCTGAGAAATGGGTGTGTTATTAAAAGATACTAAGACAATGACAATGCGGATAGATGCGAAAATATAGAAATTATTGTAGAGATGGAAGTGACCGAAGTGAAAAGATAAGATTGGTTAAGACAGTGACGGTGCGTGTCACCGATAGATAATAATTTGATGTACCTTATCATTCGAACAATCGAAACTATGGTAGCCTTGATTATCCATGAACGAGAAGGCAATGGTGGTAAGAAGGTTACGTTAGAGAAAATAGCAATTTCATCAAATATTAATAATGCAAGACAGAAAATAAATAAACTTGGTAGGTAAAATATTCAAAAGTGAAAAGCATAATAGAGTCTGAATGCAGCAAATATTTTTGAAAGTAAAAAACCATTAAAAAATTATAATAGATTTTTATTTCTTATTGACACAAAGTAAAAAATATCGATTTAGATAATTATAGATGTGCCAAACCAAAGCGACCCAAAGGTTGACTGGCAGAAAATGCCAAAGGCATTAAGTCCGGCTCTGTAAAGTATTTAATAAATAATAAAGAAAAAATATGCAAAAAAGACAATCTTAAATTTTACCTACACGCCAGATGCATTTTTAATACAAAATTACTTACGTTGAAGAATATTCAACAACACACAGACCTGAAGATTATCATAATCAGACACAAAGTTCAAGATCGCATGCACCGGTTTGAAGAACTGGCTTATTCGAAATCCGTGAAATGTGGGCAAGGGGTGAAAGTGCATCCTCGACCTCGGCACTGGTCTCACTTTCGACGTTAGTGGAGATATAATACGCATATCGGATATGACTTGACGTCAGATGACGGATATTATGAAAAGTCAAATTTATTATAATTGCTAAATGAATTCAGAAACTAGATCAAGGTATGTATACATAATAGGTACATATATATAAATGAAAATGAATAGCTAAAAGTGTTGCTAAGTGCAAAACTCGAGAGTGACGACCAATTTGATTGAACCTTTTTTTATAGTATTTGTTGAATTCTCAGGAAGATCCTTATATGGAAAAAATAGAAGATAACTCGTAAAATGCACATTTTTCTTTATTACATTCAAAACTGTTCCTAGCTGACAATATTAGCGTTTGCTACCAGTTACAATAGCTTTTGACAACGCAATGTTTACCGGGCAGTTAGTTTAAAATAAAAATGCACTTTGAAAAGTAATGTTTATAATACATAAATTATATGCATGTGTTATTAAAAAGAAGAACCATTTATAAACTCAGTTTTCTCATCGTCCGCGTATGCGACAATACGGACGCCGCGTAAGTGGCAGTCGAAGCAAGTCGTCCATTAGCAGGTTCCATAATGGCGGACCAAGGAGAGAACCCTGCGGGACAACTACTAAAACCTAGAATCAACAGTGATCACCACCAAAAAAGCGCCGAGGCAATGACGAAACGATTCAACCGTGTCGGATGCCGCTGCGAAATTAATCACAATAGAACAGCGAAGGAAAAATTTTTACGTCCGTCAATATCAAGCAGCAGACCTACCAGATCTAAGTAAATAGGCTCCAAGGGACGGACGCTAACAACTGGGGTAAGTCCAGTTCTAAATTGTGAGCTGAGGAGCAGGCTGCTCTTATTGAGGTATAAGGAATAGGCCAATTTTTATAAAAAGAATTTTAGAACCAATCAAATCGGGATTGTGTGTCCATATTTGCTACCTACAAAGATAAACGAGCTACTGAACACTCAATAGACGGTGCTCGTTTGTGTGCAAATTACAAATACGCGAGCATTGAGAACAGAAAGTGGAGCAACGAACTCTTCGAACATGGACATGTTGTTTATATATTTACTGTCCTTTTCATTTGCTTTGCCGAAGAAACAACATTCTAGTGATTCTTGCTAAAGAATTTAAAAACGATGTTGAAACTTTGGTGGTTCTTATATTCTTTATTGTACACAAAACTTTAAAAAAAAAATAGGACAGTTTGGCCAGCAACAATCCACAATTGAGTTTTCTTAGACCAAACCTTATTAGACATAGAGAGAAAGTAATTTTACTCACGAGGATAACTAACATAGGTGCATAACAAAATTAAGTTTTATTAACATTAATTAAATCATACTTAAAACTAAAAAATATAAACTAAACAATTATATTTACAGCAAACCTATACTTATACAATACATATGGGTCATGTTGACAGGAATGTTGTACTGAATAACTTGGTCATATTTGATCAATATAATTAAGTACGTCACTATTTTTGAGATGATGCCTTTTAACATGTAATAGTGCAGGGTTGCCGCATTGTTCGAAAGAGTCAACGCGGCTCTAGAACGCAAAGAACAACTGAAGGTTCTCTCTGGTTCTACCCAGAGCGGAAATAGTACATTTTGATACAAGTGCAGAAAGTTTGTCATTGTGACCGAGGCGGAATCCGCACGAGCCATAGGCGAGTGTGTTATGGAGCCGAGGGCTGCAGTAACAAATTATTGCATGTGTATCAAACGACTTTTTTCAATACACTTACAAAATGAATAAACGGGGGTTGACCGACGACTCGTGGGGGTCGACGCGCGCCCGGCCTGATACAATAAATGTAATAAAATTGTGGCGGGGGAGAGCACGCGCACTTATCTGCACTAGTGCGGAAAACGGTCTATTGCCTGCCTAAAAGCCGTGGGATAAGAGTAATGTTTTCGAGTAAGTGTATTGAAAAAAATTTGATAATTTCCTGCCTTCCAAAAAAGATGTAAATGTGCAACCAGGCTGCGGTGGATACAGAATCATCATCATCGACATCATTTCAACCGAAAGAAGTCCACTATTGAACACAGACCTCCCCCAAGTGTCGCCACATCGACCGGTCCTGCGCGTCGCACATCCATTGGACTCCCGCAACCCTCACCAGGTCTTTGGTCCATCTTGTGGGAGGCCTTCCAACGCTGCATGTTCCGGTACGCGGACGCCACTCAGGAACTTCTCGGCCCCATCCACAATCTGTTCTACGAGTTATGTGCTCTGCCCTCTGCTACTTAAGAGGCTACTTTTTCACTCGCCTATCGTCAACATCGAGCAAGGTTTAAAAGTTTGTTACTTCATCTAACGCAATCCAACGCGATGTTTGACGAAGAGGCAGAAAAAAGAGAGAAAACGCCTGAAAACTCTGTTAGCATGCGGTAATTCCGTGATTTATTCGAATATTTCACAAAACTTGTTCCAGGAAATATGTGTTCTTTTTTTAAGCTGTTGATCCCCGCATTAACGCCGGCGTTCACGCGCCATTGTCTTACTATTGTGTCTCTAATTACGCACTCAAAAGGTTAAACCCTTAAAAGTTTTTTGAAAAAAATTGTTGTCATTCAGAATCTTAATTGAATTTGCAAAGCCTTTATTGTTATATTTTTTTACTTTTTTAATTTTTGAGTATACCTATTATGAAGTGTCAAAGTTCATGCAAAATAGCTGATTTTCAGAGGTCTTTACTGGATTAGTTTTACACAAATGTACAAATTGATTTCAATAGAAGCCTAGATAATATCCACAAGATAGTGGTGTATCCAAAATATCTAGAGAAAGATGTGTAATAACATCATAATCACGTAAGAGCCGTTGTATGAAAATGTACCTCGAAAAGGACGCTCCTAAGTTAGGTTCTCCTGCGGATATTTTCCTTCTTGATACAGAATAAATAAGCTATAAAGTAGTACTGAACCGATAGCAAGAAAATTGGATTAATTTATGTGAGGTGTAATGGGCATCTGTAGGATACAGGTGATTCTAGTCAGTAAAAGTTCGACACACCCTCTCGCACCACCCTGGAACAGAAGAAGATATTTAATGATTCTCCACGTGAAAAAAAAGACCAAATGCGACGTTACACCGTCCTTCAGAGTTAATTTTAAAAGTAATAATTGTTATGACAAATGACAAAATGACATTTATTTACAGATATATCTTGACATTCTCATTTAATACATGACATTTCAAATTGTAATTAAACTATTGACATATTATTTTTCTGAACTAAATTGAAATATTAATTGTACTTAATTTTTTTTTTTGCAAGAAATTGTATTAATAAAAAAGCTTGTGATTTGCATACCTCACTTTTAATAACTTTATATAATTACCCATATTAGCAAATAAATGATTATGAATTATGATTTATTACTGTTAAAATTAACTCTGAAGGACGGTGACTACACCGTCCTTTCGCACCGTCGCATTCGATCTTTTTACCCATTCAATTTGACCATCTTCTTGCACCATCATGTAAAAGTGATTTGATGTTTTCCCGCCTCAAATAAGAATCTAGCTCTTGGTGCAACACAATATTAGTTTTATCTGACGAATTTTGACGTTAACGATATACATTGACGTACGTTACAATATAAGGTTACATTATGCGTGAAACATGACCTTTCCTCTCATTGTGACTTGTTGCGGGCTATCAAAGTAAATTGAGATGCGTTAGGTAACAGTTATATTACGTGCACACCCATCCTTCTAAACTTAGTCCGGTCCAGGTCATGGCCATATGTCATTTCGATGCCTTTCTATCTAGATTCGATTTCCACAACATTATGACTAACAACAATTTAATTTTTTTTTGGTTGTTATGATAAAGGCGGATGTTACACTACTCTTTAATGTATCTTAGAAGCTTGAGTCATCACAATACTGGACAGAAGCGGTCTTAACCGTTTCGAAGCCCTGGGCAGCAGATCTTTGCTAGGCCCTTGTCCTTTTTGCAAAGCATGTGAATCAAAACTGTGTATTTCTTATGATAAGTGAGAGATGCAAAATTTTGAAAATGGTACTAATGGTGCATGAATGTCTAGTTTAAATATTATTTTAGAAGATTTATAAAAATGAACAATCATAATAAAATATTAATTATAATAACTTTTAATAGTCCTCTTACACATATTATGGCAAGGCTTTATAATGAAAGGTCCAATTTGATAGATAACCCTATCGATGTCTTCTCCATGAGCATCGCTTCATACAGTGCGAATAATGTTCGTCGTTATATTTCGGTGTGTTTTGTATTTGTAGTGTTCTGGATTTAGGTGTTCTGAAAATAAAAAGTTACAAATATATTTTTTCTAAACATAGTGCTGCGCGAGGCCCCTACAAGAGCCCCGAGTGGTTACCCTGCTTGCAACCCCCTAAAACCACCACTACGACAGGCAAAGGCACTTCCGATTTTCTACAGTCGAGTCTATTCTCTGTTCTCCTTGTGTTCATGTTCTTTCAGTACCTAATCCTCAAGTTTACCTCACGATCTTCGTTTTCTTATGCTGTTGCGTCGTACAGCTTGAAATGAGTCTATGGGCTTCTTTCAGTAAGCTTTTTTGGAAGGACCTGGGCTAGTCTGGGGTCTACTGCAGTGTTCCTAATGGAGAGAAGTAGAGTTGTCATGCATACTGATAAATAACCGGACGCCGCTTCAAGCGTGCTGCAAACTTGACAGTTAGATCGCAGTCTAGCACTGGTTTATATCACTTAAAAAGACAAAAATCTAGATCATGTGTGGCTTCCATAATTTTTGATGAGACCCAAGCTGAGGTCCTATTCGTTTTGTAACTAATTTACTTCCTATTCCTGATTTAGGCATTTGATGTTGAGTATTTATCAAAGTCTAATTCAGTCTGAAAACCTGTCAAAATTTGGCAGTTAAGTAGGGTTTGAGACGTTCCTAACACTCAATTCAGAAACCCGGCCTTAGACAAGTTTCCCCCAATATAATGATAAATAATATTTATTTTGCAAATAGGTTTTTAAAAACACTTTTAAACATCAATTGTTTTCGTCAATGTAAACCCTGAAAAGAAACAACGAAACAAACTCGACGTCAAAGTCTCTTTTAAACTCCATATAGCAAACATGTAATGGTCAAATCATATGAGAACCATGCAGATTGGTGTCTAAGATGGTATTTTGAGGAAAGAACCAAACAGTTTTGAGTGGACCTGTCCAGTCAGTGCAAGCATTTGTCAGTATTCGTGTAGTTCAACTCAGGACTATTAAAGAGCGCAACGACTTGACGAACAATACCAAAAAATTGGCATTTGGATAGACGGCATAAAGTACTGAAAACT
The DNA here is from genome assembly GCA_905147345.3 of Mythimna impura. Classification (NCBI taxonomy): domain Eukaryota; kingdom Metazoa; phylum Arthropoda; class Insecta; order Lepidoptera; family Noctuidae; genus Mythimna; species Mythimna impura. Next base: position 27,864,875 of record LR990348.1, on the reverse strand, counting down.
GCCAGACATTATTGTTAAAATTAAAGAAAAGGAAACAGTAATCCATATAGTTCCCACATTCACAATAATATAAATAATAAAATTTACTAATAATAACTTACCACCACCTCGTTTACTTTACCATCATATTTACTCACATTCCCCGACATTCCGGCGCAAACCGCAAGTTCTTTAGATGCGCGTACGCATCTAGCACGCAGTGAAAGGTTACCGCGGCTGTGACGCAACTTCGATCACCCGTCGACCCGAGAGTTACTGATGCGATGTGCATACTTCTGTGACGCTTTTTACTTTTCGTTTTGCGTATGAATGAGCACTTTGAATACTTCGTTGCTCTTATGTTAACCTCTTACAATATATGCGTAGGCGCAGTTAAGTAGCCTCATTATTATGGACTTTCTGAAGGTGTTTCATCTCCACTTGTCTCATCATTCATCATCATTTCAGTCGAAAGACGTCTACTGTTGGACAAAGGCCTCCCCCAAGTTTCGCCATAATGATCGGTCCTGTACGTCTCGCATTCATCGGATTCCCGCGACCCTCATCAGGTCATCGGTCCTCCTCGTGGGAGAGTTTTCAACGCTGCGTCTTCCGGTACGTGGTCGCTAATCCAGAACCTTTCGTCCCCATCGACCATCTGTTCTGCGAGCAAGCCCACTGCCACTTAAGTTTGGCGATTCTTCGGGCAATGTCGGTAACCAATCTCCTGCGGATATCCTCATTCCTGATTCGATTACGCAAGGAAACCCCGAGCATAGCCCTTTCCATTGCATCGGATGGCCGTTGGGGCCGAAAGGTTCTGGAATGGCGATCACATACTGGAAACGTAGCGTTGAAGGCCTTCTACAAGGTGGACCGATGACTTGGTAACGGTTGCGGGAGTCCGATGGATGCGAGACGCACAGGACCGTTCATTGTGGCAACACTTGGGGGAGGCCTATGTCCAGCAGTGGACGTCTTTCGGCTGAAATGATGATGATGATGATGATTTAGAAATATATAAGTATGTTTATCAGTTATCCAGCCAGTACTCATAGCACAAGCTCTGCTTATTTTGTGACAAGATGGCGTTGTGGAAAGTTGTCGAATATTATTATTACTTTAGCCATCTAAATTCAAATTCAAAACTTTCCACACGGACATATATTTAACTATCGAATCGTAAAGTACATTTTAATGCACCACACAACAATGCATCTACATTTGAAACACCTAAATTACCATAGAAGCTTTGACGTCTTACGGAAGATGAAATAATCACTGATCTTGCGTAAGTGCCCCAAGCGAAATACCGGTAACTATATTATCGGTGTATAGAACTGGCCCTACGGTCGTCGACCTCTCGTCCATATTAGTTACTAATCGCCTTTCATTTTTATAGAGACTGACCATCTATGGACTGGTTTATATTTAGACTGCAAAACTGTTATATTTTCGACACTCTCAAGGGAATCAAAATTCATAGGGTACTTCCCGTTGACCCAGAATCCTGAAATTTGGCATAAAGCAAGGTCTTATAATACAGATATAGGAATAAATATGAAAACAGTAAATTTGTTGTTACGTCAGAAGATTTTTTTTTTTTTGCGATCCGGAAAAATCTTCGTAACTCAATTCGGGAATTGAACTGTTTGCATAGGTAAGTTTGTACGAAACCCTCAGTGCGCGAGTCCGACTCGCACTTGCCCGGTTTTTACTCTTAAATAGCGTTGCAGCGGTCTTTGATTCTTAGCTACAGGGAATGACGACGTATGTTTAGTTACGAAGGCTACGGAACACAAAGGGCAACTAGAACACAGGTGGGTCTGTAACATTTTCTAATGTATTGTATGTGTGGTGTTCATTAGAATCACTACTTTGGGAGTCGGGTTTATAAATTAAACAAGCAAATTATCATCAGTACCTAAGCAGGCACAACTCAAGAATGACGTCTAGTTGTCCCCTGGGACGGGTCGAGAGTGCCCACGACGCCGACGTCATTACTTGCGTTGCCCTATATTTAATGTGTAATGCGTACCACGTAGGCGCATTACTTTGTCTAATTTATTTCATCACCGCTACTCTCAAAACGGTGAAGGAAAACATGTGACATCCACCAACCCGCACTGGGCCCGCGTGGTGGATTACGGCCCATTCCCTCTCCTAGAGAGGAGCCTCAGTCCCAGCAGTGGGAACATTAAAAGGCCGACTATGCTATGCTATATATTACGTGTGTACCACAATATAGTTAATTGATTTAAATATCAACAAGTAGGTTGCTGTTTCCTAACAGAGTCTATTAGATTTTCCTACAACCATATCATGTACATTGTGGAATGCAATAAATAATTGAGTATTGAGTATTGAGATTCATAGCTCTAAGCCTGTCTGCTACCATATTTCCAATATTGTTGAAGCAAACAAATGAATTTAAAAGCCTGATAAACCGTGTCGCTCCAGGAATTCGATCCGATCCAGGTGCCCCGGCTTTTAGAAAACCTCATGGGTGCTCATGCTCATTTGATGACTAGAAAAAGTGGCGAATTGTGTGGAGAGAAAAGCTCACATGATCGACATTTTGATAAAGGAGACAGTAACTGACATCCGTAGCCCGCATCGTTAATAAATGATAAATTGAGACAACATCACATACATTGTCCTGGTCCCAAACTAAGGTTTTCCCTTGTACTATGGAAACCACGAACAACAAAGGTACCACAAACACTCAGACCCGATACAAATATCTGTTTCATCAAAAAACATTTGTGTTGGTGCGGGAATCGAAACAGCGACCCTTGCGTCTCAATCGGCGCTTTAAACCACTGCGCTAAACGGATCGTCGGGTAATGAAAAAACGCCCATCCCTAAAAGGCGATTACTGATCTGTTTCTTGATGTCTATTCTCAGGGGTGCTCGTCACCCACTGTTTACTTCTCATGGGTGCTCGAACCCCTGAGCACCCACGGAGTCGGCGCCCCTGATCCGATCCATTTTACTACCTAAATTAAACTGTTAAAGGGATGGAGCTATATAGGGTGTATAGCTCTTTCTCGCTCGAACGACTGACATGGTAATTTAAGATCCCAGAGCGGAAAAAGTCATTTGATCTCGTGCTGCAGCGCTTGCTCTCAACTCACTCAATTACGAATTCAAAATAGAGATTAAAGCCTACACTGCTGCGCACACGTGTGCCACGTACGCCGATCTGGGCGCGTCGGTCTCCATACATTTCACATGGAAACTAGACTTGTAGAGCTACACTAGATCCACGCCACGCGACGTCGTTCTACGTACAAATCAGGCGTGTTACACGTGTGCGTCGGTCTAATGTAGTTCTTAGCTTTACTTTTGAATGTTGACTGGTCAAATTTCTCGGTTGACAGTCGTGTGTGGTGTGTATAAACCACGGACTAAACTCAGAGCTAATCATGTAACTTCATGGTAATCAGAAACAGTTTCACTCGACGTTTTCTCTGTGACTCAAACGTTTCTTCTTACTATTCTTAACCTATGTTATGTGATTAAGTTGGTTTCCTCCTCCTGCTACCGGTTTTAAATCCATCAATATCCAGGTCTTCAATGTTTCCAAGTCTATACAATAAGTACGTTTGTTTTAAACTCGCACAGAATAAACAACAGAGTAAAATAAAAATGTTAACATGCACATTTAAAACTAACAAAAATAATATTATTATAAACAAAAAAAAAACTGCAAGGCCAAAAAGGCTCAATCAAAACATAACGCAGCGCTGGTACCTATTCCAGCGCTGAGATATCACAGGTACTTATATCGCCTGTGATGCCATGGACACACTCACGGAACACAGACTAAATATTAAATTATAGATAGGTAATAAAAAATAACAATGTTAAATAAAAGTCTCTTGTGATTTTTTTTTCACCTTTTTTGACCCACTACAGAACAATGACCTACCTTTTTCCTCTTTCCCTTTCAAATCCCCGTTATTTTGATGTTATGAACCAATCCTGGCTTTAGATGTCAAGTTCGTCCCTACATATACAATGCGTTCCAAATAAGAATAGGATCGATTTCCATATTATGACGTCACGTCATACTGTCAAATCGAAGAATTATTATGGTGAGCAAAACTAGAAATTTTTAAAATTCTATTTATTTACGAACTGTGAACGAAAAAGTTTAATCAGAATCCAGTTCTTCAATTTTGCTCATCTCTGAGTTCTTAAATTTTGTCCAATTTCTTGCGATTTGACAGTATGACGTGACGTCATAACATGGCAATCGATCCTATTCTTATTTGGAACACATTGTATATGTAGGGACGAACTTGACATCTAAATCATCATCATCATCATCATCGCCTAAGAGTCGAGCTCAACTAATGTCAAAGTGCAAAGTGATATGCATTTTCCTATGCTTCTATCCTTTTCTGTCATTTAGAACCGTCATTTGCTAGAGTGAGAAAAAGAGCAGGAGTGCGATCGTACGCGATGGAATCGATGAGGCAATCGAGAACAGATGTAGCACAACCCTAACGTTTCCTGAGACCCACATTATGGGTAAACTTTCATATTATTATTTTAGCCTCATTTCCGAAAAAAATTTATCCATTCATCATCCTCCAAACTCTAGTTATTTATTTCTATTTAACCGCGTCATTTATTTAAAGCCTCTCTCAACTTCATTGACTGACATAATGTTCTAACCGTAATAGAAAAAAGTTATTACAAAACATTCATCATCAAATTATTATTTAATCTATCATAATTTATTATAACGTCCACAAGAAACAAGGTAATGGAAACCTGATCTTGCATCACAGATGCGGTAGTGCGTACAATCTTTGTGTACCTATGTAACTATACTATGTTCACTTTAAGATGAGTGCTTTGACATACGTCAAAAACCTCTTTCGTTTCTTTGCCCTATAGACACTGGGCTGTAATGTCAATCCTTAATTTGGAAAACGCTGGAATTGTACAGCGGTGTCGTTGTTTATGTACACGATTTTCTTTTTAAAGCAAATTATGACTAGTGTGATACTATACCTACTAAAGAGGAAACAAAAAGTCAAATAATAAAGTTTCTGTTATGCCATCATCATCATTATTATTATCACCAGCCCGATTTCACTACTGGGTATAAGCCTAGCTTTTAAATGGTTTCTAATTCTTGAATAATAATTTCATTTGACATATGTCATTTCAACCACAGTAATATGAAGAGACTTTAATCATTTTACGCACTTAAGTGATGATGTGTGAGAAGTAGGAAACACCATGATAACTATGATTAACAATTTGATATGCTGTTAAAACATCAATAGTAGGTTAATTATCGTTCATTAAAAAAAAGTTATATTTCATTACATAAACTTCCGTCTTGTTTCCCATGACGGTATGGATTAATTTTAATTAAAATGATATGAGAAAAATAATCAGAATTATTATCAGAATATTTACACTGTGTGTTAAAATAGAATAAACTTTATTGTATACCAAAATATTAACATTGTTACAGAAACTTTAGTCCCATAGACTAAAGTTTGTATTGTACCCATGTACAATAGCGGTATTATCGCTGACAGCGATATCTACCAGACAACCTTAGGATGGACTACAAGAACTTAAACTAAAAAGGGTGTACTCTGCGGTGTACTGCTAACAAATATTAATCAAACAAAATTTTACATTTAAAATATACGACACATAAAAAATAGGTCAGGTTTTTTTTTGTTGTTTGGACATACGTTGCCCCCATCAAGCCATCAATTTAGACCCAAGATGGGGGCGCGTAGTGTTCCACGAGCGCCTCTCTTAAGGCCTAAAACATACCTGTACTTGCACTAAAGCATGCAAATAGCTAGCAAGTGTGAGAGGTAACACCAGGATGGTATTGATTAACCCACCGAAAAAAAAAAAACACCAGGATGGTATTAATCAGTAAGAGTCTGAGAGACCCCTCCGCCAAACTTGAAATCATCATCATTTCAGCTGAAAGACGTCCACTATTGGACATAGGCCTCCCCCAAATGTCACCACAATGACCGGTCCTGTGCGTCTCGCATCCATCGGATTCCCGCGACCCTCACTAGGTCATCGGTCCACCTTGTGGGAGGCCTTCCAACGCTGCGTCTTCCGGTATGTGGTCGCCTTTCCAGAACCTTTCATCCCCATCGACCATCTATTCTGCGAGCAATATGCCCACTGCTACTTAAGTTTGGCGATTTTTCGGGCTGTGTAACCTTGGTTCTCCGGATACCTTCATTTACGAGCGCGAATATGTAAGGATAATAATTAATGGTATGGTATTTGCGTATACTTGGTCACATTCCTCATTGCTTTTAGGATCGTGACCCGCCACATAGCTGGTCAGTTTTGCACGGCGCAAGATTATGCGTGGGCTAACTTATAAATGGTAGTCTAAATTTATTAAACCGCCAGACCGTTACCGGCCATCGATTGGTCTTACGTTCGAATTCCAGGCCACTGAACTATTAGAAAGGGATTGCTAAAGTAACGTATAGCTCAACCGTTAAAATGGCGGTCGAAATGTCCTAAAATTGAGTTCTGGTTTTCATAATAAGCTAGTTCCCGCCCAGATTTCATAAGTGTTAGAAGAACTGAATAGATTTTATTGAATAGGTGATATACTTAAACAGATTTTGTGCTTGTCAGTCTCACTGTTGTGAGCATATCGTGGTTGCATTGGCAACTTTGAACTGCGTATGTTAAGAGCGCCCAAGCCCTGATTCTTCCCATACAAGCGCTCTCACGTGATTATGACGTTATCACACATCTTTCTCGAGATACTTTGGAAACTCTTGTGAATACTAACTTGTTTTCTATTGAAATCAAAATTAAACATCACAGGGCAACAAAGCGTTCAGGCGTCATCGTTCATCTCTCTTTTTTCGCGTTACCACTTTATCAAACATTGCGTTGGATAAAACAACAAGCTTTTAAACCCTGCTCATGTTGACTATAAACGGATCGGGAAGGGTCCTCTGAAGCATGAGGTTGCCCTGGGAGAATCCGGGTACAATTCCCATGTTCACCAGTGAGAAAATAAGACATTCTTACGAATAAAAGTTGATATTCTTTTAAGTTTTTGGTTCTACTAGTAATTTAAAAAACTGAGGAAGAACCTTAGCTTTAATAAAACTTTTTTTTTAATATTTGTTTTTTTAATAAATTATAATTTCGTACATTCCGTTTTTAATTTTTTTTACACCTGCCATGTTTTCTCTTCACCGCCTTTGGTTGACTGGTAGACTGGTAGAGAATGCCTAAGGCATTAAGGGCCTGTTTCTAAATGGAGTATTTTCAATTAAAAACGTCTCAAACCCTACTTAAATGACAAATTTTGACAGGTTTTCAGCCTAAAGTATTGTTTGAATCACCTTTGTGTTCCATGAAGTTTTAATACTTAAATCGTTTTAGGCATCGTATATAATTAATACTGGATTATACAGATTGTCGGTAACAGCTACACGAGACTAGATGCTGCTGCTAATGCAGGATTATTACAAACTAGGTTAGACTAGGGCTACCATTTTTAAAGCCGTTAGTTACATAATTGAGAGCGACAGTGCGTACCATCTTGATGAACATTAAGATGCCAATCCGCATTCTTGGTGGATTAGACGATCCTTTGGAAAGGCTGACAGAAATAACGATGTCTGTTAGTATGGTAGATACTCATTGGTGATAAATTTAATTAAACAAGGTATCTGGATGATTAAATGGAATAGACTAGAATAAACTTTATTGTATCCCACAAGAGTAACAAACCGGGCCTTGGTACAGGCCATGGTCCGGAGCGGGGAGGAGTGGTCGCCTTCTTCTGCGAAGCAGTAATGCTAGCAAAGGAGGCGGCCGATCGCGTGAGGCAAAGGTCCTCACGCCCCAACCGCCGCCGGGATTACAATCCCAATTTCCGGCCACCGTAAGCGCGGGCTTGCGGACAACGAGCAATGGGTAGCTCGCCGTCCGATCGTTCGGTAACCGTCCGGACCGAGCCCAAGTAGTCGACGGCGCGTAGTGATCCACGCGCGCCTCAAGGAGATGTCAGCAATAGGGGCCCAGCAGGGTCGAAGCCTACTGGGGCCATGGGTGATGCGAATGAGATCCCCGGGGCTCTGGAAAAATGGCAAAGAAGGAACAGGAGTGGGTTTTTAGTCAGTAAAAGTCTGACTCTATCTCTCGCTCCGCCCAAGAGCGGGGGATGTCATTAGATGATTTTCCAATCCGAAAAAAAAACAAGAGTAACAAAACTTTTACACAAAATTAAATCTATGGATACAATGGCGATATCTACCAGATAACCTTGGGATATACTTTACGAACTTAAAATAAAAATGGGGTAGTCTGTGGTGTACTGTAAAGTCTGGAAATAAGGAATTGTTTAACTGAATAAAGAACTTAATACCATAAGACTGTAACCTAATCTCTGAAAGATAAAAGATACTTACATTAAGATACGGGTACAGAATGTACCCAAGCAAGAACATATAATAATCATCATCATCATCATCATTTCAGCCGAGAGACGTCCACTGCTGGACATAGGCCTCCCCCAAGCGTCGCCACAACGAACGGTCGTGTGCGTCTCGCATCCATCGGACTCCCGCAACCGTTAGCCGTTAACCGTTGTTATAATAATATAATATAATATTCACACAACTATCAGACAACGCCATCTGGTCCCAAGCTAAGCAGAGCTTGTGTTATGAGTAGTAGACAACTGATAATCATACTTAAATATTTCTAAATACATATTATATATAAATTACACCAGACACAGAACAAATGATTGTGCTCATCACACGAACATTTGTCCTGGGTGGGAATCAAACCCACGACCTCCGGCATAGCAGCCAGGGCCACTAACCACTAGATCAACAGGCCTGTCATATGAAATAAATAATCCAAATAATAAAAATCTGCAAGTGCCCTAAGACAGTGAGACGGTCGCGGCAGACCACGAAGAAGATGGCGGGACGAACTGGGCAGATTTTACCAGAACAAGAAGGAGTAAACTCGGGCTTGTGAAAGATGGAAGGAGTTGAGAGAGACCTTTGTCTGGCTATGATCTGGAGCGAGGAGGAATGGCTGACGGTCGCCTCCTTCTGCGAAGCAGTAATGCTTGTGAAGGAGGGGGCCGCACGCGTGAGGGAACGTAGGTCCTCACGCCCCAGCCAACGAAATTCCGACCTCGACTACCAGCCACGGTAGACGCGGATGTCGAGCAATAGGTAGCTCGCCGTCCGGCCGTCCGGTAATTAACTGGACCGAGCCTAGTCGTCAACAGAGCGTAGTGATCCACGCGCTCCTCAAAGAGATGTCAGCAAACCGTAGGGGCCCAGCAGGGCCGATGCCCGCTAGCTTATAGAACCGCAGGGAATTTCTGAAAAGGAAACCCGTAGTCCTAGAACACAAAGGGCAACTGAAGGACACAGATGTGGTTTTAGACAGTAAAAGTCTGATGCCCTCTCGCTCCACCCAGAGCGAAAGAAGTCATTCAAGTCGTCAAGAAGGTGTGGGACAAAAAGTAAATTCGCAAACCCGAACTAATCCCTCTAACTACTTCACTAGTTGACCCGTGTTATGCAAGTATGCATAACACACGTCTTCCTATGACAGGTGATTAGCTTGGTCGTCTGCATTCGTTACACGCGTAAAAGTGGTCGCATAAAACTTGCGACATTACCTTTTGTATTGCTGAGTATGCATGAGACGCATCTTGTGGTCTTTTGAGAGACGGGAGAGTGGAAATGTTAGTTCCTTATGGGGGACATGGATTAATTATCATTTCAAAGAGTCTTCCGCCCGTGTTTCTGTCGAATCCATAAATCAAATTATTTTTATTATACTATCTGCGGCACCTGTGGTTTCACAATTAAAATCCATCTGGGCGAGCGATAATACTTATTACTTATGTAAATTTAGTAATTAGCTAGATACTTGGGGCTAATTGTCATAATCCATTTATAGATTTCACGTATATACCACAGTGTCTCAAGACGAAAGTCTATGACCATTGAGTGTTGCCAGTGATGACATATGGTCGTTTACAATGGGCCTCATCAGAAGGATTAAAGTCACCCAAAGGGCAATAGAAAGGGCTATGCTCGAAGTTTCCTTGCGTGATCGAATCAGGAATGAGGATATCCGTAGGAGAACCAAGGTTACCAACATAGCACGAAGAATCGCCAAACTTAAGTGGCAATGGGCAGGGCACATTGCTTGAAAAACGGATGGCCGTTGGGGCCGAAAGGTTCTGGAATGGCGACCACATACCAGAAGACGTAGCGTTGGAAGGCCACCCACAAGGTAGACCAATGACCTGGTGAGGGTCGCGGAAATCCGATGGATGCGAGACGCACAGGACCGATTATTGTGGCGACACTTGGGAGAGACCTATGTCCAACAGTGGACGTGTTTCGGCTGAAATGATGATGATGATTTTACGCATCATTCGCTTTTGTACTTTACTTTTAATATTCATGTATAAGTACCACAATTTAAGTAAGATAGTAATCAACAGGCTTAGAGCTATGGATCATTGTAGACACATTTTGCTTGGCAACATACTTGTAAGTTAGAAACGTTCAAGATAAACACGCAACCTAAACATTAAAACTACACACGAAATCTACACTAATATTATAAAGAGGTGAACTTTGTTCATCATCTTCCTGCCCTTGTCCCATCTTATTTGGGGTCGGCGCAACATGTTTTTTTCTTCCATTCTATCCTATCAACCGTCATGCTATCACTAACTTCCTTTAAAGAGGTGAACTTTGTTATTTTTATTTTATTTTTTTGTAGGAGGTCTTTTATTGTCTCTGAAAGTCTTTTTTCACCGATAAAAAGCTGCTTTATTCCTGAGTGACATAGGCTATATTTTATGTATGCGAACGAAGCCGCGGGCAAAAGCTAGTTGGACAGAAAATTAAAACTGGACACAACAAACAGACACACACAGGCATTAAGTCCGCCTCTGTAGATACTTTTGTGTGCATAAAGGCATTTAATAAATGCATAAATAAACTAAATAATAAACCGATCAAAATAAATCAATATAATAAACAACAAGATACCTAGGCTTTTTTATTGGGTTTATCTGTGCGATGCTAAGCTTTTTTAATGAGTTTATCTGTGCTGTGTGTGTGTGTTTGACAACTTTATTTTATATGTCTAGAAACTCCTTACAAAATAATATCATAAAAGGTATATAGGTACTTGAATTATTAATGACCCACTGGGCCCGGCCGGTTCAAAAGTGACAGTATTATCGCCTTGATCCAGATTTACTGAAGGTACTCGGACGCCAGATAGGCAGGCACAGGACATAGTGCTCGGAAAGGTTCAGATAGGTCTAAGAAATATAACAACTGAGGTGGAAATTAAATATGAACTGCGATGCACATTTGCGAGACATTAATTGATTCATCTGCAATGTCGATTTCGAGCGTCGATAGCGAGTTCCGCTAGCGACTTTGCAGCTTATACACAATGGCTTTCTTACGAGTATGTGTATGAGGCCTTAGCATTGTATTTTGATTAGGATAGATAAGATGTATCTCCCTTTCTGTAAATAAATTTATTATTATTAGCCACGAAGAGAAAAAGCTGAAAATAACATTTGTAACCGCTGTTAGCAGTACATACAAAGTTGTTGATGGGGAACAATATTAAAATCTGAACACTGCTATTCACGCCTATTATAAGTATACACGGCTTACACCATATTATTGAAAACAACATTAATAAGTACAATATGAGATAGAAATGATTATCACAAAATTATACATAAAATACTGAGCAAGTGCGAGTCGGACTCGCGCGCTGAGGGTTCCGTACAATCCGCAATTCCCGAATGCAGTCTCGAAGATTTTTCCGAATTGCAAAAAAGTTTTTTTTGACGTAGGTAGGACAAATTTAATGTTTTCAGATTTATTCTTATACCTGTGCTATAAGACCTTTCTTTATGCCAAATTCCAGGATTCTAGGTCAACGGGAAGTACCCAATGAATTTTGATTCCTTTGAGAGTATCGAAATATACGTTTTTTGTGACATAAACGGCCGTATCTTTTTTATTCGTTAACTTAGAAGTTTGATTTTTTCACAACTTCAAGGGACCGCAGACCTGAGTACCTATATGGTTTTTGTTAATTTCAACTCGATACCTGCACGCTTTCTTGAGATAAATGCTCTTGACAGACAGACAAACAGACGAACGGACAGACAGGCAGACAGACAGACAGACAACAGTGATCCTATAAGGGTTCCGTTTTTTCTTTTGAGGTACGAAACCCTAAAAATAAAATAAAAAAACAAAATTAATATAAAATTAAAAATAGAAAAATAAATTAAAATTTAAAGAGAGAGAGAGAGTTTATAGAGAGTATAAAACTGAAGTGTATAAAATTAATGTTATTAAAACAATACATCGAATTAGTAACCGTCCCGTCTATCACAACATACATCACGTATTACACAGGGTAGCACACATGGTCACTACACTTAAAGTAAATAATCAAACTAATAACTCTACACAGTGGCGACTAAAATTAAACTTGCAGCTGTTACCGTACAAAAAACAGCTTGATTTTAATCGTTATTAGTGGTAAGAGAACAGGTTTCCGTTCAAACCTGAAGGGTTGAGCAATAGGAAGTGTTCCGAGGTTTTTGCAAGCAGTCTGAGTATTGAGCAATATCTAAGGACCATTTATAGATAAATGATGGAACATTTTCTTGGTATTTTTGCGGAATGGTCTACGGATCGTCGTGTGATGTAACTTACGTAATAAACATTTAAATGATTTAGGTTATGTTGACAGTAACAGGTTACTTAGGGCGGGTTTCTGAATTGAGTATTTCGAGTTAAGAACGTCTCAAACCAAACATAACTGCCAAATTTTGACAGGTTTTCAGGGCAAAGTAGAGTTTGAGTAATTCTCAACTTCGAATGCTTAAATCAGAAACCGAGGGTTAAAGTTGTCAAAAAATAAAAGGCCCGTTTTGACAACTGTCAAAACGAATACTTAAATACGCAAAAAAAATACTCGCAATATATTCCATCACATTATTTATCGCGAAAAAAAAAATTATTTTTTTAAAACAATTTATGTCATTAATTTTTATTTTATTGTTTCTTTCAGTTTCATTCCAAGTTACATTCTAGGGTATTTCAAATGTCAAAACAGGCCTTTTATTTTTTAACGACTTTACTTAATATATATTTTTTTTGTATTTATATATTTTCTAATAAATAAAAATCTCGTGTCACAGTATTTTTTACTGAACTTCTCTGTAACGGCGTAACCGTTATTGTGAAATTTTTTGGGTATTCTTCGGTAGGTCTGAGGTCATAGGCTATTTTTTACCCTCCACCCTCCTTTTATCCTCCACAAAAAAACGAGGGGTCGAAGCCTCTATTTTTTCCTTGGATAATTCATATGACAGAATGACAACGAGGTAGAGATATATTATATGTCTCCTTTTTTTGTGTATTTGTAAATTATTAAATAATTTTACCCGCTCTTAGTGTCAAGTGGTCTACACTGTCCTTACATAATATCTACTAATATGGATATGGAATATTGTAAGAACAAAATTTTTTTTTTAAAGAGTAACCATAGAGTTTCTTGCCGGTTCTTCTTCATAGGAAACGACCAATTTGGAACCGTGCACTAGCTTCTGACGTTCTATAAGTGCCTATGTGAACTTTTTGTTTTTTAAACCAATTCTAACTAAAATCCACCTGTGTTCATTCAGGCGTTTTCGTGTTCCTGTGCCTCTTTCGGTGTCTCTTTAAATAATCTTGCAAAGGTTACGTAATATGAGGAGGATAGTCTTTATAAGGCTTTTGCTCTTAAATTAACAGTAGCGGTATTGAATAAGCGGGAATATTAGTCAACCCACAGTTTTATGCCACATCCAATCGGTTGCGGTCTCATGATCATTGCTATTTCATAGCTCGGTTATCAATTATATTATTACAGGCTGTATGACCAATAGAATTTCGCATCGTCAATAATGGCGAACTATCGTCCCCTTTTTTCCTCTTTAGGGAATTCATTTTTAAATTTCTATTTCAGCGCTTACTTTTATTATATTAGGAACTCTTGTGCTTCCAGTGGTTAGTGTTTTTAATTATTCGTTATTTTAAGCGTCCACTCAGAGAAAAACAAAGGTTGACTGTAAGAGATTGTACTGCGCGATAAGACCGCCTATTGTAAACTTATTTTTATAAATGTTTGTCCTGTGTTCATTAAAGGTGTACAATAAAGTAAATTCTCTTCCTGCCCTTGTACCGTTTTATTTGGGGTCGGTACAACACGTTTTTTTCTTCCATTCTGTCCTGTCACTCGTCATGCTATCACGAACTCCCGTTTCTTTCATATCACTTCTCACACAATCCATCCATCTGTTCTTTGGCCTCCCTCTTCCTCTCCATGTGTACAATAAAGTAAATAATACTAATAATTATTATTCCGTAGGTGTATTCACAAACATGTAAACTCACACAAGACTCGGAAAAACAATTGACTACAATTAATTGGTTATTTTTAAACTTTTTAACATCTAAATCTAATTATAACGGTTTCAACTTTACCAACCTTAGATAAAAAATAACCATCTAACCCTAACCATTCCAATCTTTTCCAGATGGGACCCAAAACGACGAATCACTCCAACGGAAGCCTCTCGCCACGAGTTCGTCACCGGCTGCGCCCTCGGCTCGGCCCCGGCCGGTGTCCTGGCCCTACCGCGCCTGGCACCCCCGCGACCCACCCGGGGCGCGCTGCTGCACTCGCAGTCAGCAGGCGACGTGGCCGCCATGCTGGGCCGAGCGTGACCACGCGACTCCTGAGCGCGGCTGGGCTCCGAGGGCCTGCCTTAGACGACTTCGTTTTGTTTCAGTAGGTACAACGAGTAGGACTCCCTTGTGGCCTCGATAGCTTAGGGATGTTAGTTCTTTGGTGTTGATATTTCTGTTGTTATTGTTGAATTTGGTGTTAACAGTTATACCATAGTTGTCTACTATTGAAGTGTTAATCGATAATGCATCTACAATACAATTTGTAACTCCACGGTGCTCCTGCGTATGATCTATCATACTCAATCATTAATTGCATTCCACAGTGTATATAGGTACTTGGGTGGTTACTTAAAATATAGGATATCATTATCATGTAAGTATGTGTCTCTCTTCAATACTGTATATTAAGGTCCATTCTCAACCTACGCCATACAAACTGTCACCGAGTCTTATGCAAAAAATAGTTATATTATCTGATGTTATGTGGCAATCTCTGCTTCTATCAGCTGCAATGCTTCTTAGTCAAATCTAGCTGGGAGATTTCCTTCATTGCTCCAAATTTTATTGCATTTCGTTTATATTGTCTGAGATGAGAGCAACATTATCAGCATAAAAAGGTTCCACGGTAGGGGTTTCTGGATTTTCCCAATTAGGTAGTCATAGTGATATTACACAGCAAGGCACTTAGTATGCTACCCTGATGAACTCTTACTTTGACATCGAAGGTCTCCAACAGACCGGTTAGACTTCTCACACTGCATTATGGTACATACCCATAATGTGATTTATATAGTGTTCAGGAACATTTTCAGTTCGTAGGGATCGCTATATCATAGAATTTAGGTAGCGATCTGTAATATTTCAGATTAAAGAGAAGCTTTAATACGTCCTTGACCAGTCAACTAAGAGTTATTAGATATGCAAATGCAACGATTTGATTGGCTCTACTTTGAGCGCTATCACTAATTTGATTATCTATGTTTTTTCGAGTCAACTTTTGCAATTAATAACAGCCTTGAAGCTGTCATAGTTTTTATATTAATAGTTCAAATATTGCCAAATTATTTTAATAGATTATTTCTTAAGAAATTGGTACAGAGGTTTATGGTTTTTATGATGAGGCTCATTTTACTTTATGGTGATAGTTTGCAATTTAACTTCGTGTTGAATCTAACTAATTAGAAGTGCAGCTCATAATTCAAGAAATTATTTGAATACGCAATTAGTATTCTTGGAATCTTACGTGCACCTGTGTTAAGCGTTCGAAAATCACAATAAGGTATTCCCTGATTGTGAAGAAATATCAAAACAACCATTATTCTAATTCAATATCCGATTATGATTGATGATTATGATTATAAAAATATTATACCCTTTATTGAAATAATGGCACCAGTGATCCGCATTCATCAAAAGACAATCTCAATCCGTATATAACCCAGTTTAACTAACACATGGTTATTAGAAAAAAAAACATTCATATGACGCGAATTACTCCTACTGAATTCCTGACCACATGATACTCGTATAATGATCTAATGAATGATAGTTCATCCATCAAAATACCAATCAAATCAATAAATGCATCACCTGTGGTTGAGATACTAAGTAATACCAGCAACTGTGAAGCAACTGAGCATTAGATAGCATTAGCATAATACCATATTATTATGCATTGGAAGATGACCCACAAATATTATGCCTTTTGGATTTTAAACTGGTATTACAGCCATTAGTAATGGTTAGCTCAACTAGGTCACTTTACAGAATCCGCTTGCTAATATTCTCGCCGTTTTTGGCATCGATTTCTTTATTTGGCAGTTTCCGAAAATAGAAATGTGGGTGACAAAGACTTTTATTGTTTGGGTTAGCCAACAGACTCACTTAGTTAGTCGAAATAATGACAAAGCCAGAGAAATGCTTTAGTAGGACTGCAGATTATATAATATACTAGCTGTCCCCCATGGTTTCACTCGCGTTTTTGGTTACTGCTCCGATCTTTTTAGTCGTAACGTGATGTTATATAGCCTTCCTCGATAAATGGGCTATTCGACACTAAAAATATGTTTCCATTCGAACCAGGAGTCGCTCAGGTTAGCGCGTTCAAACAAACAGACAAACTTTCCAGCTTTGTAATATTAGTACAGAAAAATCTTTACTGTAGCTAGATTTGCAGATATACATGATATGTCACGATTCTTGTTCGATCGAATAACATTGGCTAACAATTGGCTCCTATTTTATGTCATTTAGAGATAACTGAAGCCCATATATTATATATTTTTTCTCGGAGAACGAATCTGCATTTAAATGTGTTGCAGTAACATTTGAAATCTAGATTCAAAATTGGGCATTGTTCTAGAATATTATAGCCAAACATAAAATAAATAATGCCCCCTAAAATAGAGTAATATACTTTGTTGCAACAACTGAACTAAAAGGAAACTTTTGGACTATAAATTTTATTTTGTTTTTAGTTACACAAGTTACTTGAATATTCCTTTTGTTTAAATTATGAAATTAACAATACATATCAGTATTGTTTGAAGTGCCAAAGATCATTTTAATTTAAGCTGGATCTTCTATTACAGTTTATTATTTCTTGTAAATAAATCTCATTTCTATATCGAGGCCCATATTGTAGCGGAGTATAAAGTTAGAAAAAATGTACTTAATAAATAATAATCATATCGATAAATATCATTCTTTCTTCAAAACGTAGAAATTCCATTTTGTGTACTGAATTCGTTTGAAGCCCCACTGTTGACTGAAACATAGTACAAGTTCGTATACGTTCTCATATCACAGAATGGGTCTATTTAGAAATAAAAATAATTTAATTCTGTGCACGAAATGACTGCGTTTACAGTATATATAACAGTAAATGGAATTAGAATTTCCTGACTAGAATTGTGAAATGTCACTTAGCCAAGTGTGATTTTATGTAACACTCTATTGAATAATAGCAAAAATAATATAATTGTTTCTATTATCCAATAGAGTTTAGTGATGAAATATCGATGGTCTTGATATTGTCTTAGTTTCTTAATAACATCAAACTGTGGTTAGCTCTAATTCCATTTATCATTATTCCAATAAGTTGGAAGCTGTAGTAAAAGTCTTCGAACTTACAATACTTCGAATCTTTTTTAGTTTTGGTCGTGTTGTCATGAAACAATCGAAAAATATAGACGCCATTTTATAATTTTTAAAATTAGAACGCGTTTCCATTTTTTTTTTATAATAACGAAGCTTAACAAAGCACAGATACAATATTATTATTAAATTACCTTATAAATGATATTCTAGTTACTGAACTTGATTTGCACGACTTTTTTGCTTCATGACGATATGATCAGGCAACTAGTCAAATAGTTAATGTATAGAATAATAGTCAAAATCGGGTACTTAGGTATAAATGTTCTAGTGATTGTGATGTTGTAGATTTTTGTAAATTCATTATTAATTAGGAAGATATCTAAGCTTTAAAGAAAAGTGTTGATAGACAAGTAGATTTTCTTTGAATTATCGTGTAGCTGACTATTAAAATTTTATTATCAATTATTTCTTAGGTTCTGCTGCGGCATTATATATTATTTAAATAATAAAAATGTGATATTCTACGTGTTAAGAAAAAATCTGAACAAAATTGACTTTTAAATGATAGTTTGAATAGTTGTTTTGATTTAAGTTACTTTGGCCTTTAGATAATTGGAAATATGAGAGTATTAAAGACTATATTTTGCATTTTAAGTTCAGTTTTTAACTTAGCAAAATAATTTGTGATTTAAAAAGGCCGATAGTTAGATGTTTAATTTACTTTAGTAAGTTTTCCAACGTTTATTTATATTAATTAATAGATGTTAATTATTTCTCGATCTAAGCTTGCCTGTATCGTTGAAAAAAGCTTAAATCATTTATGTAAACTTAATTAAGTCTCGCCTAAATTAGTTTACTGTCATTACTGAGGCACATATTAATGTACGTTAGTATTACAACTCTAGTCGTGGACATTTATTTTGTTTCATAGAATAAATGAACGGACCAAAGCTTTTGGTTCTCTAGCTTTTTGATAATAATATCTGTCTGTATGTCTGTCTTTGTGTACTAGATTTTATAAGTAGTATTCAAACATCGAATTTGTTATGTTTTGAAAAGTGTTGAATGTATATTTCTTTATTTATTTTGTAACACTTTCACGAGTCACTAAGAGTGTCTTCACACTGAGCGTATGTACATTAACATCGCATAACTGCATTCGCTTTGCTAGCGTCGCGTATACGCGGCGTTAACGAAGCGTTTGCTTAACGGCTAAGCTATGCATATGCTCTATAAACGCCTGAATTAGATTAAGCCTAAATGAGAAGACACCCTTAGAAAAAATATCTATCTCATGATGATTTTGTTGACTGTGTAATATTCTCAAAGATAATGAAGCCAAAATTCTATTGTTTAACATTTTTAGTGTGGATGAGAAGATACTTTTGAAGTTATTCAGTTAAGTACTTCTATTTTCTATTTCTTTTTGCATAATAATGTGTAGACCATAATTTAATTGAAAAATAGTTCTTTTTAGTCTAGTTTATAATTTAATACTACTAGGAAATGGTCTAAGATTGTGTATATACTCTTATCATATTAGTTATAGGATTAGGCCAAGCCAAACTGTGAATTGACTTAAGTATTCATGAAATACGATATATTATAAAACTGTGGCGGGTTCAGATATGTTTAGTTTTTAAATTGCAATTGTTTTTTGAAATTAAACAGACACAGTAATCCTATAGCTTCCGCATGCGCCGTTTTCGACGTTCAAACGCAGCTTTTCAAAGAAGAAAACAAACCATCATCGCGCAGTCAACGCGCATTTGAAACGCGTCGTATGGCAGGCCCTTAGCAAAATAAATTTATGGAACATGATTAATACTTAATAGCAACTTTTAATGGTTCACTATAAAGTAAACAGCTAAGTATTTATAGCATTCCGCAACAAGTTGGTTGATTAATCCACTTTTAGTTGTTGATCAGTGTCGACCTCTGAACTCGCCATTAGGTTTGTGGTTCACACACATTTTCCGTCCTAAAAACCTACGGTACAGAAGGTAGAATCTTAAGAGTTGTATGGTTAGGTGTTGATACACGAATGGTGCATACGGAGCGAAGCTGTTACAGGCTAATTACCCATAGAAAAATTTCGTTAAAAATGGTTGAATTGTTATCACATTGTCGCCTCGCGTTTTGTTCGTTTTGTTTGTGGAAACCATATATCGCACTTTTTACCATACCTTATACCGTACTTTATACTGTACCTTATACCGTACTTTATACTGTACCTTATATCGTACTTTATACTGTACCTTATACCGTACTTTATATTGTACCTTATACCGTACTTTATACTGTACCTTATATCGTACTTTATACTGTACCTTATACCGTACTTTATACTGTACCTTATACCGTACTTTATACTGTACCCTATACCGTACTTTATACTGTACCTTATACAGTACCTTAGATTTACGAAAAAGCGTGTGTGAACAGCAAGCCTTACAATATTAGAGGAACAACGTATTTGTGATTTTGATGAAGGTGTTAGAAACTAGCTGATGGTTGTTATACCTATGTATATGTACCAGTATCATGTATGTACCAGATATGTTATGTATCTATTCGTGAAACATATTTGTTCTAATTGAATCGTCATGATTAAAGTTCTTCCAAGCAGTTTGATGGTTTTATTATATTGTTTAACAACACACCAATATTTCCGGAAGGGTGAGCAGTGGCGAGATTATAAGTGTCATCGTGGTCATGGAACGTAAAGGGCAACTAAAGGACCATGGGTGGGTATTAATTAATAAAAGTCTGACACTCCTTTTCGCTCCATTCAAAGCGGAAGACATTATTGTTACAGACTCTCAATAAAAGCATTTTGTATACCAGCACTGCTATTTCTTTTTATTCCTCTCCGCCTACCAAGTGTTCTAATGCGACAGTTTGCAATGAGCATGTCTATGAAACCGAATTTAAACAAGACTGCTGCTACGTTTTGTCTCAGTACACGTTCTTCATAGAAAAAGTCGACTGCATTCACTTGTGCCCATGTAGGACTATGTGAAATAAAAATATTTTTGATTTTGATTGATTGGTTCGTTGCACCTGTGATCTTCTCTACAACAAAGTCGCTTTCCACGTCTGTTTTTTATAATTGAAATCCTCCCGAGTTTTAGTTAGTAAAAGTTACTCCCTCTCGCCACTCAGGGCGGAAGTGCGGTATTTGATGACCCCCAAAAAGAAAAATGCACTTTAAAACTGTAAGGACCAGTAATGATTTTCCATAGAGAAATTTCGTAACAGATAGGTTAGATTGCCCTCAAACAATTTGTTGCAAGAGACGTAACTTGAAGCACTTTAACAGCTCCATAATAATTGTAACACAGACGATACAAGTCTGGCCTTTTCAGCAAACGGTAGGCTTGCTAAACTGTTGCTTAACGATCTATTTCTCATGGTAATAGCTGGGGCAAACGGGTCGAGGATTCCGAAAGCAAACGGGTCGACAAACCCAGTCTCCCGTGGTCCGAGGAGATTGTCCTCAGTTACTTACGACACTTTGATTCGTAGCGGTGAAAGGCAAAGTAATCCCATAAGCTTCAGTTAAGGCAGCCGAGTGGAAATTACTGGTGGTACAAGGTGGAAATGAGCAGAAGGTCAACGAACAATTACTTAAGGTTCTCCCAAAGAAAGCAAGAAAGAAAAATATTTTATTTGGCACACAAAAATAGATACACACAGTGTAGAAACAACACGTAGAAAATTAAGATTTAAAAAAACTCTTGACCCCTAGGTTAAAACCATCAAGAAACACAGAAACCGGCACGGAATTCCATTCCTTAGCTGTACGCCATCATCATCATTGTCATTTCAGCCGAAAGACGTCCACTGCTGGACATAGCCTCCCCCAATTGTCATCACAACGAACGTCCCTGTGCGTCTCGCATCCATCGTCGCGATCAGAACATCGGTCCACCTTGTGGGAGGCCTTTCAACGTAGCGTCTTATGTTGCGCGGTTGCTACTACAGAACCTTTCGGCCCCATCGACCATCTGTTCAATGGCGTTCATTACACGATAGGTTTTGCTGTCAGTTTTGCCACAGTGATTGACGAAAAACCTACTGTCTAATGCGATGACTGACGTTTGCATGACGAAAAACGTATGGCGATAAAATTCCAACATTCAAACATCATTCATGATTGGTGGTTTTGATTGACGCTTGCATGACCGTGTAATGGACGCCTATGAGCAATTTGCCCTGCCCCCTGCCACTTAAAGGCGATTCTTCGAGCCATGTTGGCGACCTTGGTTCTTCTGCGGATATCTTCATTCCTGCTGCGATCACGCAAGGAAAATCTGAGCATAGCATAGCATAGCTATAGTATACGCACAATGAATAAATAGCTAAAGCCTTTTGAGAGTGGACCTTTTGTACACTATATTCATATCGTGTCTTGGTGTCAATTCACAACATATCATTCCCGGTTACGTGTTATATCGTAACTGAACGTAACGTGGGCGCTGACAACAAAAGACGTGCAATTAGATTGCGATGCCACTGGTTAATTGTTGACCAGTTAGTGTGCTGCGTTGTGTGGTAGCGCTATAGATAACTAGACCTACTCTTTATTGCACACCACTTAAATTAAATAACAAATCTAATTAAAATGGCTAATTTGACTGGCCTGTTGGTCTAGTGGTTAGAGGCCCTGACTGCTATGCCGGAGGTCGTGGGTTCGATTCCCACCCAGGACAAGTGTTTGTATGATGAGCACGATCATTTGTTCTATCTGGGTATAATTTATCTATATATGTATGTATTTAGAAATATATAAGTATGTTTATCAGTTGTCTAGTACCCACAACACAAGCTCTGCTTAGCTTGGGACTAGACGGCGTTGTGTGATAGTTGTGGAATATTATATTATATAAATATTATGGCGGATGCAATAGATCTTTGAAAGTCCTCTGCCAAGCAAATTCTCTCATCGAAACCTGGAAGAAGCCATTTAGAGTAGCGGGAATGTTCGAAATAATCTACCGTGGCTCTAGAATACAAAGCAATTGACGAACACACACAGGTCGATTTTAATTAGTAAAAGTGTGACACACCCTCTCGTTCCACCCTAGAGTGAAAGAGGTGTGTGATAATTTTCCAAATCAAAAAAATAAACTGGACAAAACCAACTTCTACAGTAACTATAACTTTTAATTAGGTACCATAGAAATATCATAATTATAATCAGTAAATTCTATATTCAAACTTTTTTTACATGAAAATAGGTTGTTTTAATTTGTTATTAATTTATTACATTACTATTTAATATTTTTGTTGACATCATTTACTATTTTAATGTTATTTAATTTTTTGACATTTTGTTTAATTTTTTTATGTTTTTG
This sequence comes from Mythimna impura, assembly GCA_905147345.3. Classification (NCBI taxonomy): domain Eukaryota; kingdom Metazoa; phylum Arthropoda; class Insecta; order Lepidoptera; family Noctuidae; genus Mythimna; species Mythimna impura. Next base: position 27,841,624 of record LR990348.1, on the reverse strand, counting down.
ACATTACTTACATTTTTTTTATTTCAATTGATATTATTCTAATTTAAAATTGTCATTGGACGATTTGACACTTAAAAAAAAAACTTCGATTATACATAAATATTTATATCTAACTTCCACACAGTTATTAATTCTGTTTATCCGCTAACTTTTCGAAACCACGCAACGGATCTTGATACCTACGATTTTCACCAATAGAAAGTATGGAATTGGCTACGTATCAAATTGGTCCTAGCCTCACTGAGCAATAATTAATACAAATACTAAATTTATTAGAAGGCACGGTTGCGGAGGATATCCGCAGCAGAACCAAGGTCAAAGACATAGCACGAAGAATCATCAAACTTAAGTGGCAATGGGCAGAGCACATTGCTCGCAGATCAGGTGGCCGTTGGGGCCGCAAGGTTCTGGAATGGCGACCACGTACCGGAAGACGTAGCGTTGGAAGGCCTCCTACTAGGTGGACCGATGACTTGGTAACAGTTGCGGGAGTCCGATGGATGCAAGACGCATAGGACTGTTCATCGTGGTGACACTTGGGGAGGCCTATGTTCAGCAGTGGACGTCTTTCGGCTGAAATGGTGATGATGATGATGACGGTTGCACAGTGGCCGAGCGATTGACTGCTGCGCTGCCTGTCGTGGGTTCAATCCCCGCACATAACAAATATTTGTCTGACATACTAAAACAATAAATCAACCGATGGTTGTTTTTTAAATGGAAAATCATCAAATAATTTCTCCCGCTGTGGTTGAAGCGCGAGGGCGTGCCAGACTTTTACAGATTAAAACTCGCCCGTGTTTTTTCTGTTGCCCATCATGGCATCAGCCTAGGCTCGGTCTATTTGGTGACATCTCTCCAGAGGCGTAGCGTGGAAAAAATTAGACGTGGGCGAAGAAAGGCACATCAGCGAGGAAAACGAGACAGCGGCTGTCACAACCCAGTGTTCGACCACATCGTCGCTTAGCATAATAGCATACATAGCATAACCAGCCCTTATAATGTTCCCACTGCTGGGACTCAGGCCTCCTCTCTAGGAAAGGGTATTAGGCCGTAATCCACCACGCAGGCCCAGTGCGGTTTGGTGAATGTCACATGTCTTCGAATTTTTTGGTTCTAGGACATGCCGGTTTCCTCACGATGTTTTCCTTCACCGTTTTGAGAACAGTGGTGATGAAATAAATTACACAAAGTAATGCGCCTGGCTGGGTTTGAACCCGCGACCTACAACTCGTAAGTCGGGGCCGTTACCACTCGGCCACCACTGCTCTATCATCGTCGCTTACCATCAGGTGAAATAGTCAAACGCGAGCCTGTCAAATATAAAAAAACCCTTGTTTTTGACCCTTGTCCCTTTGACCCTTGTGCAATGTCCCTTTGGATGTCCCTTTGGATGCGACGCCATGGGCGAGGACCTACTGCATCTATTTGAGGTGTGCGTGGAACACAAAACGCCGACCGTTAACTCGGGGGACACATACCGATTTCTATATAAATATAAAAGGAGAAACTGACTGACTGACATATCAACGCTTAGCCAAAACTACTGGGACTAGAAACCTCAAGTTTTGCACAAGGCTTCCTCTTATGACGTAGGCGAGCACTAAGAGAAGAATTTTCAAAATTCACCCCCTAAAGTGATGAAACGGGGGTCCAAAGTTTGTATGGAGAAACCTACATTCACGCGGGCCAAGCTAGTATATTTATTTAGCAGAGGATCTGGGTGTATTGTGTATGTTAGTTTATGTACGTACATGTTTATGATCGCCCCCACGATACAGGGTCTTGACAGACAGACAGACAGATGGCCAACAAAATGATACTTTAAGGGATCCGTTTATCCCTTTGAGGTACGGAGGACTAGAACTGAATAAAACCTATAATTTATAAATAGGCATTTTCTTAACACTTTTCTATAGCCGTTGTTTCTCGCCGATATAATCGCATGCTCTGTGAATGGCCGCATATTGTTGAATAATGCAGATATCATCACGCTATTGTACTCAACCGTACCTGCAGATTCCGTAGCGGAAGCTTACGGTTTTTAACACAATTATAGTGGAATTCTGTTCAGCTGCTATTGTTAATTATGTGAGAATAAAATAGAAGAGGTCGTTTGTTGTATAAGATGAGGAAAGGGACTAAGGTCTTTTCAATACACTTACTCGAAAACCCGCTCTTAGGCACGCAATAGACGGTTTTCCGCACTAGTGCAGAAAAGTACGCGTGCTCTCCCCCGCCACAATTTTATTACATTTATCGTATCAGGCTGGGCGCGCGTCGACCCCCACGTGTCACCGGGGGGTCACTTCGTAAGTGTATTGAAAAAAATCGTTTAATTAACACGCAAAAAAAAAACGCCTACGGCTCGTGCGAATTCCACCATGGCCGCAATGACAAACTTTCTGCACTTGTATCAAAATGTACTATTTTTACATAGCATGGGTATGACAGTAGGACGAAAATATGCATCTTCAAGATAGAGAAAAGGATAGGTCGCTACATTGTGAGAATCTGACAGCTATTTTGATTGCCGGACACTTATGACAGTTGCTAGCGAACACCCCTAAATTTTAAGAAATTATACGAAATTAATGTACTATTTTATAGGTACACTTTTACTACCTGTTATCTGCCAAAGTAACCACAACCCAAACTCTATACAGACACTGGTCGTTCTTACCAGTATAGGGGACATGCAAAGAAAAACTTTCAGCTTTTATAAAATAACGAAGGTCTGGCCGTATGGATAAGAACCTGCATGAAACTCCATGGACATTCTTTTAGATGATGTCATGTGATAATTTTTATCCCGGGAGCATGTTTTCTTAGGATAATTTTCTTTTATCACGCGGGCGAAGCTATCGAATGAAATGCTTTTTTTTAACCGGCTTCGAAAAGGAGGAGGTTCAGCTCTGCAGACTCCGGCCTTTCCGATATCATCTTTAGGATTCCGTTGGTGCTCCCCCGAATCCTATGCACCTAAAATGCTACTTTTTTACGCATAATGGCATAAAAATCGTCGACCCTTACGTTGCAAATATCCCCGAAGCTCTGCAGAAACGTGGGAGCCCCACCAGAATCCTAAAGGCGTTTTTATATTGAATGCGAAGAGAGTTGTAGCCCCGTTACGAGTAATTAGTCCATAGAACACTCGTGTAATAGCTTTGGCAGTAGGCCCTGAACAGTGTCACTTTAAATGCTTTGAGTTTTGGTCACGTTGATGGAGCAGTTGGACCTTTCAATCGAAAACACAACAACAACAACAACAAACAAAACAACAATCTACAATCTTTTAAGAACACATATAAATAAATTCAAAACTCACCACCCTTGTCTTTTGAAAGGGAAACCCGTGGTCTTAGAACGACAAGGGCAACTGAAGGAGCCTCGGTGTGGTTTTAGTCTTACACGCCCTCTCGCCCCACCCTAGAGCCAGAGAAGTCATTAGGTGATTTCCCACCTTCAAAAAAAACCTTCGGAAAAAGAAATTCGTCTAAAATTAAATTATACCCATTAGGTAATATGGACACACCCATGACCCAACATAATTTAATAGTAAGAAAGACAAGATTATAAAATCACAAATGTTGATCTTGATCCTAACGCACGAATCTCAATAAATTAGTAGTATCTTCATGTCAAGAGAAAATAAATGAATACTAATTAATTAACCAATTTAATTAGACCCAGGCTGTTCAATGGAAAGTGTTATTTATTAATGTTATGTATAATTTAGTCGCGAAAAGCTATCAAGAGAAATTTTATACAATATTTGAGATTTCAACATATTCTTTTTTTAAACTAATATGCTAATTTAAAATTATTATGCAGAAACAAAGTTAAACATGGATTTAAAATGTTAAATCATAGTTATATTCAATTATATTAATAAATATTTCATTTTTGACTTGATTAAAGCTCATAAACTGTTGGTCAAACAGTGTTAGTAAAACTGCGGGGCCGATGCCAGATATGGCTGTGAGAATGTTTAAAAGAGTATACCGTAGCCATTGAACGCAAAGAGCAACTAAAGGACACATGGTGAATCTTACTTAGTCCCTTAAAGTCTTAGTACTAGTTCACGTTGGAACGCGCGGACGCGGTGGCGGGTGCGGCCGCGAAGACGTGGCGAGTTCGTGTTCACATTGGCAGCCAGGCGTTTGCGTGGGTGTGACGTGAACAGCATTAGCCTGAACAGCACTAATAAATTCTTCAGTATTGAAAGACATAATGAAAACATGAAAACTTGCTACCGTTTCTAGCGACAAGTTCATATTGTTTGAACTTACTGAAGTCGCGGGAGGATCGCGCGCTCTGCCTCTAGTTCGACGTGAACACACACAAACATCTCAAGCGTTTGATACAGCCGCGAGCGCGCCGCGTGCGCCAGTCGCTAGCTTGCCCGCAACTTAGCCCGCAACTTAGCCCGCAACTTAGCCCGCACGTGCGTTTCGTACGTGAACACTTCGATATTACGTCATATGTTTGATATTTCGTGACCGCGCCCACCGTGCTCGCGAGTCAACGTGAATTAGTACTTACAGGAGCAGTGGTAGCCGAGTGGTAACGCCTCCGACTTACGAGTTGTAGGTCGCGGGTCCAAACCCAGCCAGGCGCATTACTTTGTGTAATTTCGAAAATCGTGAGGAAACTGGCATGGCCTAGAACCAAAAATTAGAAGACATGTGACATTCACCAACCCGCACTAGGCCCGCGTGGTGGATTACGGCCCATTCCCTCTCCTAGAGAGGTGGCCTGAGTCCCAGCAGTGGGAACATTAAAGGGTTGATTATGCTAAAGACTTCGTCGCCCTCGCGCCCCAACTCAGAGTGCAAGAAGTCATTTGATGATCTCCCACCTAAAAATAAACATACAGTTGGTTACACAGCATTTCTCAAGGAAGCAAGTTTTTCATAACTGATAGTCGCCATTAAGGGTCTAGTGTTATCTAAAGGATACAGGTGAGTTTTAGTCAGATCAAGTCAGACACTGTCTCTCGCTCCAACCAAAGCGGGAAAAGTTATTTAATGATTTTCAACCTCAAAAAGCGTTGAGCTGCGGTGTAGTTCGAAAGAGGGTTTTTTTTAAATGAAAAAAACCCTCTTTCGAAGGGTGGGAAATCATCAAAATGACTTCTCGCGCTCTGGGTGGAGCGAGAGGGCGTGTCAGACTTTTACTGACTAAAACCACACCTGTATCCTTCAATTACCCTTTGCGTTCTAGGACTACGGGGTTCCCTTTCAGAAATTCTCCGCGGTCCTAGCTAGCGGGCATCGGCCCTGCTGGGCCCCTACGGTTTGCTGACATCTCTTTGAGGAGTGCGAGGATCACTACGCGCTGTTGACGACTGGGCTCGGTCTGGTTAATTACCGAACAGCCGGACGGCGAGCTACCCTATGCTCGACGTCCGCAAGCCCGCGTCTACCGTGGCTGGTAGTCGGGGTCGGAATTATGGCGGCTAGGGCGTGAGGACCTTCGTTCCCTCACGCATGCAGCCTCCTCCTTCGCTAACATGACTGCTTCGCAGAAGGTGGCGACCGCCTGCCATTCCTCCTCGCTCCGGACCATAGCCTGAACTAGGGCCCGACGCGAAAGGTCGCTGCCGCCAATTGCCTCCACGAGGGCACGGCGGTGCTCCGCCCAAGCGGGGCATACCTCCGTGCCTCTGGGTGGTCCACACAATGATGACACCCGGGCGTTGCTTCCGCCTGAATCCGATGCAAGAACCTCCCGAACTTGCCATGTCCGGTGAGGACCTGCGTCATGCGGAAGGTGAGGACGCCGTGTTGTCGCTCCAGCCACTCCTCAAAGAGGGGACTTACCGCCAGAATTGTAGCGTACCCAAAGAGGGGTAGACTGCGGTGTCCTGCTAGATGTTACTTAACAGAATACATAATATCCCTTCAACCGTTTGCGTAGGATTGATTCGACGAGTGTTATCGTGTCCTATTCGCCAGGGTCGTGTGTTTGCGACTGGGTACTCCACCTCGTATACTTCTTCAACCCCTATAGGTGACAGAAGAGCTGACGAGATGGAGTTTTTGGTCGTGGATGTGACCCTGGCGAAATAAACGTGAGTGTTTGTAGGATATATCCCATGTAGGCGATTAAAATGTTAACAACAAAAGTAAAAACCTGCACTTAAAAACAAAAGCACATCACATTCCAGATAATCAGTTCGCACCAGAAAAGACTCAGAAAAGTACAAAGAAATCGCAAGGGTCCATTGTAAATTGCCATGGGAACGCCAGAAGGACTGGCGTGCACGAAGATAGGAGCACAATGACTGCCTGGTACCATATGTATGTGGCGTGATGATAAGGTGGCCGTGTGAAAGCGGACGGTGTGCAAAGAGCGTTCTTGCTGACCTAAATAATGTGAGATTGTGTAAACGAGGGGTTATTAAAACTGTAGCGGCAGTTGTAACGTACTAGTTGTCACCCGTGGTTGCACCTCACTCCGTGGTCATAGCGTGATCTTACCTATATCACCTATATATAGCCTTCCTCGATAAATGGGCTATATAAAACTAAAAATGTTTTTCAAATCGAACCAGCCCCCCTAGCCAAGTTACGACCGTTTTGTTTCGATCTCTTGTGTCGAACGCCTCGAGTAGGCCACGCCTCCGATTTCTTTGTTCTGACCACGTGACTGAGTGTTGAGATGACGTCAGAACAAAGGAATCGGAATCGAAACGAAACGGTCGTAACTTGGCTAGGGGGTTGTAGTTCCTAAGATTAGTGCTTTCAATCAAACAAACATCAGCTTAATAAACTCGTGTCACAATGTTTATTACCAAATTCCTTCGAGTCCGATTTTTATGAATTTCTTTACGTACCAATGTTTAGTAGTACAGAGAATTGGTTGTATGCTATTTTTAACCGACTTCAAAAAGATGGAGGTTATAAATATGTTCGGCTGAATGTATTTTTTTTTAATGTATATTCACCAATTTCTCGGTCAATTTTTTTTTAATTTTTTTATTGGAAGTTTATGCTTCCAAATTGGTCACATAGAAATATTGTTATGGAACTGATCATGAACTTCGAAGATATGGAACAAAACTCTTCATAGGATCACAGCAGAACTGTCGTAACAAGTAAAATTGCTTTGTTTATACGTGTAGTCGAAGACTGACTGAAAGAAGAGGGGGAATATATCGAACTGATCTGATGATGAAGCCTTAAGTTAGGCACCGGAATTCTGTAATAAATTATTGTAATCCAACCGAGTTTGGGGTTATTAGAATTGTCATGAGATGCACTCTGGCTATAAGATATTTAAGTTTGGCTGAGAGGTACTTTTTAGTGGTGGTACCATAACTAAAAAGGTCTAAAATAAAAAACTTTTTACAAAAAAATACAACAGACTTCAATGTAAAAAAAATACTGAAAAGTGCAAAATAACTTTAATTTAAGTCCCAGGATTGCTCGAAATAGTTACCTTGGCTCTGGAACACTAAGGGCAAACTGAAGAAACACGTGTGGGTTTTAGTCAGTAAGTCTGAAACTTCTTCTTGCTCCACCCAGAGCAGGAGAAGTTATTTGTTGATTTTCTACCCTAGAAAAAAGCAAATCATAGCTTATTCACTCCGGAAGATAAGCACTTACAGAAGTGAACAAAGATACATAAACAATATAAGCATATTTGTCGAAATTATGTAAAACCTTAGCCTTTTGAAACATAATCTTAATAAAATTGATGTCATAAAATATCGAAGTTATGATTGTTCGCTTTCTAAAACAGATTTAGTTTTGTTTACTTAATTGCCAGTGAGAATGGTAGGCTGTTTCGAAAGTTTCTTGCCTTTATAAACATCTATAGATTCGATGTAGACAAGTCTGCTGAGTTAGCCAATGTGTTTAGGAAATGTGGCCTATCGAATAGGCTACCGGCTACGTAAGATTTAGCTAAAGGCGTTTTGTCTTTCACCTATAAATACGAGTAACATAACAACATGCTACTGCTGGGCCCCTACGGTTTGCTGAGATGTCAAAGAGATGTCTTTGAAGAGCGCGTGGATCACTACGCGCTGTCGACGACTTGGGCTCGGTCCAGTCAATTACCGGACGGTGGGTCGTTGAGCTACCCATTGCTCGACGTCCGCAAGCCCGCGTCTACCGTCATACCGTGACTTGTAGTCAGGATCGGGGTCTCGGCGGCTAGAGCGTGAGGATGTTCGTTCCCTCACGCGTGCGGCCTTCTCCATCGCTAGTCATTACTGCTTCGCAGAAGGAGGCGACCGCCTGCCATTCCTCCTCTCTCCGGACCATAGCCTGCCACACCTCCATCGTATGCTCCACCGTGTCCTCCGGGTGGTTCACACAATGGTAACATGCGGGCGTTTCTTCCGCCTGAATCCGATGCAGGAACCTCCCGAACTTACTATGTCCGGTGAGGACCTGCGTCATGCGGGTGAGGACACCGTACGCTTCTCCAACCACTCCTCAAAGAGATGACTTACTGCCTTGATTATGGCGTGCCCATTGTAACGCCACTTGGAGGGAAAGTAATCTAAATACTGGAGATAGAAAATTTTAATCAAAGGAAACATTCCTTTATTTTTTTAAACTGCATTTAAAGATTTTCGTAACTTCACTTGCTACACCCGGGAATCGAACCTGTCAAAAATAACACCCTGTACTTACATGAAATCGATCGATAGAGTCAATATAGTAAATTTTCACCGCAGCAAAACCGGGGCGAATCACTAATCACAGTAATATCATAATGAAAGGCGAAAGTTTGTGTGTGTGTCTGTATGTTTGTTACTTTTTCACGTTCGAAGCGCTTATACCGCCTCTATACAGCTTAGAGTGTGCACATGTACCTTTATACAGCTCTTATACAGCTTAAATATTATGTTTTTGGACTTTAGTTTTATTTGATTTAATTTGATTTTAATTTATTTAATTTAATTATAATTCATTGACAGTGTCCTATTAATTTTAATTTTAATGTATTTAATTTTATTATTTTAATTAATGTATTGATGAGTTTTGATTCTGTAAATGGGTATATTTGACCTGAATAAAAAATATGCGCTGAGCTACCAAAATGCACTGTTAGGGTGCCACCACACCAATTGATCGACTGTCGATCTGTCTGGAGCCTTACCATGTCATGTGAACATGTGAAGCGTACGAACGAGAAAGCTATACAACCTATATTTGAAAACCAGCGTCAGGCACTAGTTGCCTGGCATTTAAGCTGAACTGGACTTATTTTGGTGCAGCCGTGGGGCAAACAACTATATTTTTTGCTTCTGTTTTTTTTATATATTTTTTTTTGTTTCGTGTTACCTAATATTATTAAGTTAGTTTATAAGTTTTTGTTACTATTTTGGTGTACAATAAAGTTTTATTCCATTCTATTCTATTATATTTGTGCCTTGTGCTGTAGGTACCAAATAAATTCTTTTTTTCTTTTTTTCTTTCTTTTCTTTTATATAGCTCTATCCCTTTAACAGTTCAGTTTAGGGCGTAAAATGGATCGCGTTCAGAGCTCGTATCTGATCGACGCTAGATTGGATCAGTCGACGTTGATCATCAGTTGGTGCCACACCAATTGATCGAATGACTGATAACGCTGAAGGATAGTATTGTGAGGAAACCTGAACTTATTATTTATTGCATACTAACGTCCCGCCCTCGCTTCGCTCGGGAGTTAGAAATAATATTAAAAATAATATTCGACAACATTCACACAACGCCATCTAGTCCCAAACTAAGCAGAGCTTGTGCTATGAGTACTAGACAACTGATAAACATAATTATATATTTCTATATACATAGGTACATATTATAGATAAATTACACCCTGACACAGAACAAATGATCGTGCTCATCACACAAACATTTGTCCTGGGTAGGAATCGAACCCATAGTGGCATAGCAGTCAGGACGACTCACCACTAGACCAACAGGCCTGTCAAAAGTATACATTTACTATACACCTAAACCTTTCTCATGCTTTTTTTTTTGTTTGAAAATCATCTAATAACCAATCACACTCTTGGGCGGTGCGAGAGATAGTGTCAACCCACTCCTGTTCCTGCTCCGCCCCGGGTTTCACTTTCACAGTACCCGTGGCCCCTGTAGGCTTCGACCCTGCTGGGCCCCTACGATTTGCTGACATCCCCTTGAGGCGCGCGTGGAACAATACGCGCTGTCGACGACTTGGGCCCGGTCCGGACGGTTACCGGACAACCTTTATCATGCTTGACAATTTGAAGAGTCATAGGAAGTGACGGGATGATGCTATTCGTCCGACAACTAAAATAACTTAATAGACACTTAATCACAAAAATGTGTACAGAAGCTTTCATATATTACCAAACGAGATAATTCACTATTATTATCTTATTAGTTGTTATGTGTTGCATAATGCGGAACAGCATCACGCTTTGTAAATATTATTAATCTTAAAGAGGTTGATTTGAAGGAAGCACTTTAGTATTTCATCATCATCATTTCGGCCGATAGATGTCCATTGTTGGACATAGGCCTCCCCCAACTGTCACCACAATGAACGGTACTGTGCGTCTCGCATCCATCGGATTCCCGCAACCTTCACCAGGTCATCGGTCCACCTTGTAGGGGGCCTTCCAACACTGCGTCTTCCTGTACGCGGTCGCCACTCCAGATCCTTTCGGCCCCAACGGCCATCTGTTCTGCGAGCAATGTGCCCTGCCCATTGCCACTTAAGTTTGGCGATTCTTCGTGCTATGTCGGCAACCTTGGTTCTCCTGCGGATATCTTCATTTCTGATTCGATCACGCAAGGAAACTCCGAGCATAGCCCTTTCCATTGCCCTTTGGGTGACTTTGAGCCTTCTGATGAGGCCCATTGTGAGCGACCACGTTTCGGAACCATATGTCATCACTGGCAACACGCACTGGTCATAGACTTTCGTCTTGAGACACTGTAGTATATTGGACGAGAAGATACCGCGCAGCTTCCCGAACGCTGCCCAGCCGAGTCGGATTCGACGATTGACCTCTTTCTCGAAGTTAGACCTACCCAACTGGACCGTCTGTCCCAGGTAAACGTAGTCGTCTACAACTTCGAGTGTAGTGTCTCCGATCTTGATAGGAGTGGGTGCTACATGGATGTTTACCATGACTTTGGTTTTGTCCATGTTCATTTTAAGTCCCACTCTTTCGGAAGCTTTATTGAGGTCACCGAGCATTGTACTGAGCTCCTCCTGGGAAAAAAGTCTATTAGGTAAATATTATTTTTTATTTGTGATAATTGTGAAAAAAATGTTGAATTTAAGATTTGAAGAGAACTCTTTAGATGGTACGCCGCCGCCGCCAGATATTGTGATTAAGGTAAAAAATACTCGCGATAGCCTGCTGCCATCTAAATCAAAACTAAAATGTATGGCAACTTTGGAAACTTTTCTTCATTGCAAAATGAACAAAAATGCGTTGTAATTTTCAGAGAAAGTATTTCTTCGTAAGTGTATTGAAAAACGTCGTTTGACACACGTGCAAATTTGTCACTGCAGCACTCGGCTCCATAACACACTCGCCTACGGCTCGTGCGAATTCCGCCTCGGTCGCAATGACAAACTTTCTGCACTTGTACCAAAATGTACTATTCTTCGTAAGTGTATTGAAAAAAGTCGTTTGATACACGTGCAAATTTGTCACAGCAGCCCACAGCTCCTTAACACACTCGCCTTCGGCTCGTGCGAATTCCGCCTCGGTCGCAATGACAAACTTTCTGCACTTGTACCAAAATGTACTATTTACATCTTTACTTAGTGCATTCTTTATTCAAGTAACTCTTGCGCACATGTTTTCATGACTCAGCGGCTTAAGTTGCGTGGTGTCTGTCAGAAAATCGTTTTATGATTTTAATTAATGTCACGTCAGTCACATCAGCCGCTACGCAAGAGTCTCTACGGATTGGGTTCTTGCAGAAGGAAAGCATTGAAGAAGTTGTTGCGGTGGAGCAATGATTTAGACACATACGACGAGAACAGATACGAATAATAATAATAGGTCTTTACATGAAATTGGAGATTTTTAAAACGGGTTGCTTTGAAGTGTTATATCATTGGATTGGCTTGGAATCATAAGTTCAAATAAATTTTATATTATTCTTCTTTTGAAATTAGGTATTTATTGGTGTCTTTGTGTTTTGTATTTTCTGTAATATCGCAGTACTTATAACCATGAAAGCTAATAAAAAAAACGTTTTTTCATACCTATTAAGAGTTTCAACGTAGATACTATGCATTGCAAAGGGCAAACAATATCAATGTCGCATACCTACGACTTTCTTCTAACAAAAAAACTCTGTGTTCTTGGTTTAATAGATTTCGTTTTGGAAATTTTGTCTTGTAGCCGCCCTAAGAAATAAAGTTATTCCTGAGATAAAATTTCTCACATGAAAGTGATTGAAACCAAAATAGACATCTCATTCATTAGCAGTTTTAAGTCCGTATACATTATCAATATTGCATACTTATCACTTGAGTCCCATTGTTTCCACGGTAGAACCCATATTACAAAATAATGCGAGTTTTCTTAGATTTCATACAAAAATGGTTATAAGTACTGCTATATTACAGAAAATATAAAACACAAAGAAACCAATAAATACCTAATTTCAAAAGAAGAATAACATACCTTTAATATAAAATTTATTTGAACTTATGATTCCAAGTCAATCCAATTTTTTTTTATTTTTATTTTTTTTTATTCCACAACTATCACACAACGCCGTCTAGTCCCAAGCTAAGCAGAGCTTGTGTTATGGGTACTAGACAACTGATAAACATACTTATATATTTCTAAATATATACTTATATAGATAAATTACACCCAGACACAGAACAAATGATCGAACAATGATATAACACTTCAAAGCAACCCGTTTTAAAAATCTCCAATTTCATAGGTAAAGACCTATTATAATAGGTATATATAATAAATATACAAATACGAAACGGCATGAGAAGAATGTCATGAAGGGCTCGAGAAGACCTTAAAGAAATGGTAATAACTATAAAATATAATTTATAACATATCTTTATACTTAAGTATAATTCTTCTATATGTGTGTTTATCACCTAACTCTTTCTAAACGGCTTGATGATATGTCGTGGGTATATTTGAGTGGATCCCTAGATGGCTTGAAAATACAATTAAACCCGGTAGGTAGCGCTGCAATCGGGTATTATTATTTTTTCTGACGAAAGGCCAGCTTCGTCCAGCGTCCCGGCAGCCGATGTTCTGCCTGAAAGCTGTCCGGCAGAACATTGGCTGCCGGGACCGTTAGTATATAGATAAACTGCTCTAGCAATAACACTATTCCAGTCACGTATAACAAATCCTTCTGTTACATAAACCCCAATTATGTTTTAAAATTTTATCATCTATAATCACGTGTATCAAGACTCATTAAGTCATCATCCTAAACGGATTGCATTAGACAAAAAAGCTTAAATTTTAAACGATCTAGTACATTGCCAAACTGTTATGTGAAGCCTGAAGGTCGTCACTTTCCACCATTTTGTATATTGATGGTAAGTCTGACCTTCAGAAGATAATATTTCAAGGAGATTGCTTAATTTATTTAGTCATTTGCTGCTTGAATCGATATAGAGGTGACTTTGACAGGCCTCTTGGTCTAGTGGCTATGCCGGAGGTCGTGGGTTCGATTCCCACCCAGTACAAATGGTTGTGTGATGAGCACGATCATTTGTTCTGTGTCTGGGTGTAATTTATCTATATATGTATGTATTTAAAAATATATAAGTATGTTTATCAGTAGTCTAACCCATAACACAAGCTCTGCTTAGCTTGGGACTAGGCGGCGTTGTGAGTTAGTTGTGGAATATTATTATTATTATTAGTATTATTACTTGGTAGTTCGAAATTTGTCGGTATTCATAATTGATATTTATTTTGTGAATTATACTTATGGGGACGCAACTCGACATACATTTTCACTGTTTTTCATACAACCACTCTTACGCGATTATGACTTTATTACACATTTTTCATTAGGTATTTTGGAAACACAGTATCTTGTGGATATTATCTAGGCTTCTATTGAAACCAATTTATAAATTTGTGTAAAACTAATCCAGTAAAGACCTCTAAAAATCTGCTATTTTGCATGAACTTTGACACTTCATAATTTACTCAAAAATTAAAAAAATTAAAAATTAAAACAATAGAAGCCTTGCAAATTTAGTCAAGATTCTGAATGACGACAATTTTTTTCAACAACTTTTAAGGATTTAAAACAAAAAAAAACCACGTATTTCCTGAAACAAGTTTGGTAAAATATTCGAGTAATTCACGGAATTACCAGAGCTAACAGAGTTTTCAGGGGTTATCTCTCTTTTTTCGCGTTGCCTTTTCGTCAAACATCACGTTGGATTGCGTTAGATAAAGTAACAAGCTTTTAAACCATGCTCGATGTTGACGATAGGCGAGTGAAAAAGGACCCTTTTAAGTGGGACTAGGCCGGACATGTCTGCTGCATGCCTGGCAAACTATAGGTCAAAATAACACAAAAATTGGTGCCCTGAGACTGAGACGAGCTCGCGATAGACCACGAAGGAGATGGCCGGACGAAGACTAGTTGTCTTTCGCCAAAAGTGGAAGGTTTAAGCGCGGGCTCTTGAAAAATAGAAAGTGACTTTGCTCATAAATAACGAAACAGGCTAAAAAAATAATAATGTCAAATTTATTACAAATAATATTTTTGAACTGTTTCGTCATTTTAAAGTATCTTCCGGCCAGTGTTTCCAAGCTGAATCCCTGAGAAGAAACACCGAAACAAACTCAGAGGTTAAAGTTTCTTTTAAAGTCCACACAGTAACCATGTAATGGTTAAATCATATGAGAACCGTGTAGGTCAATTTCTGAGGCACTTGTCTGTTTGTCTGTCTGTCTGTCTGTCTGTCTGACAAGACCCTTTATCGCGGGAAGGCGTGGAGGTATCGAGTTGAAATTAAAACCATATAATTACTCAAGTCTGCGGTTCCTTGAAGCTGTGAAAAAATCAAACTTCTAAGTTAACGAAAAAAAAGATACGGCCGTTTATGTCGCAAAAAACATATATTTCGACACTCTCAAGGGAATCAAAATTCATAGGGTACTTCCCTTTAACCCAGAATCCTGAAATTTGGCATAAAGCAAGGTCTTTTAGCATAGGTATAGGAAAAAATCTGAAAAATGTAATTTTGTAGTTACGTCACAAAAAAAAACTTTTTGCAATTTGGAAAAATTTCGGAAACTCCATTTGGGACTTGAACTATTTACGTTTAGGTAAGTTTGTACGGAACCCTCAGTGCGCAAGTCCGACTCGCACTTGCCCAGTTTTTTGTTTGTTTTTTTGTTTGCTACGATTTAACTCAAAAACTACAGGACTGATTTTAAAAATTCTTTCACCATTAGAAAGCCACATTTTCACTGATTAATAGGCCTATATTTTCTATTTCTACGCGGGCTGGTTAAAGCTAGTAGGTATTCAATTAGAAACGCAGATTGGCCAATAACAACAAAATAAAAACAAACGCAATAAATATCGAACAAAAACTAAGTTTAGAAATTGTTTTCAAAACCTAGTTAAATTAAATTACAAAATAATATAAAAAGAAATAATATATAAGTGCTATTGTAATTTATTGATCGTTACGACTTAAAAGTGCACAAAGAAGTATAGAAAAAGTTAATTAGACATGTCAATCAATTCAGTTTTTGTGAAAAATTGTTATGAAGTTAAATATTGACGGGGCGATGTGACAGGGTTACTTTGGACTGCAATAGGTACATTGACAAACATTTTCACTAAGAAACTAAATCAATAGGTATGCATAAAACTAGCAACTTTATTGTATTTTATAAAAAAACTGGCCAAGCTATGAAGTGTTCCGTAATACAATATTAATATCGAACAAAAAACGGCAAAAAAAATCATGTTTGTTGTATGGAAGCCCCCCTTAAATATTTGTTTTATTTTAATTAAGTATTTATTTTAAAAATAAATGTAGAACTAAATATTCTGCGAATATTCCTCGAGTAAAAAACTGCAAAAAATCACGTTTGATGTTTTTTTAAGCCCCACTTATATAATTATTTCATTCTGTTTTTAGTATTTTTAGGGTTCCGTACCTCAAAAGGAAAAACCGGAACACTTACAGGATCACTTTGTTGTCCGTCCGTCTGTCTGTCTGTTCAGACCCTTTATCTCGGGAACGCGTGGATGTATCGAGTTGAAATTTAAACCATATACTCAAGTCTGCGGTCCCTTGAAGCTGTGGAAAAATCAAGCTTCTGAATTATCGGCAAAAAAAAGATACGGTCGTTTAAGTCGCAAAAAACGTGTATTTCGACACTCTCAAGGGAATCGAAATTCATAGGGTACTTCCCGTTGACCTAGAATCCGGAAATTTGGCATGAAGCTAGGTCTCGACATGGCACAAGTATAGAAAAAAATCTGAAAATTGTAAATTTGTAGTTACGTCACAAAAAAAAACTTTTTTTGCGATTCGAATAAATCTTCCTAACTCAATTTAGGAATGGAACTGTTTTCATAGGTAAGTTTGTACGGAACCCTCGGTGCGCGAATCCAACTCGCACTTGCCCAGTTTTTTTGTTAAAGCGGCAACAGAAATCCACATCATCTGTGAAAATGTCTAGCTATCACTGTTCATAAGATACAGCCTGGTGACAGACAGACGGACAGTGGAATCTTAGTAATTGGGTCCCGTTTTTACCCTTAGGGTACGGAACCCTAATAATAATAATAATAACCCTAATAATAGAGCAGTGGTGGCCGAGTGGTAACGGCCCCGACTTACGAGTTGTAGGTTGCGGGTTCAAACCCAGGCAGGCGCATTACTTTGTGTAATTTATTTCATCACCACTGCTCTCAAAACGGTGAAGGAAAACATCGTGAGGAAACCGGCATGTCCTAGAACCAAAAATTCGAAGACATGTGACATCCACCAACCCGCACTGGGCCCGCGTGGTGGATTACGGCCCAATCCCTCTCCTAGAGAGGAGGTCTGAGTCCCGACTATGCTATGCTATGCAACGGAACCCTAAAAATTAAGTAGCTTTTGCTGACGACTATGTTTGCGTGAATGTCGTATATAGCAAACACGAAGACGAAGTTGAATCCAGGTAAAAATAGCCGTGTCCTTCCTTGAAGTTCAAGCTCTCCGTACTATTTCATCATCATCTCGAACAATGGCCTCGCTATTGGGAATCTGGTACTATTTGACAGAACTGTTGGTCTAGTGGTCAGTGGACCTGACTGCTATGCCGGAGGTCGTGGGTTCGATTCACACCCAGGATAAATGTTTGTGTGATGAGAAAAATTATTTGTTCTGTCATCATCATCATCATTTCAGCCGAAAGTTTTTTTTTTATTATTAATGATAGGCTCGCGTTTGACCACCATCTCACCTGATGGTAAGCGATGATGTGGTCGACGATGGAGCACGCTTGCCTAGAAGTAGCCTATTCACTCTTGACTTAAAGACCCCTAAGTTGTAGCTATCTGGAAACACAGACTCCGGCAAGGAATTCCACTCCTTGGCTGTACGCATAATAAATGTGTTCTTAAAACGTTTTGTGCGTATGGGTGGGATGTCTACCATGTATCGGTGGCGCAACGCCGTACGTCTAGTAGTCCGATGATGGAACGGACTTGGCGGAATTAGATTGTGCAATTCCAGTGCACACTCCCCGAAATGTAAACGATAGAAAACCGACAGGCCAGCAACTCGGCGGCGATGCCCAAGGCTTTGGAGCTTCGACTCAACAAGCGCATCATTGCCGATGATAGACGAAGATGTCCACTGCTGGACATAGGCCTCCCCCAAGTGTCGCCACAATGAACGATCCTGTGCGTCTCGCATCCATCGGACTCCCGCAACCGTTACCAAGTCATCGGTCCATTTGGTCTGTGTCTGGGTGTAATTTATCTATAATAAATGTATGTATTTAGAAATATATAAGTATGTTCATCAGTTGTCTAGTACTCTAACACAAGCTCTGCTTAGTATGAGACTAGATGGAGTTGTGTGAAAGTTGTGGATTATTATTATTATTATTATCTTCCCCTGTGCTATGATGTTGAGCTTGTTTAGAAGGGCATTTAGGTTAAAGCAAAGTCTTCGAGATTTCCAATTCGGTTTTCCCCTCGCTGATATTATATAAAGATAAGGCAAAGATTTGGGTTTAATGGAAAGTGTAACACAATACCTATCTGCGATTATGAACAGTCCTACCGTTGTTTTAGCTGTCACTTTAGTGCATCTAATTAAAAATTATGTTATTTGGACCCCTTAGGGGGACAAATTTTGAAAATCCTTAAATCCTCTCTTAGTGCTCGCCCACGTCATAAAAGTAAACTTTGTGCAAAATTTCACGCTCCTAGTCTCAGTAGTTTCGGCTGTGCGTTGATATGTCAGTCAGTCAGTTTCTCCTTTTATATATAGATATATATTAATAAATCAGCCAGTAATATTCCTACAGCTGGAACAGAGCCCTCGTCTCTGTGCAAAAGGATATCTACCTACCACACCGAGGCTATTGCGGTTTGTTAGATGTCACATTTCTTCGATTCGACGATCTACATTACAACAGAACCATGTAGGTGTGAGCTAATATATGTATATTAGGTAGGTATAGTCCAATGCATTCCACATTTTCAACAACTAACTCCTCCTTTTTGGTAAATTTTAGATAAGATCTTAATAATAAATAAACTAGTTCCTCAAAAATCTACCGCGAAAGTATACACTCTTTCACATAATTATTAAAAAAAAAAACTGGGCAAGTGCGAGGCGGACTCGCGCACTAGGGGTTTCGTACAAACTTACCTATGAAAACAGTTCAATTTCCAAATCGATTCTCAAAGATTTTTACGAATCGCATAAAAGTTTATTTTGTGACGTAACTACAAATTTACAGTTTTCAGATTTTTTCCTGTACTTATGCTATGAGACCTTGCTTCATGCCAAATTTCAGGATTCTAGGACAACGGGAAGTACCCTATGAATTTTGATTCCCTTGAGAGTGTCGAAATATACGTTTTTGCAACAGTAAGTCAATCTTCTTTTTTCGTTAGTTTTTTCGAAGTTTGATTTTTTCACAGCTTCAAGGGACCGCAGATATGAGGTTTTAATTTCAACTCGATACCTCCACGCGTTCCCGAGATAAAGGGTCTTGACAGACAGACAGACAGACAGACAGACAGACAGACAGACAGACAGACAGACAGACAGACAAACAGACGGACGGACAACAAAGTGATCCTATAAAGGTTCTGTTTATTCCTTTTGAGGTACGGAACCCTAAAAATGATTTTTAAAACACTTTTTGTTCAAGTCTTTAATTTGTGAATGTTCAGCCATCCGATTCAGTGATGTCAAATAGTTTTAACTAATTAATTACACTTTTTAAGACAATGACGCAACCGTTTCATTTGAGGAAGTAGAGAAACAGGAACAAAATATAAATGTAACTGTCTAAAATAAAATAAAAAATAACTGATATTATCACAAGATTGTAACGTTGCATAATCTTTATATTACAATAATTTAATCTCGTTAAACAATTAAAAGATATTCTTGTTAAGAGTTAGTAAGGTGCCTCGAAATATTACGAAATGTTGCCAATGTAAATAAAATAAATACTTAAGTTATTACTGAAGGTGATCTAATTATTATGAAACGAAATGTTGTAATAAAATTATCAGTTTTTAAGTTTTATTTTGATCTTAAATTGTGTCAAATGGAGCAACCTACCTGCTTTTTATTCTGACCACAATCTCTACACACGTAACTTTCGAAGATAGGTGCTATGTAAGCTAATGACAGCTTAGAGTATTAGCACTTTTAGGAGCTTGTTTTAAGAGGAGTAGGAGCTCGTAGCTAAAATAATAACAACCTCACGGGTGTCTAAAGTTAAGCAATTCTTGGCGAGGCCGGTCTATGGATGGGTGAACTGACCGAGATTCCTCCGCGCGTCACACGTTGAGACGTTGGTTCTGGCTATGATTTGTAGCCAAAGCAAGACCAGTTAAACCAAGTTAGGAAGCCAGGAAATCTGACATCTCGCCCCAAGGACACGGTGGAGTATACGGTGAAGTTCTACCCCGCTTGGGCTCGACACCACTGACGCGGCGGCGGCTGGGCCAGGCCATGGTACGGACGCATGGACAGCAAGTGTGCGAGGGAACACCGGTGTGTCCCTCCACCCTCCCCAGGGCCTAGACGTTCATGAGAAATTCCAACCCAAAAAAAGGCCAAGGAACAAAGCAAGAAGGAACTCTCTGCCACACTTCCTTCGCGACAGCCCTTCTCTGGATGTCTTCAAGAGGAAACTGATATACTAGACTTATGTATAATATAATTATGTATTAAGTAGATTTAGTTATGTAAGGTTTATATTGTGCACTGGATCCTTCCCTCGAATATGTTCTCTCTCTTTAATTCAAAGGTTTGCTGAGAGAAAACTCATTGTTGAGTTAAGCTCGCCTTTGTACATAAACTGTATGTATCACCGTGTACTATGTATGTTTTGTGTACAATAAAGAATTAAGGTTTAAGGAATGGAAAGCAGACACCTCCAAAGAAAAAAAAGCAAAGCAGCAATGGGAGCCAAGGAGGGGGAGTGTCCGGAGACGCCCATGGCGGCTACCGTAGGAGCCATTTCTTTTTTAGGGTTCCGTACCTCAAAAGGAAAAACCGGAACCCTTATAGGATCACTTTGTTGTCCGTCCGTCTGTCTGTCTGTCAAGACCGTTTATCTCGGGAACGCGTGGAGGTATCGAGTTGAAATTAAAACCATATACTCAGGTCTGCAGACTCTTGAAAATGTAAAAAAAAGTTAACGAAAAAAGAAGATACTTCAGTTTATATCGCAAAAAACGTACATTTCAATACTCTCGAGGAAATCAAAATTCATAGGGTACATCCCGTTGACCCAGAATCCTAAGATTTAGCACAAAGCAAGATCTTATAGCACAAGTATAAGAACAAATCTGAAAACTGTAAATTTGTTGTTACGTCACAATAATTTTTTGCTTTTCGAAAAATCTTCCGAGACTCCATTCCGGAATTGAACTATTTACATAGGTAAGTTTGTACGAAACCCAAAGGGTGCGAGTCCGACTCGTACTTGCACGCACTTGTACAAAAACTTAAAGTAGCTTCAATCGAATATTTCTACATCAAACTGAACAATAACCCGTAATAATCCCGCAACACCTACCAACCAATTTACAGATCATTCCACTCTATAAAGCAGACGCAATCATAAAAGAAAGACACCGTTCCTTCTGAACGAGATTAATGACCGGACAAATAGCCCACCAGCTCTAATCTTCCACCCATAATCTGCTGCCTTGAGCAACATAATCATCTTGTACTAATACTTACATAACATCAGACATTACGTGTATTCAGGGTTACCAACTATACTATTCGTAAACATACTTTTGCATAAAAATAAATTAAATTAAATTATAATAATATGTTACTTAACTCTATTATGATTAAATATTCAATTATGTAAATTTTATAATCATATTATTATCAATCAATTTAATTCAATATTTTTTTTAATTATAATTATTAAATATACATATTCGGACCATAAAGCAAAATGAAATTGTACCAAAATATTCTGTACTAGACTAATACTAAAAGCTGTAGAAGGAAGGCGCCGATGTCTGTCACCCAGTTAATACTAGCACAGACATCGTTGTTTACTCTATCTTTTCAAAGGAAACATAATTTATTTAATACATTGTATTTTGATTAGGTTAGATAAGATGTACGTCTCTTTCTGTTAATAAATTTATTATTATTTGAAAATATACTATTTTTAATCTTTACTGTGATGCGTAAAATGTAACACTAATATGTATAATAACTGAACTGAAAATCAATGCTTCTACGTTAAAACATGAAATCAATAGATATACAAATAAAGTTGAGTTGGAAATCAATGACTTATGTATTTAATTTTTAAATAATTGAGAGTATAGATAAGGTGTCAAAAATTTCAGGATAATGAAAACCTGTTAGTGTGAGCTAGAACAGCATAGCATAGCACACAAAAATATGTCTTCAAAAGTAATAAATAAATAAAATTTTGAGAAATACTTTTTTTTTCTTGGCAACCCTGATAACATCAGACATTACATGTATTATACGTTATATTATAACACGACCGTTTCAAAAGGTCGTCAGCATAGAATTGAGAGAAGCAGATGAGGTGAAATACAATTTTGCCGGTTGTTCAACTTTCCCCGACAAGGTCACTGGTGAAAGCGTTTATAAGATTAACATAACTTTGAGATGTGAGGATGTTTTTTAGTAGTAGACACGTGGTTTTTGGTTAAGTCATAGACGTTTGTGCTTGACTGGTGACTTGAGAATCTTCGCATTAGGTGACACAAACGAGTTTTTTGTTTTTTTTTTATTCTTGATATGTTCGCGCTTGACCGCTATCTCACCTGATGGAAAGCGACGATGCGGTCGACGATGGAGCGCGCTTACCTAGAAGCAACCTATTCACTCTTGACTTAAAGATTCCCGGGTTGTAGCCATCAGGAAAAACAGATTCCGGCAAGGAATTCCACTCCTTAGCTGTACGCACTATGAATGTATTCCCAAAATGTTTCGTGCGTATAGGTGGGATGTCCACCATGTACCGGTGGCGCATTGCCGTACGCCTGGTGGTCCGATGATGGAACGGGCTAGGCGGAATTAGGTTATGCAATTCCGACGCACACTCCCCGAAATGCAACCGGTAGAAAACCGACAGGCTAGCAACTCGGCGTCGATGCTCAAGACTTTGAAGCCTCGACTCAACGTTTTTTTTTTGGAGCGGGATGTTACACTAATATTATAGAGGCGAAAGTTTTTGAGTGTGTGTGTTATAACTTCTTTACGCTCCAACGCCGGAACAAATTTCGATTGTCCTCCTCCTACTTGGGACACGGGTAGACCAAGTCCTAGACTTGCACATAGAATCCCTTAGGGAAATTTTCTACAATCAATCAATCAATATATTTATTTGCTAGCATATGGTATATAAGGTTTTACAGATTTGTTTCAGCATATCCTGCCATAACATGGCGTGATATTCACAGTCAGTGTTGTCAATTACTTCACTTGCTTACGAATTTCAAGATCGTCTGTATATATCTTCACAAAATAAAACTATCCGTCTAAATTCCCTTGCAGATTACAGATTCTATTGACTTATCTTCTAAATAGTCCTTAACGGCATAATATCTTTTAAAGAATAACAGATTAAAAAGTATTTTTTTAAACAATGTCAGTGGTAACTCTTGTAAACTATTTGGTAAGTGATTGTAAATAATAATCGAAATGCAGTATACATTTTTCTTAAATAATTTTAGCCTTATTTGTGGCAGCCGAAGTCTGTCTTTATGCCGTACAATCACGTGACCGAAGCTGCTGGCAGCAGTTAGTCATCAAATATCTCACGCTCTGGGTAGAAAGAGAGGGAATGTCAGATTTTGGCTGCTGTGACATTTAGATTGAAAAACATAACTCTAGTTTGGATAGAATCGGGATTAGAATGGTTCCAGGAAAATCTTTGGGAAATATTTTGTAAGCTGCCTTGCAAGTGTAGGTTTTTGAAAAGCTTGTTTATATTAATTTTAAAAGACATACAGGGCCATATAAAAATGAGAGTCAAGACTTATAATATACTTAGATATTCTAAGCAATGATAGTTTTCAAAGTACTCCTCCAGAACGGCTTGACCGATTTTTATGAAATTTTTTGTGTATATTCAGTAGGTATTTTTTACTCTCCCACCCCACCCCACCCCTATTTTTATTCTTTAACAATTTATATGGCAGAGCAACGTTTATCAAGTCAGTTAGTTTTTTTTTTATAAAATTATCCGCGCTTTTATATAAAGTGCAATGTTATAGTTGAGGTAAATCCTTGTCAACAAAATTAAAAACGTGAGCTACTTTATAGGTTGGTGCCTAATTGAAATTACTCACGGCATTTTAGAAAACTAAAACAGGTTGAATACAGGCTTCATCGATTTTAACCGCGAACCATTTTTCCAATCAACAACCTACTCCGATTCTTTCTTTTTAATTTCCAAATCTGCGTGGAAATCATTACTAATGATTGCCCTGACCTTCCAAATTGGTTCCATTTCGAATCCGGATCAGTTTTGTACCGCGTGCGCATTTGTAATCGTGGTTATTTGGAGACAATCGGTTATCTTCGGTAACTGTTGGTTACGCAACAGTGTTCACGGCAAGACACGAGCGGAGATGTCAAATTTCGAAATTCGAATAAAAAAAGAAACGCAAGGAGCGGATGTTATCAATGTAGGCCAGTCAACAACTGATTTTTTAGGATATTGTTAGTATATTTCGGAATTATGGAAAATTTCACCGAACACAAGAAGAAATAAATCTGAAGAAACTGCTCCGTAGGTCCAATATATCTTAGGACCACAAACGTTGGACATTTTATGCAAAAAAGTGGAGTAAAAAATTTGGAGTGTCCAAGTAAATATATGGGCGCATAAACTTTGGAGGACTTAATGATTGCCACCGATGTTGCAACGGACGTAGCTAGCTACGGGGCTGAAAAAAATTAAGAAATTTACCATCGACTCGAAAAGAAGAAGATCCAAAAAATATTACTTCTAAGCACGATTATGTCTAAAATACTAATCCTACAAGGATTCTTCTCTTTTCTCCTTATCTCACGGCAACAAGATGTTCTGGCAGAGGACATAAAAAAGCTCTGGTGGTATCTCCTTCATGAGAGGCTTCGTGATACTAGTAGATACAATTTTTTTAAACTTTTTACAAAAAAAATACAGTCGGTGAGAGACAAAACTATTATAGAAACACCGACTTCCGAAATTAAAGTTATTTTGCACTTTTCAGTGTTTTTTTTTTTACTTTGAAGTCGGTTGTATTTTTTTTTGTAAAAAGTTTTTTATTTTACACTTTTTAGTTATGGTACCACCACTAAAAAGTACCCCTCAGCCAAACTTAAATACCTTATAGCCAGAGTGCATCTCATGACAATTCTAATAATCCCAAACACGGTTAGATTACATTAATTTATTACAGAGTTCCGGTGCCTAACTTCAGGCTTCATCATCAGATCAGTTCGATATATTCCCCCTCTCCTTTCAGTCAGTCATCGACTACACGTATGAACAAAGCAATTTTGCTTGTTACGACGGTTCTGCTGTGATCCTATGAGGAGTTCTGTTCCATATCTTCGAAGTTCATGATCAAATCATAACAATATTTCTATGGGACCAACTCGGAAGCATAACTATTCAATAAAAAAAAATTTTCGAAATCGGTCCACCATTGACCGAGAAATCGGTGAACATACATAAAAAAAAAAACATACATTCAACCGAACATATAACCTCCTCCTTTTTGAAGTCGGGTAAAAAGGAAGTCGTCCGCGGTCTCTTCTGGTAGACTCAGAGCTGTCCTCATGACGTGCTTCTATGTCCTTCTCATGTCATGACAAACTTCATCTGTTCAGTATACTTTGTCAAATTTGCAAACATTGTATGGTTAATTTTTTATCGTTTCTTAAACTTAGTAAAAGTTGTTTATAACGGTAGTGTGTGTTTTTTTTAATGATATTATCTTGTGCTGATGATGGTCCTGAGTTGAGCTTTACGAATACTGACAAATGCTAGCTCTGACTGGACAGGTCCACTCAAATCTGTATGGTTCTTTCCTGAAAAGACCATCTCAGTCAGTAATTTACATAGTTCTCATGTGATTTGACCAATACATATTTTCTGTATGGACTTTAAAAGAGACTGACCCCTGAGTTTGTTTCGGTGTTTCTTTTCAGGGCAGTCAGCTAGGAAACACCGGCCTCATTTAGTTTAAACTGACAAAAAAATTGACGTGTAAAAGTGTTTTTTAAAACCTATTTGCAAAATAAATATAATTTATCATAAGCAGTGATAGTGATGCAATCGTTGATGAAGAAGCGCACTATATATTTTTCAATACACTTACTCGAAAACCCGCTTTTATCCCACCGCTTTTAGGCACGCAATAGACTGTTTTCCGCACTAGTGCAGAAAAGTGTACGTGCTCTCCCCGCCACAATGTTATTACATGTATTGTATCAGGTTGGGCGCGCGTCGACCCCCACGAGTCGCCGGTCAAACCCCGTTTTTCATTTCTTCGTAAGTGTATTGAAAAAAGTCGTTTGATACACGTGTAAATTTGTCACTGCAGCCCTCGGCTCCATAACTCACTCGCCTACCGCTCATGCGAATTCCGCCTCGATCGCAATGACAAACTTTCTGCACTTCTATCAAAATTCTAGTGTTTTCATTTATTGGCGTATTGTCGCACTCCACATTGGATCTATATTCTGGTTGGCATTCAATTCTCGTTTTTAATCTTGATTGCGAAATCCTGTGGTTATCTCTTGCTAAAGACGCACCAGGCGGGCGATGCCATTATGAAAAAGTTATTTAGATGAGGAAAATGCCATTATTTTTTCCATGCTGCGTAATTCTTCATTGATTTCATTCTTTCTTCAGATCAAATTAGATTATTGATTGGTTAATGGGCAATTCGGCAGGAAATTCCACTACTCTAAAAACTAAGCCTAGTTTTTAGAGTAGTATTTTTTTATTGGATGGGAAAATCGTCTTATGACAAATCGCGCTCTTGGGCGGAGCGAGAGATAGTGTCAGACTTATACTGACTAAAAACCCACTCCTGTTCTTTCTTTGCCTTCGTCCCAGGGCCCCGGGTTTCGCTTTCACACTACCCGTGGCCCCAGTAGGCTTCGACCCTGCTGGGCCCCTACGATTTGCTGACATCTCCCTGAGGCGCGCGTGGAACAGTACGCGCCGTCGACGACTTGGGCTCGGTCCGGACGGTTACCGGACGGTCGGACGGCGAGGTACCCATTGTTCGCCGTCCACAAGCCCGCGCCTACGGTGGCTGGAAATCGGGATCAGAATCGGAGTCTGTGTTTCCTAATAGCTACAATCTGGGGGTCTTTAGGTCAAGAGTGAATAGGCTACTTCTAGGCGACCACATCGTCGTTTACCATCAAGTTAGATATTTCAAACGCGAGCCTAAATAATAAAAATTGTAGATTAGGAGGTATACGAATAACTTGCGCAGAAATTTTGTCTCTTTGTTGATGTACCTATGTACGAATAGAATTACTAAAGAAGTATGTAGTACGTTTTAAAAACACATTTATTATGCGTACAGCCAAGGAGTGGAATTCCTTGCCGGAGTCTGTGTTTCCAGATAGCTACAACTTAGGGGTCTTTAAGTCAAGAGTGAATAGGCTACTTCTAGGCAAGCGTGCTCCATCGTCGACCACATCATCGCTTACCATCAGGTGAGATGGTGGTCAAACGCGAGCCTATCATTAATAAAAAAAAAAAAAGTTGTAGTAGAATGTACCTATTTAGTAAGTAAATATAAAAAATATACAGTTATAAGGATTAACTTATTCATACCAAACTCTTATAAGTACGAGAAGTACCTAGTGTTTATCTCTATATCCTTCGAGTATTGTCCCATTACTTAATTTAAGTCTTAATTAGTGGCTTTTGTGGATTGTTATTTTGCTATTGTTGCTATTGTTTTAATTCAACAAAGACTATGACTGATAACATCAGATAAAAGGTGATTTTAAAATCGGTGTTTTGAAAATAATAAAGTTTATCTTTTGAAACAAGTAAATTACTAAAGTAGATTTGACGCTTACTCTGATGAAATATTGCAGATTCTTGTAATTAATTAACAAGTTACTTACTAAAACAGACCACCTATTGTTGAGTTTCGCAAAACAAATCCATTTTATTTGTCAATAATATTCAAATCGAACTAATAGATACTAATCGCTTTTGATGAACAGGTCATCGATTTCCCGCCAAGCGATAATTTGAATAAAAGAACAACCAAACTTAAAATGCATACCAATCAAAAGATTTCATACCATAGAACGTTTGTAACAAGGACAAAAGAAGCGTGTAAAAAGTGCGTTAATTTGTAAGATTTCATAAACCAAGTTGCCAGATTTATAAATGCCTAAATATCTTATTCGCAATTGTGAAATTAATTCTGAAATGTTGACACTATTTAGTTATAGTTTGCAACGATTAGTGTTTAATATTAATTTAATCTGTTTTTTGTAGAAAATAAAATTAAACCAAACAAAACAGTGCACGACGAATGCATTGACCCGAGGAACCAGACTTTATAATTCTGACCGGACCTGCAGTTTAATTTATTGTGCTGGTGTGAAATGCTAAATCACGATGTTTACTTATTTATTGTAGAACTCGGTTAAGTACAATAATAACGAAAAAATGGAATCATTATTATAATAATTATGACCTTATATTTAGCTTAACTTAAGGTTGTTTTGTCACTGTACTAATTATTACACTGTGTAAAGGCATCTTTTAACTATAAAAATACTAGCTTTTGCCCGCGGCTTCGCTCCCGTCAACTGACTACTATATCCTACTCTACCTTACTCTACCCTACTCTACCCTACTCTACACTACTCTACCCTACTCTAACCTACTCTACCCTACTCTACCCTACTCAAAAAAAAAATGTATCCTATGTCCGTCTCCTGGTTCTAAGCTACCTCCCCACCAACTTTCAGCCAAATCGGTTCAGCCGTTCTTGAGTTATAAAATGTGTAACTAACACGACTTTCTTTTATATATATAGATTAAATTTATATATTATTAATCAAAAGAATTATTTATAGATTATCTCAATCATAGAATTTATAAAACACCAGAATTTTCTACCGTATCCTTTGCGATTCAAGAGTTGAATGAAATTTGAAGTAACGGACATGGTTGTTTCGGGAGATTCCTATTTCGCATTACGGAAAGGTACGCTCGGGTGTTATCGTGTGCTGATAGTGCGAATATCCCGGAGGACACTCTCGGCCATAGTATAGTCCATCGCACGGAGTGAGAGGGCTATCCGTTAGGGAAGGGACCAGATCCAGGTCGACAGCGCGTTGTGTCCTACGCGCTTCATCAGCCCACCAGGTCCACGGCATTGTTTGAAATAATCACCACGGTCCTGGAACTCAAAGGGCAACTGAAGCAACACGGGTGAGTTATAGTCAGTAAGTCAGACACCCCTTTCGCTCCACCTAGAGTGGGAGATGTTATTATTTTATTTTTTTAATTATTATTGATAGGCTTGCGTTTGACCACTATCTCACCTGATGGTAAGTGATGATGTGGCCGACGATGGAGCACGCTTGCCTAGAAGTAACCTATTCACTCTTGACTTAAATAAACCTATTTGACGATTTCTCACCTTCACAAAAAAGGGGCCTATAATATACCTTAGAGGTCGTGAAAAGGAAAGATCCTCCGACCAGACGGATGTTATGTCTAGTGTGGGCAACTGCCTGAGAGATGATCTCGTGTTATTGTATATATTCAAATTGCGAGATGCAGGATAGTTTAGTTCTATACGTTACAATACTATCAAATAAGATCATAACATAATAAACTCGTGTGTTTCCAGGTCCCATAACAATTGCCTAAGCCAAAGAACTGTCGATATCTCAGTCAGTCATCAGCTGTCTAGATTATATCTAAACATTTATCATTTCAGCAGCCATTGTTTTGCTAACAATGATATATTACGAAAATAAACATTTCTATACATCCGCCATGATGGATTGCGAAAATTTTGAATTTTGAATTTCGAAATTATGTTTTTCGACTTTTTGAACTGAATATTTCTTTGTTGAAATTACATTAATATTCAAAACTAAATACACACATTAAATAAAACACGTAACATGTATTTTGCTCAGTAAATGAACCATACAGAAATGGTTCAGGTACTGGCAATCGAACCTCTGCGCGAAAGCCGTCAGGATGTGTTTGGCGCTAGCCTGAACTCTGGGGATGTGCACCGTTTTCGCACAGTAGAATAGAAACAGTCTACTCGTGACTCGGCGAACATCCCCATTATGTTACAGAATCGGAGCAGCACAAGCCTCCCACCAATAATAAATTTTATTATTCATAATGATGATTTGTTTTATGATGATTGATCTTATTTGCACCCATAGCAGATAAGATGTCAGAGAGACGTGTGCGCTGGTTCGGACATGTCATGAGAAGGGACGAAGAGTACCCAGTAAAGAAGGCCTTAGCTATCCCGGAAAGGAGAAAAGGCAGAGAGCGCCCTCTAGCTACGTGGTGGACAACCGTATCCAAAGATCTGGAACGAGCTCAGCTGGATGCACAGACAACCCAGGATAGACTATCCTGGCGCCTAAAAACGGGGAGAGCCGACCCCGAATGAAGGAATAAGACAAGGAAGAAGAAGAATTCATAATGATGATATTAATGTGAAGATGATGAATTATCGATATTAATTCTAAAACCTGCTAGGTACATTCTGTTATTCTTTCAAAAGACAAATCAATATTGTGTTACTGTTTTTCAAACAAGGCATCGTAGCCTAACTCACAAAGAGGAAGTGTTGATACTGAGCCAAATAATGATACAAAATATTTTTAAAGGTTTCAATGCTTTGCTTCCAAAGTTGCTGATATATGAATCATAAAAATAACATACTAGTACTGACAGCTCAATTTTTAGAAAGAAGAGAGGAATAAACATATTCCCATAATGACCACATATTTTTATTTACTAAAATTGCAGCTAAGTAACCTGTGGTCAATCATTGAACTGTCGATAACGAACGTTTTGGCCATATAGTAGAAAATTGTCCTAAGGAAACGTACTCCCGGGGTATAAAGTATCCTTTGTGCAATCCCAGGACATGTCTACCCGTGTAACAAGTTTCATCGAAATCCGTCCAGCCGTTCAAACGTGAAGAAGAAACAAACACACACACGAACTTTAGCCTTTATATTATTAGTGTAATGGACCAATGTGTAATAGACCCATGTGTCTGTGTAAATACGAATCCTGAAGTTCTTCGGGCATATCACCCGTAACAAGGACTTGATAGAACGATTGGTGACGCAAGGGAAAGTCGAGGGCAAAAGATCACGTGGACAGACCTCATCAAATCGGTGACACACAGCAGCATTAATGAAAACTCCCAAGTTGCCAAACACAGAGCTGCATGGCGTCGTATCGCGAGAGAGGCAGTGACGCAAGACTCGAACGAGACATGACCACGACAAGTCAAGAGTGCACGACTAAGAAGAAGCATAGACCCAATAGTTGAATTATGGACCACTGACTTTTTATGGACCACTGACTACTTGTGGACCACTGACTATTTATGGACCACTGACTATTTGTGGACCACTGACTATTTATGGACCACTGACTGTTTATGAACCATTGACTATTTCATGAATGACCACCGTCCGTCGATCGATGAACCTGCAATCAATTTCACACCATAGATAGATAGACATCGAATAGGTAATACAATCAGAAATTCCAACCACAGGCACACTCGAGATAACTTTTTTCACAGCCCAAGGCGTCTGAAGCTTGCCTTGCGACACAATACCTTTAACTTAAATGGTGCAAAACGTTCAACACCAATTAGTACAGATATGCTCCATTCTTTCGCACAAACTGTGGCCCAACGAGGCTTGGACCATTGTGTTCATGGAACATTACTGTTCTTTCGCCATCACCAGATACCTCGCCTGATTAATGATCTTACCATAAGATTTGCGATGGATCTCGCAAGGGCTTTAACCGTGAAACTGTAATTTGCATTTTGATCGGTGGTGTTAAATTTTGACAGTTCATTGTTTTTTTTTTCGGTTGGCAGCACTGCATTTGGAAGTGGAGCGGCTTTCATGTCAATATGATGTAAGATGTGTGTCATAGTGCACGGAATGCATGAGATAATCAAAATAAATTACTTGAATGGACTGATTCATGTGAAAAAGGTAGAATAATCGACCACAGAATAAAAAAATGGCAAAGAATATCTTCTTAATTCTCCGAAAGGAAATGCGGGAATGAATGTTCGAGAAAGTCACCAGGCCCTGGAACATAAAGGGCAACTGGGCATATTTCCTCTCGCTCCACACAGAGCAAGAGTTAAAGGACTTGGAATGAACCCTTTGTTGTCGAAGCCGTACGTTTGCTTTTGACAGATTCACTTCTTCGTAAATCTGAGAAGGCATAATCATAATAAGCCTTATAATGTTCCCACTGCTGGGACTCAGGCCTCCTCTCTAGGAGAGGGAATGGACCGTAATCCCACACGCGGGCGCAGTGCGGGTTATTGGATGTCACAGGTCTTCGAATTTAAGAGAAAAAATTCTAGTCGGGTTATTCTGCAAGTCACACACTTCCTTTAATTTTCCGGATCATCTAAGACCCTTCTGTTTTAACCGACAGATTCTTTAAACTTATTTTTATAATTTGAATTATAAAAAATTATGAATATAATAGGAAATAGAGCGTGTAGATATACACGCTCTATTTCCTCAATTCCTATCTAAAAATCGAAATTCTTCGCATAGTTTCACCGTCTATTAACGACGATAAAGAACTATTGCTTGCAGTTTGACGAATTTATTTAATTTTTTGTTGCAAAATGGCTGTTTGAGAAAATAAGCCGTGTTAAAAAAAAATACAAAATTAAAATTCATTACGTGGCCTTGCCATTTAGGTAGGATATCACACGAGATGTAAAGTAGCGAAAGTAAAGCAATAACGAGTTTCAAAACACTGCAGGCTACTTACAATCATGGTAGCCATTACGATAGCAGACGAATCAAACTAACAACCACTTAGACTATGAGCCAATAAAAACTAAACTGCACTACTAATGGTTGATATTCAACAGCATTGAACTAGACTGGAAGTAGACTTTAAAAATAAATCGAAAAACAAGGCAAATTATGCGTCAAAAAAGACAAAAAAAAAGTAGTGTCATTCGTAACCACAAAACGCATCTGACCCAAAAATATCAATTACAGAATTTATGCAACGTACGATTCAATTAACGCCCGCGACACCGTCTGTTTTAATTCTCATCTTTGATGAATCCTTTCGAAACGAGTAGGGGGTAAGGAGTAGGGGTGGTAAAACTGACGGGTGGTCGCCGCTCGCGCTATTACCGTGCCGACTGCCGCAGCGTGTATCCGCCGTGAACAGTGACGACTACGTGACCGACGCGAACACTGTCATTGTGACGTTAGCCAGTTTGCCGCCAAATTTTAACTTTTTTTATTCGAATTCGGAACATAGTGTCGTGCAGTGATTTTTTTGTCAGACAGTGGCAAAGGACGTACGCTCTGACAGGATAGTGGTGTGTTGTGTGATGGTACTCAGCCGCTCTGGGTTTTGAGAGCAGTATGAGGGGCAGCATTTGTCAGTTTTTGTTGTTGGCGCACGCGGTCTGCGCCATCACCGGACCGAGAGTGAGTAGAGATGATTTTTCTATTTTTCCTACCTTTAATTTATACAGAAAAAACTGACTGAACTGTCATTAGGTTCAAACACAAGCAAATCAAACTTTGATAAAAGTTGATTTGGCAAAACTCCGTCAAGTCGAAGTAAAAATATTTCTACGCATTTATCTTTTCACGATATCAAAATATCCGCATATCCGCTATGAAAAACCGGTTTCTCGCATCTTCTGCAGCGGTCCGGAAGAAAGCGGCCGCTAATTACAACTGAATGCGTCGAAAGTTAACATCGAATTTCGCGTGTGGTATATCGATTATTTATTATCCTAGATACATAATGATTTATCGATGATACGGGAATACCAACATAAATCTTGTAGCGTAATCGATTATTTGAATAATCGGAAATAGAATCTGTTTTCCGACGTTTGATCGGATTAGGAATCAAAAAAAAAAATATAGTAAAAAAACAATTAAGTGGTTTTTAAGTATAGGTTTAATGTTGTCGTCCACAGCCATTCCCATACAATGCTTAGTCTGGCTTTAGGAATGATTTACTAAGTTTCAGCAGACCTTAGATAAACACCTTACATTTTCTTAATTAAATATTACAACATAGGTACTTTTAACTTACCAAATATTTATGTTTCATTCTGTTGCTGTTGTTTTCGGTAGGCTCATAAAACAACGATTTCAATTTAAAAAAAACAGTAGCCAATAACGAGAGACGAGAGAATTTTATTAATCGAATGCACGCAATTTTTCTATGAACATTGATGTATGAATATACAAACATTGTCTTCGCGTTTACGGAAGTAAAGAATTAAAAAAAAAGTTATTTGAATGAATTGAAATTCCATTCATGAAGGAATGAACTAATTATATAGAAAATGAAATATTTTAGTAGGTCAACGAGAATATTTATATTGCATGGAATAATGTAGGAAATCAATTACCCAATGACTTCTCACGCTCTAGGGCGGAGTGAGAGGGCAGTGTCAGACTTTTACTGACTAAAACCACATTTCAGACTGTGAGAAAGATAGTTAAGACTAAAAACGCAGTGACTATGAGATAATGACTAATAAAGAAGTACATACTATTCAAGAGAAAGATCATACAGTGACGATCTTCAGTGTTTGTGTGGCGTCTCTCCGCAGACAATGTCCCACCTTCGATCCTGCATCACGTGCCCTGTTGATGTAGGGACCTAATGACAGCATTAGCGGACAGCATTGAAGTGGCCAGGCAAGGAATTTAACTAGTTTTGCCATCGATACGCTAAGAAGAAGAAGTGAGGACCTAAAAAAAAACTATTGGAATAAGCGCAAAAAAATGATAATAACATATGTTTGCCTCAAAATTATAACAAATACCTGATTTGCGTGTACAAATAAATGATATCGGAAAAGGAAACGATGCCTACGACATGATACTCAATATGTCATGATTATATTGTTCAATGATTATCGTCCAAAGAATCTGCGTGGTTGCGTGAAAGACTGGAGAAGTATTTGAACGATTTTCTTGTTTTTGCACGCACGATGCGGGTTTGTACGACTGACAATGTTACTTCAAGATATATTTTTTTAAAGTTAGTTCGTCTGTCTGTTTGAATATGTGTGTTTATACTTAGGACATATCTACTGAAAGTTTCTGGATTCTAATAAATAAGACTAGATATTAGAGTTACGATACATTTATTGTTTTTCAAAGTATATTCCCTCGCAATTAATGCATTTTTACGTTCGCTGAAAACACTGTACAAAGCAGTTGGATCAATCTTCTTTAGGTACCTCTTCTAAAACTTAATGGCACGCATTCACCGCCGATTCACGGCTCGTAAAACGTGTGCCTCTAAGTTTATCTTTAATTTTTGGAAACAAAATCCTCCATTAAACTTTTTATCCCACTGGATACGCAATCGTTTCTGGTCCTCCGTTAAGTCATGTGGTATCCATCGAGTGCAAAGCTTCCGAACCTTCAGATGCACATGTAAAATGTTTTGCACTTGTCTCATTTCAACGCCTAACAAAGCACGAATTTGCTGGCAAGTAATTTTTTGTCAGTTTCAATAAGTTGTCGTACGGTGTCAATATTTGAGTCTGTAACCGCAGTCGCCGGCCGACCATCACGTACCTCGTCATAGACATGATCACGTCCACGTCTAAATTCTCCAAATCACGAATACACAGAACGGCGACATGTACTTCATCACCAAATGCCAATTGAAGTCTTTGGCAACTCTCTTGTTGACTTAAGCCACAACAAAAATCATAAAAAATCATTGAACGAAAATGTTCACGAGTTAAATTAAATTTGATAGCGACACACAATCTTCGAAAGGACGCCACAATGAAAAAATAAATGACAGTCTCGCAAATTAAATAGTAACATGCTCCCAAAATTCCATGTTCGAATTCTAATAATTGTTTTTTCATTCTTTTATTGTAAGTGGCCAGACCCAGAGACTTTCAGTATGCCCCACGTAGTAACAAGGCTATACTACCGATGGTCGGTAGATGAAGTGAGGAACTTTGCGTTTGTGTAGGTAAGGTCACGGGGTTCCATGTGCTGATGGTGATCACCGGGTTATTTTAGTGTGGTCTGGCGTGTCTCGAGAACATCAAAAACCATCGATCTTCAATTTCCGGAGGGGTGTGATGTAGCGGTATATATAGCAGCCCGAAATCAACCATTGGGGCGGTTGCCCCGACTAGAAAACACCCATCTGGTTTGAGGATCCTCCCTTTTCTATGGATGTTTACGGGACTTTAGACCCTGTTCGGCATACCTCTAAAGAGGTAAAAATCCCACGCTCTCTGGTCTTTTCCCCAAAAACCCGAGCGCCTTTTGAAGATATCATCCCAAAAAAAAAAAACTAGTTATAATTTTATTGCAAACGGGGAATTGAAGACAGAGAGATGTGAGTTAAGTTTTCTTGTATGATAAAGACAAAGTAGATTGGGTCAACTTTCAAAGTTCTGAGATATTTTCTTAGCTTATAGGAAAATGCGTACTAAAGCCATGAGATAACGAAGTAACAAACAATTGGTTAGCGTTAATTAGTAGATAGAAGTAATAAAAAACTGTAACGACGCTATGACACGTGTGTTTTTTAAACAAAGCCGTGTTTAAAAATATTCCTACCGGCTCCTAGTTTATTACATGACTGTATTATGTACTAAACAATGAACATTTCTATTAGCTACTAGAGTACACATCAAAGGCTTATCTACGTAACTTTTATTTCTTTAAAACAGTTTTGAAATGATTGTCAGCAACTAATGGATAATATTTCAAATTGAAACAAAACACGACATCGTTTAAAAAATAACAGGTATTTACAATGTCTTCAGAGATTTATATATTAGCATAAGCATAGCATAATCAGCCTTTTAATGTTCCCACTGCTGGGACTCAGGCCTCCTCTCTAGGAGAGGTAATGGGCCGTAATCCACCACGCGGGCCCAGTGCGGGTTGGTGGATGTCACATGTCTTCGAATTTCTGATTGTAGGACAGGCCGGTTTCCTCACGATGTTTTCCTTCACCGTTTTGAGAGCAGTGATTATTTATATATTGTTGTTATTTAGATCATGATGATCATTAACAGACATGTTGCTGGCTATATCCGATAGTATTTGTTTATTTGTGTGTTCTGTTTAGTGGTTCTGTAGGGGTGCTATTGGTTGCCTGAAATAAATGATTTGTTTTTTATTAATGTGGCTGTGGAAATTCAGCATTAATTGATTTAACTTCAACTTCCATCTTCTCCTAATATTGATAGATTTTGAGCTTCCGTGTATTCAGATTCGTACAAACACCAGAACGGGATGCTTTTACAAACTGACAGTCTGTTTTACGAGGTCTATCATGACCTGATCTTAGCACAGCATGTGGGTCCCAGCTCTACATCCAAAACAATTAAATAGCACCAGAAACTGTTCCACAACTATTCTAAAGCCTAGTTTTTGAAACCCAGCCAGATTCAATTTAACCTGTTTTCAATACAGTCAGGCTCGCGCTTCATCCCTATCTCACCTAATGGTATGATGCAGCTATGATGTTATCTACGATGGAGCACGCTTGCCTTAACGTAACCTATTCACTCTTGACACAAAGACACCCAGGTTGTAGAGCTATCAGCAAACACAGACAGGGAATTTCACTCCTTAGCAGTGGCGTAACTACTAAGGGGCTAGGCGGGGCAGTGCCCCGGGGCCCCCAAGCTCGGGGGGCCCTAAAACCTGATTAGCAAACCGTTTATTGAACGAACGAAAAATTCTTCCACCTTCGGAATCTAAATAAAATAGACTGCAACACTACTTTTTAATAAGGCAACTCAAAAAAATACAAAGAAATTCCCGACAAGTTTCCAGTTTGTTTTTGCCCCAGGGCCTTGGTCACTTAGCTACGCTGTTGCTCCTTAGCTGTACGCACAATGAACGTGTGCCCAAAACGTTTCGTGCGCATGTACTCCGTGGGTACTGCATCATGCACTTGGGCCGTACAGCTGGTATAATTACTGCACAGAATCTTGATCTGGTTTATTGAAAGGAGCTCTTGGAGCTTAATCAAACTCAAGATCTTTCTACGCTACACTGAGTGCGCTGCTGTCGCTAACCAGTGAGGCTAGACGAATAAGGCAGTAACCCAATATGTGAATACGTGCTCTGTAATACATTAGCTGTATGGACATATTCTGTAAGAGGATCCGACGCCTTTCTCTCTTTCACGGAACAAGTTTGTGCAACCGATGATGCAACTGACACGCCTTGTAAAATAATTTTAACAAAACGACTCATCGCGGTTTCTTAGACATTTGTGAAATTTACTTGTGAATAAGATGATGCCATATACGAAAAGTTTGAATACCGTAAAATTGTTGCATAATGTGGTAGAAAATTCTGCTTTCAATTGAGACAGGATCTTCGACGAAATATGTTTTAAATAAGTATGTATTTCTTAGCAGATAAGTTGTCCATCTTCTTAACCTATCCGTGAGGATTCCTCTGGAACGTGATGGACAACTGAAGGAACACGGGGTGTGTTTTAAGCAAAGCAGGAGATATGTGATGATTCCTACCAAAATAAAACCGCATACTTACCTTTTAATTGAGCTATAGAAACTTGAAAAAAAGCTCTCTGGATTAATTACTAATTAATATTGAACTTGCGACTACTTTAAAGTTTGAAATGACTAAAAGAGGAACGGAAAGCGAAAGAACCATTTGATTGGAATTCTTAAAGATGCCCTTCATCAGGTAAGGACGAAATGTTATGATCGCTTAGACCACTCCTATAAACGCGATCAAAATCCCTCCATACACCTTTACCTGATACTGTAAGGATATGATGACTAAACAAACATCCAAGGAAATAATTAGCTAAGCAACAAATTACCTTAAAGACGTACATTTAATCAAATAAAATCAAGATAAAACGCGTAATTCATGCAAGTTTAGATTCTCTATCAATAAACATGATGATGCCTTGAACTTAGACAATGAATACTAATGCAACGGTTTAGAAAGTAGAACTGCGTTGTTTATGGACGATACAGATTATAAATGAGGCAAATTATGCGTTATCGTAGAACAAATGATGGCAATTGACTTTTTTTTAGTTTAGATGCCTTTTATTGCTGTAGTTTACAAAAAAGGGTCAATTTGACTACGCATGGTGTAGTTTGAGATTTTCTGTTTTATTTGCATAACGAGAAACTGATTTAGGTTCAACTTTTTAAATAAGTCTTTACATAATTATCACAGCTTGATAAATATTTTCACATGATTGATATTTTAATAGACCTATACAAGACAAAGAATACTGGAATTAAAAATGGGTCTAAGTGCCAAAAATGTAGTTTAGTTTTTATTACATTACCATGTAAAGAAAAGAAAGAAAACACGTTTATTTGGAACACAGGTACACACAATGAGATAACAATTATAATATAGAAACTTAAATACTTAAACTTAAAATACATCAAAATTGTATGTCTCACGGCTGCGCCAAATAGGTCCAGTCCAGCATAATGCCAGGCCACTACGTAACAGTTGCCTGACGCTGGTTTTCAATTGAACCTTGCTATGAGTCTACGGATGTTAATCAGTTTGTTAGGTGTGAGGTAAATAAATATGCATAATAATATGGTATCTGTATATGGTATATATGTAGTACCTACCTAAAACAGGGACTAAACGACAAGCGTTGTTACTTTCTTGGTGGAGGCGGGGAGGTGTAAGACGCGGGGGGCGTAATTCCTTAAAAAGATTTAAGTTCGTTCACGCGTGATGTCAGTGTTATGAAAATGCATAACATAAATACATAACACCTGTTGTTGTTACCTGCGCGGGAAGAAAAAGACGAAAATATGGAGAAAAAAGTGTGCAAAGTTTCCAAAAGCATTAAATAATTCCGGTAAACAATACCAAACATCTAAAGGCAAGGTGATCGAAGAAGAATAACCACCACCTGATGAAGAAAATATTTTGAACTAAACTTAGCGCCTGCGCAGTGCGCACACTTGAGACAAGACTGTCTTGATATAAGCCTTTGTCTTGAGAGACAAGTCTGCGGTGTCGTAGACAAGTCTGCGGTGTCGTAGACAAGTCTGTCTAAGACAGTCTTAAAAGAAATAAACTGACAACGTCCGGGACGTTGTCAGTTTATTTCTTTTTGTAACGTAGTTATATCAAAATACCTTTTATTTTGATATAAGTACGTTGAAGTTTGAAGAAAAAAATCCATAAATGTAACTCAGCACCTAACTCTCAGTAGGTAATTCATCATCATCTTCCTGCCCTTATCCCGCCTTATTTGGGGTCGGCGCAAAACGTTTTTTTCTTCCATTTATCCTACCACTCGTCATGCTATCACTAACTTCCTTTTCTTTCATATCGCTCTTCATGCAATCCATCTATCTTTTCTTTGGCCTCCCTGTCCCTCTCCTCACATATACTCATAACTCTTTTAGTAACATGCGTTATGAAACGCATGTTACTTGCCTCCTTTTTTACATGACAAACGATTTCACTTCAACTTTTCAGTCACTAGCGCTACATTCAAACTTCCTCTAATATACTCATTTCTCACTTTATTCATTCTCGTCACACCACACCTCACCACACTAACTTTCAGTAATTATCAAATATAAAATGTGAAAAATCAACTTCGATAATTTTTTTTAAGAAGTTTAGTATTTAGTTACCTGACTACGATTGTTCAAGAGTCAGAGAATTAAGTCTGATTAATAAATGTGATTATTTTATTATATTTCTTATGTCAAAGCTGTCAAATAGCCATTTTTTTTTTCAACATAAAGTAAGACTAAAAGAGTAGTAAGACTGAAATATCTTACACTAAGACAGATTTCAATGCTTTTCAGATAAATCAGATATCACGGAATTGCAACTTAAATCTTACCCAGTCTCACAAAGTACATAATAACAAACTCGCATCATACGCTGCGCCCGCGCAGCCAGAGGTGAAAGTCGTCGCTTGACACACGCGAGATTCACGCTTCACTGTAATTAGGCTATTAATTACCTATTACAAACGTAAAAGTAATTAAACAACGTTTGTCAAGGAAAGCTGACATTTTATATTGATTTCCGATTTGTTTCCTTATGACCTGATGACTACGGATGGGCCG
This sequence comes from Mythimna impura, assembly GCA_905147345.3. NCBI lineage: Eukaryota > Metazoa > Arthropoda > Insecta > Lepidoptera > Noctuidae > Mythimna > Mythimna impura. The sequence continues at coordinate 27,800,531 of LR990348.1, read as the reverse complement.
TTAATTTTATTATGATTGATTTATTTATCTTTTTGCTTTGTTCTATGTTTATGGAGCTGAGAAGAATATCAGAAATAAAAAAGGCTCTGAGTACTTAAACCAACAACAACGACTACTGTACTACTACTACTGTGTACTGACAACGTCCCGGACGTTGTCAGTTTATTTCTTTTTGACCCCGCGAAATTAAAATTTTCTTATGTTTTTTGCATTTTATTAAAATATTATGAGACGCCACAAAGGCACAAATACATAATATACAGGATGAAAAATGATAACACATTACCCTCTTTTGCGATGCACAATCGGGTAAAAGACCGTCGTTAACATAATTATCTAATCCATTTGTCTACAATATATATGTCTCCCTAGCGATTTAATTTTTGTGCTTTATTTTCCTAAGATAATTTCAGACTGTAGGGATAAAGACCTGTAAAAATAGGTATTTATATAAGCCCCTGAGATAATAAACTGAGGTCTTTTTTTACATAGCATGGGTAGGATGACAGCAGGACGAAAATTTGCATCTTTAAGTTGAAACAAAAGGATAGGTAGGTAGGTACATTGTATGACAGTGTAGCGACATCTATCCGACATCTGCATCGCGCAATCAAAGTTCTCCGCGCGATTAGATCATATAAAACAGCCCGAAATCATCTATCAGGCAGTTGCCCACCAGGCATAACACCCGTCTGGCCGGAGGATCCTCCCTTTTCAACGGAGGTTTGCGGGACTTTACTCTCTGTTCCGCCTACCTCCAAAACAGTATAAATCCGACAGCTATCACCCGCGCCATCCTAAAGCAATTTATTGTACCTAGTGTAAATAAACGAAAGCATCGATATTTGTTGTTTGATCTATGACATAGGTAATTTATTGCCTGTCTTATTATGACAGCAATCTATTATCAAAATCATAAGCTACAAAAAATTGCTAACATCAGCTAAAATGGCATAATCACAGAAATCCAATAAAGAACTTATCGAATTATGATCGAAAACGGCGCCATTTTGCCAGTTTTGCAACCTGACAAATCTAAAACCACAGCTTTTGTAACAGCCTCTAATTGACTCTAGGTAATGTACGAGAATATTCTACAATTCTATGCATTAATGTGTCATCTCGATTAACTTATTAGGCTTTTGATATACAATATAGCTTTATGTACTTGGAAAACGGTGCTTTATAAGTTACAATTCAATTGTATGCCTTAGTTTAGTTATTTGGTGATTTTTTCCCACGGTAATTTTGCTACCTATTGTTTAAATTATTATTTAAATAGTAGCTTACAGATTTTTCATAGTTTTTCTTTTTTCGAATCCATTCACTTACATTATGTACCTCTACTTCATATTACATAATATTTCAAATTTTACATTTGCTTAATTTTTCTTAATTCTTGGAGACTTTTGCTTAAGTAAGTAATTCTTGCTTAATTGTTTTTATTTTTTAGAAAAATACTTAGACAATATTGTCATAAATATTCACAGTTCTTAATTTAATATTCTTATTTCGTCATTTGCGTGTAGAAATCAACCAGATGTTTCGATCTTAATGCAAATGCAACATCCAACAGATAGAAATCTAGGCAATTTCTTCGACGTTAATTAAATTAATGAGCCTAAAGGAAATGTCTTAAGAGTTACGACAGGGATAGTGCGACCGATTGCGTAACGCAGTTGAATTGGCGTAACGCAGTGGAATCGGGATGTGCTCTGATACCATCTCTCTGCAAATTCTGCGATTTACGCAATTTTTAGACTCGATATTGCATGGTCTCGCGATTCGTGCCATTTGCATTGCGTTTGCCATATACAGAATGATTCGAATTAGTATTCCAATTACAAATGTGCACATCCTTTTAAGAGCATTACGATATTTACGATACTAGTGATGTAACATCAATCATTCGGACAATAACACCGGTTTTCGATTTCTTGAATATAAATCTCGTTTCTTTATTCTCGACGCTTGTAGTTAATCATCATTTCATAGAGTAATACTGTTTTTGTTGTAATAACATATTTACACTTGTGATCTAATAGTTTAATTACGCTGTATTTTATAGATTCAGTTTATACTTTTGGCGGGAATATGCATTTATCAGTTTATGGATATCTTATGTTGTTAAAAAAAAAAAGAATTAGTTGTTTTACTTCAGACTAGATAATTGCATTTTCTTGTCTTTATCTACTTAGGTACTTATTTAATTATGTTAGCTAATAATTTTATCTTATCTAGTTTTCTCGCGATCTCGTGTATAAACCAATCAACAGCTTACTTTGTTAGTGTGTCTCGATTAGTTTCGCAAATATTCGTATTTATAGTCACGAATATCTCGCGAATATCGTCACTTTCACTACAAACAAGTTCTCCGGAGCTTTCTGTTTCGTACTATTGTGTTAGGTCGCCGACATTCTACGTAATTACATAAATTATGTCGTCGCGTGTAACATGGAGAGGCGTCTATTTTTTTTAAACGGTTGGTATAGGAAGAATGGTTTTTGTCGTGTGTCTTGCTAAAATTGGGACGAGTTGAATTGGGTAACTGGCACAAATGAGTTTTTGATGTGAAATGCATCTTATTTCTTATCTGCGACTGCAATATCGATTTGATGTGTTTTTGAATAATGATTAGAATGTATTAATCTACTCTAATGCCCACTTGCACCACTGATCGCTAGGTAAATGAATTTATCACCGGATAGTTGCAGATCCGTATGTTTGTAATAAATCTGTATAAGATTATAATTTCTCGATGTATTATGAAAAAATCGTTTTGTATACGATATCACATCCAAATTCATTAGTTTCCGTGTCTTATTTAGAAAAAAATGTTTACAATATCTCGCAATATTTTATAATCTTACGGCGTTTGCAATTTTCCGGTGACACTTAAACCGCTAAGCGAATTTAAATCATCGTTCCATTTCTGCCAATCCTGGGAAGATGACAGAGACGAAATGATGTTAAATACGTTAAAGCATTAAATGGCTTGTGGTGCAACTGCGCCTAAATATTTTTGTAATCGTTACATATCACTTGGTTTACAAAATGGATGCTAGAAAAAGAAACAAGACTAAGATAAAGTCAATTTAAAACTTTAAATAGGTAGTATTATTATGTTAATTTAATTTAAATTATTTTTTCTTTTAGAAAAGGTTATTAAACTTTACTGTTTTTTTAGCTGGATAAATTGTGTAATATGATGCAATCACTGCAGATTTTAAACATCAGGTAGGTAATCTCTTCACGACTAAAAACAATTTTCATTTTACTTAACTCACGACTTATAATTTCAATCTTAGGTAGGAGCATAGATTAAAATCACAGACAATAAATTATTCATTAAAGAACATGAGTCCTGTCAAAATTCAACTTTCAACTCATTAAAAATTTAACTTTACAAGCGTCTTCACGATGCGATGGCGAATTCACTTGTGTACCATGTGAATAACAATGGTAGGTAGTGCGTTCATAGTTTCCACAAAATGGAAGAAAGCCGACTTTCTGTCAACCAATTTTATTAATGCAACACCTCACTTGCTTACGTACTATCTAGATTTACTTTAGTAACAATTCGCAACAATTAAGAAAGTGGAATTTAAAAATGAAACACATTTTGACTTAAGGTCATTCAACTCGACACACATTTCCACTGTTTTTCATACAACCGCTCTTACGCGATTATGACGTTATTACACATTTTTCATTACATATTTTGGAAACACAGTATCTTGTGGATATTATCTAGGCTTCTATTGAAATCAATTTATAAATTTGTGTAAAACTAATCCAGTAAAGACCTCTGAAATTCTGCTATTTTGCATGAACTTTGACACTTCATTATTTACACAAATCAAAACATAAAAAATAATAAAACAAAAAAGTATAACAATAGAAGCCTTGCTTATTTAATCAAGATTCTGAATGACGACAAAATTTTTCAAAGACTTTTAAGGGTTTAAAAAAAGCATTTAATTCCTGGAACAAGTCTTGTAAAATATTCGAGTAAATCACGGAATTACCGGATGCTAGCAGAGTTTTCAGGCGTTATCTCTCTTTTTTTGCGTTGCCTTTTCGTCAAACATCGCGTTGAATTGCGTTAGATGAAGTAACACTAACAAGCTTTTAAACCGTGTTCAATTGAAGATAGGCGAGTGAAAAAGGACCCTCTTAATTTTCTTTTTCTTTTTACCGCTTAGGGAAGGCATAGGTATAGTTCTTCGACCATATCGCCTAGTCTTTCGTCTATGTTTTCTTGCGTAATAGTCTTCCGTAATAGTTGTTTCTTTTTGTTTTACATTAGAATGCAGGTGTAACACATTCTAATGTTTTTTGAAGTATTTGGCAGCAAATGTATCGATTCAGCCTTCTCAGCAAACTTCGCTGAGGTAGCTAAAACTACAATAAAATTCTCAGCTCCATTTTACCGAGACCGCGCCTATTTCAATGATTCCACATATTATTCCAGTTGCGCAGGCACTTGAGATACAAAACTACACCAATTTTACATCACAATATCCACTAGGAATCAATTTGCGAATAATTAAAACAGCCACTGAACTTCACTCGAAGAAATCCCGCCAAAAAACCCTGACAGATATATTGTGTGTTTGCATCATAGACAAAACATGGCATAGACATAATATATGGCTGAAAGTTGTGTAACCAGCTCCTTATAGATCACAGTCGCATAACTACACGCTACTACATTTGAAATGGTTTATATTATAAGTCGTTTAGTCATTGTACTTGACTTTTTCTCTTCTTTGAATCTTTTTAACATCGACCACTATGTGAGAGAATAGGTAAATCACCATACTTACTACAAAATACGGGTACAGTTCCGGTCATGCTTCCGTCTAGTTGACAGTTAGAAACTGACGTTTTCAACGTATTCTTTTTTCAAATAGGATCCGCCCGAAAACCATGTCGTAATTTTAAATCTTATGAACTCTATTCTGCGCCGATTCATTAATTCTTTTTTCGAATATTACTGAAGCGTGCCCAAAATGAGCCATTGTATATAAGGATACCTTATTTGATTTTTTGTTTGTAACAACACTAGAGAGTGTGACTAAATAGTGTTAGTGGTTTTGTATGTTTCTTTTTACCTACATTGTATTTGTTTTGAATACGGTGAGGAAGTGTTTCTTTTAAAAGCGATGATGTCATAATCTTCACATAATTTCACACAATACATCCACATGCATCACCTCTGTACTGCTACATCAACAGTCCTATTTTTATTGTTTTATAAAAGTTGTGTGTAGTAAGTAAGTAAAGTAAAGAATATGAATCTACCTATGCATCAAAAATATTTAAAGAAGTAGGTACTTATATATGTTTGTACCTATATATACCTACTTGTACCAATTGTATGAAAAGTGTGATATAGTCTTATTATAAAAACCTAGATGTTTTTGACTATGATATTTTATTATTATCAAATAGCAATAGGTAGAATAACCTGCATTCTTATGTAAAATTCTGCAACATTAAGCTAGCGTTACACCTACTATTGTGACATAACTGTCACGAATGACAGATGTCAAATCTGGAGCTTTTTCGCATAGATTTAACCCAAATCGGTGTTACTAGTCACAAACTGTAATTGTTGCCCTTTTCCAAACTATGCAGCAGCGAATACCAGTATTTTAGATAGAGCGACAGTCTATTTTCAACCACAACCCAGTAACTGAGTCACTGAACATGTCTTGGCAAGAATTATGTGACTACCTGTAACGACTGTCAAAGAACTGCAAATGACGGCCAAGACCAACAGTTTAAATTACTTTCCGGGGTATAGAGGTGATTCAGTACCCATGTTATGGATGGTCACCCATCCTGGAACCGACCTAGGAATGTGTTGCTTAACTTTGAGGAACGAACAGTGCTGCTATATATCTCGTAGCCACGAGCTTCAAAGTTTGTCTTGGTATGGTTATGTAGAGGAGGGATGCAACGCATATTACCAAAAGAGTTATGAGTAGGTAGGTATACCTACATGTGGATGAATGGAGAGGGAGAGGAAAAACAAACGCCAAAGAAAAGATTATTTATTTATTTATTTAATACTTCATGCACAAAAAGGTACAGAGGCGGATTTAATGCCTTAGGCATTTTCTACCAGTCAACCAAAAAGATTATGAGATTGTGTGAGAAATTATATAAAAGAAAAGGGTGTTAGTGATAGCGTGACGAGTGACAGGACAGAATGCGTGAAAAAAACGTGTTGCGCCGACCACAAATAGCACGAGACGAGGACAGGAAGATGATGATGAACTTTAAATATCGAATCTGGTGTCAGTCAGTCAGTCAGTCACAACCACAACTCACAAATGACAGACAGAATATTAAAATACTTTCGCACATTTAACCCAAATCTGTGAGGCTTCTGCAAAGCCACCTTAAAATAATGAATTTTATTATTAACGAATTACGTGTGCCACATAATAGAGTGTCGTCTGTAATTTCACTGCAGTGACGTCACATCTCGTTCACACCTCGTGCGTCGGCGCAGGTCGATGATCTAGCTGGGAATCTGACTGAGTGCCTAGCGTGATCTACTTACTTTAGTATATCTTTTGAACACCTGTTTAGTAATAGTAATTGATAATAATTTATTTAACGAACACAATTTACAAATTATAGCATCAACTTGAGAGAAAATAAAACTAACAATGGTCTTCAAAAAAAGCAACAGGTCCCAAACTAGGCGTAGCCTGTATCTTGGTGACCAATGTTTGGGTCACACACATGACTTAGTTCACAATTTGACGTGACCTGCTAGCGCTACATGGCACGTTAAAATAAAGAGATAAGTACTTACAAAAAATTAAAAAAAAGAAGAATTAAAACATCCAGTAGTATAGTACTTACAATCATTACTTATTAATTAGGCATGTTATTTATATCGAAACAAGACGCTATTTCATTTATTTATTCGACTTGCTAGGATACTTGAAAATGAATAACATTTTAATTATAATCATGTACCTTGTACATATGATTTTAGGACTTAAAATTATTATCTGACCTACAATAAATTTATAAATTACTTTCGCGCGGGCGAAGCTACTGGCAAAAGCTTGTTTATCATGATGTTAACTCTTTTTGCTTCAAAAGGCGTAAAGACCATTTTAGGGAAATTGACTTCTTGTTTTTTTTTTTTAGTAATGTAAACGAGCGCTTGACTACGATCCCACTTAATGGCATGGCAAGCAGTGATGCAGTCGTTGATGGTGAAGCGCATAGTATATTGAGAGCCTATTCACTCTAGCCTTGATGACACCTAAATTATAATCGGACGGGAAGACCGCAGCAGGCAAATTGTTCCAGTCCTTCGATGTACGTGGTATAAACAACGAGGCGAAACGCTTGTTGCTCTCTTACCCAATTTTATGACACAATGAAAACATTGATTTTTACTACTGATCATTTTCCTAAAGTTACAAATCATTTCTTTGCAAAACTTTTTAGTTTTTGCTCATAGTCAAAAGTATGAGATTTGGAGTTACGCCTTTTGTAAATAACATTTTTAGTTCATAGGTACCCAAGTTGTATGGCTGCGGGAGAGTCCTGGTGACCTGTAATAGAGATTCTTATGGAAACCTAATTCAGGCACCACACCAGCCTCTCACTTAGTTAAACCTCGGTGTGCAAATTGTAAAGTGTTAGCATTAAGTAACTAAAAAAAAAGGAAATGGTCGATATGTAGAAATACTTCTTACTCATAAATATTCATATATTTCTATATTACTTTTCTATTCTCTTATAGTTTATACATATTCATGATCTTGTTGCAATTCTTATTCTTTTGAACTTTTACCCCTGATGTAAGACATATTGCTCACACTATGACTTACATTCATTCATAAGATTATATAGAAAGATATTTAGTGCTGAATATGGTAATAAATGAATTTGTATAATAGTTTTTCATTGTACATATCTACTTATCTATATCTATACATAAAATTGAATTGTCTGTTTGTAATATCAACTTTTTTTTTTAGTAAATGCTCTAAATATACGAAAATGTATTCGATACCTATCACAACAAACCAATTTGTTTTGTCTATCTATTTGTTTCGGCTAAACTTCTAAACGGCCTGACTGATTTTGACGGGATGTTATAAGGAGTAAATTAAGCAACTTTTATTATTAGATACGATTCCGCAAAAAAAAAGATTCTTGAAATTGTGTCTATTTGATCAAAATTTCTGCAAGGCATATCAATGGCATTGTGGCGTTTTACAATTCTGATGTAGACAAAGTCGCGGCCACCAGATCGTACCTAATACTCAAAATATAAATTTTCCTTACGTCATTTACACATACATAGGCTACCTATTTATTTTTTTCATTTAAATATTAGTTCAGCAATCAACAAAAATTACAGAAAAGCTATTCGACCGTAGTTTGTCGACGCTGACAGATCGTGAGCATGCATTATTTAGCATAGCATAGCATTGCATAATCAGCCTTTTAATGTTCTCACTGCTGGGACTCAGGCCTCCTCTCTAGGAGAGGGAATGGGCCGTAATCCACCACGCGGGCCCAGTGCGGGTTGGTGAATGTCACATGTCTTCGAATAATAATGCATGCAATTTACTCTTATTAATAGGAATTGTCAACCATACTTTATAATAACGTATCTTACTTTATTTTGGTAAATATACTTTAGAATAAAAATAAAGTACTTATATAAAAATTTCAATCTTTACTGATACGTAAAATTAAACACTGATCTGAACAATTACTGAACTATTATCAATATTTCTACGGAAACACGAATATGGTCTGTCTCAAATCAAATAAAGTGGAGTTGAGAATGAGTTGCTTGTTTATTTTAATTTTAATTGGGTGTTTTTTTTTTTTCGGTGGGAAAATCATCTTATGGCATCCCCCGTTCTTGGGCGGAGCGCAAGATAGTGTCAGACTTTTACTGACTAAAAACCCACTCCTGTTCCTTCATTGCCTTTCGTACCAGGGCCGAGTCTTCCTTTCAGAATCAGACCCTTGGCCCCAGTAGGCTTCGACCCTGATGGCCCCTACAGTTGCTGACATCTCCTTGAGGCGCGCGTGAAACAGTACGCGCCATCGACGACTTGGGCTCGGTCCGGACGGTTACCGGACGGTCGGACGGCGACCCACCCATTGGGAGTGTAAATATAGCTTCCAAAAAAATTTAGTATTATGAAATACTGTTAATGTGTGCTAGAAGCACATAAAAATATAACTTCAAGAGAAGAAACAAATAAATAAATAAAATTATGAAAAATCCCTACAAAAAAACAGATACCTACGTTACTTTTTCTTAAAAAACAGTTGGCAACCCTATTCTTATATAATTATTTTCTCCCGCCATTCAAGCAGACTCGCTACTTTCTTTAAATGCTTTTTAATATTCATCCTATTGGTACATTGGTACATTTAACATAATAGTATGTTGATTTTATATTATGGAAACAGTTTAGCCATAACCATATCTCCATAAACCGGAGGTTATGTAATTGATTGAAGCTGTAGATATAGTCTAGGTTCAATAAGTAATGTGAAGTATTTTCGAAGTACTACATCCGATTTTTATATACTTAGGTACTGTACGAGTATACTAACGGTCTCGACAAAATCTGTAAACAGGCTTTATGTTAGAAATCTGCATCACCTACCAAGTCCAAGTTTCAAGCCATCCAGGAACCCACTCGAATATATAGGTACACGAAATTTCATCCAAATCTGTCAAGCCATTTAAGAGGAGTTATTTAACAAACACGTACAGAAGAATTATTATTTGTTTGAAAGATCATGCCTTTACCCATTTTGGCATCAAAGGCCCCCCGATATCGCGTTAGCTAGAGTCATGTTTACGGTTCTAGCACACTTTTTAGGGTTCCATAGCCAAATGGCAAAAAACGGAACCCTTATAGATTCGTCATGTCTGTCTGTCTGTCCATCCGTATGTCACAGCCAAAGTTTTTTTCCGAAACTATAAGAACTATACTGTTGAAACTTGGTACTTAAGCAGATGTATTCTGTGAACCGCATTAAGATTTTGACACACACAAAAAAAAAAACAATAAATTTTGGCGGTTCCCCTTATTTAAGCTGTTGATCCCCGCACGAACGCCGGCTCTCGGGCGCCATTGTCTTACTATTGTGTCTCTAATTACACTACTCAACGAGTTAAATTAGAACTGAAACTCAAAATTTTTTTTTCTTCAAACCCATACGTGTGGTGGGGTATCTGTGGATAGGTCTTCAAAAATGATATTAAGGTTTATAAATATCATTTTTTTCTAAACTGAATTGTTTGCGCCAGAGACACTTCCAAAGTGGTAAAATGTCCCCCCCCCCCCCTGTAACTTCTAAAGTAAGAGAATTATAAAACTAAAAAAAATATAATTATGATGTACATTACCATGCAAACTTCCACCGAAAATTGATTTGAACGAGATCTAGTACGTCATAAATCGTAAACCGCAATTTACCTTTCAAGTTTGTACGGAACCCTCAGTGAGCGAGTCCGACTCGCACTTGCTCGGTTTTTTTTAATTTGGCTTCGCACTGTTTGTGCATTTGTAGGGGCCCAGCAGGGTCGAAGCCTACTGGGGCCATGGGTTAAGTGAAAATGAACCCCGGGGCCTTGGAACGCAAGGCAAAGAAGGAACATAAGAGTGGGTTTTAGTCAGTAAAAGCCTGACACGACCTGCCGCTGTGCCCAAGAGCGGGAGAAGTCATTGGATGATTTCCCCCCCTTAAAAAAAACGGTTTGTGTGGTTCATCCAGTGTCAAGTTTAGGAAGAATTTCATTTTTATAGTAACTTTGAGTCCCTTTAATGTTTTGAATACCGTAATTAGAGACAATAAGAGAGCGAACGCCGGTTCGCTTCTATTTTGTCTTTCTATTGTGTCTCTAATTACGGTACTCGAACGGATAATGAATTAAAATGCGGATGATTTAAATTCTAATTTAAATAATAGTTAGCAGCAAATATGTATCGAGTCAGCCTTCTCGACAAACTTCGCTGAGATAGTCAATACTACAATAAAATTCCCATCTCCATTCTACCGAGATCGCGACTCAATGATTCTACATAATAATATTGTCCAGTTAAGTAGACACAATTGAGATACAAAACTTCACCAATTTTAAATCACAATGTCGCAATTTGAGAATAATTTAAACCGCCGCGCGCCGCTAAACTTCACTCGAAAAGATCCCGCCAAAAATGAAAAATCTCCTTTTTATTTCAACCATAAGTTATTTACCGCCAAATTTGACAGCGAACGTCACACGCTCTAAAGTTTTTTTTTTTGTGGCTTCGCAGAATAAAGTTATTTTTTTCCATTACAATGCTTTTGCAGTATTTGGCAGCAATTGTATCATCAGTAGTCAGCCTTCTCGGCAAGCTTCGCTAGTTTAGTCGATAGTTACTACAGTAAAATTATCAGTTCCATTTTACCGACATCGCGCCTGTTTTATGATTCTACATGGACAATATACCTAATGTGTATGTGGAAACACTTGAAATACATACCTACAAAACTGCATCAATTTTACAATGCCGCCAAAAACCCAACTCAAAAGTTTCCTTCACAATAATGCATAAGCAACATAGATCACAGTCGGCGTCGCATCTCGCACTAGATGCGCCTATCCGTGACGCATCAGTCACAAGAAAGTGCATTCTTGTGCACTCTCTGCGTTTGCGAGTTAACGCGCCATTTAGCCAACTTCTACTAAATATTACTTTTAATATACATTTACTTGTTAGACACTGTAAATTCTTGAAAGCAGGTGTTATTTTATGACGTAAATAATTGTATGGCTGTCTGTTTAGATTTTTAGTGAGATTAATTGAGCATTAATACTTAACAATAATGTTGCATTGCTTGAGCTTTGTCTTCATGTTATCTTTTATGGTAATATTGAGTTTTTGAGATTGATTTTCAAATCGGTCCTCCATTATTTAGTAAAATAGAACAAATATAAAATCAATTTAACCTAACCCGAAGATTGCTTCAGAATCTACCAAATTATTTAGTAATGACATGTCCAATTTTGCAAGAGTAGGTTCCATTAATGAGACCAAACGAGTTAACCTAGCTAATAGTAGGTAGGTACCAAAATCTCGGACCTTCCTTTTTTATCTCAGTATTGCGTACAATGCACATTTTGACACTCAGAATCAATAGGCGCAGTAGATGCATTAACACTGTAAGTCAATTTTAGTTTTCAACAATGATTTAGATACAAGTTATTTATCACCAACATCCTGGACCAAGAAACTAGAATTTATCTTCCTTTTCACAGGTTGTTACGTAATGGATTCTCACGACTTCAACCTCTTAGCGACTACCCGTTTACCATAGCTATTCAATTTTGAAACCACTTGCATTCTAAGCAATATGACATAATTTATGCAACAATTCACACCACTTTTGCAACTAAGTGCTGAGTGAATCTTTTGTTTACAGCCTAGTATTAAAGACATGTTACTTTCATTTACTACATTCGGTAATAAAAATAAACATTGCAATTGAAAACGTGTTAAATAAATATGGAATTGGATATTTCGTAATGCCACTTCCGTCTTTTAGTTATCTGTGTTGTGATGTAATAATGTCAATTATGATTTTTTTTTGGGCAGTAACAATAGACAATCGAATTAATAGTTTTTAAAATATGAGTGTTGTATTTTGTAATTTTAATCTTTGCGTCTTTAATTGCCGGAATTAAATTCTTTTGGAAAGAATGTTAGATTGCTAATTACTTTGAGGAAATAATTTAGTTTTTTGGTAGGTTCAGCAACAACATTATTGTTACATACCATCTTTATATTTATGGTTATATAAATTAATAACATGACAAAAATTAACATATTACGTATTGTTTGTCCTGTATTTTTTTATGAGGTGTATTTCATAGCATTTAAGAATATAGATATTAGATAATAAATAAATAACGGTTTCCTTATCTTTGTTTCCAGGTAGAGAATGACTTCGATAGACGAAGACAGGCCTCGCTACCGCACCCCGGGTTCACCGAGCATCAAACAAGATTTGGTCTGAACTCACCCCTGCAAGGCTTCCAACCACAGCAACCAATACTTACGAAACCCACACCCACCGTCCAGTTTCAACAATCCATATTCCCCCAGCAACAACAACAGCAACAACCCCAGCAACAGCAGCAACTGCCACAGCAACAGCAACAATCTTACGTGCCGCAGTTCAACAACCATATCCCGAATATTCCCAACAACATTCCCTTACAAAACAACAACTTCCAATTTAACCCTCAAGCGAGCAACCCGCCACTATTGCAGCAACAAAATAACTTCCAGCAGCAACAGAACCTAAGACAGATCCAGCAACAAACTCAAAATATCCTGCCACAGCCCATTCCTACATTGCCAACATTCCAAAATGGACACTTGCAACAAAATCCCACGTTCCAGCCAAGCATCCCCGCTACGATTAACATCAACCAACAGAGACCTACACAGCAAGCCTTCCTTCCCACTATCTCAACGTCACACAACCAGCCTATCAACCAACCTATCTTCAGCCAGCCGAACCCCATCACTATTCAACCCGCACCGAACCTAGCTCCTCAGAACTATAACCCTAACCAGAATCAGAACATTCAGAACAGTGCTCAACTCCCCTTCCAGCAGACTCTGGGTCAGCAACCCATCTTTTCCAATGGACAATCATCCCAAATACAAGAGATCCTAGAACAACAGTCTAAGGAGAATTTGGAAAAACTGAAGGAGTTGCAGGAAAGGGCGAGAATCATTCAGAAGCACCAAGAGTTTGTGCAGAAACAGCAGCAGAAGCAGCAAGAGAAAGTGGAGAAACTGCACGAAGAGTTCGTAAAGAAGCAGGCAACGAAATCAGTTCCTACGTTCTCGACGACAGAAAACTATGAAGACTATTTTAGGAATACTGAAAGGCGGCGACCGATCATGCCGCATGAGACCGATCTATTCAAGAAAGCTCTCGAATTATACGAGAGAGACCATCCTACAACCACGACCACCACGACTACGACGACGACAACGACCACCCCGCCCCCGCCAACCCGTCCCACACCTAGGTACAGACCTCGCACTAAACCAAAACCCAGGAACCCTCCACAAGATAGAAATAAAGCAAAACTCTACAACGAAATCAAGAATCTCTTAGAAGAAAGCGAAACTAAAGGATTCGACGACAGTTTGAGAGCGAAGAGTGCTGAGTTATTGAAGAAACCAGACATTTTGAAGCAGCTGAAAGTAGCTCTCGCTGAAAACCCAGCAGACTTCTCCGAGAAGAACTTCTCATCTCGCGAGATTTCACTCAACGGACAGAAATACGAAGTAATTAGGACAACAAATCCTAATCTGATTCCTAAAGGCGCGATCACCGCTGACAGTTCTAACTTGGCTCAAATCATGGCAGCTGCTCAGATCGAATCACAAAAGGAAAGCCGAGTTTCGATAGAAGATCTAACGAAGGGCATCTTACCACCTGGTGCGAACTTCGAGCTGATCAGACAGGCAGATAACGGTAAACTTGAAGAAGTTAAAGCACCGAATGAGCTGCAGAATAAAAAGAAAGTCACATTCGTATTTCTAGAGGAACAAGAAGACGGATCCTTCAAAGTGAAGGGTGTGAAAGCTAATGGCCAACAGACAGAAGAAGGTCCGGAAGTCGAGAATATTTTGAAGAAAATAAAGAACGGTGAGATCCAGCTGCCTGGACAAACGAAGATCTCCAACTCTATCTTCAGTTCAACGACTGCCAGCCCAATAACTGAAACAACAGACTACGTCGCAGCATCCTCCCACCATCCATCAAGTTATTCGACTTTCGTCAGTACATCGAACCACGGATCCACAGGCCACACCGACCCCATCACCCACACAACACCGACGCCACACTTCCAGCCTTCCGTTCAATATTCTAGGAGCACAGCCCAAACTCAGACACACTTCCCATCCACGGTTACCGTGTCAAGCACAGAGCGATACAACACGAAGTCCAGTACCCCTGCCTTTGAGTACACGTCAAGTAGGAACAGCATCAGCCAAAGTCCAAGAATCACGTTCCCTAGTTCGACCCATTCGACCATCGTAAACACTACTCCATTCCACTCCTCTGAGAAAGATTTGGTTGTGATTGGTTCCAGTACGATTGCTCCTTCATTTTCGACTGAACCTCCATTGAGTGTTGCAAGACAAGCGTCGCCATCAAGCAACCCGGGTTTGGTCGACATCTTGAAGGAAAACGGACTGTTTGCAACGGCAAAGTACTTGCGTCAGTCAGGGTTGGACGCGATCCTGAACGAAACGGGTCCATACACCATCTTCGTCCCAACTGACAAAGCTTTCAGAACTCTGCTCGTACAACTCGGAGGTCCTGACAAGGCTGAGGAAAAGTTCCGTGATAACCCAAGACTGCTTAGTGGAGTAAGTATTGAGCTGCTATTTTGACGCTGCATGATAGTGCTGATTTTTTCAAGGCTTTGCTTTTTGAGGCTTCAGAAATTGATGGCTTATTAGTTCAAGTTGTCGCCTAGATTTGGGTTTGCTTTTATCTACGATAAAGAAGCTATTTCCTTCCTGCCAGCCTCATATGACTCTGACATTAGGTGCTAACTACACATACCTAATGTTTAAGACACGTAGCAAAAATGAAAAAAACAGCTATAACATGAAACTGCCGGGCTCTTTAACTGTGAGACTGTCATCAAAACAATGGCCAATCGTCTTGTATCTAAAACTCAACCTTTTACTCACTATTTCCAGTTACTTCTCCACCACGTGATCCCCGGCGCCTTCGACATCGGCTCTCTTCAAGATGAGATGACCGGCGTCTCCCTAGCTGGCACGCAGCTAAGGGTCAACCAGTACGACATGCACGATGTGGAGTGGAATGAGGTCAAAGTGACCACTATCAACGGAGCCAGGGTGCTGGATGATAAGAAGGATATTCATATACCACAGGTAAACTTGCTACTATTATTATATTCTTTGTTGTTTTTATTTTTAGTCGAAAACGTAAACGTAAACTTCAATTTATATGAAGACTTAAAGTCACCCAAAGAGCAATGGACAGGGCTATTCTCGGAGTTTCCTCGCGTGATCGAATCAGAAATGAATTTAACCAAGGTTATCGACATAGCCCTAAGAATCGCTAAACTTGAGTAGCAATGGACAGGGCACATTATCTACTCGCAGAGCGAATGGTCTTTAGGCCCGAAAGGTTCTGGAGTGGGGACCGCGTACCAGAAGACGTAGCGTTGGAAATCCTTTAACAAGGTAGGCCGATGAACTGGTGAGAGTCGCGTAAATCTGATGAATGCGAGACTCACAGGACCGGTCAATGTGGCAACACTTGAGGGCAACCGTGGACGTTTTTCGACTGAAATGATAATGAGGATGAAACGCCGTCAGGAGACAATCCATCAATACATGAAATTAATTCCATACTATTTTACATAATATTAGTAAACGTGTACGTTCATTTGATTGAGTACATAAGTATAAAAACTCATGCTAAGACCTTAGAAAAACTTATCTATAGACAAAAGCGCCTGGACAGAGAAATAGAGCAAGATAAGTTTTACTTAGTCATAGCGCCTGCTGAGATGCAATAGCAATCTTTCTGTGTGTAACAAACTGTTTTTTAATAGCGTAGGCACAGAATAAGAAATAGGCGTTTGGTACCTATTTTTCTATACTAGTTTTTAACTGATAATATACAATTGGATGAAATAACTATCTAACTTTGACATTCTTATTGGACAATAACTATCCTCGTTTTTGAAGGTGGGAAATCAGAATGTTAGACTTTTACTGACTTAAATTCACCAGTGTTCTTTCAGTTGCCCTTTGCGTTCCAGGGTCGCGATGACTCGTTCGATCAAATCCCACAGCTCTATCATTAATAGGTACCCTTACTTTTAAAAAATGTCTGAATAATTCAGTTCATTCTCTACTTAGTTGCTTAATATAATACTTCTGAGATTTTTAGCACAATTACGCACTATTAATCGAATAGCAACTTTTCTTCTGTAGTAAGTAATACAAATCTTTAATCTATCTTCCTCTCTCCAGGGCATAGCACACGCTGTAGACCGGGTGATGTTCCCGCTACCAGTGGGCGATCTGGTGCAAACACTCCAGGCTGACCGGGACCGAAGGTTCACCACCTTCCTCAAGGCCGTACACGCCAGCGGCTTCGCGGAAACGCTAGCAGGTCAGTTTTGAATACCATCTAATGTCATAAACTAATTTCAGATTTACGCTTACAATTGACGAAACGATATCGTGAGGAAAATACAAAAATTATCAATGACTGCTCAATTTCAAGTCTTAACGAATTAAAATCCTGATTGGATTCAGTCAAAAAATTTGTTTGTCAACACTGTTTCAACAGAGATTATTGGTGATTAGCTCCGATGGTAATTGACTTTGAAATTTCTTTAATTAATAAGTAAATTGCAAAACTTAATGCGAAATCACACTGTAGGTTGAAGACTGAATTGCAAAACTTCCTGAAGCTTGATAAGTATCGTTGCTCATTCTAACAACTGAATTGCATGCAATTTAGAGTGTGCACAGAAATTACATGACTTGATTCCGCCATCACCGTTCTACCATCGGACAACCTGACGCACGAGTGTCCACACTTACGTTGTTGACACATCTACAGTTAGTCCGGACAAAGCGTTACACCTCGACGTAGGCGAAACGCTTTGTCCGGACTGGTACAATTTGCCTGCTGCGGTCTTCCCGTTCGATTATAATTTAGGTGTCTTCAAGGCTTAAATAGGCTCTTAATAAACTAGTGCGCTTCACCATCAACGTTTGCATCGCTGCTTACCATCAGGTGGGATCGCAGTCAAGTACTAGTGAAAACTAACTTATTTACACCGACCCCTTTCCCATTTCAGAAAGTAAAACCTACACAGTATTCGCGCCAACGGACGCAGCGTTCTCGCGACTCTCTCCAGCTGAACTAGCGCGGTTCGCAGAGAAGGCAGGTGCCAGGGCTCTGGTGGCCAGACATGTGCTGCCAGGCACGTTATATAGCGCCGGCATGAGGTACTACCAGCTACGGAACTCCATGGAGGATGCTAAGCCACTAACGCTACAGAAGAATTCTGGTGAGTAATTTTTTGTTGGAAAGAAAGAAATTACATTTATTTAGCACACAGACGAAACCAGTAACTATATAGAAATTTAAATCAAATAAAAAAAACCGGGCAAGTGCGAGTCGGACTCGCGCACTAAGGGTTCCGTACAAACTTACGTTAAGAAAACAGTTCAATTCACGAATCGAGTCTCAAAAATTTTTCCGAATCGCAATAAAGATTTTTTGTTTTGTGACGTAACTACAAAATTAGTTTTCAGTATTTTTCCTATACTTGTGCTATGAGACCTTGCTTTATGCCAAATTTCAGGATTCTAGGTCAACGGGAAGTACCTTAAGAATTTTGATTTCCTTGAGTGTCAAAATGTACGTTTTTTGCGACATAAACGACATATATTTTTTTCCCGTTACCTTAGAAGTTTGATTATTTCACAGCTTCAAGGGACCGCAGACTTGACTATATGGTTTTAATTTCAACTCGATAACTCAACGCGTTCCCGAGATAAAGGGTCTTGACAGACAGACAGACGGACAACAAAGTGATCCTATAAACGTTCCGTTTTTTTCCTTTTGAGTTACGGAACCCTAAAAACAGCAACATTGTTTGTCTCATGGCTGCGCCAAATAGGTCCAGTTTAGTTTACGCGAGACAGTTGCTTAGCAATTGCCTAACGCTGGTTTTCAACTGAACATTACTTGACTGTATATGTTGTTAAATAGATTAATGAATGTTTGAAAAATAAGTCTAGACAGCAAACAGTTGACATCTTAAATCTTTTTAGTTTTATCTTTAAAGCCTAGACTTACTAAAACGAGTTAGCTAATTGCCATACTTGAATAAAATATGGCAAAGTTTGTTCAGTCACTAATAGGGAATTGTAATCATAATTCATATATGGCTGCTATCACTTTTAAGAGGAAGTATCTCTCACCCTCAGTAATCGAACCTTCGCTAATTTCAGGTCGCATAAAAGTCAACAACGCACAAGTGATAACGCACAACATCCCTGCGACGAACGGTGTGATCCACGCGGTCGACGCGGTCCTGTAGCGTGCGCCCGCGCACCCCCCACCAAATTAGCTTCAATGAAGCTTAGGACTCATCAGTCGGCCCCCGACCACGCCACGAGACGCACGCGCGTCACTAACATAATATAATTTTAAGACTGTAAATAACGTTAGATTAAGGTAATAATTTATATATGCGTGTTAGATTTTGTAAATAAAGATTTTTAATTAATTACATGTGTTTTTTCTTTGAGTCTAGGCAGTCTTTCTTAAAATTCAGGAATTTGCTCGAACAGCTTTTCAAAAAATTCTACAGATAATAATTTCGAAAATAAAACAAAAAAAATAATCCGTAATACTAAGTATATTATTGAATATATCACACACAAAACCGCACTGATTTTAAGTAAGTACACTTTTGAAAATCATTACTTTCCATGTAAAGACACAAAAATGTTTGCCTCTCATGCATACTAATGACTAAACCCTAATTCTATCGACTTCACTATCACTAAGCTTGATAATTTAATTTCGCCAACATCATTTTCAGCTTAGCGATCTCATCATCCCTTGCAGCCAGTTCTTCTCTCAAAGACTTAATAGTATCATCTTTATTTTCAGACAGATTCTTCAAGTCTTCCAAAAGTTGGGCGGTATCCAACCGTTTTGCAGGTCGCCTCTGTACCAGCTTGCCTATAATATGGGCTATTTTAGGGTAGTTGGCAGTTAAATGGGCAGGGATCTGGCCTTTGCGAAGGTCTGTGATGGTCTTCACTCGTTCCATGTCGGTGCTGAATGGTTCTACCATCTCGAGGAGGATGATCCCGAGGCTGTACATGTCACTCTGAAATAAGAGAACGTAAAAATTAGTTGTTGGGATTTCAAGTTGTTTTCTTTCTAAACTATAGTGGAATTTAACTTATTAATTTATGCACTACTCTTTTTTTTAAGAAACGAGTATTGAAGATTTTGACTGCGTTTCTATTGGTCCGCGTAATCAACATAAAGTCCGTTCCACACAAACGCAGTTTGTAGTTTATGCGTGAGTCATGGCGGACATATTATCTCCTGTAGTTAAGCGTACTAAGCGCCCTTTGCAATCTACAGAAAAACAAATAATATACAATTTGTTTAAATCGTTTCATGAGTCTGATACAAGATTATTATACAAGAATTGTATAATAATTATTTGATTTATGTGTTCTGGTGCATAATATAATATACTTATATAGCATAGCATAGCATAGTCAGCCTTATAATGTTCCCACTGTTGGGACTCAGGCCTCCTCTCTAGGAGAGGGAATGGGCCGTAATCCACCACGCGGGCCCAGTGCGGGTTGGTGGATGTCACATGTCTTCGAATTTTTGGTTCTTGGACATGCCGGTTTCCTCACGATGTTTTCCTTCACCGTTTTTGAGAGCAGTGGTGATGAAATAAATTACACAAAGTAATGCGCCTGGTTGGGTTTGAACCCGCGACCTACAACTCGTAAGTCGGGGCCGTTACCACTCGGCCACCACTGCTCTATATACTTATATACTATACTTATATACTATTACAATAATGTTTTATTATTAATTATTTATGAAAATATCATATAACGCGAATAGAAAATTTTGTTACGAATATAAATCATAAAATAATAATTTAATTTTCTCTACAGTAAATTTTAGAAGTATTCAATATGAACCGGCCTTAACAATTTCAAAAAAAGAACAAAGACGTTGGCCCCGCCCCGACCAATGGCCCATCTCACTCTGTCAATATCGGAAATGTGCGAGACATACTTAGTACTCGTTTGTTTAAAAAAAAAAAAAACAGAGTATAGTAAGAGACACTGCAAAGGCGGCGCTTATCAACTACTAGGGCAGGAATGGTAAACCTAAGACACATGCCAGTGGTGGCAAGCAGCAAAATAATAGGGCACGCCACGCCAGTGTATATCTAGCATTAAGGTAATTCTAAACAACAGTAATCTAATCACACTATTATAATTTTCTCTTTTATTTAATTAAGTAAATAAAACAAACAATTGTAAACATTACGCTATACGAATTTTGGGTTGCAAGTTAAGAGTCAAGAGCATTTCGTTTTAAAGTTTGTCCATCAAATTATAAAGTCAAGATTCTTTAGCGGCTTGTCATGACCACCTTGTTTTTTTTATAATATTTAGTCGCTATCGAATCAATTGCCATACAAATAAAATATATTTATATATTTAGTGGCACGTTCTCTAATAAGGGTTCGCTATCCCTGTACCAATATGATTATAAGGTATAGAAAAATTAATACGCAGTTTAACAAAAAAAAAAAAACTAAAATTTATTTTTTTATTGTTGCTTCTTCTTTTAAATTATTACAATTAATTACTTACAATGTTGCTTCATTGTAAGTAATTAATTGTAATAATTTAAAATACTATGTCAATAAGTAAAAATAAATAGATATATCCATCAGTACAATGCGTTCCAAATAAGAATAAGATCGATTGCCATGTTGTGACGTAACGTCATACTGTCAAATTGCAAGAAATTGGGCAAAATTGAAGAACTCAGAGATGAGCAAAATTGAAGAACTGGATTCTGATTAAACTATTTTCGTTCACAGTTCGTAAATAAATTAAATTTTAAAAATTTCTTGTTTTGATCACCATAATAATTCTTCGATTTGACAGTATGACGTGACGTCACTACCTGGCAATCGATCCTATTCTTATTTTGAACGCATTGTACATACTATTGTGTTATCTGCTGAAATTGCTCTACGAAAGACGTGTATTAACTCACCTTGGGATTACACTGTCCTTCCAACTGTTCAGGAGCAGCATACAAGTGCGTCCCCAACGCCAAACCGCTATGAGATTGCTGCAGCGGACACGCCAGTCCGAAATCACCCAGCTGGACTGTAACACCGCCTTCAGTTTGCGCCACAAACACGTTACTAGGCTTAATGTCATGATGTATGATCCCCCTGGAGTGTATGTAGTGTAAACCCTTCACCAATTGTGCAAACATGTCTATAAGGACATCAATATGCGTCCAAGCTACAGGGTACTTTAAATCCGGGGACTCAAGGCAAGAGGAATCTGAAGAATCGCAGTGAAGACCAGAGTCTTCAGAACCTTTTCTAGTGCAAGACATGCGTAAGTTCCTGTCGTCAAGCCACTGTTTTAAAGTCTGCTGGCAGTATGTCATCTGGATATAAAGCGTTGCCCATTTAAGGTTAACTCGGGAGCAGTTTTCAAACTCTTTGCGCGAGAACAAGTTGCAGACGGCATTTTCATCATGCAGGGATGTACTTTCTTCGTCAGATAGGAACTCAGACTCGTCTACATCTTCTTTAGAACTCGCGAAGCTGTTGGAGTCTTTAAATGAAATGACGAAATCTGATAAACTTCTTTGAGTAAACAGTTCTTTGGAATTGTGAGTCTTGAACGACGTTATTATATTCGGCTGCGCAGAGGATATCAGATTAGAGTTGAAAGTAAAATCTTCGTTATCCGTATCCATCTTGAATTTACGCTTCTTTTTGACAGTGGATTCTATCATAGGTTCCAGCCAAGCTGCTTTGTAATTCACAATGTTAGGATGGTTCAAACTCGCTATAGTTTTAACTTCTGCCAAATGCGTCATAATAGAGTTAACGTCAGAAGATTTTATGTAAACCTTTTTGACAGCGTATTCGACGCCATCCAGTCTATGTCTGGCTTTGAAGACGCTTCCAAATCCTCCACCAGCTATAAAGTACAACTCCTCGAACTCTCGATGGTATCTGGACCAGTCGAGACCTGATGGCTGTACTATGGGCCATGTAGCTGGAAGGGTTATTGGGATTTCTGAGCCGCTAGCAACTGCGACCAGTTGATAAAGGGCTCTCTGGTACTGGCTTCTCATTGCTTCGAATTCTCCCATGGCATAGGAGTCATCTATGAGGTTCATGCTGTGCAGTTTCTCGCATATTGTGTTATACAGTTGGTTTGCTCTGATGGTGTCTTTTTCGAGGAGGGAACATAGTTGTTTGACGAGTGATTGGACCAGCAGACTGATGGGGGTGGTGGCGGCAGAATTGATGATTTCTATCTGTTCCAAGCTTTGGTGGACCACTTGCTGATGGATGCTGCTGTGATTTAGTCCTGGAAAGAGAAGGAAAATATGGTTAAAACTTTAAAATACACATGTAGTTATATAATCAGGCTACTTTTGTCAAAAGTAGAACGCAAAAACATTGTTATCACAAGGGTGATGATGTCAGCGCTCTAAATATTTTTATCATTTCATTCAGGCTGTAACAAATTGCAACTGAAGTTTGCTACGTCAAGTAGATACTTCAAATGCAAAATTATTACGTCTCATGGGCCTACCACACGCAGAAGCTTCACCACAGTTTTGCCTGTGTAGAGAATTGTATGAGTTTTACCAACCACACGCACGGTGTTCCGTATACAAACCGGCCTGTGCAGGCTAAACTGTGGTGAACATTGTGCGTGTGGTAGGCCCATTAGAGTAGCCATGGTGGTAGATATCGGTTATACTAAAAACAACAATAATTATACCATTTGTACTTGTACCATTCCTAACGTCCTTATTAAGTTTCTGACGTATAAATTTTCGAATATCCATAACACAGTTCTTGAATTAAGTAAATGATATTTCCAAGCCTTGCTAACCGAACTTTCAAGTTGTGAGACTAAAGATTTTCTGTCGGTCCACGACTTCGATCCCCCGTATTTTAAAGTTGTATGCTAATTCAGTCTTCCCAGTAAACAGATGTTTTATCAAGCAGTGGCATCTGACATTGAATGAATCTTAATTGTTTATGAATACTGTATAATTAATGGAAATCTGTCCGGCATCGTTGAGGTAACGGTTGACAGAGGGGTCCATGAAATATTGATGTTGAATAATTTCATACTGATCAGGGGTAGGTTGTATGGCTTTATGCCGAACTTTTTTGTGGTCCTTGAATGATTTACTATTATGACGAGTACAAAAGGTTGACTGGTAGAGAATGCCTTGTTGCATTAAGTCCGCCTATGTTAGTACCACTACTGTACATGAAGTTTAAATAAATAAATTTATTTATTTATTTATTTAAAAGCACTTTTACAACGTTACGGAGGAAGTCCAAGGTGTAAATAAAAGAGAGTCCCTTCGCCTGACGTGTACATTTATGTCATAGCTTGACAAACTAATAAAATAGTTGCATAAGAGCATCCTTCCCTAGGTACATTTTTATACAACCGCTTTTACGTGTTTATACCGTTATCATACACCTTTCTCTGTATATTTTGAAAACACAGATATCTTGTGGATATTATCTAAGTTTCTATTGATATCAAAGCATAAATTTGTGTAAGACTAATCCAGTAAAGACATCTGGAAATCTGATATTTTACGTGAACTTTGGCCCTTCATAATGTGCTCATAAATTAAAAAAAAAAGAAAATATAACTACAGCATCCTTCCCGAGGTACGTTTTTATACAACCGCTCTTACGTGTTTATACCGTAATCATACACCTTTTTCTGTATATTTTGAAAACACAGATATCTTGTGGATATTATCTAAGTTTCTATTGATATCAAAGCATAAATTTGTGTAAGACTAATCCAGTAAAGACCTCTGGAAATCTGATATTTTACGTGAACTTTGGCCCTTCATAATGTGCTCATAAATTTAAAAAAAAAAGAAAATAAACTACAGATACCTTGCATATTTAATCAAGACTCTAAATGATGTTCTTTTAAAAACTTTTAAGGTTTTCAAGAAAACACGTATTTCCTGGAACAAGTTTTCTGAAATAATTATTCGAATGAATGGCGGAATTACCGAATGCCAAAAGATTTTCAGGAGTTATTTCTATTTTTTCGTGTTGCCTATTCATCAAACATTGCATTGAATTGCGTTGGCTGAAACAACAAGCTTATAAACCATGCACACATTTTTTTTTTACCCAACTGCAAGAAGGAAAAAATAAAACAAACTAATAAATCCCTATACGGAACATATTGTCTGCAACAGTCGGGACCCATTAAAATAATTTAGACTAAAATCATTCCATATAGCATGGGTCCCGACTAGTTTGTTTTATTTTATGTGTAAATTAATGCAATTAAATTGGTTTCTACGCTACTGGACTGAACTTGTTTTTTTTTTTCTTTTCAGTTTTTATTTAAAGTCAAATTTTCGCAGTCGGTTTTTTTTATTTTTTTAAATGTATTTTTTTACGAGTGACTAATGGGGATGCCCTGTTAAAAGCGACTTTCGGTACAGTAGGTACAATAAAGCAGAAAGACGTATCTAATCTTATCTTTATTTCAAGTAGGATTGATGACCGATTAACCATATTTACAAGTATTAGATTAGTATACGTGACACTTCAACAGCAAAACACATTCTAGTCCTTGAAATTTTATTCCTACTATTTTCTAAGCCAATTTCGGTGCTATGGTTTGCGAGCTAATCTAAAATCAATACACTGACATTGACGGCTGGAATTAAAACTGTTACTCAAATGAGATTTGGACAACGGGAAGCCAAATAACAAGGTACCTTAGCTGTGTTTTTAAATTTCTTCTTGTCCTTTCTTTTTACTTTAGTAATTAACATAAATAAACAGCTAGGTTAAAACGAATGGTGATAATGAATGGTGCTAATTATAATGTATTTATTAGTTTATAATATCTTATATATACAATTCTCGTGTCACAATGTTCGTTCCTGTACTCCTCCGAAACGGCTTGACCGATTCTCATGAAATTTTGTGAGCATATTGAGTAGGTCTGAGAATCGGCCATCTTATTTTTTATTTTTTATTTATTTATATGGCAAAACAACGTTTGCTGGGTCAGCTAGTTAGCATATATAAGTATTTTATTATTGTAACTTAATTTACATTAATCTTGTAATTTTTCTACTGCCGCTTATTTTCGGCAATACAGTCATCCCTCTCTCGCCTTACGTTAAAGACCTAGGTTTATATATTGATGATAGGTTAAGCTGGAATAAGCAGATTGCTCAGGTTAGCCAGAGAGTCACCTTCACGCTGCGGTCTCTCTATAGATTCAAAAATTTCCTCCCGTCAAGCACTAAAACTACTTTGGTCCAGTCACTTGTGTTACCTATAATTGACTATGCTGATGTTTGTTACTCTGATCTTTCCCAGGAACTTCTAAACAAATTGGATCGACTTCTCAACAACTGCATTCGCTTCATATTTGGCCTTCGTAAATATGATCACATTTCTTCCTTCCGTTCTCAGCTTAAATGGCTGCCTATCCGTCACAGGAGATCCCTCAGATCCCTCTGCATGCTCTTCACCATAATGAACGATCCTTGTGCTCCTGATTACTTAAAACAATATTTTAAAGTGTTGGGCAGTTCTCATAATCTTAACCTTCGTGCATCCAAAAACATGCTCCTTCATATTCCCTCTCACCGTACTGGCTTTATGTCCAATTCATACGCTGTTTCCACCATAAAACTCTGGAATGTGCTTCCCCTTGACATCAAAAAAGCTGAAAGTAAATTTTCCTTCAAGCGTAAAATTCGGAACTACTACTTGAAGTCCTCTCAACTTTAGTTTGGTCTTCGTCAGAATTATTATTAAGTTCTCTTAACGATTTGATAATTTTCATAGTATTTATTAGTTTATAATTTTAACATATATATGTATTTTATTACCTACTATAAATTTTTTATTTTATTTTTTCTGTTTGAAGTATCTGTTATTTGTTTATTGTGCAAACCTACCACAGTATTGTCTTTTTAACCCAAAGGTTGACTGGTAGAGAATGCCTTGTTGCATTAAGTCCGCCTATATACCACTACTGTACGTGAAGTTTAAATAAATAAATAAATGGTCACCTAGTAAAACAACACATTGAAGTCTGGAAACCGCAATACGGGGTACGACTTACTACCTTAGGAATTTGCTCGAAGGGGCGCAAAATTATGGAAGGGATGAAGGGAGGCCTTTGCCAAATAGTAGTACAGTCAGTACAGGTTGGCTATATAGCCAGCTAGGATTAAGTGGTTTTAGGGTTCCGAACCCAAAAGGGTAAAAACGTGGCCCAATTACTAAGACAGTCTTTCTGTCACCAGGCTGTATCGCATGAAAAGGTTATAATATTCTAATATTCTATTCTAAAAAAAATATAAGAGTCTAATGTGATATAGGTTGTACGGGACCCATTCGAGAGCGAGTCTGACTCGCACTTGGCCGGTTTATTAAATAAGGTAGTTACATAACATAGGAGTATCAGTAACAGAACTAGGACGGGCCCTGTATACAGCGCCAGACCCTCGAAACAATAAAAACGTTTAGCCCAAACAATATGCAAAAAAAAGAAACAAAAGAAAAGAAAGAAAGAAAACATTTATTTGAGACTCGCACAGGACAAACGCCAATAAAATAAAAAGTAACTACTTAATCTATAAATACTTAACTTAAAAATAATAGAAAAAACAATATTAAAAAATAAAAATAAAAGACCTGTGCGAGGCCAAAAAGGCTCCTATCTCAGCATTTGCTGCGATATTAAACGAAAGTAAAAATAACGCAGCGCTGGTGAATACCAGCGCTGCGTTATTTTTACTTTGATAGGGTCTGGTGATGCCACGGACACACTCACGGAACACAGAGACAAATAAGATAATATATAGATAATAAAATAATAAAATAAAATATACTAAACATATATATAGACAAATCAATTAAACTACAAAAAAGTGTAAAATAAAAACACTAACAACAAACACAAAGATACATCGATCAAAATTGTTTTTTTTTTCATTGATAGGCTCGCGTTTGACCACTATCTCACCTGATGGTAAGCGATGATGTGGCCGACAATGGAGCACGCTTGCCTAGAAGTAACCTATTCACTCTTGACTTAAAGACCCCTAGGTTGTAGCTATCAGGAAACACAGATTCCGGCAGGGAATTCCACTGCTGTACGCATTATGAATGTGTTCCCAAAACGCTTTGTACGTATGGGTGGGATGTCCACCATGTACCGATGGCGCAACGCCGTACGTCTAGTGGTCCGATGATAGAACGGACTTGGTGGAAAATTGTGCAATTCCAACGCATACTCCCCGAAGTGTAATCGATAGAAAACCGACAGGCCAGCAACTCGGCGTCGATGCTCAAGGCTTTGGAGTTTTGATTCGACAAGTGCATCATCACCGATGATCCTCTTGGCTCGCTTCTCATTGATTTATTTACACTCAAAAAACTAAAACATTATGTAATTGTAATTTTGTTTGGAGTTGGGTATAGTGTGGATACGTATTACCGAAAAGTTAATACTGTAAAGGTATAAAATTAATTAATTTAGGTGTCTTCAAGGCTAGAGTGAATAGGCTCTTAATAAACTAGTGGGCTTCACCATCAACGATTGCATCACTGTTTCCCATCAGGTGGGATCGCAGTCAAGCAAAAACAAAGCAAAAAAAAAATGATGCAATATAATATAATACAGGTCATCTCAGCATCTCTGCGTACAAAAGTGTACCTCAGACGGCAGACAATTAACAAAACATACAAATCTATTCAAGATAAATAGACCCAAGGATCTTCTGCTGAATTTAAAAAAACTATGTTATCCTGCAACCTTAGTTTCTTTTGTGCAACAAACAATAAAACATGAGGGTCGACGTCACCCTAGCGTAGCACACTACAATAGGAAATCAACTAAAAATCTACCCTGTGCTATTGCAATAAGGTTTAAAATAATAAGGCTGAAGATAACTAACCGGAATTTCTACCTAACACGTCTACGTTGAACGAAAATAGCCCTACTAACTAAAGCAGTAAGGTTTAATTTAAGTTTTGTGTAACAATCTGGAATATTCTCAGACCACGTGGGTGCGTAACCGGTGGTATATTATGGTACATTCATAAAAGGGAACATACGCAAACCGCAAACGATAAAAACGAAACTGGTCTGTAAAGAAATATTATGTGTTTTATGTTTTCCTCAACAAATAAAATGTCTGGTTCAACGAACAAAAACAGTCCAGCAATTGCCGGAGTCTGTGTTTCCTGATAGCTACAAGCTGGTGATTTTTGAATAGGTTAGAAAGCAATGGTGGCCTAGTGGTAACGGTCCTGACTTAAGAGTTGTAGGGTCGCAGGTTTCAACCCAGCCAGGCGCATTAATGTGTTCCATCATCGGACCAATAGATGTACGGTGCGGGCGTTGCGCCACCGGTGGACATTCCGCCCATACGTACAATGCGTTCCAAATAAGAATAGCATCGATTGCCATGTTGTGACGTCACGTCATACTGTCAAATCGCAAGAAATAGGGCAAAATTGAAGAACTGGATTCTGATTAAACTTTTTTTTTCTTTCAGTTTGTAAATAAATTAAATTTTAAAAATTTCTTGTTTTGCTCACCATAATAATACTTCGATTTGACAGTATGTCGTGACGTCACAACATGGCAATCGATCCTTTTCATAATTGGAACGCATAGTACAAAGCGTTTTGGGAATACAGTAATTGTGCGTACAGCTGTCGAAGCTAACTGTACGGTTAAGAAGCGGAATTCCCTGCTGGTTTAGCTACAACCTAGGAGTCTTCAAGTCAAGAGTGAATAGGTTACTAATAGGCAAGCGTGCTCCATCGTCGACCACATAATCGCTTACCATCAGGTGAGATAGTGGTCAAAGGCGAGCCTATCCATAATAAAAAATACTTTATGTAATTTATTTCATCACCACTACTCTCAAATCGGTGACGAAAAATATGCGAGGAAACCGGCATGTCCTATAACCATAAATTCGAAGACATGTGACACACACTGGGCCCGCATGGTGGATTACGGCCCATTCCCTCTCCTAGAGAGGAGCCATGAGTCCCAGCAGTGAGAACATTGGGCACGCCGTAATTATGGCGGTAAGTCCCCTCTTTGAGGAGTGGCTGGAAAGGCAACACGGCGTCATTACCTTCCGTATGACGCAGGTCCTCACCGGACACGGTAAGTTCGGGAAGTTCCTGCACCGAATTCGTGCGGAAGCGACGCCCGGGTGTCGCCACTGTGTGGACCGCCCGGAGGACACGGTGGAGCATACGGTGGAGGTGTGCCCCGCTTGGGCAGAGCAACGCCGTGTCCTCGTGGGGGCGATCGGCAGCGGCGATCTCTCGCGCCGGGCCTTGGTACAGGCCATGGTCCGGAGCGAGGAGGAGTGGCAGGCGGTCGCCTCCTTCTGCGAAGCAGTAATGCTAGCGAAGGAGGCGGCCGATCGCGTGAGGCAACGGTCCTCACGCCCCAACCGCCGCCGGGATTCCGATCCCGATTTCCGGCCACCGTAGGCGCGGGCTTGCGGACGGCGAGCAATGGGTGGCTCGCCGTCCGGCCGTCCGGTAACCGTCTGGACCGAGCCCAAGTCGTCGACGGCGCGTGTTGTTCCACGCGCGCCTCAAGGAGTTGTCAGCAACTGTAGGGGCCCAGCAGGGTCGAAGCCTACCGGGGCCAAGGGTCTGATTCTGAAAGGAAGACTCGGCCCTGGTACGAAAGGCAACGAAGGAACAGGAGTGGGTTTTTAGTCAGTAAAAGTCTGACACTATCTCCCGCCTCGCCCAAGAGCGGGGGATGTCATAAGATGATTTTCCCACCGGAAAAAAAAAAAAAAAAAGCAGTGAGAACATTATAATAAGGCTGATTATGCTGTACTATAATTAGGTTACTGTACTTCTGGCAAGCGTGCTCCGTAGACCACATCATCGCTTTCCATCAGGTGTGATAGTGGTCAAGCTCGACAAAAGTATAATTAAAAAAGAGCTGTAGTACACGTTCTGCATGTTGGAATTTTCACCTATAATACGCAATTTCAAATTGTTGAGCTTATCATGAATGCATTTTGGCTTGTTGCCAACAACTGTCACGACAAAAGGGTACTGGCACTACCTTATGTACTTATAATAGTCATGTTGTCCTAGGACATGGACAGTCAACTCTAGAATTCCGCCATTTTAATATTTGCATTTCAAAGCTTTTTAATTTAATGGGATTTTTTTTTGTGTACCTAATGCACTGGAGAGAAATAAATACTTTATAAAGTTTAAAAGGGACTACGCTGTCCGTCTACCTGTCACCATGTATCTCATTAACCATGATAGCTAGACAGTTGAATTTTTCACAGATTATGTATTTCTGTTGCCGCTATAACAACAAATACTAAAAAACGAATAAAATAAATATTTAAGTTGGGCTACCATACAACCAACGTGATTTTTTCCGTTTTTTTTTTTCCGGAATGTACGCTCGCACTTGGCACGTTTTTTCTTTATTTTTCTTACTTTAGTACTTATGTAGTTTCAGACTACGTACAGTGTAACAATTAGGTTATTTGAAATATCCTTGGATCTAGTAGGCACGTTGCCAACTGTTCGAGACGGTTCTAAATTCTAAATGTAGCATGTTATTGTGTACCTATGTTTTGTTTTATAAAAGCTTTATTGTACAATTTTGTACCGCGGCCATTTAATATATGAGTAAATAATTTTATAGCATTTATTCTCACTCAATTACACTTTGTACGCCATTACGGCAAAACATGACAGTGATTCAACTGAACTTTATGTAACATCTTGCATTTATATGTATATGTTACCGGCCGAACCAGATTTTAGGATGAACTAGTTTCGCCTAGGCCTAATCCGCGGTGTTAGTCCAAGAGCGAGCGACGCGAGATCGGAATTTTAGGGCACCCTGACACGGACAGGTTAGGTTAGAAGGCTAAGGCGGGTGCGGAGCGAAGCGGAGCTCCCGCCTTAACCTTCGTGGTTATTTTTTTTATAACAAACCAGAAATGCGTGTAGGGAGAACTGGCTTGGCCTAGGCGAAACTAGTTTATCCTAAAATCTAGTTTGGCCGGTAACATATATACTTACTCATGTTTTAGCAAAATAAATAATCTTGTAATCTTGAGTCAGAGAGTCCCGTACTCTCTTTGACCTTCGAACGCGAGGCCGACTCGCACTTGGCCGGTTTTTTGTCTCACCGCATGGTAAGCGATGATGTGCCCACCCCAGGATGTTGGGCTACCGATTCGAAATTTTATGATGGACGCCAAAATACTCATATAACACTAAAATCAGGTACACTATTACTTACTACTACTATCAAGAGCAGTGATGGCCGAGTGGTAACGGCACCGACTTACAAGTTGTAGGTCGCAGGTTCAAACCCAGCGAGGCACATTACTTTGTGTAATTTATTTCATCACCACTGCTCTCAAAACGGTGAAGGAAAACATCGTGAGGAAACCGGCATGTCCTAGAACCAAAAATTCGAAGACATGTGACATTCAACAATCCGCACTGGGCCCGCGTGGTGGATTACGGCCCATTCCCTCTCCTAGAGAGAGGAGGCCTGAGTTCCAGCAGTGGGAACATTGAAAGGCTATTTATGCTATGCTATCAAGAGTCAGGATCCCCCCCCCCCCACAAAATAATCCCAGATATCCCAAAACCCCAAGCGCACGCGTCCGCTCTCTCATTGTCTTTCTATTGTGTCTCTTATTACGATATTCAAAAGGTAACAGCTGTGCATTATTAGATACCTAAAATACTTATCAATCTTATCCCCTTATCAGTATATATTTCATAAGGTACTTCCTACTAGTTCCTACCGCTGAAGAATAGAAACACCTCGAATTTACACTTAATCCGAACTGGATTTAAAATGCCTCTTTTTTTGCGTGTGGCTTCGCGTTGGGGAATCTATGAGGTTGTTGTCTGTGGCGACCTTAATAAAATTAAAGTCAGACACGCGCACGAAGGGTTCCGTACCGTTTGTAGCAAAAAATTACAAAAACTTTTGTTGTATCGGAGCCCCACATAGATATATATTTTATTCTGTTTTTAGTATTTTTTGTTATAGCGGCAACAGAAATACATCATCTGTGAAAATTTTAACTGTCTAGCTATCACGGTTTACGAGATACACCCTGGTGACAGACGGACAGCGGAGTGATAGCAATAGGGTCCCGCCGTACCGGAACCCTAAAAAACTAAGCGACTACACGTTTGAGTGCAGTACAGACCTCGGCTTAAAGCGTCACTGGGAGATTAAAGCAAGGGACTGGCTAGATCAAACATTGATTTACTATTTTGAGGCGAATTCAAGGCAGCGGGCGGTCTGTGTTTGATTAGGCTAGTTTCCTTTTTTTACGTCATTCGGTAATCATCGAATGACTTCTCCTGTTCTGGGTGGAGCGAAACGGATTATCATACTTTTACGGACTAAAACCCAGTGTTCTTTAAATTGACCTTTGCGAGGGCCACGAGTACACTCTTTCGTACAATCTGCAGCCTTGGCAGACGTTTTAATTTCCCTACGGCTCTCTTGGAACAGGCTAATAGCGTCATCGGGAGTGACGAAAGTATGCCTGGGACGGCGAATCTTGGAGATGCGGGAGAGTTCATATTGGGCAGCCGATGCGATAATTCATTATTAAACAGGAGTGTTTTATGCGTTTCATGTACTGCAGGATGATAGGAATTTTGAGGTCTAAGTGTAAATTTTCATTAAAGACAAAGTAGATGACTTCCAAGATTTTGCGGAGGAAATGGTTTTGGAGCATCTGCATCCTATGAAGGTGATACAAGTTTTGCGTGTGCGAAGACAGGGTGGTAAGCGTTGTCATAATGAGACGGATGGCAATAATAAAAATGCGTAATTTGTACCTGAGTGAGTAGGTATTTGCGGTTGGTTAGGATGTTTTAGAAGCAAATGTCAGATGCTGGTCGAGGATCACATCAAGGTAAAATAGCTCGCTTCTCCCAAGGGATCGATTTGTCATATACGGTGATCGAAGAGTGGTTAAAATGCCTCGTAGACGTTGACAGACTTTTCGTAAAAAAAAAAATGAAGGGACAGACATCCAGGGACCCACTCAAGTATACATACAAACTGTCATCCAAATCGATGAAAGCCGTTTAGAAGGAGTTAGGCAACAAACACACGTACAGAAGAATTATGTATCTAAAGATATGTATAATTTATGATCGCATAGCTGGCCGACCACGCCGACCACGCCACCACGTGGTCGGCGAATACCCAATTTCTCAGTTTTTTTTTTTATGGTTAAATTCAAATATACTTTCTTAATATGCCTATGCTGCCGATAAAACTGTGAAAGAAATGCATCAAAAGCTGTACCACAGGATGAGAACTAGGACGAACAAAAACAAACAGAAAATGGTCAGGAAAACTTGAGACACACCACATTAAGAGCCAAGACAGCTCCTTTAAAAAAATGTCAGGTGCCATAGTTGCTACTCAGTAGAACTTGAAAACTGTCACTTACCTAGTTCAACACAGAACAGTCCTACATAAAATTCACATAGGACCAACAGTTCCAGAGATATAGGCAATAGAACTGAGAAATATGTTCCCAAAAAAAAGCCATTCATATACACACCCATAATTATTTTTTGTTGTCACAGCCATATTTTTTTAAATACTTTACTTGTGCGATGTTGCGACTTTCGTTGCAGACTGATTGAAAATTGCATGTTCCAGTAAGTTCGGTCTTATCGGGCTGTTCTTATCTATTTAGCACTTGAATCAGTTACTTCCGATTTGTAACAGTTTCTATAGTGATAATAAATATGTTGGCAAAAATCAACGATAATTATTTACTCCTTTCACTTGAGATAACTTATTATTAAAACTATTCTTTTCCCACTCCTGTCTATTTAACACGTTGAACGCCACACTAAAAACCATGTTTAGCCCAAGGGGCCGCGGCGGACACCGTGTGACCGCCAATATGTCGGGTCCAAAGGGCCGTGGCGGACACCGTGTGTCCGCATGGTCTCGATCACTACAAAAGCTTCTAGACGGCCGACGGACACCGTTTCGACTGTTTTTACTAAGGCAAGTGATCCGCGCGGTACAGCCTAGCCTTTTGGCACAAAAAAAATCCAAAGGACTTTGAATTTATGGTCTTTTTACAAGTTGTTCCCAAAAATTTGATGGGTACTTATCGTTAGTATTTTAAATACTTCAATTGAGTGATGTTATATTTACATACGCGACAATTTTTAATCTTTTGGAAGTACTAGAAAGTCGCTACGATTATAATAAGTAAGTCAAGTACGTATTAAGTGTCAAATGGGTCCAGTAAGCAAATATACACAAAAGCCATATTGTAACGAAAAATATTAAGGTTTACCTTGTGTTTCAGCTTACTTATTGGACATCAAAAAATTCATCCACATCGATATCAAAGGGAAAAGTGCCTAGAACACTGGCAGGATTGCCACGTTGGATAGCAATGCTGATTCGTTGACCGAAGAAAAGCCCAGACATTTGGTCACGCGAAGAGTCGACCAGTTGTTTACTGATATCACACAAACAACTCGGTTTGTCCGAGTTGTTCGTGTGATATCAGTAAAACGACCAAACGGCTCAAACATATTTACGCCGTTTGAGGTTTTCTGCACTTGCAGCAGTCGCCTCAGCATAGCCTAACGTACCTACTCAGAAGATGGGATGGCGTAAGGGCAACACATGTTGCATCCCACACCGAACGTTTTTGTGTTGTTGTCTATTGTGCTGCCTGCATCGAATAAATACTATTCTATTCTATTCAACTTCCAGAACATTGTGGTCATCCCGTCTGGGCTCTTTCCATCGTTACGGGCCTAGCCATCGGGTTCTAAAACAGCTGGTACCCCGGCGGTGATAGGAGCTCGGCGGATGAAGTCATTAATGTTGGCATGCCGTGCTATCTGACCAACGCTTCTACTGCAGAATAGGCCAGAGGGTCCGAGCAGGTCGACTGCTCGGAGCATTGACATCGATGTGAAGCTCCACTAGGAGCATCCAGGCGCAGGCATGTAGCGATCCCACTCACACTCTACCAATGTTAGGTGACGGTAGAGCCCGACCCCCATTCACCCACGCCAGTAGGCAAGCACGCTCAGCAGTGTTGGTGGACGGATTAATGAGATTATTTCGTACCAACCTGCAGAGCGGCTCATCCCATTGTCTCTAAGAAGATAGATTTTCGGGCAACACCTTGTTCGGGCAAGCCACTTTCCAGGCGTTCGCAGGGTCGGTCAAGCACGGCACTTCCCAATAAACCAGTGACGGAGTTAAGATCCTTTCCATTAACTGTTGAGTGCTGTGGACCGAAGACAAGAACTTTTGCAGGTTACCTAGAACCTACCTAGAACTGTAGACTGACACTAGAAATTTTGCAGGTCATCCAGAACCACATTTAAAATGGATGTTAGAGTGTATCGAATGGTTTGATCAATTTTGTCCAAGAGATGTGCTTTACCTTAAAATATCATGACTAGTATAATGCTCATGGAACCCTAATCTTGGGAAAAGAAACACACAACATTTTCCTACCCGAGAGCAAAGGCA
The DNA here is from genome assembly GCA_905147345.3 of Mythimna impura. Classification (NCBI taxonomy): domain Eukaryota; kingdom Metazoa; phylum Arthropoda; class Insecta; order Lepidoptera; family Noctuidae; genus Mythimna; species Mythimna impura. Next base: position 27,763,971 of record LR990348.1, on the reverse strand, counting down.
AACGAGCGAGTGAAGCGAGCTACCGCGAGCGGGTGTGGCGCAGCGCGAGCCGACAATGTGACCCGCGCGGCGCCCGCGCAAGGAAAGACGGTCTGACGCTCAGCCAGGCCGCGAGGGACACTGGTGTCCAAGGCTCGGAACCGGTTTAAAAAATACCGGTTAATACCGGTTTATTTCGGTTTTCCTCCGAACTTTTCATAAGAACGTAAACGTTTTAAGAACTTTATTTTAACCTAAATTAACCGGTTTATTCGACGAACGGCATGTCGGGTAACGCGTTGCAACTTGTGACTACTTGTAAGGATGCCGCGTATAGCGGCGTGGTATGTAGACGTACTTACGAATTTACGATATTGATCGGTGAAGATCGAGAGTGTGTCGACCAGGGTGGCGTACCTTATACTCAGAATATCGCCAAGATATTAGCTGAAGGTCATACAGGTTTACGCCCCGACCTCGACGCACCCCGACGACGAAGTAGAGACCATGTATGAGGATGTATCCAGAGCCATGCATGGTTTTAAGACCCACTTCACCGTGGTCATGGGGACTTCAACGCGAAACTGGGCAAACGAGATGGTGACGAGCTGAGAGTGGGGCAATTTGGATTTGGACGTCGGAATCACCGGGGACACCTACTGGCTAGTTTTATGGAGAAGGAAGGCCTCTACATGATGAATTCCTTCTTCAAAAAACGTGAGCATAGGAGGTGGACCTGGCAAAGTCCCGACGGTGCAACTAGAAATGAGATTGACTTCATTCTGTCGACGAAGAAGCAAATATTCAATGATGTCTCCGTGATCAATGCGGTGAAAACTGGAAGTGATCACCGCATGGTAAGAGGCACATTGAATATCAATATTAAGCTTGAAAGGTCTCGACTGGTGAAGTCTACGCTCCGTCCAGCACAGATCCAGATCCAAAACTCCGAGAGCTTTCAGCTCGAACTCCACAATCGTTTCGAGTGCCTAGGAAGCTCCGTGGACGAATATAAATAACGATGGGTTCGTGGGAACTGTCCATACGGTCGGGTCTAAATTTTTCAAGGCTCACTGTACAAAAAAGAACAAGAAGCTGTCAGATCAAACTCTCGAGCTTATGAAGAAGAGGCGTGAGATGACTTTGCAGTCTTCAGATGATGCGTGCACATATCGGCAGCTCAATAAACGGATCTCAAAGTCTCTGAAACGCGACCTTCGCCGATTTAATACCGAGAGGATTAAGGATGCGATTGAGCGGAATAAGGGCTCTAAAGTATTTGCACGAGATCTGTTTGTTGGGCAGAGCCAGCTCACGAAACTGAAGACTGATGGCAGAGTCATATCCGCCAAATCGAAGCTTCTGGGAGAGATCGAGGCTTTTTATGGACAGTTGTACACGTCAATCTCCGAACCCACTGCAAATCTAGTAAACGACCCAAGAGCTAGATTGACTCGACACTATACCGAAGATATCCCGGACGTCAGCCTGTACGAGATTAGGGTGGCTCTGAAGCAGTTGAAGAACAACAAGGCGTCGGGTGAGGACGGAATTACGGCCGAGCTCCTGAAGGCGGGTGGAAAACCGGTCCTAAAGGCACTTCAAAAGTTGTTCGATTCCGTCATACTCGAGGGAAAAACGCCACAGGCATGGAGCAGAGGTGTGGTGGTACTCTTCTTTAAGAAGGGTGACAATACCCTGCTTAAGAATTACAGGCCCATCTCACTTCTGAGCCATGTCTACAAGCTGTTTTCCAGAGTCATCACGAACCGTCTCGCGCGCAGGTTCGACGACTTCCAGCCTCCCGAACAAGCCGGATTTCGAAAAGGCTTCAGCACCGTGGACCACATACATATGCTGCGGCAGGTTATACAGAAGACTGAGGAGTATAATCAGCCTCTCTGCTTAGCGTTTGTGGACTACGAGAAAGCCTTTGATTCGATCGAGACTTGGGCTGTACTGCAGTCTCTTCAACGGTGCCAGATTGACTATCGGTACATCGAAGTGCTGAAGTGTTTATACAAAAACGCCACCATGTCAGTCCGACTTCAGGACCAGACCTCGAAACCTATCCTCTTGCAGCGGGGTGTGAGGCAAGGAGACGTCATTTCTCCGAAACTGTTCACGGCCGCAATGGAGGATGTCTTCAAGGTTCTGGAGTGGAGAGGGCTAGGCATAAATGTCAATGGCTAGCACATCACTCACCATCGATTTGCCGACGACATAGTAGTCATGGCTGAGACTACGGAGGAGCTCAGCACAATGCTCGGTGACCTCAGTAGAGCTTCCGAAAGAGTGAGACTTAAAATGAACATGGACAAAACCAAAGTCATGGTAAACATCCATGTAGCACCCACTCCTATCAAGATCGGAGACTCTACACTCGAAGTTGTGGACGACTACGTTTACCTGGGTCAGTTCAACTTTTTTGTCTCAGAAGTTCAAACGTTAAAAGGAATTGTACCAAGTGGACCAACTGGGAAAAATGTCTCACTTGTTCAACGATTAAACTATTGAGCTAGACTAACGTATAGTTTTACTATTACTTTTATTTAAGACACCTAATTGTACTTAATATGTAAACTAGAAGACTGATTACTGATAAACTGGAAACTGAAACTGATATATTGAAAAGCATTAAATTATTCTTTTTCCAAATATTTGTCATCATCATCATCTTCCTGCCCTTGTCCCGTTTTATTCGGGGTCAACGCAACACGTTTTTTTTCTTCCATTCTGTCCTGTCACTCGTCACGCTATCACTAACTCCCTTTTCTTTCATATCACTTCTCACACAATCCATCCATCTTTTCTTTGGTCTTCTTCTCCATCCATCCACATGTAAACTCATAACTCTTTTAGTAACATGCGTTTCATCCCTCCTCTTCACATGACTATACCAAGACAAACGATTCCCTTTAAATTTTTTAGTCACTGCCGCCACTTTCAAACTTCCCCTTATATACTCATTTCTCACTTTATCCATTCTCGTCACACCACACATCCATCCAACATTCTCATCTCTGCTACGTGCAATCTTTTTTCATCCGTCTTTTTCACAGCCCAACATTCTGATCCATACAGTATGACAGGCCTTATCACGGACTTGTAAATTTTACCCTTCAATTTGAGGGGCATCCGTAGGTCACATGTTCCCGTGCCCTGTCGCCATTTCATCCATCCTGCGTTGATCCGATGTGTTACGTCCCGGTCTACCTCACCATCCCCTTAGACGAGCGACCCGAGGTATCGAAAGTCGGAGCAGAACTGTATGGGCGTTCTAGCGAGAGCTAAAGCCACTGGATTGGAGAGACCGCCGAAATCGCAGAACAAGTATTCCATTTTGGTTCTACTCAATTTCAGGCCAACACTCTCCAGTCTGTGCCACCACACCTCCAATCTGTTCTTGACCTCTAGGCCACTCTCGGCAACCAACACAATGTTATCGACAAACAGCATACACCAGGGAGCCTCTTCCTGAATGTCCGACGTCAGAGCGTCCATTATCATCAGGAAGAGGTAAGGGCTGAGAGCCGACCCTCGATGTAAGCCGACAGCCACATTGAAGCTGCTAGTGGTGCCCACTGTAGACCGCACGTAGGTACTGCATCGACTGTACATCGCTCGGATCAACTGCACAGAGTTACTTCCCAGGCACACCTTTCTCCTTAAGGGCCCACCACAGAACCTCACGAGGTACCCGGTCGTATGCCTTTTCGAGGTCAACGAATACCATGTGCAAGTTTTTATGCGCACCTCCGTATTTTTCGCATAGCTGGCGTATAGCAAAAATGGCATCCGCTGTACCCCGACCCGGCATAAAACCGAATTGGTTCTGTAAAATTTCACTCTCTTCTCTCAATTGCCTTTCAATAATTTTCTCCCAGGCTTTCATAGTATGTGACATTAGGTTTATTCCTCTATAATTATTGTACTCAAGCACCACCACCACCACCACCATCATCAACAACATCATCATCGTCATTGCACCTTTGTTTTTAAAAATCGGCACCAAAGAGCTAATTGCACCTCTCATCAGGTAAAAATATCAAATTAACCGTGAGAAAAATTGTAATTATTTGTGCAGATTAGTAGTAGATTCCTGAATTTAAAATAAAACTTCGCTCTTATTTTCCTTAATTTATTTGTATTGGTAACATTTGAGTAAGAACGATCACATTGAATAAAAACTGTGAACAGCGCGGGACGTTTGTTTATCGTACGCCCGTATTAACCGGTTTTTATTGCTCTAAACCGTTTAATCCGAAAAAACCTTTATGTAAATACTCTTCCAAAAACCGGTTTAAAAAAAACGGTTTATGCGAACGAAACCTAATGTAAAGGTTTTTTTGCCAAGTACATAATAACGGTTTGAAAATTTAACCGGTATCCGAGCCTTGCTGGTGTCTGCCATTTGACATCTCGAATAATAATAATAATTATATCGCTGTTTCTGTACAACGCCCATTATTTTTGAGTTATTTCCTAATAATATTTGCAAAATAACACCCCAATAATTTTTGAACGAGGAAGGAAAGTGTCGGACACATGGTGTCCGTTATGGTGTTCAACCTGTTAAAGCTAATTTTTTTTTTAATTATTATTATTGATGGAATTGCATGTTACTACGCATGTTACTAAATGAGTTCTGAGTATACATGTAGATGGATGGAGAGGGAGAGGGAGGCCAAAGAAAAGATGCGCGTTGTGTGAGCCTCACACAATCCATCCATCTTTTCTTCACACTGTGAGGAGTGATATGAAAGAAGAGGGAGTTAGTGATAGTGTGACAGGTGACAGGACAGAAAGGAAGAAAAATACGTAATTCGCCAACCCCAGGTAATATGGGATAAGGGCAAGAAGAAGAAGATTGATAGGCCTGCGCTTGACCACTATCTAACCTGATGGTAAGTGATGATGTGGTTTATGGTGGAGCACACTTGGCTAAAAGTAATCAATTTAGTTTTGACTTAACTTCTTGATTAGCGTAATTAGAGACACAATAGTAAGACAATGGCGCACGAACGCCGGCGTTCGTGCGGGGATCAACAGCGGACCCCTGTCCCGTTTATATTAAATTAACTTAGTTGGAATGTTAAAGGTATCGATTTTTCACATACCTCCTCCATCTGCTAAATTGCTAATTTTGATGGGTAAAACATCATCGTTGTCATTTATGTATGGCTTTTCGACTATCAAACCTTATATAAGTCTCATACTTCTGTTTAAATGGTGACAAGTAATCTTAGCCTTTCTGACATGGTGCTATTTTTTTTTTTATAGGAAGTGGGGTCATTTATTTTAGCTGCCCCGTTTCCTGATAGGATTACTCCATTTATTGCTTTTTTTATGTGGCAGCTGTCCCGATTTGAATACCAAAATTGCAATTATTTTGGTCATTCATCCCGAATTTTCACATACTTGATCTCGCAACACTAGTCTAAGTCATCAGAAGTTTTTGAAGGACCAATGAGGTCAATGTGAACTTAAAGGTATTTTATACTAAATACCTACAATATTTCCTCATAAAGGACATTGACCCCAGTGCCACTTAATCTTTTTAGCAGCTAAACAGTGTAGGCAATGATTAGCTAGATTTCATCATTTGGCTGGGCAGGTGCATACTAAGATAGGTAGAAACCCGAACAGGTAAAATAAGTAAAAATATTTGAAATCCAACTCTGTACAGTGGCATCACGTTTTTATGCTTATTTACCCCTTTTTACGTAGCTGGTTGAAATTCAAGGCTATTTTTTTTGCTGACAGAAAGGTAAACAACTTGCTAAAAGTATTCCAGGTTAAAAACTCACCTAAATCAAAGGATTTAATCGTTGCCAAAGCCTTCCACTTGTCCTCTATCTGTTTCTCCATGGTGATGTTATACTTTTCTTCCTATTCAAGATGATCAATGACCAGAATTTGCAGCCAAGACTTCAATTCGTTAAAGTCCCGAAACGCCATTTCACTCAATTATGAGCCATTTTTATTTGTGATTTCACTGGAAAATTAGAAATATGCCTAATATTTACGTAAACTAATAAAAATAACACAACAACAAATTTCACACACACTCTCGATTCCTCCTATTCAATGTACTCTGTGATTCCTCCATAAACCTGACTGTTCTAGGGATGTTCTTTATGTATGATACAATTTTAATGAAATCGAGTAAAAAAAAAAAAGAGACGTTTATCTAGAAAAGTAAATCGATCAATCTAATCTACATCGCAACAAGGGTTGCCACCTTTTTTTTTGGGAGAAATATTACAAAAAAGGATCCATTCATCTTTTTTTAATCAACAAACAAAAAATATAGTACTATTGGAAAATTCTCGAAAAACAAACAGTGTAGTTTAAGTTTACAGTTTTTGTTTTTCGTTATTTAAGTCACAAAATTAACTAAGACGTTAAAGTAAGTTCACCGACGGATGGCTAATTGTCAACCTGTGTGTAACTGTAAACCCTGTTTTTGGCTTTTGTAGCCAAAAGAAAAATCGAACGTGCGAAGCAAGCTCGAAAATTCTTGCTCGCTCCTTCAGAATGATTACGACTTTTTAACGTACGACATTTTAACTTTTGAATGTTGAATACAAAAGCGAGTACAAAAATATCGGCTTAATTCCAACTGCCTTTTACGGGATTTTAAATTAAATTAAATTAGAAAAAGCTATGAAAATAATATTACGTAATGAATAATTTACAAAATAGCAAGTTGACTACAGTGTAGTAAACTGTGCAACCCTGATCAAAACCATTATATTCTTTAGTCTTTACATCTTTATCGACCTCATTTTATTAATGTAGTTGAAAACCCGTGGGTTGTATTGTAGATTTACATGATGACTGCATCAGGACCTACTAAGGTAAATATATAAAATGTAATATACATTATATATTAAGTATGATAGGATCGTAAATAAATAACTGCTTTATTATGTTTGGTAAACCAATAAATAAAAATAAAAATAAAATAAAAAAGCTTTTTTATTATTCCTTACAACAAATAATATTTTTTGGGTTAGTGTGTTAGTAATATAACAAAAGACCTATAATTGTTAGCGTTGTGTGTTAGTATCTTCGTCTTCGTTGCTCTCGTGTTCAGTGTAAGGAACGCCTGTGGCGGTAAAAGCCTCCTCCAAATGTTTCCATCGCTCTCGTAGTCTGGCTGTTCTGGTCCAGAGTTTACCAACCGCTTTGACTATGTCATCTTTCCACCTTTTAAATGGTCTGCCTCTTTTCCTTTTAACATTTCTAAGCGTCCAGTTTGTTATAATCTGGGCCCATATTTGTGGTTCTAGCCTCTGAATGTGGCCTGCCCATTGCCATTTGAGTTTGAGCGTTTGCTTTATCACATCTTTTGATTTCGCAAGTTTCTTGGTCATCGTAGTTTTCACTTGATCTCTAAGTTTGATGTTCATGAAACTTCGTTCCATTTCTCTTTGACATGTTCTAATTTTATTTGGTTGCCTTTTTGTTGGTGACCATGTTTGGCACGCATGTGAGGGCACGGTATCAAGCATGTATCTAAATAAACCAATAAATACTATACTTTTTTTTTTTTTTTTTTTCGGGTGGGAAAATCATCTAATGACATCCCGCGCTCTTGGGCGGAGCGAGAGATAGTGTCAGACTTTTACTGACTAAAAACCCACTCCTGTTCCTTCTTTGCCATTTTTCCAGGGCCCCGGGGATCACTTTCGCATCACCCATGGCCCCAGTAGGCCTCGACCCTGCTGGGCCCCTACGGTTGCTGACATCTCCCTGAGGCGCGCGTGGAACACTACGCGCCGTCGACGACTTGGGCTCGGTCCGGACAGTTACCGGACGATCGGACGGCGAGCCACCCATTGCTCGCCGTCCGCAAGCCCGCGCCTACGGTGGCCGGAAATCGGGATCGGAATCCCGGCGGCGGTTGGGGCGTGAGGACCGTTGCCTCACGCGATCGGCCGCTTCCTTTGCTAGCATTACTGCTTCGCAGAAGGAGGCAACCGCCTGCCACTCCTACTCACTCCGGACCATGGCCTGTACCAAGGCCTGACGCGAGAGATCGCTGCCGCCGATCGCCCCCACAAGGACACGGCGGTGCTCTGCCCAAGCAGGGCACACCTCTACCGTATGCTCCACCGTGTCCTCCGGGCGGTCCACACAATGGTGGCACCCGGGCGTCTCTTCTGCACGAATCCGGTGCAGGAACCTCCCGAACTTACCATGTCCGGTGAGGACCTGCGTCATGCGGTAGGTAAGGACGCCGTGAGGCCTTTCCAGCCACTCCTCAAAGAGGGGACTTATCGCCATAATTATGGCGTGCCCAGCACTGGGTTGCGACAGTCGCTGTCGCCATTCCACCATGAGATCCCGCCGGAAGTCTTTCCGCCATGCCGCGACTTGGCGTGGCAGCGGAGTTTCACCCCGGCGTTGCATCTCCATGCGCAGATCGTGCATGCGCGCAAGGTCTTTTGCCTCCAAATCCCACGGTGGTTGGCTAGCAAGGAGGCTCGCTGCTTCGCGGGAAATCGTGCGGTATCCCCGCACCATCCGGATGGCCATGACCCTCTGACTTGCGTTCAGCTTGGCCGCCGGTCGCTTTCGAAGCGACGGTGCCCATACCGGCGCCCCATAAAGGGCCATGGACCGAACGATTCCTGCATAGAGCCTCCGGCAGGAAATAAATACTATACTGGAAATTGTAAAACTCAACACATTGGATGAATAGGTATTTTTGTATAGACTGAATATGTTTCTGAATCGATTTACATTTTAAGCCGATTCATAGAAAAATCGAATTTCAAAATGTGAAAAGAATATACGTACAACACTAGGGGTAAAAACCATAGACAAAATTTAAACTTTTTTTTTGGCTTTTAATGATCTGGTCACTTGGACCTTTAAAGCTTATTTTATTTTTGAAAAACCTGCACTATGAATCACTTCACATTTTATAATGTTTTTAATATATTTATAGAGTGGTTTGAAAGTGTTTTTATCTTTTAATAACTGTTCTTTTAATCACTGAGTTCACTAGCCAATACTGATTTGTCAAGTAGAAAGTTTTGACTATTAAAAATAAGATGTTCGATGGTTCCTTCTTGGGTTTCACAATATGGGCATGTATTGGCAAAATTCGCAAAATTGAAAATCAGACTTAACATTTAACAGTGTTGTAAAAAATAAATCCTAAAAATAGGTATTTAATTAAATGGAATAAATAAAACGATTTTAAAAATTCACCAGAAATTAATTTATAGCATATTAAATCTCTAAGCATAGTTAAACATCTAAAAAAAACCCATTGCTTATGGTAATAAAAATGACAGTTTTTGGCGGGATTTTATAAAGTTCAGTCGGTGGTTGTTTTAATTGTTCATTTATGATCGGGTTCTTAATGAATATTGTAAAATTAGTGTAGTCTTGTACCCACAGAGTACCTATTTATGTATGTACCTAAAGTGCTGCACAACTGGACAATATGTGGAATCATTGAAACAGGCGCGATCTCGGTAAAATGGTGCAGTGAATTTTGTTGTTGTATTGACTGAATGGAGCTGAATTTATTGTACCATTCACTTCAACGTAGTTTGCCAAGAAAGCTGACTCAACACATTTGCTGCCAAAAAGTACTGATGACACAGCGGTATGGTCTAAGACTTTAGCCTGCCCAAACGGGGCGAAGGAAAAAAAAATTGTTTGATAAGTTTGACACACAGAGTACCTTTTTAGTTTTTATACATCGACTTATATTCTAGCGATAGACAAGCACGTTCATGTAAACTATTTGTCAAAATAATGAAAAGTTAAAACAAAAGTTCGCTGCAGCGCTTTATTGCCATTATGTCGTCTAAATAAAACTATTAAAACATACAGCGCTTAGATGGCTTTTAGAGGATACTTTTTCGCGACAAAAACGTCTTAAGCGCCATGAATTTCCTAGCACTTACGCGTTTCGTTCAACATAGTGTAATGACATGTTATCCATATAGATTTTTATACCGCAGAAGCGACACAGCTTTTTGCCTACAATACTTTATTACAATAACACTCTATTTCAAAATTTAACAATAGTCCTCGGTGTAAATTATAATATCCGATGATTTGCTGACATTTCTTGCTGAGTCTTTACAGTATCAAAAAACGCACGTCGTCATAATTTCTGAAATTGACGGAATTCATTGATATTATTTATACAAAATAGAAAAACATTAAATAAAATATACAAAAAAACAAACGGAATAAAAACAACATGCAAAATCTGTGTTCATGAAACCAGTTGTAGGTAAAAATCGGGTTTTTATGGGAGGGAACATCTGCAAGTTTTAGTCTATGATTATAAAATGGAAAGGCTTTAAAATCAAATAATATATTTTCTAACATACTATTACGATATTAGAAGCTATTAAATTGTTCGAACAACCAGTAATTTTACTTACATGAGTACAGAATTATTATTTACGTCCAGATTAGCTTTGATTTTAATTTATTAGCGCCGCTCTCACACTGCATGAACGTCAAAACTACACTAATGTCATCAAAATCAAGGTGCATAGAAGACACTGCACCTGAGTCGGTTAAAGTGAGTGTACGGCACGCGTAATCTAGTGCGTAGTACATATATATCGATGTTTTTATATATAGTAGTTTGACACTGACAGAAAAACAAACTATAAATCCATGTGAATGTATTATTTTATATTTGTTTCCCATAAGAATTTAGTAAAACCAAAATGAATCTGCTACCTAAAAGCCACAAGGAGTTCAGCGAAAAAGACTACTGGAATAAATTCTTTAAGAAACGTGGTAACAAAGCATTTGAATGGTAGGTTATGTTTTGTGTAAAATTCATCTAGAATTAGGTATAGTTTTTGTGGGTAAGAACTGTATTTATTATTCATTATAACTTTTCCAGGTATGGCGAATACTTAGAACTTTGTGGACAGTTACATAAATACATAAAACAAAAGGATTCTATACTAATAACAGGTTGTGGTAACTCAAGCCTCAGTGCCGACCTTTATGATGTAGGGTATGAGAACATCACAAATATCGACGTCTCAGAAGTAGCCATCAAGCAAATGAATTCCATAAATTCTCATAGAACCAATATGAAATTTCTGTGTATGGATGCATTGAACACAACTTTCTCTGATGAAGAATTCAATGTAGTTTTAGATAAAGGAACCCTGGATGCTTTAATGCCTGACGATTCAGAAGAAACAAAACAGACCATAGACAAATATTTTTCTGAAATCAAAAGAGTTTTGAAGCTTGGAGGTCGGTTTGTTTGTATATCTTTGCTTCAGAGCCATATTCTTAGTAAGTTGTTGGAGACATTCTGTGATAAGTCCTGGATGTTCAGAGTCGTGAGATGTCATGAGGCTGAAGAGAGGAATGCTGAGAATAGTGATGGACCTACATTGCCTGTATTTGTTGTTGTTGCTACTAAGTTTAAAGCAATGCCACAATTGGTAAGTTTTCAATATTTTGAAATAATTAACCATCCAAAATTAAATGAGTTAAACTCCAAATGAAATAAGATAAAATTAGGCAAAGACCGAGAATTTTTAAACTGACAGAATGGCAGAGAATAAGTATTTACTGCAAACATTTATTAAAGGCTTTCTAAAGAACTTTACTTATTCCTACACATTTCTTTTTCAGATATTAGAAGTTTGCATGGCTGGGGAAAAAATGCAAAGGCTTCAGTCACCTGATGAGTTGAAAACTTATGTGAAGTCAGTTCAAGACACCGCATTTGTCACTAATGGACTTGCTAGGACTAGTCTGGATGAAGACAATGAAGTAAGAAAAAATTTACACTTGCTACACAATTTAATTTTTTTAGATTATTAGAGTCCTCATATCATAGTCAGCTTTATAATGTACCCACTGCTGGAACTCAGTGAGGTAATGGGCCACGATCCAACATGCGAGCCCAGTGCGGGTTGGTGGATGTCAAATGTCTTCGAATTTTTGGTTCTAGGACATGCCAGTTTCCTCACAATGTTTTGTTTCACTGTTTTGAGAGCAGTGGTGATGAATTGAATAAATTACACAAAGCAATACACCTGGCTCGGTTTGAACCCACAACCTGTGACATGGTTTACTTATTGTGAGTTATTGCGGCTCTGGGCAAAGGGCAACTAATGGAACTTGATAGTGTTTAGTCAGTAAAAGGGCAACTAAAGGAACTTGATAGTGTTTTAGTCAGTAAAAGGGCAACTAAAAGAACTTGATATTGTTAAGTCAATAAAAGGGCAACTAAAGGAACTTGATATTGTTTTAGTCAGTAAAAGGGCAATTAAAGGAACTTGATATTGTTTTAGCCAGTAAAAGGGCAACTAAAGAAACTTGATAGTGTTTTAGTAAAAGGGCAACTAAAGAAACTTGATGGTGTTTTAGTCAGTAGAAGGGCAACTAAAGAAACTTGATAGTGTTTTAGTCAGTAAAAGGGCAACTAAAGAAACTTGATAGTGTTTTAGTAAAAGGGCAACTAAAGAAACTTGATGGTGTTTTAGTCAGTAGAAGGGCAACTAAAGAAACTTGATAGTGTTTTAGTCAGTAAAAGGGCAACTAAAGGAACTTGGTAGTGTTTTAGTCAGTAAAAGGGCAACTAAAGAAACTTGATAGTATTTTAGTCAGTAAAAGGGCAACTAAAGAAACTTGATAGTGTTTTAAACAGTAAAAGTCTGCCACTCCCTTGTGAAGTTATTTGATTATTTCCCACTCCAAAAAGAAAAGATATCAGAAATGTTTTTGTCAAATAGACCATGTATAGGCACTTTTGAATTGTCAAAATGTTGGTCAGTCAAAAAAAGTCAAGCTAAATTGCATATTTCAAAGCTTAAATCTCTATAGAGAGGAATGTGCAAGAAATTCCATGGACATTCTTTCAAATCATGTTATGAGTTACATAGATCTTGGTTACACTTACATATTTCCCCCTCGGACCGCGAAAGCGTTTAGACGTGCATTCCGTACAAGTTTTTTCAATTTTTATTTAAAATTAATAGTTATTTCGAAATTAAATTGTAAATATAATTCGCAAAAGTACCAGGCGTGCATAAGTTTGAAGAGAACGCGAAACGCAAGCAGAGCAGTGGAGGAAACGGGCCGGCAAGTGTCAAGACAAGGATAGCACGCGGACCCCGCTGCGCTTACGCTGTGCGTGTGTCATATTTGTCGGCGGCCCAACTTACGAGCGATAGCGATTAGCGAGTAACTTATTTACGCGTACCTCGCCTTGTCTTGATTTTTAGTCAGACTAGACAAACTAACAAGCTAAGGCAACATGTATAAAACTCCACCCAAAACGCCTCCAAATCAGTACTCATCGCGCTCGGAGTCTGATATCCGGAAGCTGCATTCAAACCAAGACCCAGTGGGAAACATCACCCAAAGAGCTAAACGCAGATGCCTTTCAGGCGAAGTCAGTGGTGATGACCTGGATATGTTTAAGAACGACATCAAGAAGATGATCAACGAAATGATATGTACCCAGAGCTCCCGTCTGGACAAATTAGAAGGTCATATTAAGGAGATAAAAAATCACTACTCGGAAATTAAGGCCACAAATACTGATCTCGAGAGGGCAATGACATTGGTCTCCGATCAATTACAGTCCCTTGAAAATAAAATTACGGGACTAGAAAAACAACGGGGTTCCATGGCAATGCAGTTAGCTAAGTTGGAAAACAAGTTGGAAGTTCTCGACCACAATCTCATCAAAACCTCTATAGAATTACGTAATGTACCTAAAAGGCAGAATGAGACCAAGATAATGATATATGATACAATATCGCACCTCTCAAGACATCTAGGACTTGATATGGAATCTACTAGTATCCGTGATGTTACAAGACATCCCTCAAAAAAGGAAAACGTAACATCAAGTCTAACGGTTGAGTTCTGTAATACCCTGGTGAAAACGAAATTTCTTGCTGCTGTTAAAGACTACAATAAACTTAATCCCACAGACAAGATAAAATCAACCCACCTAAACTTAAAATCTGTACCGGAATCACCTATCTACATCACAGAGCTTTTAACAGCGAATACAAAAAGATTATTTTACCTTACTCGAAACCACGCTAAGACACACCAGTATAACTATTGTTGGACTTCGAACGGAAAAGTTATGCTTAAAAAGAATCCTGATAGCCAGACTATCGTGGTGAGAAGCGAAGAACAACTGAAGCAGCTGGCGGCAATCATCAAAGCATGACTACCTACGTTTAAGTATACCCTGCGATTTTTTATGTATAATTTGATTACTTTTACGAATTCTTTAAATTGCTATGTTAAAACACTAAATACAGACAATAACAATACTCACACATATAACTTTTTTCATCAACACAACATACTCTCAACATACATGCCTCACTCAACTCCTACATATAAAAACTTCACAATGTCATCACATGTACTCCTTACATCTGCATGCGTTCATATCCATCATTCTTTACTTAGCTACTTCAACATCATAAAAAGTAAGTTTTTAAACTTAATGACCTCGAACATAAGCCTTCCATACGTTCTTAAAATATATACCATTCCATTTACTCGTAACCCACTAACTATTTTTGCCTTGCCAGTAAAATGACTACTAACATAAACAATCTAATTAACAGTATTGACGAACTGTCTGTATCAACTACCTATACGTGCACACCTGAAGAAACACTCTCCATCGTGAAGTGTCCTAATAACTTTATTACAATCCTATCACAAAACATTCGTTCGATAAACCGTAATTTTTTAAACTTGCAAACGCTACTGCACCGAATTTCTTTCGATTGCGACTTGATTGTCTTAACTGAATGTTGGTTACCATGCTCTAGCAATATCATTATCCCCATCCTCAATAATTACTCGTCATTTATGACCACCAAACACCTTAACCAGAGTGATGGTGTAGTGGTATACTCGAAGTCGAACCTGTCTGTTACTTGTGAAGAACCAGATTTTCACCAATCCGCATCTGGTCTTATTATAAAAATTAGCACAGACCTGGCAATAATTTGTATTTATAGATCACCATCAATAGACAACATAAACAGCTTTCTCACAGCTCTTAACAGCATACTCGCATCGTTGCATAGATTTAAATCGGTAGTTCTAACAGGCGATTTAAACGTGGACATCAAACCTACCACATCTGACATGCGCTCCCATGAATACCTAAATTGCCTCGCCTTTCACGGTTATCTCCCTGCTCACACCCTTCCGACTAGAGATGGAAATTGTTTGGATCATACGTTTCTCAAAACAATTTCCCCTACCCAAACCTTTGTATTAAGTTCTACAATAACTGATCACTCTTCTTCCTTACTTTGCATTTATAATAAATCTATATGGTCGGTCGCAAATCAATTTATAACAAAAATTGACTATGATGGCCTTGATAAAACAATGTCACAGCTAGATTTAACCTCTATTTTTAACACAAAGGACCCAAATATGGCTATTGATAAATTATTAAATTTAATGAAGGTATCCATTTCTGAAAATACCACAGTTAAAAAAGTTTCATCACAAAAGAGAATCCTAAAACCATGGATCACACCTGGTCTATTACGGTGCATAAGAAACAGGGACGCGCTACATAAGAAAGTTAAAAATTTCCCTGAAAATGAAGTTATTAAAATTACTTATCTTCGATACAGAAACTATTGTATTCGTATTTTAAAGAAGGCTAAAAGAATTTACGATAAAGAGGAAATAGAAAAAGCTAGTAAAAACCCTAAAACACTATGGGATACTATTAAACGAGTAACTAACACTACTAAAACTAAAAATACATCTGATCAATTACTTACCTTGTCACCTACACCTAATGAATCCTGTAACTCTGTAAACTCATTCTTCGTTAATATTGGCGAGAGGCTTGCAAATAATATCCAGTCTAGCACTACGCAGCCTTTGACAGTCCCTCAAAACACTTCTGACATCTCGGCAACTTCGTCGTTCGTCCTTGAACCTATTGATCTTGACGAAATTACAGCAACTATTCATTCATTGCGCTCTGATGCTGCATCTGGCTGGGATGGCATATCACCTTTCATACTAAAGAGGTATTCAACCTTCCTGGCACCCTTATTATGCCATATTTTTAACCTCTGCTTTGAGACTGCAGTCTTTCCCTCTTCTTTCAAAAAGGCAATCATTCACCCAGTCTACAAGGGAGGCGACGGGAACTTGCCGAATAATTACCGACCTATAGCAGTTCTAACTGCCTTATCCAAGGTACTTGAACGTCTCATTAATAAAAGACTTGTAAACTACCTAGAGCATTACCAATTAATATCACCACAACAATTTGGATTTCGTAAGAACAAATCAACCTATGACGCAGTTCATGAATTAACTAACAATATTGTAAAACACCTAAACACTAATAAAAAAGTCCTAACAATATTCTTAGACCTTGCAAAGGCGTTCGACACCGTCCCCGTTCGTTCTCTCTTACTTAAACTTGAAAAGATGGGTGTCAGGGGATTGCAACTTGATCTCTTTCAAAGCTACCTCACAAATCGCTCCCAGATGGTCAAAATTCATCAGCATAGTAGCAATGAACTTCCCATCTGCTGTGGCGTGCCACAAGGAAGCATTTTGGGCCCCACCTTATTTCTAGTCTTTATAAACGACTTATGTAATTTAGATATCTCAAATGCTAAGATGACATCATATGCGGATGACACTGCTATAACTTTCGTCGCTAACACATGGTCTGAACTCGAGGACAAGGCACAGAATGGCTTTAACGAAGCGCTGACCTGGCTTACTCTAAACAGGCTTACACTTAATACATCCAAAACTAAGTTTATTACGTATTCGGTAAGTTCTGCTACTCAACCCAACCAAACAATATTAGTAAAAGCTCACACCTGTAATTTTCCAACTCAAATGTCATGCCAATGTACACCCATATCTTCTACGGACGAAATCAAATACCTAGGTATAATCATAGATAAGAATCTTAAATTTAAATCTCATATTAATATCCTCACTGGCAGAGTTCGTAAACTTATATATATATTTAAAACCCTTAGAAGCATTGCTAATCCTACTATTATACGTAATGTTTATTTTGCCTTATGCCTATCTATTATTACTTATTGTATTCCCTGCTGGGGTGGTGCTGCAAAAACAATCCTCAAACCACTGGAAGTAGCACACCGGGCCATACTGAAAGTGGCTACCTTCCGTCCAATAATCTATCCTACTAATAAATTATACACAAATTGCAATGTCCTCAATGTGCGGCAACACTTTATTTTACAATCAATTCTATTGCAACACCGCGTAACCCCCTATATTGAACTGACCAAACGCCGAAAAGATATAATATGTACGACGCCAAAAACCCACTTGACTTTTACTAAAAGATTCTTTTATTATTTAGGTCCGTCCCTTTACAATGTAATTAACAATAAATGTCCAATTTACAGACTCTCCTATCATAATTGTAAAAAGGCTCTTCGCACATTCCTCCAAAATAAAACCTATGACGAAACAGAAAAATATTTAACTTAATGACAAGTTTGTAACTTGTACCACACCCCAAAACATAAACGCACACTAATCAACCCATTGACTCAACACGTTTACACAGCCACGCATGCTTTCATTGCCGATTACTTCGCACATACACTCATTCACACATCCAAACACATTCACAGACCAATACACGACACACTCAACACACACGTACACTCACACACATATACACACACAAAAGTACCTAATAAGTTCTGTTAAACATTTTACTTGAATTTAAGTAGTTAAAATAAAATTGTAGTAACACAACTCTAGGGGATAGGCACTGTTACTTCTTAATACAGGCTATTTCATAGCCTAGCAAGGAGAACAGTACGTCACCCACTTGATTGTAAGAAATGTATAACTACCCACTTTCTGAAAACATGTAAAATGTACTACAATCTGTTTTTTTTATAAATAAAGATTTATTATTATTATTATTATTATTATTATTTCTTGTCACTTCTCTTATGTGAGCTCCATGTAGATAAATATTAAAAAAAAGGGTAATTAAAAAATAGAATTTGAAATAAGCCACTGGCAGCTAAAAGATAACCAGCCTCAACTGACGGCGCCCGTATCATTAGTGGATATATTCATTCTTATAATAAATTGTTGTTTTTCCTTATAATTGTTTTTTTTTTAGGTATCCTTGGACCTTATGCAGCCTGGCGAGGATACTCCGCGGTATACTCTTTATGTGGTAGACCAGAAACGATCGCAGGCTATCAACAAATATGCAGTATTCATTGTGCCACAGG
The DNA here is from genome assembly GCA_905147345.3 of Mythimna impura. Lineage (NCBI taxonomy): Eukaryota > Metazoa > Arthropoda > Insecta > Lepidoptera > Noctuidae > Mythimna > Mythimna impura. The sequence goes on along the minus strand of LR990348.1, from coordinate 27,745,696 downwards.
GCAGGTAAGAATTAAATTGATTTAATAAAAATAAGACATTTGGGCTGCGGGGAAATTCGGGTTAGTAATAAAATAACAATATTTGTTATTTGATCCACGCCACGCGACGTCGTTCTACGTACAAATTAAGCGTGTTACACGTGTGCGTCGGTCTAATGTAGTTCTAGCTTAATACTCACAGTTGCCTTGCGTAATAAAATCCGCAGTACGACCAGGGTCAAGGTAGATCTACAATGCGCAAACGTGGGCCACGTACGCCGATCTGGGCGCGTCGTGGCTTTCGCTACGTCCCCGTCAGGGGGCGTGGCAAGCGGTGTCAGGGCTTCGCCCTCTGACCGCAGAGTCCAGCCGGGGCCCGTAACAACGGACCCGTCATTATGGTGCCTAACTAGGCTCGGCGGTTGTAGAGCAGATGGCTCTATGTGTTTATGCTTGTATGTGTGTACTGTAGGCACGTCACGACGCTGCTGCACACAGCGCCGACTCTTCACGACATACCGGCGGTCAGTCCCCGCCAGGTGAGACCCCTAGGGGAAGCCCGGCGGGAGACGACCTGCGACGAGTATGCCGACTTGTTACGGACCTACAGTAGGATATGTGACCCCCGTCTAACCCGCTTCCAGAGCGAGCCGGTTACGGTTCAGACCGCAGGGACGTTTTATGTGTGTGTGTGAGCGGCATTGTATTGTGTTACATCGCTCAGTGCGCGTGCACCGAATAGTTAGCTTGCGCTATCCATTCGGTGCGTGAGTCTAGCGCGTGTGTAGTGGCGAATGTGTGGTCGACTCGCGTCGTGCCTATATTAACTTAGCACACGACGTTTGTCGGGGTGCGAGTGAAATGTAGAGTCATGTTGTTTGAGTAGGCCGCGTGTAGACTGGTACGGCCTACTCAGGCGTCAGTCCGGGGGGGGGGGACTCGCTGCCCGCAATCAGGTCGCGGGGGAGTCGTCTCGCGTCAGGGGGGCGCGTATGCCAGGGCGCCAGGTGCTTGACGTGAGGCCAAGCTGAGGCGTCGGCACGCGCAAACATCCCCTTCGCGAGGCGGCGCACAAACTCATCCAGGCTCTCAATCCCGAGGTCGCGTTCAATAACGTTGTTCCTCACGTAGCGAGGGGCGTCGACGACTCTACGCAACGCAAGATGTTGTTGCGCGCGGAGTCTATCTCGGCTCGACTCGCTAGTGAGGGCGAACCAAGCTGGAGCGGCGTACGTCAGCACTGGGCGAATATACGCTTTGTATATGCCCAGTTTGACGCGCGCCGGGAGGCGGGACGAGAGCACTGGTTTGAGCCGGTGGCGGACGACTCTACCCTGCGCGACGACATTGCTTGCATGCGGTCCCATGGTGAGCCGCCGGTCGATGGTCACACCCAGGTACTTGGCCCGGGGCGTCCAATCGACTTCGGCTCCGCTGAGTTTCAGACGTGGTGGGAGGGGCGATGATCCTGTGATCAGCGCCTGCGTTTTACCCACGTTAACCGACAGTCGCCATTTGGCGAGCCATTCCGGAATCAGGTCGAGCGCGCGCTGCATCCTCACCGCCGCGTACTTCGCGTTCATAGAGGTGGTAATGTACGCGGCGTCGTCGGCATACAGCGCGAGCGTGGCGTCCTCCGTGGTGGGGATGTCGTCGGTGTAACGTGAGTAGCACGCCGGCGAAACGCAGCTGCCCTGCGGCACGCCCGCTCGGATGGGTCTGGGGGCGGAGAGCGCCCCGTCGACCATCACTCTGAAACACCTGTTAGACAGGAAAGCTTGGACCACTTTAACGATTCTACGGGGCGTGGGTGAGGTGGCGAGTTTGTAAACTAGCCCCTCATGCCACACACGATCGAAAGCTTTTTCCATGTCGAGGAATACTGCCACTCCGTACTCCTTCTTATTCATCGCTGATGACAGGAGGTGCAGTACCCTCGACAACTGGAGCGTCGTGCTGTGCTCCGCCCGGAACCCGAATTGTTCCGGCCGCGGGGAGATGTGCGGGGTGAGGTGTCGCAGCAGGAGTTGCTCGAACACCTTAGAGATAGAGGGCAGCAGTGTGATTGGCCGATAGCTTTCCGGCTTCTGTGGGTTCTTCCCCGCCTTGGGCAGCATTATGACGCGCCCTTCCTTCCAGGATGTTGGGAAGACCCCCGTGCGCAGTATCCCCGTGAACAGGCGCGCCAGGGCCGCAACAGTACGGTACGGCAGGTGGCGCAGCGCTGTGTTGGTGATACCGTCAGCACCGGGGGCCTTACGAGGCTTCGTGCGTAGTATGGCGCGTCTAACTGCGCCAGGCGAGAAGAATATGGGGTCTTCATCGGGGGCTATCGGCGACGCGAAGTAGTCTCTAAGGTGTTGCTCGACTGCTGCGACATGGTCGTGTTCAGTAGTCGGGTTCGGGCTAAACTGACGCTCCAGGTGCTCTGCAAAGATTTCCGATCGGTCCTCAGCTACGTACTTGAGGGCCCCGTCGGCTGCTAGTAAAGGGCGCACCGGAGCTGGGGTATTTGTGAGCTGGCGGCACAGTCTGTGTGTCGCCTGCCAGTCACACGTTGCGGCGTCAATCTGTCCCTCCCAGCTCTCGGCGGCCAGGGCCTCCAACTCGGCCTTCACCTTCGCCGCGAGACGATTAAGCTGCGTCTTCATGGTAGGGCAGCGTAGGTGCTGCCACTGCTTGCGTAGGCGCCTCTTTTGGGCGACCATGGCTTGGATTCGTGGAGGTAGGGGGGGCTGAAGCCCTCTCCCCTGTGGGTGAGATGTTGTTGTCGCCTCATCGAGGGCGCTCTTCACGCAAGCGGTGACGTCGTCGGCGAGTAGATCGACGTCTGCGGCGGTAGAGACGGGCCGAGTGGGCGTTGTGGTCTCAAGCTTTTCAGCGTACAAGGTCCAGTCCGTTGATCGACGTGGCGCTAGTGGCTTCAGTCGGGTCGGCATCCCCGATAGGACGACGAGTACAGGATGATGATCGGACTGTAGCTCATCGTCAATGACCTGCTGCGTGATCTGACAGTGTAGCCCTGTATGGATCACAATGTCCAGCACGTCAGGCATGTGCAGCGGGTTGTCCGGATAGTGGGTGGGCGTCTCAGGGCCGGACACCGTGTATCCATGGGCCTCCGCGTCATCGAAGAGCCGTCTCCCCTCGTTGTTTGTGTGCAGGGCGTTCCAAGCGGGATGTTTGCAATTCATGTCGCCGGCGAGCATTGCTGGCGACTCGGCGGCGGATAGAGTGGCCCTCAGCTCGGTCAGGTCTAGTTGAACTGAGGGCGGCTTGTAGCATGCGTACAGGCGTAGTTCCTTGCCGGCAACATGAAGTTGAACGCCCAGCACGTAGAGCGATCTGTGCGTCAACGTAGGGGCCTCCTGATGGACGACTCTCCTTTTCACTAGCACTGCCAGACCACGGTATCTAGTGTTGTTAGCCGACCTTTCGTCCTTCCTGTAAACGAGGAAACCTGGGAACTTAGCCCTATCTTCAGGTCCCAGGTGCGTCTCGTTTATGAGCGCCACGTCGATGTTTTGCTCCCTCAGGAGGTGGCGGAGTGGGGCGACCTTGTCCCGAAGGCCGCGGGCGTTCCAGTGTAACACCCTCAGCGACCTAGCCATGGCACAAGGTGAGTAACTTGGCCAGGCCGTCGAGGATTACCTGCTCCGGGCTCTGCCCCTGACTGATGGCCTTAATCAGGTCCATCAACAGCTGGATGGCGCAGGTCGTGAACTCTGGGTTGGGGGCCCCTCTTGGGGCAATGTTGGTGGTGGTGGTGGTGGTGGTGGTGGTGGGGGCGCGTTTCGCCTGCGCAATGCCGGCGCCGGCTTGTGCGCCCTTCTTCCCCTTCACGACCTGCGACCCCTTCGTGGGGGGGGCAGATTTCGGGACTTCTGTCTCCTGTAAGGTCGGTGGGGGCTTGGGTTGGCCCTTCATGCCCCCACGGTTCCGCTTCCTCCGCCGGGAGGATGTGGCTCCTCCGCGTACGGTGGGCCCGTTAGCTGCCGCCATCAATGACACGCCCTGGTCCTTTTCATGATCCTGGACCTCCGATGGTGGCTGGGCGCGTCGGTCTCCATACATTTTATATAGCAACTAGACTTGCAGAGCTACATTAGATCCACGCCACGCAACGCGCCGCTACGTACAAATCAGGCGTGGTCCACGTGTGCGTCGGTGTAGTGTAGTTCTCTCTTTACCAACATATTACCAGAATTAACAAGCAAAGGCACGGTTAGCGCAATGGTTGAGGGACTGGCTGCTGGGCTGCGGGTCGCGGATTTGATTCCCGCACGGAACAATGTTTGTGTAGCCTACAGATTACGAGTTCCGGCTCTGGGTGTCTTGTGTATGTGTGTGTACATGTTTGTGAACGCAACCACGATATAGGAGTAAAATTTCTAGTGAAGGGGAAAGATTAAAAAAAAAAATAATGGGCAAGTGCGATTCGAACTACACCACAAGTCACAACCACAAGTATCGTTTCCGAGTTCATTTCAAAGTTAATAAACTTTAATGACTTCAAAACCAAGTTACAGCAATAACTAATCATAAAACTAACTGTATATGACAGAAAACAAAAAAATCTATCAAAACTACACATGATAACCGCTCAAAGCAAATTTGAATTTATTTGTAGTTTGCGGAATTGCTTTACGCGTCATAGAGGGCGCCTCGTAGTTTACGTAGTAAAAGTTCGCTTTGAAATAAAATTCATTGATAAAAAATAACAATCCTGGACTATTCTAATATGATTTTAATAGAAAAACGTTCCATGAGTACTTGCGCACACAGTATCAAATTTTACTCACACAGACTCACATTTTTATTTTTTATAGGGAAAAGTGAGATGACAGATCAAGCCAAATACAGCCACAGCGCCTCTTTCTGTCGCAGAGCCTCTGCGACAGAAAGAGGCAGCAACACACTAGTATTCATCTCTTTTTTTTGTTAAGTGTTAAAGTGAGATCGGAGAGATTGCGCCCAGAGCGGCAACATTGCATAATGCATGTCATAGGTTTCGTACCTTATGAATGAATTTTAATTTTGCATTGAACACGAAATGGCAACTTAGCGTAACCGCGTAGGCGCGCGAAGTTTAAAAATTAGAGATTTATTTATTTTAATTCATTTGTTGTGTTCTAAGATATGATTATATATGATATATAATATGATAATAATAATAATATAATTTTTACACCACCTGCTCGATAATGCCCTTTTATACGTCATACAACCATCACTTAAAGCAAGTCATTATGTCCCTAGGGAGATAATGCAGTATGGGCGATCCCTAGGGAATAATGAGATTTGAATTTGGAACGTGAAAAACCGTCAGCATTATGTGAATTAAAATGTAGTGCATCAAACAAGTTTATTCAAATTTCAATCTGGCCACTAACAAAAAAAAAACAGAATAAAAAAAGTTTCTAAAAAAAGTAATGAACAAGCGGGAGCGATAGAGAAAATTTAAATTATAGAATCTTTGAGTAGTGAATTTTGTTTGTTTCAAATCTCAAAACATTTTGAGTGATAGTTAAGATTAATTCGTAAATAATACTTATATTTCTGTATTATATGATTTCTTTTACTAAATTGTCTTTTAATTATCTCACAGATGGTGTAAAAAGTAGAGTATCCAACACGGGGATAAAGCTGTCTTTGTCTTGGGCGGCTTGAATTCCTCACTTCACTCAGGTTTCTATATTAATTATATAAATCTCTCACTATCGTTCGGGATTAAAATTAGCAACCTTCGTTTCGTTCGGAATTCAACATCCGCCACCCGCGACTTAAAGACACTGCTTTATCCCCTAGTCACATAATCTACTATTATTTTCTCTCACAATGGTTATGTTGTACTTAACAGTTTAGAACTACATAATTATATGCATTAGCATTGTGAGAGCTGGTGCCTGTTGTAGGTTTCGGAGAAACCTGTGCTACAGGTCACCAGGACCCACTTTACGGCCTCATACAAGTTTATTGTCAGGTAACTTGAATTCCACTGAACAAAAAAAAAAATATAAAATGTAACAAAAGAGAAAAAAAAAAAGAAAGAAACCATAAACAAAGCAGTCAAAGGATGTGTGATGGAGCGAGGTGAATGTGTTGGTGATGGTTGAGAAATGTGCATGTGGAAGGTTGTGATGTGATGTGTGGAAAATGTGCGTGTGGATGGTTGTGAATGTGATATGTGGAAAATGAACATGTGGATGGTTGTGAATGTGATGTGTGGGAAATTTGCATGTAGATGGTTGTGAATGTGATGTGTGAAAAAAGTGCATGTGGATGGTTGTGAGTGTGATGTGTGGAAAATGTGCATGTGGATTGTGGTGAATGTGAATAATAGTTATAAGAGTCAAGTGTCTTGTGAACGTTGGAGGTTGAAATTGTGAAACCATACTATGAACATTTAATATCAAAATTAGCAACAGATAAGAAGCAGATTAGATTTATTTAAGTGTGTGGAGCAGCTTCTCTGTGTCGTCATAACTTAGGGTTTTCAAATACGTAGTAACTTTTTGTTTACAACTTGTTTTATCTACCGGATATATATTTTGGCTGTAGTTTATAACGTTATAGAGATAATTCCCTAGATAAGGGAAAAACTTACGGGCCAGACGTGAACGAAAACAATCAGTTCTGCACACAGTACCTTTTCTTCGTTTATCTCTTAATAGAACCGAATCATAGATATATTATGAGATGTGAGATATTTATTATTTTCACATCAAGCCGGGCTTATTTACTTGTATTGCTCGCATTTCCCTGCCTATAATGTGTGACTGCGGCTTTTCTTTTTGTTCTGTTTTTGTTTTTCCAGTTACCTTGTTTATTTCAGCATCCTGAAAATCTTGTTTCATACTTTTTCAGCGTCGTTTTTTTTGTCTTAGTCGGGTTTTAGTTTTTTTACTTTTTTTTTTTAAATTTTATTTACAACGGAACGTATTCGTGTTTCAACGTAGAAATATCGTTAATAGTTCAGTAATTATTCATATTAATTTTTTATTTTACATATCACAGTAAAGATTGAAAATTTTCATATACTTTATTTTTATACAAAAGTATAAAGTATAAAAAAAAATAAGTAGTAAGTAAAAAATAAAGTAAGATACGTTATTATAAGGTATGGTTGGCAATCCTACTTGTGGCCCTAGCGGGCATCGGTCCTGCGGTTCTGCTGACATATCCTTAAGGCGCGCGTGGAACTAACATTACGCGCCGTCAACGACTTGGACTCGGTCCTTAACAGACGGCCGGACGGCGAGCTACCCATTGCTCGTCGTCCGCAAGACCGCCTGCGGTAGCCGGGGATTGTCTTGTGTGACTTCCAACGCCAGATGTGTCTACTTTGGCGACGGCTGGGGCGTGAGGATGTCTGTTCCACCACGCCTTCGGCCATCTCCTTCGCTAGCATTACTGTTTCGCACGCGAAAGCGACCGCATCCCATTCCTCTCTTTCCGGACTATGAGCTGAACCAGGACCCGACGCGAGAGGTCACTGCCGCTGATCGAGGAGCATGATGATGAATCCAAGTAGTATTTGCAAACAGTCGATTTTGTTCATAAATCATTGAACTACATAATCAGCTGAAAAAATAAATAAACAATACAGATAGAGTAGGTAGACAAATGTAAACATACCTACCAGGTATGTTTATTTCAATAAGGAAAAACCCGAAAATAAGATAGTATATCAACATACATAGGTAGTTCGCTTCTCTGCTGAATGGCTGGCAGAAATAGCAGCAATGCGTAAACAGCGCCCACGGACTATTTTATTGAGAAAGAGGATGTTTTTGTTTACCTATGGTGGAAAGAATATGTGTTTGTCCACTGCAAAACGATATTTTTTGTTGCAAAGGTTTTTAAAATTGCTGGTTTTTGAAAACCCTCCTGGTATTTAAGGCTTGAGGGCTTTGGCCAAGGTTTCTAAAATCTCAAGAATTTATTTCCCGAATCTACATAAGTAACTGGATACTCAAAGCACCTAGAGTTTTATCAGCATTGTCATCATTTCAGCCGAAAGACGTCCACTGTTGGACATGGGCCTCCCCGTCGGCATACTCCGCCGGGCTTGTTTTGCGTTTATCGTACCGGGGCTAGCCTGCCAGTAATAACCCGCCGGGTGAAACCAGCTTTGGTGTGTAGAGGCTTTAAGCGACAACGATCGGTCCATCTCGCATCTATTGGATTCCCACGAAGGTTCTCGGGAATCCGTATGTTCTGGTGAGGGCACTAGGTCAACCCAATGCGGGTTCTTTGATGGCACATATATTATCTTCGAATTGTTTAGTTCTAGGACATACCGGTTTCCTAGCGATGTTTTCCTTCACCGTTTTAAGAGCAAAAAAGATACAGAAATTAATACCCACGACCTACATTTCCCAGTGGTAACGTCCCAGAGTTTATAATAATTATTTGATTCCACTGGCAATTCTATCGTAACGTCACGGCTATCTACCTGTATATAAAAATAAATTTAATATAATATGGGAGCACCCACAGCATCTACCTTGTGTTGTAAAAATACTGCTCATATAAAACGCGGCGGAGCATGGCACGCGCATCACACGCTGTGAACTTTTTGCTAACTGCGCTTCACGAACGGACGTGCAACGAATTGTGCAACATTACAATAAATAAATAAAAACTGTGACAGATAAAAAAAATCTAAAGCAAAGGATTATAAACCCAGTAAGTTTTGTTCGGGACTTTCTATAATTTTGGGTAGGTATTGTACAAAAATAAAAAATAACGTTTTAGTTTTAATTTATTTATTTTCATAATCTGTAAGTGAAAAAGTACTTATTTATTCTGGATTATTTAGAAAGAAAATGATATTTCACTTAAATGAGAAAAATATTTTAAAACTAAGGTAACTATTTTTTTTACTTCGACATTCCAACTTGCAATGTTGTTATAGAATAGAAATAGCAATATTAAGTTATACTACGTTCAAATTAATTTGTATGTACTTACTCTTAAAACTTAATGTCGTTAAAAATTACGCGAAAGTACCCCGCTTATACATAGAAAAAGAGTGTGGTCCCGTTGGGTCCCCTGGCTCCCCTGGTTAATAGTGTCATTATTCTCAGTTCTTAAAAAATCTAAATATTCTACACAAATATTGAATACTAGTTCCTGTCAGCGCCTTCGCCCTCGTAAAAATATATGCCCAAGCGCCAAGCCACTCAATGATAAAGTAACACTCTACTGGTGAAATAGTTTCTAGAATCGGCCCAATAGTCTTCGAATTAATTCATTACAACAAAATTATAAATCTTTCCTCTTTCGCCCACGTGAAAATAGGTTTCTCCATACAAACTTTGGGCCCCCTTTGGGTGAATTTTGAAAAATCCTCTCTTAGTGCTCGCCCACGTCATAAAACGAAGCCTTGTGCAAAATTACACGTTCCTAGTCCCAGTAGTTTCAGCTGTGCATTGATATGTCAGTCAGTCAGTTTTTTTAGTTCTTCTTTTATTTAAACTGCAGATATTAAATATTAGTATAGATTAGCTAACCCGGCGAACTTCGTACCGCCTTGAATTTAGTATATCTTTCGATATAGTCAACCGATTACGATGAAACAAAGCCTAAATAATATATCAAGTTACATACAATTTTAATGTATAAAAGTTATCTACATCGATTTCGTACATTTTACGTGATGCGCGCACAATTAAAAACTATATATTTATTAGATATATGTATAGATTATATTCCTGAATATTCGAAGCTACCAATGATGTGTTGTTGATCAATTATTATTTAAAATTAACTGATTATCGCGATACGTCTTTGATGATCTCACTAAGATAAAGTGGCCTAGAGAAATTTATAAAATAAATCAATACGCGTAGCGTACGGCGATGCGCCACCGGTACATGGTGGACATCCCATTTATACGCACAAAGCGTTTGGGAACACATTCATTATGCGTACAGCTAAGGAGTGGAATTCCCTGCCGGAGTCTGTTTTGGTTTTTCCTGATGACTACAACCCGGGTCAAGAGTAAAGGTTATTTCTAGGTTTGCGCTCCATCGTCGACCGCATCGTCGCATCGCTTTCCATCAGATGAGACAGCGGTCAACCGCGAACCTATCTACAATAAAAAAAATCAATTTTACCTCTGCTATAAAAGTTTATATAATATTTTGACAGTAATTTCAATTTATATTTTAGAACTATTTTCTTGGATTAAAGAAAATGTTCATAGAAAATAATATGTACTACATTTCTGAATTTCTTATCTTTAAAATTTGCATCTCCAGAATGTTTTAAAATGTCTAATTATATCAGGTAAAATAACTTACAGCAGTAATTTGTAGACTGCGTTATTTCTGACAAATTTTACCAGTTTTACGACAATTTTAAGCTGCGTCTTCCCACACCTTTGTAACCAACTGGAACGCTAGGAAAATAGTTTATTATATTTGGAAAATTTACAACTAATAACAAGATGTGCTATTTTTAATAAAATGATGTTCAAGTACACTACAAAAGTACACATACACTACACATGACGCGTCGTACAAAAACATGTTGTTTTAAAGTTAGCTTGTTCTTAATTCTATTTTTACTTTTTATTTATACAATTTGTTGATTCATTGTTTACAACGACCTCCGTTATTCCCGTTAAATATCAAAAACCGAACTACCACATGTCCGCCCGACACCATAATATTATAAAATAAAGTTATATAGTTATCACAACCCAGATCCTCAAGATACAGGTTCTACCTAGTTTTTTTTATTTTTTTATTCTTGATTGGTTCGTGCTTGACCGCTGTCTCACCGGATGGAAAGCGACGATGCGGTCGACGATGGAGCGCGCTTACCTAGAAGTAACCTATTCACTCTTGACTTAAAGATTCCCGGGTTGTAGCCATCAGGAAAACAGATTCCGGCAAGGAATTCCACTCCTTAGCTGTACGCACTATGAATGTGTTCCCAAAACGTTTTGGGGGCCACAATCCAAAAATAACTGATTCAATAGTAACAAACAATATAAATAATTATTGATAGTTTTAAGGTATTATCATTTATTGTAACAATGAACAATAAACATGTTCTTATTCTTAAATAAGGTTGTCATCCGTCCGGGTTTCCCCGGATTTGTCCTAGTTTAAAGGGCGCCCGGGGAGCGTCCGGGTGGGGTCTCATTTAAAGTCCGGGTATAAAATTTTCAAACCATGGGACGCCCCCGCCGGATGTCAGCTAGACTCGCACACTGCGCTGTGAATGCCGCAATTTACGGCCTCGCTAGATATATTTTTACAAGGTATTGTTTTTATAACAGTAATTTGCGTTTTATTTTAAAAATTAAACAAATAGAATAGAATAAACTTTATTGTACACCAAAAAAGTAAAAAAAAAAACAAACAAAAAGAAATACACAAATTAAGATGTTTTAAATCTCGTCACAAAATTCCGTTTAGTAACTCAAAATGTAATACTGTTTATAAGTTTAAAAAGTGATGATATGTCCGGTATCTGAGCTCCAAAATCCGGGGTTTTTACGCTTTTTGTCCAGATCTTGGAAATGGCAACCCTATTCTTAATTAAAAGTTTTCACTTACAGTTAAAAAAATTACAATATTAGAGTGAATCGATAGGAACAGTACGTCCTAAATATCTTGGCCGCTTCGAAATTCGAAGTTCTAACAATTAGCTGCGTAGTAATAATTTTTAAAAATAAGGCGATTGCGTATATTTTTGAGTGTGTGCGATAGTTCGGAACGCCATCTTCAGAGTAGCCAATATATTAAAGTTTCGGCCGTACTGAATCTTACATAAGTACGTTATAAATATTATGCACAACAAAAGCGACATTAATTTATTTATTTAAGTTTTACTTATTTGACTTTGTTGGACTGCATCAATTCAATTCAAAATGCATATCTTATTTTACATGAGCATTTATAAAATGTCGAAACTTGTGCAAGGTTCAATTAGCTCGTTTCCTACGGAGAAAAAACCGGCAAAAAAAAACTTCTTTAAATATATGAGATGATATGATATTTCGATATTTCCATATTATAATTATCTTGCTTATATTAAAATTAGACTATACGCTGACCCCAATATATTAATTTGGAAAGAGGCTCGACGGATTGTTCAGTTTTTAGCTACAACGTTACAACTACATAATTTACGTAACAACTAATCAGAATCTAGTAAACATGTTCTGCGCGTACCTTAAGTACCGTGAAACGTTACCGTAGAGAGAGCCATTACATTTTAATCCTACTAGGCACTCATCAAACTATCCTACAAAAATATAAAAACATGTAAACGTCAACATTAGAAATCTCGTAAATCCTTATCACTCTAAGTAGATTAGTGAACTAATCAGTCCTATGTAATAAAAAATAGTCGTTTAAAAAACTAAAAAAAAAACACGCTTTTAGCACGCAATTACAAAATAATTTGGACATTTAGTTTGATGACTCAAGAGTTTTCCTTTTGCCAAATCTTCATTAGATCGCAGGTAAACATAAACAATTTCAGTTCGTGATGAACGATAAATAATTACCTATGCGAAATGGTTATAAGTAGGTAAACATCTTTATTGAATATTTACTATGATTTATTATGAAAGAAAGCGTGGAGCGTTTATGTAATCTTTACTCTTTTTGGACAAAACGCTCCACGCTTTCTTTCTTTCATAAAAATTACCGTTACGTGATTATTTTTTTCGGTATCCCATTCAGCAAACCCTTTCATTTAAGACCCATATCATGGGGGTGCATTTCAAATAGCCAATCCGCCATCTTGGATGTCCGCCATGTTGGATTTAAGTCACGTGACTATTTTTTTCGTATTCTTGACAGCAAACCCTTTCATTTGATACCCATATCATGGGGGTGCATTTCAAATAGCCTGTCCGCTATTTTGGACGTCCGCCATATTGGATTTAAGTCACGTGACTATTTTTTTCCTTTTCCTGACAGCAAACCCTTTCATTTGTTACCCATATCATGGGGGTGGATTTCAAACAGCCAGTCCGCCATCTTGGGGAGGCCGTCATATTGGATTTGTAACACAAAGTACAAAGGCAGACTTAATGCTTTAGGCCTTGTTTTCTTTCACCGTTTTGATAGCAGTGGTGAATAAATAACTTACATAAAGTAAAGCACCTGCCAGGGTCCCACGACAAGTCGTCATTAAAACTTTTTCTTTAGGTTGGAAATCATCCAATGACTTTTCCTGCTCTTGGGCGGAGCGGGACGTGACAGACTGTTACTGACTAAAACCCACTCCTGTTCCTTCTTTGCCTTCGTTCTAGGTTCTTCGTTCTTTCGCACAACCCATGGCCCCAGTAGGCTTCGGCCCTGCTGGGCCCCTACTATTTGCTGACATCTCTTTGAGGCGACGGTGAAACACTACGCGCCGTCGATTACCACTGGGATTTAGTTGACTAATTTCAATTTGAGATCACACAACATCACCTATATTCCAAACCTGACTTGAAATATATGCTAATAAATAACGCTAAGTGTCGTCAACTTATCTCTGGCACTATTACTCATATAATATGTGAATCCGGCCGTGTCCCTGCCAGCAGTCGCTCGTACATCATAGTTGTTCAGAAATAGATGCTGGAGCGAAAACTAATTAGAGTGTCGCAGAATGATAATTGTGAAATACAGTAAATTAGAATCGTGCTGGAATCATTACTGCGGCTTTGATACCGCGGTCATACCTATTCCGCAAGAACCTCGCATCTTTTCGGGATGAAACGTAGCTTGACCCGGAGAAACAGATGCGGCGAAAAATTTTTTTTATATTTGATCAAATTCTAAGTATAAGGATCGAGCCCGTCAAAGAGATGTCAGCAAACCGTAGGGTCCAGCAGGGCCTTCTAGGGTCCTAAGACCTTCTAGGGTCATGGGGAAAAGGTAACTGAGGGAAATAGGTGTGGTTTTAGTCAGTAAAAGTCTGACACGCCCTTGAGCTGGAGCACACGGTGGTGTGCCCAGCTTGGGCAGAGCAACGCCGTGTCCTCGTGGGGGCGATCGGCGGCGGCGATCTCTCGCGCCGGGCCTTGGTACAGCCATGGTCCGGAGCGAGGAGGAGTGGCAGGCGGTCGCCTCCTTCTGCGAAGCAGTAATGCTAGCAAAGGAGGCGGCTGATCGCGTAAGGCAACGGCCCTCACGCCCCAACCTCCGCCGGGATTCTGATCCCGATTTCCGGCCACCGTAGGCGCGGGCTTGCGGACGGCGAGCAATGGGTGGCTCGCCGTCCGTACCGAGTCCAAGACGTCGACGGCGCTTACTGTTCCACGCGCGCCTCAGGGAGATGTCAGCAAATCGTAGGGGCCCAGCAGGGTCGAAACCTACTGGGGCCATGGGTAGTGTGAAAGTGAAACCCGGTGCCCTGGGATGAAGGCAAAGAAGGAACAGGAGTGCGGTTTTCAGTCAGTAAAAGTCTGACACTACTTCGCGGTCCGCCCAAGAGCGGGATTTGTCATAAGATGATGTTCCCACCTAAAAAAAAAAAACACGCCCTTGAGCTCCTCCCTAGTGCAGGAGAAGCCATTAGATGATATCCCACCACAAAAAAAAAATGTGTTGTTATGTAGCCTATAGGCTCTTTGATAAATTGGCTAACCCAATACTAAAAGCTAAGCGCGATCAATCAGACTAACAAACTCTTCAGCTTTATAATATTAGATGGTATGGTCATGAATCGCTAGATTATTTAAAAAGACTTTTAACAGTTTGCAAACGATCTACCTAGGCATGCACCTACTAACATACCAGTCGGACCACACCCACATTGTTGATGCACAGTCGCGTAAAAATAGAAGTGTTGATCAACAAGCCGGCGCGTGCGCCGATGATCTCGAAATGATAGCCAGTATTTACGTCATACATTTTTTTTAAATAATAATTTACGTATTTTGGGATAGGTTTTATTGCCAGTTGTTTGTCTATCTACGTTAGGATGACTTTTAATTTTTTATTGTCAATTTAACCATGTGGTTAGTTCTGGCGTAGTTGGTCGTGGGTTTGATTCCTGATTCATCTGCCTAGCCTTTTGTCAAATAAGTTAGAGTGACCGAAATTTGGTCGGTAAAATTATATGAGGCATCACTTTGTAGCTGCCCGGAATTTGGATGTTGGCGGTGTGACACCTCCGTGCCTCCGAAATGAAAGAAAGAAAGAAAGAAAAAACGTTTATTCGTGACTCACACAATCGTATAAACTAAAGATACACAATAAAAAAAAGTATAATCAGTGCGAGACCAAAAAGGCACCTAACTCAGCATATGCTGCGTTATTTTAAAACGATAAATAACGCAGCGCTGGTATTCTGTTAGGGCCCACTATGATGTCACGAACACACTTACGGACGTTAAGTAGTCTATCGAAATAAAATATAAATAATGAAGAGATAGATAAAATTCGTGAATTTATATTTATGTGTGTAATGTAAATTATAAACAATTATATTAATGAGATTATAGAAATCACGTAAAGTTGTTATTCTTGCGCCTGCCCCCCTAGCCAAGTTACAACCGTTTCGTTTCGATTCTCTTTTCGTTGATGCCTCGAGTCGGCCACGCCTCCTATTCCTTTGTGCTGACCACGTGACTGAGCGTTGAGATGACGTCAGAACAAAGGAATCGGAGGCGTGGCCACAGTATAGATATATGGAACAGTACGGAAACTACCTACAAATATTCGAAACGGCACACTCACACAAACATACGCATCGACGAGACTCCTAAGCGTTTCTCGCGGTGCTGTCAGTAGCAAATGCCGCTTAGGAGTCTCGTCGATGCGTATGTTTGTGTGAGTGAGCCGTTTCGAACATTTGTAGGTAGTTTCCGTACTGTTCCATATATCTATACTGTGGCGTGGCCGACTCGAGGCGATCGAGGGGGCTGATCTCTCACCGGTCGTGTCAGATGTCTGTCTCATAGGACTATGAGAGTAATAAAACACAGAGTACACCTGTGTTAGCGCACGCACTTGTGCACTGTAAGATCTCCTGCGTACTTGGCTAATCTCTGTTGAGATTGGCCACCGTGATCCAAATTCGGTCGGGAGAATGAAGCATCAGCAAGTCACTCCCGCTATAATACCAGCATTCAGGAGCATTCCGGTTACACTGCAACTCATCTACACACAGTTGGGGCAAAGCTAGGCTTGTGATGATAGACATAAACAACAAAAAGATATCCCTCAACCCGAAGACCACGTTCCTCAACAGTTAAAATATTGTTTTTATTTATTACGGCACTCCAACGAATAGTTCGCAGAACAATCATTTACAATACAAAATCAAAACAAACAAAATCTTTTTAATAATATCTACAATTATCGTACCGAATTTATCACTTAAATTTGTGCAGTTGTGCACAGCACTTACAGTATTTGGTTAACTAAAAATATGAATTACAGTTAAGAGTATTTCGACGCGGGCTATGCCCTTGGCAGAAGCTTGTTATCTTTATCTATTAGGAGAAACTGACTGATTGACATATCAACGCACAGCCGAAACTACTGGGGCTAGGAGCGTGAAATTTTGCACAAGGCTTCCTTTTATAACGTAAGAAGGAGTTTTTTTGAAAATTCAACCTTATAGAGGGTGAAAAGGAGAAATTTCATTTGTGTGCAAAATCTCATTCCGTGTACAGATAGCGGCACGAATCTTGAGCGCTCGGCGAAAGAGCAGGGATCACTTTGCGCGTCGTACACATCGGCGAGCCAATCACTGTACAAGGATTGCACTCCCAGCCCCCGCATCTCTTTTCATACCACTAAAGAGACCCGATATTCCACTTCTGCGTGCTCCTGCGCAAGTAGAACTGTAGAAGTCAGCGCTCTAGATCCGTGCCGGTATCTGTACCAATATACTTAAAAGGTATAGAACAAATAGTAACCTACGTAAATAATAAAAGAACTACCTTCAATAGAACAATTTAAGGGGTTTCAAAGATTGTATGGAAGATTCTTACTTCTTGGTATATAAACTTGGCACAAATACTAATCAAAATGAATATTAAAGACTTGTTATTTCGTAAAATCGTTTCTTGAGGGTAGTTTTGAAAAACTACCTAAAAATACGATTTAAAGGGTGTTATATTTTTGCAAATTAAAGATTTGCAAAAATATTTTCAGATTTTTCATTAACTGAGATGAGTGCTAGTTGATAATCATATAATCATTTATTATTTTCCAATCATGGGTATAGTACATAGGTGTTTTTTTATAACAGACTCTTGCATATTTTGCCATCACATCGGCCATGCACAACTTTTGAAATTTCATTACAATTTAATAAAAAAATTATAATATATATATTTATGTTAAAATAAGACTAAAGGATCAAAATAATAATGTCAAACAGAGTAGCAGTTAATAATTAAATGAAATCTTCAAGTCATCTCTTCCCGAATGTTCCAGGGAGTCGGAGTGGTTATTCGGCACACCAGCTGGTCGTCGTCAGCTCCAAGACTCGGCTCGCTTCGGCAGGCTGGTGGTCGCGGTGCTGCGGAGGGGACACGAGTTTGAGTCCTTAGACGCTGTCAAAGAAGAACTAGCGCACGCCGCCAAGATGCTTATACCGTATGGATTGGCGGGACAGGTAATACGTAATTAATATTGCATACCGCTTGAGACACATTGTTTGCCCGGTAGAACTCATATTACAAAATAATGAGAGTTTTCTTAGATTTCATACAAAAATGGTTACAAGTACTACGATATTACCAGTAAATACCTAATTTTGAAAAAAGAATAATGTACCTTTAATATAAAGTTTATTTGAACTTATAATTCCAAGTCAATCCAAAGATATAATACGTCGTAACCCGTTTTAAAAAACAGCAATTTCATAGGTAATAATAACCTATTATAATAATCGCATTTTTTAACGAACGACAAGATGTCATGTCATAATGTATTTTTTGATATATTTCAATAGGCTTGATGACAATTGAAATTGTGTTAATACCATGCTTATTTTCTGGTAATTTTGCTATACTTGATGTCTTATGTGTATTATAAGCACTATATTCTAAACATAAACAGTTATTTTTATGTTTATTGTAACTAATGTGGAAATGTATTTCCTAAGTATATTAATGCAATACATAAAGCAAAGCATATTATGTTAATTGATAGATTTTATGAGATTTATATGAGTGGCAACATTCAAAGTTCAGTTTAGCCAAAAGTCATGAAGTCAAGCCAGCCACAAAAAAAAAACTAAGCCCGGATTATTTATTATCGTAAAAAAATCTATTCAATTCAGTGTCCAATTATGACGATTTATTTGCGAAACTCAGACTGGCCATTAGCTTGATTTGATAAAACTTAGTAAATTATATCGCCGGTATATATCATGATGACATGTGTAGACACTTAATATTTCATCAACAATTTTCTCGCCATTGTGCTTTGACATATCAATTGTGCAGTGTTGCCAGAAAAAAATGATTTTATAATTATATTAAACAAAATCCATTTTACGGTTCTAGATCCCATTCCTCTCGCTGGGCAGTGATGTGGGTCGTAGAGTGAAGGTGTTCGAAGGCTCGTCGTCGTTTTCGGGCGAATTCGTGGTGGAGGACGTGGACGTGGAGGGCGCCACGCATCGCCGCCTCGTCTTCCTCGACAACCAGTTCCTCGTGCAGTCAGAGGCTAAGTTGAAGACTGGTGAGCAATTCTGTGTTCTTTTTTTTCTTCCGTAATTTGAGTCTTGTGTTGCGTATGAAATTAATCTTATGGGCCGATTTATATCGAATTAGCAGCGGCTGGTAGCGACGCGGCGAGCACTTTCAGAGTGAAATAATTTTAAACTTCAGATATATCCTCAAAAGAACGGTATCGCTGAAAGTTTCAAAAAGGGCGCACGGCTAATCAGGGGCCGCTAGCGGCCATTTGCGTCGCTGCCATTCCGGTGTGAATCGGCCCTTAGACACGTCCTATCTATGAAGAATAGTGAAAAACACTCAAAGCAGTCCTGCACCCGATTTTAATGAAAACAAAAACACTTTCGAACAATTCCGTAAACAAGAATCAAGCCTGACACTTTTTTTTTTAATTTATATAAACTAGTACTTGACTGCAATCCCATATGTTAAGTACTTTTGGTGCCAAGAACATGCAATAATTCGTTCGTGAACCCACAACACGCCTCCTGATCCTGAGACGTTATTATTGTTGAATTGGTTTTTATGCCCAATACAGTACATGACTAGCAAGTCCTCGTCTCTTTAGGCTTAGCATATTTAGTTTTTTGCCATATGCTGGATCCTTGGCACTGAACTTGACCTACGTGAACAACCTTACGTGGGTGTAGTACGACGTCGAGCGAAGCGAAGCTGACACGATCAGTTTGATATTTTCGTTTGAACTCTTGCGGTGCGGTGGGTAGTTTTAATTAAATTGCGGCTGAAGCGGCGACATCGCGCGCATGTAGGAAAAAGCCGCCGGATCGCTTCGCAATCGCATTAAATCGCACACGTGGGTCGCCATGTAAACTAATAAATATACATATTGAAGATTTAACTAGAGAAATGAGTATATTAGGGGAAGTTTGAAAGTGCCGCCAGTGACTGAAAAGTTGAAAGGGAATCGTTTATCTTGGTATGATCATGTGAAGAGGAGGGATGAAGCGCATGTTGCTAAAAAAGTTATAAATTTACATGTGGATGGATGGAGACGGAGAGGGAGACCAAAGAAAAGATGGATGGATTGTGTGAGTAGTGATATGAAAGAAAAAGGAGTTAGTGATAGCGTGACGAGTGACAGGACAGAATGGAAGAAAAAAACGTGTTGCGCCGACCCCAAATAAAACGGGACAAGGGCAGGAAGATGATGATAATGATTGAAGATTTAACTAAAACTTACCTTTTTCTCTCTTTTCAGTAAAAAGGAAAAATAAAACCAAACTTGTAGTAGACTTCGGGCACATTTCTCTCTACCATTCCTTCATGTGCGTTGGAGTCCAGCTATCCAGGACACAGACAACCAACGTAGCCGTCCTGGGTTTAGGAGGAGGCAGCCTCTGCATGTTTCTGAGAAAATGCTTCGACAACCTCAAGGTCACGGCCGTTGACCTTGACGCCGCCATGCTAGAGGTCGCTAAGAACCATTTTGAACTGCAAACTGATGATAAACTGGAAGTTCAGATCAAAGATGGACTGGATTTCTTAAAGGAGGAGGTTAAGAAAGGTAGGTTGGACTCTTGTTTGTAAGGATGATAGAAAATAGTTTATGTTGCCTGTGTTCACTGCAGACGAGATTATGACGAGATACATGGTTCATTTAACATTTGTTGTTATGTACATCTTCCAGGTAACCACTACGAAGCAATCATGTTCGACATGGACAGCAAGGACCGGACGGTGGGCATGTCGTGTCCGCCCAAGCAGTTCCTCGACAACCAAGTGCTGGACGACGTTAAGAATATACTGACGGCAGATGGTGAGAATTCTTGCTATAAAAATTCAGACAAAAAATATTAAGTACTACCTACCCTCCTCTTGGGCTCTGCTCTTCTTCATCTTCGTATAAATTTTACCCTTCAACTTGAGGGGCATCCGTGGATCACAAGTGGGTTCCGTGACCTGTCGCCATTTCATCCATCCTCCATCCATTATTTATTTTTATATTAATACTTACATTCCTTTTTTTTTAGGTCAATTCATCCTCAACCTAGTCTGCCGCGACATAGAGCTCCAACAATCAATAATGGACATCCTCAAGCGCCATTTCAAGCATTTAACTACAGTTAAACTATATGAAGAAGTCAACGAGATAGTGTTCGCAAGTAATAGTAATAAAAAATATAATAATGATGACTTTGAGAATGCCATTAAAGAATTAAACAGCGCCGCGCGGCAAAAGAAACTGGTTGACGTTAAATGTGTAGATATTAAGGATTTCTTGCAGTCCGTTACTATTATTTCGTAGCTTAAGATGTTATTGGATAAGATTAGCTAAGAATAGGTATTTAAATTGATTATACAACATGTAACATAATAAACGCACATCCTCGGGCAGCACATTGCTCTTAGAACAGATGGCCGTTGGGACCGAAATGTTCTGGAGTGTCGATCGCGTACTGGTGTGCGCAGCGTGGAGGTGGAGCGTGCAGCTGGTGAGGGGCGCAGGGATCCGATGGATGCGAGACGCACAGGACCGCGGGGATCCGATGGATGCGAGACGCATAGGACGGCGGAGATCCGATGGATGCGAGACCGCAGGACCGCGGGGATCCGATGGATGCGAGACGCACCGGACCGCGGTGATCCAATGGATGCGAGACGCACAGGACCGCGGGGATCCAATGGATGCGAGACGCACGGGAACGCGGGGATTCGATGGAAGCGGGACGCACAGGACCGCGGGGATCTGATGGATGCGTGACGCACAGGACCGCGGGGATCCGATGGATGTGAGACGCACCGGACCGCGGGGATCCGATGGATGCGAGACGCACAGGACCGAGGCCGCGAGGCCAATATTATATCCCTATAATTAGGATAACTAATAATATATAAGGGTGTTATTCCAGTTACATGTTGTATACGTATAGATTAGCTAAAACGAGTAATATTTTGTCTCTTTCATATAAGACTACCTAATAACATTGTAAAGTTTTTTTTATATTTTTACTGTCAGCCTATGAACATAGATAAAATTAAAAATAGTTTAATGACTGTCTTCTGCAATAAGTGCTGCTCATGCTTTATGAATAGAATAGATCAGGATATTCGAAATTATGTTTTCAATATAGATTCATAGATAAAATGATATTTTTGTTACTACAGTGTCTGCTTAGGTCTAAATATTGTACTGTTTGTAAATATCGTAGTCGATAATTTTAGTGTAGGGACTTTGTTACAATTAACGAAAAATAAAACAATTCTATCAGACAGGAACCACTTAAGCAGTTGAAAATATTAGTTTTTGAATTAAAGAATTTATAAAATTGTAATTGGAACTTTACTGGTAAAAGAATATTGTCACTACTATGACTATGTTTTTCTGTGATAGGTATAAAGGTCGTGGCACTTTGACGCAGAGTCGAAGCGAAAATATAAAATTTTAAGTAGTATATTGACCCCTAACTCCACAACGTAAAGCACACATTTCTATCGAGATAAGACGAATGCGTTCGATAGAACGTGTAAATAAGATTTTTTCGTCGACTCTGCGTCCATATGTCTTTAGCCTAATATTTCGTTTAGTAAAATGAAACCACAGAATAAAATTAATGCATTTAATGCCGTTTCTTTGTTTACCGATCGCTCCCCACTCGAGACTAGCACTCTTCTTACCAATTTCGCATTATTGTCGCCATTCAACACATCCACAAGCAAACATCATCGCATAAAATTAAAATTTAACACGCTAACAATTAGGCTCCCTAATTTATCACAATTGGCACCTATGAGGTCTACTAACAACAAATATACAATAATTTAAACATTAATATTCGCAATGAAATAAATTACAATAGCGACGCGCTTAATATATTAAGCGGAATACACGACACTTTTAAATTAAATATATGTCCTTCAAAACACTTTCTTGAGAATGTTCTTAAGACTTTTCTTCTTTTTGTTACCACTGTTTTCGTTTTCCTGCTGTCCGTTCTGTGATATTTCTGTGGATTCAGACCACAAGCTTCCCGTAGGGGACTCTGAGGCAGCTTTCTTGTTCATATTCCCGTTGAAGATAGGCTCTAACGTTCTAACCACAGGACTAGGAGTACTCCTGCTACTTTGCCTGCTCAGTGTCCTCAGGAAGGCTGGTGACGACAACCGCCGCGTCTTCATCGTTTTCGACTTCAAGTTGTTGAAGAACGAGCCGTTTGTTTTTGGTAACTCCTGCTTCGGCGGACTGGGCTCGATTTCGCGGAACTCTTTCGGTTCTGACACTGGCGCGAAGTATTCTTCTTCGTCCAAAGGTATAGGATTGTCTTGGAGTTTCCCTATACCGTCTGGTCGGATCCATTCTTTGGGTTCCATCTCCCCTGTTCTGTGTATTATAGATGTTTTTCTTCTTCTATTCTTGCGCGCCACTTGCCATTCTCCATCGTCTTCCTCTCTGCTCATTTCTTCAGTGGACAGCCTAGCTATCTGCAACGCTTCTTCACTGGGACGTCGCTTCTTCGCCGAAGGGGTCTCGTGTCCACTGACGCCTTCGACGGATTTCCTCCTAAACTTATCTTGTTTCTTTTTGGTCTTTTTCATGATTGGTATGATGACTGGTTCTGCTTTCCGTCTTCTGGAGAATAAGTAGAAGGCTATGGCGAAGATAATTGACTGAAACACGACGAATTTGAAGAAGTTGATGTTGCCGAACCAGCTGTCTCGTTCGTCCATGAGGATATGCATGGCGGCGGCCATCTGGCCGAGCTGTTCTTGCAGACTGGTCATCTGCTCAAGGTATTTCTGTTCCCTGTCGTTGCTCTTCCGTCGTTCTTCTGTCATCTGCTGCACTGTTTTTTCGAAGGTTTTCTGCATTTCTTCCACTTGCTTCTTGTACCGTCTGCTCAACTCCTCCAAGTACTGTCCCGAAAGAGACATGTTGCGCTCCAGCGTCTGGAATTGAGAATAGATAAATGTTAAGATAAATAATTATAAAAATAATATAAATAGAGGTAACTGGTGAAGGTTGCGGGAATCCGACGGATGCGAGACGCACAGGACCGTTAATTGTGGCGACATTTGGGGGAGGCCTATGTCCAGCAGTGGACTTCTATCGGCTGAAATGATGATAATGAGGTAACTAGGCGAAAGTTTTAATTCAGTTCATTGGAATAGGTTTGCTATAATGTAATGAATATTCGTTCCTAACGTTCAAAGAAATTAATTTGTTTTGCTATGTAATGTAACAATACTGCAGATATACTTACATGCCTTTTTTGTTGCTTATCACTGTCTCGCTATGTTACTGTTTAGTTTACAAGCTGATTTTTTTCTGTACGGCATTTGTATGTTTTTACCCAACTGTTTGCATAACAATGGGTTGGATAAACTATCAACTGACCTTGAAATCAATATTGTTATTTTTTCTGCAAGTGTTATTACAGTGTTGGCATCAATATGAAATGTTACATGTTGTTTAACTAAGCCTTATATAGTAATTTACGTAGCACCATATGGATTTGATTGAATCATTTTATAAGTATGTATGTAATTTGTTGGATAGCAAAGTATTCCTTTTACAAAAAGTTCTGGACTACAAGGGGTGGCACTACTCTATAAACGGAGTTCAACTGTAATATATTTTAGAATATGTGTTGTTTGATGTCTGATGTTACGCGTATGGACACAAATGCGTATGTTAGTGTGACTATATACTATATAGGGTGACTGGTAATTAGTGTACGATACTTAAACACGTGATTGTGCTCATGATAACTAAAAACTTTTACTATGGGAACAAACCTGAAATCACGAAAAAAAAATCAGCTGTTCAGTACATTTATGTTTGCCTAATGTACTGAACAGCTGATATTTTTTTCGCGATTTCGGCTTTGCTCCCATAATAAAAATTGTTTGCTATCATGAGCACAATTACGTGTTTAAGTATCGTACACTAATTGCCAGTCACCCTATATACTAGCTGTCTCCCGCGGTTTTGGTTACTGCTCCCGTTGGCCGTAGCGTGATGTTAAATAGCCATATATAGCCTTCCTCGAAAAATGGACTATCCAACACTAAAAAAATTTTTCATTTCGAACCTGTAGTAGTTCCTGAGACTAGCGCGTTCAAACAAACTCAGCTTTATAATATTATTAATAAAGTAAAGGCGAATGAGGACATTTGTCGTGGGGAAGTTTTGAATATACAAATAAAAAAATAAAAATTGTTTATTTGCATCTTCAAGTTAACAAGTTTTACTAATTACAATAAATTAGGTCGAAAGGTTAATTAATTGTGATATTTAAGTGTTAAAGCTGATACCTAAGCTAAGATAACTTATCTTGTATATATAGGTATCAGCGCCCACCCTCATAATCACTAGCAGAGATTTAAATATCCTCATAATCACAACCAATTGATGCAAAAATTAAGACTTAAAAAAAGTAAGTAGATAACAGCATGAGTGGCATGTGTGTTGCAGTGCAGTGGTGTGTGGTGTATGGTGTGAAAATCAGACCAGAGAAACAAAAGAACTGGATGAATTATGATAAGGCTTGATAGGGACAGACTACTCCTATGGCAACAACACTACTGTATGAAAAAAGAAGTCACGTCACGGTGGCCCCAAATATGTATCTATATACGTGTAGCGGTATCTATGGTATCACGAGTTCTCCACGCGATTAGAACATTATACAACAGTCAGAAATCAACTATCGAGCAGTTGCCTGGACCAGACGCAATATCAGTTTGGCTGGAAGATCCTCTCAACGGAAATTTGTGGGACTATACACCCTGTTTCGCATACCTCTAAACTGGTGACCCTGAACATTGTTTATACATACCTTTACTCTGTTAGAAAGCCGCAGAAACACAGACTCCTTCTGCAGCGTCGTCGATCCTTGGTTTTGATTCTGCGAGTGCACCCCGGCCGGGGTTGGGTCCACCGCCATCTGGTCGAAGTCCGTCAAGAAATTCTCACTATCCATGATTATCGGATCAGTAACTTCTTCAACAACATTGTTTTCTTTTAATTTCTCTGTGTTCACTTCTGTTTTACCATTTTTAGGTTCAGTCTTCTGAACGATATCTTTATTTTCATCTATTACAACTTCAGTAACCTTATCGATTTCTGGTACTACTTCTAGCACTTCTTGTACTGGTTTCTCCTCAATCGAGGGCGTTTCTTCGATCTTTTCAACAACTGCTTCATGTTGCTCTTTCGGCAACTCTACCGGAACAGTAGTGCCTTCAGTCATAGCTTCCGGCGTTGTTCTCTCTTCTGATTGAGCTGTTTCATTCGCTTTCTCGTCATCAGAAGCTGTATTTTTGTCTGGAACTAACTTGATTTCTAATTCTGAATTCGTCTCACTATTTACAGTTTGCGGCGACTCATCAACAGTTACATTCATGGTAACATTCAGTTCTGTTTCAAAACTCGTGTTCAAAACCACTTTCTTTTCTTTAATAGCTAAGATATTACAGAGGGCGGCTAAATATTTTCGAGGGAACAAAGCATTCATATAAGCGACGCGTTCATCACTAAATTCTATTGTCTTTGTACTTTTAAAATCTAGTCCGTACGGCTGGCAAATGCCGGTACACTTCAAAGTCTCGCGGAGGAACACCTGGCGCACTAAACTCACTAACTTGTCCGAGCTACAACTAATTAGTTCATACACTTCATTGTAAAGCGTCTCACTGCAATTATCACACACTATAATATGGCTGGGCGAACAACACCGTTTGTACGTTTTGTCTGTCGACGTATCGTTGTGTTCGGAGGATACGTTTTTAGGAACTTCAGTTTTCACCAGCGCTTGTGCCGCCTTCTTCATGATAGACATAACTGCATCTCTCGCAGAACCAAACAGGTTCTTGGAGGGCTCTGTCTCGGCAGCCGGTATGTCTGGCACGTCTATTATCTCATCATCCTCATCCTCGTCAATATGAGCGGGATGCTGCGAGTTCTCCTTTTCTAATACTTCGAATTCTGACGTGCCGTATACTTTAAATAGGGATACCGGGCAGTAGTGCTCGGACCCGTGGTGAGATAGCATCTCGACTTTGATAAATTTTCCAAATAAATGCGGATACAAATCGAAACTTTGCACGTCTCTCATGTCTTGCGCCGTGAACTGTCCGACGCTGGCCCAGTCCCTGGTGGGGAACCGGTCGCTGAAATAAACAGCGATATCTTTGGGAGTTGATGAGAATAGCTCGAAATTGGCTATTTCAATTTTCTGTGCTTGCACAGCTTCGCAGAGTTCGACGACGAACCAGATGCGGCTGGTGCACGTGTTGAGCATGTACTCGTCTCTGTTGGGCGACAGGATGGAGCTGGCCGAGCCCGCCTCGGGGTTGACGGCGACGATTTTGGCGCCGCACGCGAGCGAAGCGTAGTTCTTCGATCGTTTCGTGCTTTTACTACTAAAGTTCGTATTACTATGACTAGGTTGACTCGAGTGGTTCAATACTGTGTCTTTTTTCTCGGCTTCGGCCAGCTGTTTTTGTGCCCACTCTGAGAACGAGGGGATATCCTCCTGGGGAGTTTCTGGTTTGACTGGAATGTTTTCTGTTTCTTGTTCTTTTGGTTCATCAACTTGAGATTCTATGCTGGCTTCGATGTCCACTGTGGGCGTTTGAAACGCTTCCTCTACCTGCCTGGTCTCGTGCATGGGCTTGGCTTTGACGACGAGCCGTGGTTCTGTACTTTCCTTCTCCACGTCTTCCGATGGTTTCTCTGCGTCATCTTCAACGGCCTCGCCGTCAATGATAGAGAAGATCTTGGTGTCGTTGTGTTCTTCCGAGTCGTTGACGAACAGTAGTTCGTCTGGATGCCTCAATTCCAATTTGGCGTTGTCTGCTAGCGATATGAGCACTGGAGGCTGCCCCGTGTCAGGTAACCTGGAATAGAGCAGAAAACCGTACGTTAGAAACTTTGACAAAATGCGATTAGTCGTCTGACTTTCAAATGATGTTATAATGCAGTAAAATAAAGGAAACCACCAACATTTTATAGCGCCTAAAACATCATGGGCCTTATTTATAAAAAACTAGCTTCTGAAAAAAGGTTTTTCTATACAAACTTTGGAGCCCCGTTTCATCCCCTTAGGGGCTGAATTTTGGAAAATCCTCTCTTACTGCTCGCCTACGTCATAAAAGGAAGCCTTGTGCAGAATTTCATGTTCCTAGTCCCAGTAGTTTCGGCTGTGCGTTGATATGTCAGTCAGTCAGTTTCTCCTTTTATATATATAGATAGATATATCCAAGTGTTCAAACACTGGTTAGCAGGTTCCTAATTCGAAATTGTCTACCCGGTAGAAGGAGAGATGAGGGTGGTGAAGTACTGCTACCGTAATTATTCACACCTGAATAGATGAGACATAATTAAGTTAACTTGAATTTAGAATCTGCTGACTGCTTACCAGTATTTCAACTAAGCATATGGTTAAAGTTTTTTAAATTGTCTATATAGCTCGGTGTTATCTCATAAAAACTATGTTTAATTAAGTTTTAAACCTCTCTGTTAGATAATAATTATTTATATTCATAAATCATGAATATTAAACGGAGAAAATGCGTTGAACAGGTTTAAACGTAAGACACTAATCATAATTTCGATACTTGCATAATATTGTAACTCAGTTTTAGGCAATTTGTATTCCGATTTTTTTTAGTCTTCGAGGAACTGGAACATTTTGCCTGCTGCGGTCTTTCCGTCCGATTATAAACTAAACTAACTTAATAAACTAGTGCGCTTCACCATTACCGATTGCATCACTGCCTGCACTGCAGTCAAGCACTAGTTTATATCAATAAAAAAAAAAAAGATTGTAACTCAAAATTGCCTCAAAACTGAGTTACAATGTTGTTCCTTGCAGGTGTCGTTTTACAAAAGTTAACGTTTTGATCAGAACCAAGCACTATGTTTTACTAGATTTCCAGCGAACATTCTCCCAATCTCTAGCCTCCATTATATAAACAAGATAGCCAATAAAAAAACAGCCGCATTCCATTTATCGGGCGGCAAGGCGCGCCTATACCGGTCACACAACTGACAATGGGACACAATGTGTCGTTAAGATTTCCAGCGATTTATAATCATTGATCCCGATGCAAGCAATTGAAACAATCAGTGTAGTTGATGTTGGTAATTTCATGTTTTATGATGTTAAGTACTTTATGGAGGGTCGATGGACCTGTGTTTTATGCAATTTAAGATGCGATTACAGAATATACATACAGTTCATAAGAAAGCTGAAGAGCGCAAAGGCACTGCTCGTCTTAGAGTTTGTCGTTGCAGTCGAGGTGGGACTAGCGTTCGAGCCGACAGCGAAAGCGTTATGGAGCTGAGGGTGCTTTGACAAATGCTCACGCATATTGAACGATGTTTTCCATCAGACTTGCGAATTAATATTTAAGGGCATCCAACTCGACATAGATTATCACTGTTTTTCATATAACCGCTCTTACGCGATTATGACGTTATTACATATTTTTCATTAGATATTTTGGAAACACAGTATCTTGTGGATATTATCTAGGCTTCCATTAAAATCAATTTATAAATTTGTGTAAAACTAATCCAGTAAAGACCTTTGAAAATCTGATATTTTGCATGAACTTTGACAGTTTACTTTCTATTTTTTTGATAATTTACTCAAAAATTTTATAAGTCAAAAATTATAACAATAGAAGCCTTGCAAATTTAATCAAGATTCTGAATGACGACAATTTTTTTCAAAAAGTTTTAAGGGTTTAATAAACACACGTATTTCCTGATACAAGTTTTGATAGAGAAATATTCGAGTAAATTACGAAATTACCGAATGCTAATAGAGTTTTCAGGCGTTATCTCTTTTTTCGCGTTGTCTATTCGTCAAACATCGCGTTGGATTGCGTTAGATGAAGTAACAAGCTTTTAAACCATGCTCGATGTTGACATAGGCGAGTGACAAAGGACCCTCTTAATTTATACTAATACTAACTGCCGCCCAGTCCGTTCCATCATCGGACGACTAGACGTACGGCGTTGCGCCACCGGTACATGGTAGACATCCCACCCATACGCGCAAAACGTTTTGAGCATATTTATTATGCGTACAGCCAAGGAGTGGAATTCCTTGCCGGACGCTGTGTTTCCTGATAGCTACAACTTAGGGGTCTTTAAGTCAAGAGTGAATAGGCTACTTCTAGGCAAGCGTGCTCCATCGTCGACTACATCATCGCTTACCATCAGGTGAGATGGTGGTTAAACGCGAGCCTACCATTAATAAAAAATTAAAAAAGTTACTTCTCACTTATGAGACACTCCCATACATGAAGACGATTTTTTTATTATATAAAAAATTTAATAAAAAAAAAGAATTAGGAAAATATAATCCATTATTTTATCTTTTCTTTTTTAAACCACCCCTATATTGAGGTTGAGTTTATAGGTTTTGTAGCAAGTAACTTTCAAGGGCGAAGAAAAACATACACTGTGTTTTCAAACCGATGATGATTCTATACTTTTCCATTGAAGTTGTACTTGGGTAACTATAATCCATATTTCAAGACAATCTATCACAATCAAGATCGCATTTCATATTTTCCTTAAAGAAAATAACCTAACGTTCTGTTCAAATCCTCTCCCTTTCCTCATCAATTATGTCCAAGGTTTCGAGACGGTTCAATCGTAGGTAATTGAAGACAATTTTCATGATTACAGCATTATATTTTCAGACGTTCCCTAGCTATTGTGTCAAGGAGCTTGTTATTAGTTATGATATTTTGTAATTAGCTTTTATTTTGTGGATTTGGTTTGGTATGAGCCTTGTGCCAGATAATATTATGTTGTTGAGATTTAGTAGGCACATATCTGGCTCCACTGACCTGAAGATATTGACAATATCGGATAGATCTCTTTCCCTTTCTTCTTTCTGATAATCTTCCGAACATCACTGGGATAAGTTATCATGGCCTGCAAGAACGTTTGAAAGTGTAAGGAACTACATTGGGCACACGAGGGCTACGCCGATCTGGGCGCGTCGGTCTCCATACATTTTATATGGCAACTAGACTTGCAGAGCTACATTCACGCCACGCAACGCGACTTTACGTACAAATCAGGCGTGGCCCACGTGTGTGTCGGTCTAATGTAGTTCCCGCTTTACCGTGGGCCTAGAACCCAAAGGGTAACTGAAGGACATAGGCAGGTTTTAGTTAGTACAATTTTGACACACCCGTTCGTGCCACCCTAGAGTCAAAAAATCATCAAAAAAATTTGTTTTCATGTACAAAATTAGACTAATTGTCAGCGTAGAATAATTTAGACGTAGGCGAAGGCACATAAGCGAGGCCTTTTTCTTTCATAAATTCGAAAACGAGACGATTGCCGCAACCCAGTGTTCGACCACATCGTCGCTTACCATCAGGTAAAATAGTGGTCAAACGCGAGCCTATCAATTATAAAAAAAAAACCCTCGTTCTTAAAGAGTTTGTACGAGGCCCCTTTGGGTGCGAGGCTGTGGGCGAAGGCCCACTTCACCCACGTCTAGCTACGCAACTGTATAAAATATAGGTTTCAGGAAAGTAAGGGTGTAACAAATCCCAGTGCCTTCTAGTAGTAATATGAAATTACAAAACTTGTTTCAACAAAGGGGTTCTTAAGATCAAACCTCAAGAGCTGGAGAAGTCATTCGATGATTTCCCACCTAAGAAAAAAAGATCAAAGCTAAAACAAAAATGGATGTCCTTCTGAAACAATCAAAATGATTCTCAGAGTCTGGAAAGTTTGATATCAAACATTGAAAACCCAAAAACTTTTATAAGATTGAATTTGAAACTAAACCAAATTGTGAAAAACAAAGTAAGATTAGGTACTTTTTTTTGCCTTTAACAAATCCTACAATATCTTAAACCACAGGCATCAATCCCTCATCTCAATTTTCAATACTCTCGAAATTCGTTATTAAACTTTACGAAACTGAGAAATTGAATATTGGAAATTGGATTCTACAATACTACCCACCTACGTATTTTTTTTTTATAGAAGACGCATAATCTCTACAACTTCTGTGTTACGATTTCCTAAATCCGTTTAATCTGCGGAGAAAGTCCTATTAATAAGGTTTAACCTACTATTTCCTATTAATAAGGTTTACTACTAAGGTTTAACCTACTCATTTACCAATTACTTACATCGATTATGACAATTTAGCGATATTAAGACAATTGATTCCTTAGTACCCGAGTGGGGTGAAACGTTGTGACGTTGTAGGTGACACGTGAGCGGAATCAATTGGAGGGGCGACGTTTACGAATGTCAGTCTTGGGCATTCCGTCGAGTAGTCCGGACGCTCCTAAAAAATTAGTGCTTCTCTCGGATTACGTAAAGTGAATTGTTATTTTAATTCAACGCCATGAATCTACTACCAGAAAAACTCGTTTTTCTTATTTTTGAAGTGAAACTTCTTTATCGGGGTTGGACAAAAATTTTGTGTAACATTTTTTCGTTACGCGTCACATTTTTCCGTTACGCGCCATCTTTTTCTTGTCCCTACCACGCGTGATTCGAAGTATACTTTCTCCAGCGGAGTAGGGATTGGTAAATGTCTCCAATGTATTTTGCGGCCCGTTTTGAGTAGTTACATTTTTGAAATCCAGGTGGCGATTGCATTTAACCAATTTCTGTAAAATTGCATAATATAGTAAATTATTTTTTGAAAAATAACGTCATAAAGAAGTTTCACTTCTTACGAGTGTACGCTAGTACACGCACACATTTTTTTTTTAAATGGGCCGCTTTATTAAACCGCCCTCTTTTTACTAAATAAGAAAATTTTTTTTTTTTGCTCTCCTGTAATTTTTTTAATTACACGCATTTGCAACTTTACCATACAGGTGAAGATATTATGGAATTCAATGACATAAATCATTGAGTACAAACCAAATCAATTGAACAGACTAATGTCTTTTTTTATGGCGTCCTTCCTCCAGCCATCGGTTGCCTTACTACCGGGGATACACAAGAATAGTTTGATGCGATATTAACTTCACTACATAAATCATTAAACAGCTATTGTTTTGGGTCAAGGTATGGGCGTTAAAAATACTAGTACCTACCATTTTTTTTCCGGCATTTCTTTAACGTGATCTATCATACAGTAATCAACCCTGGGATAAAAAGTAGCATATACTTAAAAGGGTATATTGAAAAGCATACAACACTTGGGGTAGTTCATACCAGGGTTGCGGGAAACCTCGAACGCAATGGGCACATATGGTTTTAGTTAATAAAAGTCTGACACGCCCTCTCGCTCCACCCTAGAGCGCATTCTAGTCATTTGATGCCACCTCAAATAAAAGTTAAGATTTACAAACATATTGAATAAATCAATAGTTTTACCGCTTCGTTAAGTTAGATAAGCAGCTGATAGGAAAAATATCAAAATTGCATTTTTGTATTCCTACTGATACGTTATCCTGAATACCTATATTACATTTTTAATAATACTTACAATATCGATTTGCAAGGTTTTGATAATATGTGGGAATTACCATTTCAGTATAAAGATATAGATATAACATTAATTTATGGTTATGGTATCTACTCTTTTCTTACTATCCGAATGTGACTGACAATTCCAAAAAAAACCTTAGAAAATCTGAACGATCTCTAAAATATATATATATATATACTAGCGACCCGCCCTGGCTTTGCACGGGTGTAATGCTGATACCACCGCAACCGCTATGTCCCCGCATTTTAAATCTGTAATATCTTCGAAAATATTCATTTAAATTACATGCTGTAAAGGGCCATATTGATCCATATTAAATGCACAATGTATTTAAGGTACTTAATTGGATAAGGATTAATGATGTATTGGTTAAAAACACTTCGTAAATAAGCCATTATTTCTCGTAAAAAGTAAAGGATAAAAAATGGTTATCGACTCTATCTCGTAGGGTTCAGCCAGCGTTTGCAATGTAAGCGCAAAAAATGTGTTTATTTACGACATCACATGATAAACTTCTAAAACTAACTAGTGTTTCTTTACTATATTATGCATGTATTATACATATAAACCTTCCACTTGAATCACTCAATCTATTAAAAATAACCGCATCAATCTGTTTCGTAGTTTTAAAAATCTAAGCATACAAAGGGACAGACAGAGACGACTTTGTTTTATACTATGTAGTGATGATCCTTAGTTTATATATGCAAACAGAACTAAGTCAACAAAAAGCTACTATTTAGATATAGGTTTCCAGGAAGTACTTTTTTTAAACGATGATTAAAAGAACAATACATTTTTTGCTGACCATATCCAGTATCAATAAAATCTAAAGTTTCAGCGTTTTAAATTACATCTTGTCAATATGCCATTCATCATGAAATTAAATACGAAGCAGTAATTTCAAAAAGGCCTTGAAATCAAGGTGTGACTGGCCTTGGACTGTAAGCTATTAAAAAAGAGGTCACAGTCTTGTAGTATTGTGTGGAGTAGCTGTAAATATGAATAAGCAGTTGACTGAAAAGCCCTGAAACGTGGCCGAGAAAAATGTGTGTTACTAATTACTGTAATTTTAAACGTTACACGTGTAATCTTGAAAAACTATTTTGTTTTGTGGTGAGAAAGCATTAAATAATATCGCTCTGGGTGGAGCGGAAGGTGGCTTTCTTTCGGTGCGAAAATCATCTTATGACATCCCCCGCTCTTGGGCGAGGTTTCAGCTCGATCACACTATCCTCCAGGATAGTGTCAGACTTTTACTGACTAAAAAAAGTTGTTCCTTCTTTGCCTTCGTCCCAGGGCCCCGGGTTTCGCTTTCACACTACCCGTGGCCCCAGTAGGCTTCGACCCTGCTGGCCGGCTGGCCTACGATTTGCTGACATCTCCCTGAGGCGCGCGCTTAACGGAAGGTGGCTTCAGACTTTTAGTGGCTAAAACTTAATCTGTGTCCTTCAGTCTGTTACCCTTTGCATCCCAGGGCCATGGGAACGCTTTAAATTACTCCATGTGTTGTATGATCGTCAACATACCTTTTAAGTATATGCTACTTTTTATCTGGGTGGAGCGAAAGGGCGTGTCAGACTTTTACTGATGACAATCCACCTGTGTTTCTTCAGTTACCCTTTGCGTTTCAGGGCTACGACCAATCCCGCAGCTAGGGTTCATTCCCAGGAATGCTCGAGCCGAGAATTCCCAGAAAGTCTTTGGGCTTTGATCCCGGGAAAAAGGCTCGAGAAAAGTCGAGAACTCAAGAAATCATTTGAGTAAGAGAGAAAACCACTTTATTTGTTAGTTTATAAGAAGATATTTTTTATGATACATATTTTTAATTTAGGTAACGATATTTTTCATTATTTGAACCGAAAAGATTTACAAAACAATACGTCACTGAAAAGTTCTCGACAATACCAGAAGACCCGAGAAATTACCCTCGAGTATTGTCGAGACCCGAGAAATTGAAAAGCTCGAGAAATTATGAACCCTATCCACTCATGATCTTAAAAAACTAGCTGACGGTTTAGAACAATATATATATAGACTATTGGGTCTGAATTAAAAATTTTTTTTTTTTTTAAATTTTAGAATGATGTGTGAATAGATGCTCAAGCGTGAAAAATGTCAGTCACATTTTTATTAAGATTGCATATCAATATTAAAATTCTAGTCATGTGTGACAATGATTTCTTGGTTGTCTTTGAATATAATTATTATGTTATGATGGATGATGTCGCATTCCAGACTGTCTGCTACATCCTCATCTTTTGTCGGAATGCCTTTCATCCCATTACTACCATCATGAAGATATATTTCTAAATCTATTGTTTTGTATATTGCTTACTATACTCCATTCGCGTTAAGATTTCACATTTAAACAAACATTTTTTACTATCTGTTCAACCGATTTTGACTTTTATTGCGTTGGTGGCATGACAAATGGCGGCCGCAGTAAATAGGTGGTGTTGTTGTAGCGACATCTATGGCGTCACGAGAGCTGCGCTGACGTTCATCACGTCGCGGTTACCAGTTTGGAGGTAGGCGGAACAGAGAGTAAAGTCCCACATACCTCCGTTGAAAAGGGAGGATCCTCCGACCAGACGGGTGTTATGTCTGGTGGGCTACTGCCTTTTAGATGATTGCAGGCTGTTCTATATGTTCTAATCGCGCGGAGAACTTTGACGCCATAGATGTCGCTACATTGTAATCACTTTTTACTTTTATTCGGTTGAACGGACAGTAAAAAAGGGTTGTTTAAATGTCTGATCTTAACTCGAATGGAGTATAGAGGCGGTTGAATTGTCCTGGTATACCAAAGACCAATTTGTTATGTCTCTCACTCCTTTATGCCTGTACTGCATCGAAACTGCCAACAACTACACACCAATTACAAACGGACTGAAGCAGTCGTCTGGCAGTTTCGATGCTGAATTTAAAATTTCTAAACTGTAATGTTGCAGATGGCGTGCAGTAAAAATGCTGCCCGTTAGCTTGAGTCTCAACTAGAACCTTTATATCAACACTAGCTACTGCTAATGGCTTCGCCCGCGTGAATTTAGAAAATATGTCACTCAGTAATGAAGTAACATTCTATTGGTGAAAGAATTTTTAAAATCATTTCGGTAGTTTTTGAGTATATTCATTAAAAACAAAAATACAAACATACAAAAATATTTCCTCTTTATATTATTAGTATAGAAGCATAGATAATGTTATTCTTAAAATAAAAACAATGCTTACGTGCAAAATATCTTGGTGAGTCCTTGGTGGCCACCGTATGACAGCAGTTGACAAATAAGTAAAGCCGCCAGCAACGCCCGCGCCGGCGACATCCTGTAACCGCCGCCGGCGCATTGGCGACGCGCCGCTACACCTATCACGACACGACACGAAACCACACAACCGATGCGACACGAACGCGCGACACGACAAACTCACAACGACAGTTCACACGTCCTTTTTCGTTTGTCCGATTAAATCGTGCACTTCAATATAGAAACGTCAGTCTCGTCACCTTATTTCACTTTTTTTCTTTTACGATTCGGTTGTGCACTGTCTCCGTTGATGACCAATCGGGTAAGACCTATTGGAAGAATTGATTATGTATTACGGTTGTTTGCAAAACAAGGATTGTGAGTTTTGATAGACAATAGGTTTGTGTGTGGTTTCTGGCTGAGAATTGGATTGTTTGTCGAGTTAAAGATGTTGGGAAAGATGCATGTGAGTGAATTAGATTACACCTTTGTGTAGGTACCTCAAATACATGATGTGCAAGAGATTTACTTATACATTAGCCACCAGCCCCAGCTTCGAATAGGTGTTAGTACTTAATCTTTGAAATTATCGGCTTTTCTCTAGTATAATACGCATGTATTATACACCTAAACCTTCGTCATGAATCACTCTGTCTCTTGATGAAAACCACATGGAAATCAG
Source organism: Mythimna impura (assembly GCA_905147345.3). Lineage (NCBI taxonomy): Eukaryota > Metazoa > Arthropoda > Insecta > Lepidoptera > Noctuidae > Mythimna > Mythimna impura. Next base: position 27,708,664 of record LR990348.1, on the reverse strand, counting down.
TTCGGTAGTTTTTTATTTTATCGTGAACAGACAGACAGACGTGGCAAAGTCCCCTTTGTTTCATAATATGTAAAGAAGGATGAGTTATTATTATCTTATTTAAGACCACGAAAATATGTATTTTATGCTTCAAGGGGTCGTTAAGGTATTGCAGTATAGGATTTGAGACGCTCGTGTCCAGTCAATGTCTTTAATTTATTCAACAGATATTTATGACAACAGCGCTTTGTCTTGTACGCAGTGTCTCCTTTTAATTAGTCTAACGACGGCGACGCGACGGTTGCTGTTTTAAATGCCAGATATTATGTAAGGACACTGGCCACTATGTGTCAATTATAAACGATTGGCCAACTAGCACCAACGAATTGTGACCAAAGTACGAAGCTCCTATCATGCTATTTACTTCCACACAATAGGCGTCACGGCGATGACTATCCTCTATGCAGAGCATGCATGGAAACAGCAGAAATGGTCGCGCACGGGCGTCAGCGATATACGCGTGCGAACCTTAGGATCGATGGACGAATTCTCTGATAGACGCCCTGAACAAAATGGGAAGCCTAATCTACTTTTGGAGAGGTGGGCTGGTTGAAATGAAGGCCACTGTATAATGGTCCATCATGGACTAAGTTCAAACATTTATAAAAACAAGTGGCGGTCTTATCGTACAAACCATATTTTCACCAAGTTTGTATGTAAATTTGTAATTTTAGACGTTGAATAAACTCATCGCGTTCGCAGCTTGTAATATATCAACAAACTACATTCATGTAAATCTATTCTCTTCTTTGTTTTTATAAACAATTTGAAAAATAAACAGCTACCAGTTCCCCTTTGTCTCGCATAGTCAGGCCGATATTTGCTAACACTGCATTCTCTTTTGCTGAAAAGTAAAGCTGAAAGTGTCATTATGGCCAGTGGTTAAGGCATCCGCCTCTAATGCATGAGGTTGCGGATTTGAAACCGAGCAAGTAGATACCAATAAAAAGTACAAAAAAGTATTTACAAATATAAGCATAATCAATCAGCCTTATAATATTCCCACTGTTGGGGCCTCCTCTCTAGGAGAGGCACCACGCCGGGCCCAGTGCGGGTTGGTGGATGTCACATGTCTTCGATTTTTTTTTTGTTTTTGGACCTGCCGATTTCCTCACGATGTTTTCCTTCACCGTTTTGAGAGTTGGGGTGATGATATAAATTACATTTGAACCCGAAACCTAAGTCGTAAGTCGGGGCCGCACTAATATGAATTTTACAATAAAATTCATACGTACTTGTGATTACAATTCATATGTGGAATAATTCGACAATAACAAATAGTGATTGTAGCGCACAAAGCGAGCTCAAATGGTTGCATAAACAGTTTCAATTCAATGAATGAAATTCTAGTTCAAACGAATTGTGAGACTACAATGTATTTTCTTGAATAAACGGAAAACCGTTCTTTTTATGTTGCTTGAACCGATGGCTCTGATAGCGTGCGGTACTGCCAGGGCTGGGGAATTGTTCGAAAGAGTTACAGTGGCCCTGGAACGCAGAGGGCAACTAAAGGAATACGGGTAAGTTTTAGTCATTAAAAATCCGAGACTCCAAACTTTTCTAGATTGAATTATAGAACATGAAAAAAAGTGGTCTGGTTAATTACTAATTAATGTTGAACTTGCGACTACTTTAAAGTTTGAAACGGCTAAAAGAGGAATGGAAAGCGAAAGCACAATTTGATTGGATTCCTTATGGATGCCCTTCATCTGGTATGAATGAAAAGTTTTGACCTTTCGAATACCGTAATTAGAGACACAATAGAAAGACAATGAGAGAGCGAACGCCGGCTTTCGCTTGGGGTTTAATGAAAACTCAAATCGCTTAGAGACTGTCATTACATTACCCACGGATCCTTCTCTAAACGCAACCGAAACCCTTCCATACACCTTTACCTGACTATTATAAGCCATGAGATGATTAGAATTCCATAAATAAATACGTGAACGTAGAATCTGACACTGACTTTCAAAATGCAAAAACACTCAATTTCAATTTCGCGGGCTACATTTGTGCATCCTCTTAAAGCCATCTGGCTAATCTCCGTATTCTATATCCACACATACTAAAGGTTGACGAATGACACGTAACACTACAGACCACCACGTGCATAGTGAAGTGAACAAAACAATATACATTGATTACTTTGTAGCGTATCAGATGACGTTTACAACACGCGTGGGAAAAGTTGCGTAATAACTAGTGACGTGCGGTCTCGGGGACACTTCGGATAAATATCCGCGTATTCCATTATCTGCGCATCTTTGTCGAACAAGTTGTTAAATAAAAATGTTTGGTATCTCTGAAGCGTTTTGTTATTTAAATAATGTTAGATTGTTCAGGAGCAAGTTTATTGTCGTTTAGCTTGCTTTAGAAAGGCACTAAGGCACTATAGTCACGATGACATTTCAGTATTTTCAAATCTGTCTACAGAAAAAGTTGTAAACAACTGCGTTACAATAGTCATGGTTATTTCAATCTTAATTTATAATTTTACTGCTGTTAGGATAATTTAGAACCATGTCTGTATTTTTTTAATTGGGCTTTGATAGCTGGGCCACAGTATTTTATTTTTGACGCTATCTTCGTTTTTCTTGTGTAATCTGTAAACTTAAGTTGTTCCAAATAAACTTGATTATTATTATAATTTTTTTTTATTCGTTTGGACTCAATTGAAACGTCTGTAGGTTCATAAATTAATACTAATTATGTAACAGTTACCGCATAATCATCTAATACATGCATAACAGTGCAAATGTTACGGAAATGCATAATTACTCGTCTGCATACCAAGTTAGTTATTAGTTGCATCCTTGCACGTCTTTACAATGAATCGCTTTACGTCCAAGTGCGCAAATCAACTCAATCAAGTTATATTATTTATCTAGACCTGTATCAACTGTTATCGATAGCGGAATTAAATGCAAAAGATAAGAGTCGGTGCAGCTGCTCTGAAAATTGTTTTGTCATTTTTATATTTATATTTATCGGTCAGTAAATTGACATTGCCTAGACAGCTATAAATAATATTTGTGTTACTTACTTGTAATTATATTAAGGAATTTTTGATAAAGAATTTAAAGTACTCGTACGTAGCTGAGTTAAAGAGAAGTGAATTGAGAAGTTTTATTATACACTAGTTTTTGCCAGCAATAAGTTGAAAATTATTCTAACGAAACACATTCCTGGGATAAAAAAGTGTCCTATGAGCTAATCCAGGACATGGTCTGTCTGCGACACATCATCATCATCTTCCTGCCCTTGTCCCGTGTTATTTGGGGTCGGCACAACACGTTTTTTTCTTCCATTCTGTCCTGTCACTCGTCATTGTATCACTAACTTCCTTTTCTTTCATATCACTCTTCACACAATCCATCTATCATTTCTTTGGTCTCCCTCTCGTCTGTCTGCAAACCATCTTCCATCCAAATCTCTTCAGCCGTTTGAGCGTGAATGAGTAACAAACATACATATAAATTTCGCTTCTATAATATCAATGTGAAAAACAAAGAAAAAAATAGCTCTTTACAATATTAGTTTAGATGTTGGAATAAAAATTGAATAGTCATGTATGCAAATGAAAGAGACACACATAGTCTGACTAAAATATAATACATGAAGATTACTATCTAAACCTTATAAAAATACAAAGAGATATTCATGTTACTTTATACTTTACATTATATTACCATTTTAATTAATTAGCTTAGTACTAACACACGTATCTTCTTGTAAACATTAATGCTGGTTATCATGAAAGTATATAATTAACTAAAGATTTATTTTAAGTAAGTATGGCTTTTGTTGTATGTCTCTTGCAGACGTAATCATGAAGATATTATTTTTTATGACAGGTGAAATAATGTACATCGTAAACCAAATGATTTCCTCTCGTTAATAAAAACTGTATCGCCTTAACTTTAGATGTGCTACACCACCTTTAACTTTGCCTTGTTTACCTAAACAGCTTAAATAACTCAATCTAACCCGTCAGGCGCCAAGTTTTCAAAACATTACCAATTATTATACAGACTTAAATGAGAAATAATTACCACCCCCAACCAAAACAAGTACACTAAATTAATGTGAAAACAACATTGCAAATAACTAGGTACTAAACAACAAACGCAATACATGACAAATCGGATATTTATCCGAAATCTTGCCACTGTAAATTCGCTTAACGATCTGGATCCGAACGAAAAGTTGTATTAAGCAAGTCCCAACACTATTCTATGTCGAAGTGTTACAGTTATCAATAAGGCTATAAACTAATTAAAATAAAGCTTGCCTAGTGTCCGAAGCCGTCTAATAACAGCATTTATCTATCTCCTATGAAATATTGAATAGCATTAGCAAGTCGTTAGGGTGACGCAGATTTTGTAAACTGATCACGGTCCAAAGGAATTCTGCTGGCGGTTTCAGCGTGGTTAAATTAGATTTTGTTGTATCTGGGCTAATAAATAGTAAGGCTTTGGTTTGGAAACTACATGGTATTGTGGGAGCAATAGGTCGTGAGTTCGAGATATTCGTTGCAATGTGGACGTGAATAATTAGCATTGGGCTTAGGAACCGATAGAGAAACACTAGATACCTACAATTGTCTTTTTCGTCTAGTTTAAGTCTCTCTTTAATCCCCGAAACGGTAAATTGCAATGTTTACTTTAAATGACAACGAATTAACAAGTGGTTCAATCGTTTCGTAAACGATCAATTGGCGAAATTCACGCAAGTTTTACGTACCTTTTGATTTTCCCACTGAAATCCCCTTTTCTTCATTCTACAACTCGGACAATCTTTAAAGTAAGAATCTTTTTTCTAAACGAAATTACTACCTAGATATTTTTCATAGCTATAATATTATTTATGCTTCATAATTTTGTATGGATAACCAACATCTAGCAAATCCACCTGTTTTCTGGCAAAAAAAAAAATGTTGTTTCGCCACACTTGACTTGATGCACAGACATATATAATGTCCAGTTAACAGCATTATGACCAGATATATTTATACCGATTTCATACACCGAAAGAATAAAGTGGATATGCCTCAAATCCTGAGATTAATTTTAAAGAGCAGAATTTTTTTTGTGACACTATCAGAAATATAGCAGAAAAAAATTCTTCCTGCCTTAATGACGAGGAGGACGAAGTGTATAAATTTGTTAACCTCGCCTCAGTTGACGTAGAGAGAACTTTTTCAAATAAAGATACTAATAAAAATTGTGTGTTAATTCTCGTTGTTTTATTTGTCTTATCTATCTATGAGGTTTTTATTATTATTTATTTGTAATATTGTTGGCCACAAGGGATTTTTCATTAGAAATCCCGGTAATATAATCGGCATATTAATATCAACATTTCGATGCAAGTACCTACATGTATAACTCTAGTTAATTTCGACCTCTGATTATGACATATAAATCTGCACAACAGTCACTGCTCAAGCGCCAGCAATAAAATTACGTGAGAATTTATCAATTTATTATGTAATTAATTACTTTGAGAATTTATTATTTCATTTTATAGTAACTGCCCACGTGTTAATATGACAGAGCTTTAGAAAGAGACAGACAACGTTCTACAAAGAGCTTATTCTTAAACTTGATTTGGGTCATTGAAAATCTTCTGAAAAATAAACCCGTGGTCCAACTGAATGAACACAGGTGGAGTTTTATAGTCATTAAAAAAAAAAGTGGGACAAGCCCTCTCGCTTCACCCAGACCGAGCGAAGTTACTTGATGATTTCCCACGTTAAAAAGAACACAAGTTAGTCGTGTAAATATCCCTAGAACGTCTAGTGAGGTATGTTGTAAGAAAGTGGAGCAAAGTGTATCATGCTGGTCGGTATCCAACCATCCAGCTAGACAGGTCGACTTGGGAAATAGGTCACCCCATCTTGTTTGAGGTGATGGTATCTGACTCAGAGTGACAAGCTCTGAGTAGTCTGGTCTCGTTGAAAAGGGTTTGTTTAGTAATTTGAATCACGATGCTTTCATGATTTTTGACCTGAATTACACTTTTGCAGAACAATATTTATTTCTCATTGTTATGCTCCATTTCTTTTATTTATTCTGTATAAAACGTTTTTGTACTCATTCTTTTCTTTATAAGAATAATATTTATTAATTACACATCAAAGTCATCCAAACGCATTATGATTTTTTTTCGTACACAATGGCTTTGCAATGTAAAGGGGAATGAACCTTTTCTCATACATTGCTGGCATGTATTTTTTTTTCTTTTCGCCAAAAGTGAAACTTGGGTCATATCTTAAAGGATTGTATGATAAATAAATAGCAAAAGGAATTATGTCTACCAGCCGTAACCAAACGAAGTTTGAGACTATTTAGTGTATTGCTATAGTTTGTTATCAGGCGTTATTTTTCTCAAATAAAAATACTGTATGTCTGATATTTTAAGTTTACCATTGTTAAATATAGTTTTAGTTTCGGTTTTTATGGTGAGTACGCATTAAATAGTATCAATCACTATCATAGCACTAACGCGTATCTTTTCGATTCGTTTATCACTTATTTTTTTTTACTAGTTTTAGTGATGAAAAACTGCGAGTGTGGAAAAAATATAACAGTAATAACCAATTTAATTTATTTTATCAATGGAAACCTCAAAATATTACGCATTACATTTCCATTTCATTATAATGTAACGAAATAGGTAACGCCTGACAAAAATATACTATCAATGCTTCTATACGTATCTTCGTTCGGTTACGGTTTAAAGAGCTGGTTCTTTTTGCTATTGATTCCTCGTATTGGCCTCTAACATATAACCTAGGTTTCATTTCTGGCGAAAAAAGTAAAACATGCCAATAGTTTGCATTGGCCTTTGCGCAGTCCTAATCGACATATTCAAAAATCAAAATTTCAAAGACATGTGACATCTATCAACCCGTATTGGACCCGTGAGGTCAAGAGAGGCCTGTGTGATGTTCATCACTTTTAATCTATACTAATCATATAATAAACCGGAAAAGTTTTTTAAATTGTTTTAACGCGTTAATGTTAAAAAAGTTTCACAGGAAAATACCAGTAAAATTGTAAAAAATCTTTCTATATGGGATAGCCAGATTTATGATTAGACTAGACTTCCCCTGACTTTGTTTCGGTGTTTCTTCTCAGGGTAGTCAGCTAGAAAACACCAGCCTTACCTAGTTTAAATTGACGAAAAAAATTACGTGTACTAAAAGCGTTTTTTAAAAATCTATTTGGAAATAAATGCCATTTATCATTTAGAATCTATACCAACATAAAGAGGAAAAATATTTTGTGTTCTTGTTTGTAGTGATAGTGACTAAACTCAAAAACGACTGATTTTACAACAGTAGAATGCTACTGTATCACAGTGTGACCTAGGTATGTAGGTATTTTCACGCGGGCAAAACTGCTGGCGAAACTATTATAGGCTATCTATATAACAGCACGCTACGACCCAAGGAAGTGGAGCAGAAGCCGCCCCTCGTTTTATTCAACAAGTAGTAGTAAAAAACAATCTTTTAATACGATATCCGCATGATAAAACTCAACCTCATACTTACAATGTAAAGTAAATAATTTTGCCCACAGATTAAACAGAGACCTAACGACGCATCCATCAAGCACTTTCGTTTTCGATCAGATGTCCGCAGCTGGTGCAATATTCGCGGATCATTTAGTATGTATCAATTTATAAGCTCCTGCTTGAACATAGCTTTCGCTGGGGTCAACGGCCGCGGTGGGCGGGACAGGTTGAATACTCAGCTAGCTGGCGAGGGTGCAGACTTTAACCACGTTTGGAAGTAGGGGTGACAAAGATTTTTTTGTTCCATAGATTTTATTTTTCTTGGACATTTTTTTTCTAAACTTTTTGGCACACTAGGAATTACTCCTGTATCATGGGTCTGTTTACAAATCGACGGGTCCCATGAACAAAATCGAATAAATAATCGATTTACGATATGAGGTTTCGAAGTTCTGTGTAAATAATAAGATAGTGTTCGATTGGTTATTTCAATAGGTATAGATACCGGCACGGATCTTGAGCGCTGACTTCTACAGTTCTACTTACGCAGAAGCACGCAGAAGTGAAATATCGGGTCTCTTTAATGGTATGAATGAAATCCTTGTACAGTGATTGGCTCGCCGATATTGTACGATGCGCAAAACGATCCCCGCTCTTTCACCGAGCGCTCAAGATTCGTGCCGCTATCTGTAAAAGGATATTACCTAAACAAAAAAAAAATAGTGCTATATAATTTTTAGTAAGTATGTACAAAACGAATAAGTCATAAAATCTTAATAAAAAAAAAACAAAATCTTAACGAAAAATAACACGCACATTGCACTATGTTCTTGAGACCCGTCGAAATATGTATGTAGGTATATCTACATACTAACATTTATTTCGTGCGAGAATTGATACTACGGCCATCGATGGTTGTCCGTTTGAATATTTATAAGGCTTCTTTGGTTTTTAAATAATCTAAAAATGAGGAAAAATAATCTATAATCCTATTTTTAAATAGCAACTTCATCGTTAATCCATTTCCATTTAATTTGAATACATAATTAAGTATTCGATTCTTTTCTGCGTTGTAATTTTTTTGGCTATTATAAGATAAAACGAATAAATACCAACACATTAGAGAAAAAATATTTTTAGAACGCAGGTGTCTGCTTCTAATGTAAATATGTAGATGTATTTATAAAGAGATAAAGAAAAGGTTATCTAACAGGTTTAGTTACAACTAGTTTATATCTGCGGCTTCGGTCGGATAAAACTACTTTTCTCCCCTTATCGAAAAATCAGTCTACTTCGTTTACGTCTTGAAAAGAACAGCGTATGCTCAGTGGTAACGGCCCCAGCTTACGAATGGTAGGTAGCGGGTTTAAACCCAGCCAGGTGAATTACTTTTTGTAATTTATTTCACCACCACTGCTCTCAAAACGGTGAAGGATAACATCGTGAGGAAACCGGCATATCCTAGAACCAAAAATTTGAAGACATGTGATCCACCAATCCGCACAAAGCCCGCGTGGTGGCTAACGGTCCATTACCTCTCCTAAAAAGTAGGCCTGAGTCCCAGCAGTGGGAACTTGATTATGCTAAGCTATATGTCTTATAAATAGAAAAAAAAAAACAGCATTCTAGGTTCAAAAGTTTAGTCATGAATCAGTGAGACAAGTCTTTTCTTTTCGTATAGAAACATCTAACAAATAAAAAAAAACTTTGAATCTTCTGGCTGATGAAGATAATAGAATCGTGGTAATGAATACTGTGTAATTAATTTATTCATGTCGTGCATTTAATAGTTCGTGTGTACATCCTGTTCAATTCTACAATAATACATCACAATTTCGCATCATCTAGGAAGAAACATCGCGATCACGGTACCTGAATTATGTGAAGTTAATTTTAGTTGATATCTATCGCTGGCACATTATCTTTTTTTAATCTATATAATATAAAACAAGAAACTGACTGACATAATATCAAAGTACAGCCGAAACTACTGGGACCAGGAGCCTGAAATTTTGCACAAGGTTTCCTTTTATGACGTAGACGAGCACTAAAAGAGGATTTTCTAAAATTTACCCTCTAAGGATTTGAAACAGGGGTTCAGTTTGTATGGAGAAACCTACTTTCACGCGGGCGAAGCCGCTGGCAAAAGCTAGTTGGTTATACTAAACTAGCTAAGCTAAGGAGTGGAATTCATTGCCGGAGTCTGTTTTCTGACTACCACATAAAAAAGGGTCGTTAAGACTGAATAGGTTACTTCTAGGCAAGCGAGTTCCACCGTCGACCACATCATAAATTACCATCACGTGAGATAGTGATCAAACGCGAGCATATCAAAAATAATAAAAAAAAAACTGAATTATATGAAAATCAAAACATGAAAAAAAAAAACTGAATTAATATGGAAACCAAAACATGAAAAAAAATTAATTATATGAAAATCAAAACATGAAAAAAAAAACTGAATTATATGGAAATCAAAACATGAAAAAAAAAACCGAATTATATGAAAAAAAAAACTGAATTATATGGAAATAAAAACATGAAAAACGCTCATCAAAGGTTTTAAGTATATTGCGAAACCACAACAAAGACAAAAATAATACATTCTTAACGAAATAGAATTTTTATTATTAAAATCAGGAAAATAATAAAAATATTTTGAAGATATTTATGCATATTACGAAACCAAATATTTTACAACGAAATGAAAAGTAATTTTATTATTAAAAGTCAGGAAAATAATAAAATATTTCAAAGATATTCAATGGCTGATACTTCACAGTCTGGTACTAAGTAGAAAGAGAGAGATATTATTAGCTGGTTCAGTCGTGCATTCGACGCCCTGCATCGTCGGAATGTCGCAAAAAACGTAAGCTGCCATTCCTATGGAAAAAAACTTCGCATCCTATCGCGTTGGCTAGCAGACACTACATTCAATGGGTTAGCAGAGTACTGTACTTCTTCTACTGGCTTGTATAATCAGAGCCGCTAAAACGAGCTCTTGACGCGATCCATTTTACGACCTGAACTGAACTGTTAAAGGGATGGAGCTATATAGAGTGTATAAATCCATCCCTCTTTCTCGTCATCCCTTTTTTTCGGTGGAAAAACCATCCAATGAAATCCCGCTCTCTTGGGCGGAGCGCGAGATAGTGTCAGACTTTTACTGACTAAAAACGCACTCCTGTTCCTTCGTTGCATTTCATACCAGGGCCGAGTCTTCCTTTCAGAATCAGACCCTTGGCCCCAGTAGGCTTCGACCCAGCTGGGCCCCTATGGTTGCTGACATCTCCTTGAGTCGCGCGTGGACCACTACGCGCCGTAAGACCCCAGGACTAGCAACCTATAGCATGGGTGTTATAAATCTTTGAAATTCTCGGTTTTTCTCTATCATATGCATGTACATCTAAACCTATATTTTTGGTACATCTAAACCTAGCTCATGAATCACTCAGTCTATTGGTGAAAACCACATGAAAATACGTACAGTAGATTTTAAGTTTATCGCGAACAGATTAACACACACGGTGAGGGACTTTGTATGTAAACGTATTAATATCTAATAAATAATGTTATATTGACTGGTTGCACACCCCTAATTGTGATTTTCGAGGAACACATTTTGATTAGCAATTTAGAACCTTAAATCAAGAACAAAACGTTGCTAGAGATTGGAAATATAAATTAATGCTATTGCCAATTAGTCATCTTAAATGGCACTAAGATGAGAAAACAAGAAATAAGTCTATAGGTGGCGGCCTTCTGTTCAATATAAGGTCATTTCATTTTAAACACCATCCACTATTTCTACAGCTTCACACAAAAAACGTTATATACCTCCCAGACAGACCTACCGAATTATCGAGAATAGAAACAAGAAAAATAATTTTCAATAAAATCATCGACATTCAACTGGTGACATATTCAAATTTTAGATAAATAAAACAAAGCATAATAGTTTTTAAAAGAATACAAATAATGATAATTAACATACCGGTGACTTTGAGGTCTCACAGGCAAGAAAAGGGGACCAAAGTCGTTTGCTATCATAAATCCGCGCCGCAGCCGAACAGTCAGATAATTAATCAAAATCCAAAAGCAATTTATTGGTACTAACAAATCAAATGGTAGAGAATGCAGTTTTGACGTGCAATCCTAGGCGATAACTGTGAGAAAATGTGTTAGGAAGTTTGTTTCTCAATCATATCATCTAGATGGATGGTTATAGAAATTCTTCACGCACGCACGCAGCCGCACGAAGAAATTAATCAGGGATATTTACGTCAAAACTAAAATGAAATTTATTTGTTATGCGCAGATTTCTCGACTTATGGTACACCTGTGATCAAACTAGAATCTCAGCGTACTATAGATGAGCGAATGTATCGTACGCTCGTTAACGATCTTAGGACCAGTTTGTTTGAGCAAGGCGGTTTCTGGTAGACGGCTGGGAAAAGTTACACCGCAATAATGATTTTCCGACTCTGAGAATTTCTACATTTAAAGGTAACAAGGAGAAAGAGTGAGAGCAGTGTTCAAGTAGTTATGGCCGCGGGACACAAAACCAGGAAAGCACTTTTCTTGGTGGTATTGATAATGACTTTGATTACCTCTGATGTCAAAACGGCAAAGGAAAGCATCTTAAGGAATCAGCGATAGCCAAAAATGCTAAGGTCTATGACATCCTTCATCCTGCAATACATGGCTTAGTGGATTACGGTCCACACGCAAGTACAGAGGAGATCCTAAGTAGTGGTGAATTTAAAGCTGATTATGAAGAAAGAACTGAAGGACCAAGCGACAAAAATGGTTAGACCAGATTATAATAACCACAAAAAGGATTCCGAAACGGTATACGAACGGTGCTAAGTCAAATCCCACGTACGCCCACGGACAGTGGGCGAGTCATTACCAACTGTCGCTGCAAATACTGCAATACTACTGTTTATTGGTGTTTACTGCCTATTGTCTTAGCATGGCGAAATCTGCAGCCAGGATAATTGTGACAGCCATTGTGGATGGCTGAGAGGGCCACAGGTCAATTTGGGTTGTTAATTCAATATTTTGTTTATTGAGTCTAGGTTATGGCTGATTAGATATGGATTGGATATATTGTTTAATGTTTCATAAGTTGCGCATGCGCTTCGAAGGACCAAAACTTTTACAAATATAAATGCAATATGTAGTTTGACAACATCGCAAAAGCTCGAAAGGTGTAACCATAAAGAGCGAAGCAAATAATTGACCAAAGTCAATGAGCCAATGCACATATTTGCAAAACACACATTGAGGGGACAAATCCTCTCAAAAATTATTTGTAATCTTAGCTTATTAAATCAATATTTATTTATAGCCTTCCTGCTATATTTGAATACTCTTTCAAGATACATTTTTAATATTGATCTGTAGCTCCATCATATTTACAATGTACTTGATATTTCATAAAATCGCGATTGCTTTCGTCAAAAAGTTTTTGTTTCGCAAATATTTTCAAAGGTCAAATTACTTCAAATTCTGCGCACTTGTCAAAACATGAAGCAAAAACACACGGTGACATCATATCCTCAAATTCCTCACACATACTCAACCCAATTCTAACTCGGTGCTTTTACGAGTCGCAGGCGCAGAAGCAGCAAGCAGCTGACCTAGTAAACGAAGGAACGAATGAACCGTTGAATGGTTTGTGTAACAAGGCGGGAACGGTGTAATCATAATAAAATGTATATAAACAACCATTTTATTGGTTCTAGTGAAAGCTATGCCAGAGGAAATAATTGGCGTACTTATTTTGAATTATGATAGTATTTAGAAGAATTTATTTAAATAAGATAAATATTGGAGAGTTATCTAAGTGTTTTTGACGTTTCTTTTTTTACATTGCATACCTAATTACGTTAGCATAATTAGAAGCTTGATTAACCAAACCGGGTTAAAGATCGTTTGTGCAGATAGCAGTAACAAAGTATCATGTTTCTTTGTAGACTGTTGAAGCGAGAAGGTTGCATGCTGATTGATTGACATTCATAATGTATTTTCTGTTACATAATCATCAACCTCTTATTCTTCTTATACATCTCTTTCAATCGTTATCTTAGTACAAACCCCTATTTCGCGAAGTCATCTTTTACACAACCCATCCATCACTTTAGCCATTTCTTTATCTGGTTTCTTGTTCCATTCTAAGCTAGTCCAATGTTGTGCCATGTTTCCCTAAGCCATCATTCGCTAGACATTTCCCATTCATGTTTCGATTCTCAATTACATTACTCTCTTAGTCTTAACATTATCGTCTTAAGGTGCATTGCATGTTGTACGATACCCGTTACAGTATCGCAGTCAAGTGGAGCAATAGAGATACCACCATCATAAATAGTGACAGCTTTGCTATTAAGCCTACGAGGGGCTTAGCATCGTCTTTAATTTACTGTAACAGTTTGTGTAGAATTACAGCTAGACTCTATATTGGTGTTCTGGGCACTAAACACAGAGAACACGGTTCGCTGGGCAAATGCATCGACTAAGTTGCGGTTATGCACTGGTACATTCGACTCATAATTTTGAATGGACTTATTTCTCAAATAATTCTAAGACGAAAAACCATTAAGATTTAATTAGCGATATCGATAAGAAATAAAAATTCTTATGTAAGTATAATAATAATATAATCCATAATTTCATAACTTTAATTTATCAAGATAAGAAGGAATTATGAGTTCTAGTGTTTTCTTTAAAACGCGTGTCATATGCGTAATGAAAGGCGCCTAATTAGCCGTCGATAAGACCATATATCTGCTGATTATTTAATTAGTAAATCATATTAAAAGATATATGCGCACAAGTTGCTTGATTAGAGAAATAAGCCCAGTCACTTTATGCTATCACCAACTTCAGACTGAATTACTCCATTCCATCAAACAACATCATTTCTCATCTAAAAAATATTAATGGTTTCAAGCCATAAGCTAGTAACGGCATCGCACGCGTTCTATTCAAATCCAATCGCATTATTTGTCAAACGTGACTGTCAAACGTTAACACATCACGTTGGTACCGTTGAAGCTACACTCCATATGGATGAATGGAAGCATTATTACGATGCAGAATTTTCAGTGTGTGTGAGTGAGTCATAATACATTGTAAATAATATGCAGTACAGGTATTAAAAAAATATAAAAATATACGAAATGTGATAGTTCTTCATACTCGTAGGTCCCGCCCGACAAAGGCCATGCTTGATTGTATTGCATTCCTGAGTAATAATTGCCTTGTAAATATGAGTCGAATAATGATGAAAAATGCTGACCAGTAAGAAATATTAAACAGCTAAAAGTGTAGTAAAAAACGTCTCTGTGTGGGTGTTTACTATCGACAAAACAGACAATGTAGGTAATGGACCTAAAGTGTGCGAGGTAGATTTAAAAGCAGAAGGAAGTGGGTACAAATTAAGACATACTACGACTATTACTTCTGATTATGTCAAAATAAAAGCAGCTGAAATGGATGTGCAAAAACAGCTTGTGCGCGAATAAAGAAACCGCATTTTGTAGATGGGCAAAAAATACAAGATGGAGTGCATACTTGTAATAAAGATAAAAATATACATACATTTGTGAATTAGTATCATGATGTTTATTGAAAGAACTTACTGCTACTTTTAATAGCGTTTGTTATAAATATTTAGGATTCCGGACGGACAGATACTGAAATCAATATTTACTTGGTAATCAATAATTGCGATACGCTAAAGAAATTTTTAATCGTCGTCAAATAAACCTAATGTGTGTGCACAGAGCTAGAAATCACATGAATTGCGAAATTTTATTAAATGCAGTTTGCCATCGTTAGATTTATTCTGCTGTATATCATCAGTAGCTGGATGAGTTTCCGAGAATCGAGATGACTGGCGTGCGATTAGAAGCATATGGCCAGAGTGGACTGCTGTAGGCTGAAAATGATGATGATGGTATAATTGGTGATGGAGCTTAAGTTTTTAATTAAAAAATACTGATATTCGGCTGCGTCTAGTGTTGCCAGGTCCAGTAAGTGAAAATTTGGAATGAAAGATGAAAACAATCGGAACTTAGATGATCAAATCAGGACAGCTGTTATATTTGCCACAAAACAAAAAAAAAATAAACAATTAACGAGCTAAGGACGTCGGGGAGCGTAAGCAGCAAAGAGACATCTCCCTCAAAATTTAAAAATTCTGAAAGGCTGGAAGCTGGCTTGGCAGATAATGACGTTGTTTTGAGTGTACTTGACCGTATAACAAGAGTTTAGAAAAACAATAAGAATCTCCCACGTTGGTAGCAGATGTTTTAGACTTTCCAACTCAAACAGACTTGTAATCTACTTAAAACAATTGACCTTGACTTGTCTGCTTATACATAATTGACTTATACAGTTATTACGGACATAGTATGACCTTGAACGATCAGTCAATTAAAGAAAATCGATACAGAGATGTTGTTTTTACTGGAAATGGTTATGAAAAATCATTACTTAAGTATAATTGCAATTAATTATTTAGTCAAGTGGGTGGGTAGTTCTATTAATAGGCTAATGTCATTAGAGTAAATGCCAATTATCTAGCAATTCATTAATGATTCGAAATGGATAAAAAATTAATTTACACATATCTACCTTGTCCGGCTCTGAGAGACGTCACCAAGACTGGCTAAGTAGTTTGAAATTATGTTTTGTATGCTTGTTTGACTGGAATTTACCAATTTATATGCAAATCTTTACAAGTCCCAAATTCAAAATTGTTCCAGCAGTTTTTCATTAAAAACGTACGATTTTGGGGCAACTACAGCAATTACTGGCTTGTTGGTCTAGTGGTTAATGGCCCTGACTGCTATGCCGGAGGTCGTGGGTTCGATTTCCACCCAGGACAAATTGTTGGGTGATGAGCGCGATCATTTGTTCTGTGTCTGGGTGTATTTAGAAATATATAAGTATGTTTATCAGTTGTCTAGTACTCATAACACAAGCTCTGCGTAGCTTGAGACTAGACGGCGTTGTGTGATAGTTGTGGAATATATTATATTATATTAAATTACAAAAATTTCAAAATTGCACCCAAAGAGTCTACATCCACTACTTCAGACTATATTATACCAGAGTGCCTAGTGACATTTTGTTTTGCGTTAATGCGATCTACACGTTTATGATGTTCGGCGCTCCGATTGGTCCAATCCAAGCTGTTAACCAATCAGAGAGCCAAACGCGGTACACGTTTTAATCGCATAAACGTAAAAACGACTTGCACTCAGTGCACTGGTCCTAAAACAGTGGCTCGCTAATCTAGCTACCAAGGTTTTCTACCGAGGACTGACCCCGATTCAGACTGGTCCATATAACTTATGTATTATGTAGGCGTATTGTGTGAAATCTCTCTCGGTTTATCACTTTGTTAGAACAAATTGCATGTGGTGATCGTTATTTGTGGGATCTTTGAGAGATTTGTTGAAGGATCATCTGTTAGATTTAGGAGTTGCAAGCATGGCTGCTGACTGTCAAGTTCTGGTTTAAAAATCTCAGGTGATCAATTCTACATATTTCTTACAGGCTTTTCTATTTATACAATTACCAGCTGCTGCCGGGCGTTTCCGCGTAATAGTAGACTTCATCTAGGGATATAAAAAATTGCCTATGACCTATTCTCAGACCTACACAAAAAAAAAAAACCAAGACGTTTCGGAAGAGTTCTATAACAATCACTGCGGCACGAAATTTTTAAATATCAGAAGATATAAAACACAAAAAATGTTTCTACATTTGTCCGATACAGACTTAAAGAAACCTTTTAATCAATGTGCCCCATTCTGATTTTATTAGTAAGGCAATAATGCGAATATGGTTTTAAACTATTAAAACAAAGCATTGAAAAAATATGCAAATTTCCTTTTGTTCCAACAAGTAAATAAAATTGATATCTCTCTATGCATAGTAACACACGCTAGGTATCAGCTCGTAAGGTATATAGATGAAGAATTTATGACTTTCCACGTCATAAATTCTTCCTCACAAATTACATTTTCAGAGATATCTCAAGTTTTTAACGCTCTTGCTGACGGTAGGATTATGTCAGTGTGACAAGGAAAAATCCTACTAAATGTCTGTAGGTACAGTACACAATGTAGCCGAACACACTACAATTTCTTCTAAAATGCCTAATAGATGTTTTCGTAGACAGAATAAAAAAAAACCTGATCCATTGAGAGTAATAGTATTCTTTCTAGACTTTCACTCTCAATTAAAACTCGAATGAAAAGAAGTTTAGGCATTCGTAACGTTATTATACCTACCTATTATGGCATAATACGTAATTTGTTTGACAGCATAATAGCTTTAATAATAACATGTAACGATTCATATCTGTAATAAAAAAAGCAGTACAATATTCAGTATAGTATAAAAGCTCCAGGCATATTATACATCGACACTATAGACTGTTGAAATTAAGTCAACCGAGATCAGCCCCCCTAGCCAAGTTACAACTGTTTCGTTTCGATTCTCTTTTCGTTGATCGCCTCGAGTCAGCCACGCCCCCTATTCCTTTGTTCTGACCACGTGACTGAGCGTTGAGATGACGTTAGAATGAAGGAATCGGAGGCGTGGCCTACTCGAGGCGATCGACGAAAAGAGAATCGAAACGAAACGGTTGTAACTTGGCTAGGGGGCAGGAAGTCTTACCATGACATGTTAAAAAGTCAAGCGTGTTAGCGAGAAAGAAGGATGGAGCTATACACCCTATACAGCTCCATCCCTTTATGGGTCGGGTTAGTCTTTCTGGGGCCCAAGTCTGTTATTTTTACAAATTCGTCATTCCAACACGATTCCATTGTCATTTTGCTAAAAGTTCGTAGTCAGCTAAATTCATAATGGTCGGTCATTGGAAATGTTGTAGAATGACAATATCGAACTGTCTCGTAACAATTTATAAGCAATGCCTGCACAACGACGTTCTAATGGTAGGACACTGATCAAAGAAACTGTCAAAATTTTAGCAGATTACCGCTTACGTACGTCAGACATTCATTTGTCATTATGTACGAGATTACCATTCTACGCCATTTCTTTCAATTGAGTGTCAGTGGTTGACCATTGTAAAGTCATAATGACGCCATTTATTAGTAGATTACCAAACTTGTCAAAATCAACAATTATGAAGTCAATGATAGACCATTCTGGCACTATTGTAATAGCAGATTTGAGGCCTTGATATCCAGAGTCACCGCGGTACTGGAACGCAAAGGGCAACTGAAGGAACACAGGTCGGTCAGTCCGTAAAAGTCTGATCTCCCTCACGGTCCACCCAGAGTGGGAGGCGTTATTTGATGATTTCTTACCTGAAATAAAACAAGTCTTTGATTATGCAGAATTTATTTGACCGATTGAATCTAGTTGTTGATATGCCAAAATCCACTTTTAATCAAGATTTGTTTTAGCGCAATGCGATTACTTCATACTGATTGGCAATCCAAATAGGCTAACCGTTGACAAAAACCCCTACTTTGTGCCAATTTTTATCACCGATTAATCCAACCATTATATCGCAAACAAAGAATGCAGATAATCTGTTTTTGGCATTACTTTTGAATTAGTGCTAGATAATTAAAGTCAAGTAATAAAATTTTACAAATAAGATAACAGAAACTAGAATTTTGAACTAGATATTTATGTTCACAAAAGAACTAACACCAAACGAACTTCATTTAAGAAATCTTCACATTATTATTTTTTTAAATTATATTGCTATATCACATGTGTTACATAAGATCTTAAGAATAGTTACAAGTGCACATGGACCCGTCGGGCACAGCAATTACAAACAATACATAAAACAGGTAGAAGTACAATTTTGAGAGAATAAAGTTATAATTAGAAAAAATAGAAATCGGATATACAACTCAAAATAAATGAAATACAAATGTCACTAACATAGCAAATAAAAATAGTAAATGTCATAAATTCATTAAATGTCAAAATACATTCTTCAATTGTCAGAACTAAATTCAATATAAATGGCAAAATTAATTATTATAAATGTCAAAATTAATTCGTTACAAATGTCAAAATAAAGTCATTACAAATGTCAAAATAAATAAATTAAATTAATAATTTATTTAAATTAAATTAAATTAAAGACTGCTACACACTAGAAATTACTGCTGTATAGTAGGTGCATTTACAAACATGCTATCTCACCTACACAAGACACATAGACCCGGAACAACTATAATGTAGGCCATACAAATATTTGTTCCGTGTGGGATTTGAACCCGAGACACGCTGCGCAGTAACCCATCGCTCAACCACTGCGTCAACCGTCCCATCCTTACCCCATACCATCCCAACATACCTTTTAGGACTATATTTCACCGGGACACCATGGCGTCACGACCAGTTGCGCCGCTATGTGTCCCGGTGAAATATGTATAGCCCTTACATACTCTTTAGTGGGGGCGTCACTGGCGTCCGAGCTGGTCGCGCCACCAAATTGGTTGCTCAACCAAACGGACACCAGGTGAGTAACTCTATAGAGCTGTATACATTTTTTTGGTAGCGTCAATTGGTGGCGCCGCCATGGTGTCCCGGTGACATATAGCCCTAAGCATATTAGTTAGCTCTATTCTGGCTGTTACCACTTGTTATGAATTTTGATAGTTATGAACGTAGACGGAGAAGAAAAGAGTATATTATAGAATTTTAGAACATGGCTATCTACAGGTTTGGCATATCCTCTCTCTCAAAGAGAAACGGCTTGTTTTATATTACAAATTCCAAGAGCCACTACCACCTGGATAAGTTTTATCACAGCGGTCTTATCGTAATAAGTACTGTGTCATAATCAATTCAGCTCGGTTCAACATTACAAGTTGCTGGTACAGATAAGCATAATGCACTGTTTTAGCAACCAGACCTGCCTAATGGCGTTGAAACGTATGTGATAGGGGCGTAGCTATCCGCCGTACTAGTCGTACGGGGCCCTAGGGTTACAGGGGCCCCGACGTCTGCAAATATCCGTAACATGTTATCGAATATTTCTCTTATTAATAACATAATTAATAATTACTATATGATAGGATGTTACAATTTTATAGCACATTCTGCTCATACATATTCAACATAAGATCACAATAAAAACGTAACCTAGTCTAGCCCACATGCTCCAATAAACGAGTTCATTTTCTACCAAAACTTGTCCTGTACCAGTCAGAGTAATCATATTTTCGAGCTCGGTGTTGTATGAAAACAAAACTACTCCTTCCGTCTTTCAACACAAAAACTATAAAAATCTTATCTTTTTATACCCTTTGGGTCTAACTACGCCACTGATTTTGTTTGAAGGCGTATTTCGGAAACAACTAAGTTCTTAGAAATATGGTCAAGGATAACATAATATTTTTTCAGTAATGTAAAACTAAATAGATTTAGCTAAATATTTTTTAGAAAACGGGCATGTTTTAAGACTGACAGCGTCCTAAGTAGACGATTTAACTTAATCTGTTACTCGATGACAGCAATTTAGGCATACACTCAGTTGAATGAGTATGCAAAGGCGACCGTCTCAAGAGCAAGTGGAAGAGGCACTTGAACGATTACATAAGACTGCAGACGTTACAAAAGACACATAAAAACCGCTGAAATAGGCAATATCAATCCAGACCAAGTTATTGAAGTTGGAACAAGTCCAACACTTCTTGACCTTAATCTTACTTATCCAAGAACGAATGGGGTGCTAAATATGATGGATGACACAACGATTAGAAGATGTGACATTACACGAACACTTCAAATTAACTGTGAAAGGAATTAGATAGAAATGTCACCGTTTACGGCAATTGGTTGACGTTTCATTACGTGTTCTTGCTTAAATACTAAGTAGTTTTAACACGAAATAATTGTCACGATTGCAATAGGGGTTTTTACGGTGGAATAAACCTAGATTTTCGATTGTTAAAGCCGAATGAGTTAGATCTATTGCTAGACAAACGGGCTTCAGAATCTTAGAGAATCAAAAACAGCTTACGACAACCGTGAGGCAACTTTAGATATATTGGATCTTGTAAGTCACAAAAGGCGGTAACAAATTACGAAAATCAGTGATAACCACAGCTAGAATCAACAAATCTGCTTACCATAATATATATTCAGGGAAAAAAGAACAGCTATTGTATAGTCCGGATTAAACTGAAGCCGACAAAGCCTAACACTGAGGACATTACTAAACTAACAAGGTGTTTAATATGCTAAGTGGCTTTACGTAAACAACTCAAAAACTATTGCATGTATTTGTTTCTTTCGTTCCTATAAACAACAATGTCAGACACTGTGTACACAATGAGCACACATGCAATGCAAACAATACCAGTAGAAATCATTGTAAATGCAATGCTGAAGTGCATGTGTTAACAAGAGAAGGTGAGAGACATAAAAATAATAGTGATGAAATTGTTAGTGTGAAGGTTTGTTTCAACGCATACAAACAGGTTTTTGAATGTTACAATAGTTTTTGTAAATGGGAAAAGCTCAATGGACCATATGGACGAATAGATATTCACTTCGTAATGTAATAGTTAAGATCTTGACGGTCTAAATATTGCACCCACATGCACGACAAGTTTTGAGCAACTCAATCAGGCATATATTCATGCTTACCATACAATGCCGATAATCTCGTGCTACATAGATTTCTCTAACAATAATTACGAAGCTATGTCCAACACCCACCATGGCTGCAGCCGACTCCGCGGTGGGCGCATGCTATGTAAATCGTGCCATGGGGCCGACCGAACAAGTTTTCTATTTCAAGGAGAAAATACAGATTTACAGTGCCCGTGAAACGTCAATTAGGTGGCTTTCGCGCCTTCTACAACTATTTCGAGTATTGTATGATTGTCAATCTATTTAGCCTTAAGGGGTGAACAAAACTTAAGGCGGTATCGCTAGGAATTGGTTCGCTAAACCGTTCCTAGCTTGTCTGAAATGTGATGGGTGAAAATGTAGGTGAGATAATTTACGAGTGAGTTTGATTCAGCAGGTTTGCCGGCCCGCACGTTTGCTCAAACAAACTTTCTGTGCTCATTAGAGCTACGTCAGTTCTTTCATCTTTCGTGTGGCGTGTGTCTGGCTGTACTAGGTCAATAGGCTTTTGACCTGTGCTCCCTAAACCTTTGACAAACTTGGCATAAAAATCTTTTGGCCTGTGCCTCGTTTCGTATAATTACGTCAAATATGTACCATCAACACCGTTTTTCCTTAAAAAAATAGGACAAGTACAATAATGTGTTTTTGTATGTCCCATGTTTTTCCCTTTCCATACCCGACTATATGATTATCTACCATGCCAAGTCATTACAACAGACTTATTCATTTATTTTACTGTCAAGTCACTTATCAGAACCATCAGTCCGAACGGGTTCAGGTTGCCATTTACAACGGATTAGATTGCTGGTATGTCTTGAATCTTGTTTAAAGATTATATATGCAATACTGCAATACTTTACAAATTATAATTAAAGCAATACCAGTTCTTTCATTGCTAGCTGGTTTTGGCAGTAGGGCGAATGCTGATATTACTGATAATAAATGCAATAATGCAAATAAAGAGGAACTTGCTTGGAAACGTTACTGGCGATAAAGAATATAGAGGTAAGTTATTTGATGATTTTAAACCATAAAAAAAGTATAGTGACCAGGTTAAGTTAGGGACGTAAACCAGTCAGCATTAATTTAAATATAGTTTTGTTAATCAAGAACTTTCCTAGGTTCTTCACAAAATACTACCAGAGGTCTTACCATGATATCTTTAAAATCATCATAATTCCGAGAGACAGAGCCATACAGGTTGTATAGCACTATTCTTTTCTCACACCGGATGATTATAAGACATCATGGTAGGGTCCCGGATCTATCATCGCATTGTATGCAATAATTGGTATAATATCTACCGACAATGTCTATTGTAGGAAGAGAATTATTGTGGAGCTTGTGAGCGATGCGATGGTCCAAACCAAACGTTAACCATTGTAGTCTTTATGTATCTACGACGCAATGCAGCATACGATTTGAATTTCTTCGGTACAAGAGTATGCTACCTTATACCAAGTATGTTGGGGTCGGCTTCCAATAAAACCGTATGCAGCTAACAGCCAGTATTACACATGGAGCGACTATCTCCCTGACCTCCATGACCAAGTAACTGGATAAAACGTTACCCCTTGGCAAGACTGTTGTCAGATTTTTCTGGCTTCTGGACAATCTGTAACGGCTAACAAAGATCTACAAAATGGACCAACGTCTTGATATACTTTCCAATGCTCGAAGGAATGTCGGTACGTTAAAATGGACACCCATCCACCACAGTTGCTTTACGTTGAGGACCCGAAGGGCTGCTATTATTTAGCCACCAGCTCTGTATCGATCATAACATAGCGGAACTATATTTCCCCGATAACAGAAAAAATATGACGAATTTCTCCGTAATTTTCATGATTGAAATAAAATTAGTCGTGACAATAATGAATCATATCTATTGGATAGTATCTTCGTTTATGAAAGGCTGTGAGAGGAGTGAACTGGATACAAAGATCGCTTGTTATTACGTCAGTTAAAAGATCATAGCTCGCATTACAGTTACATGAAAGGTGACCCAAAAACTGTTAATTATAAAATTAAATCACCAAGTATTATATTTGATCTCTTCGAAGAAAGTAATAGATTTTTTTTATTGCTTATAGTGTAATAGAATGCCGTTGCATAAGCTGGTGTGACTATCAGCTTAAGTGAAGTATGAAATAATAAGCAGAGAATATTTATAAAATAATTGTGAGTCAAAGTTACACCTGCCGCGCTTTGGTGTTATACGAACGCGTGTGTCGCATGCTCACATCTGTAAAGAGTAATAACTACGTTTTTAGCAAGAGACGAGCAATGGGTAGCTTGCCGTCCGGCCATCTGGTAGGGACCGAGCCCTAGTCGTCGACGGCGCGTAGTGTTCCACGCGCGCCTCTAAGAGGGCCCAAATAGGGCCAGTGGCACGGTGCCCGCTAGGGCCATGGGGAATTTCTCATCCGTAACTTCGCCCGCGCTGCGCACTGGGTTGGGCGAAAAGTAGAGTCAGACCATAATAAAAACCTACCCTTCAATTGCCCTTTGCGTTCCATGACCGCGCACTGGTTCTTTCGAAGGATCCCGCAGCCCGATGTCATCTTAGACCATGTCTAGATAAAGGCTGGTCCTGGGCCGGGGCTGGGGTTGGTAAAACTTATACAGTTTTACACGGTGTTCCGTGTACAAACCGGCCTGCGCAGGCTAAGCTGTGTTCAAGCTTTTGCGTGTGGTAGGCCCATTAGACGACTTTTTTGTATAATCTGTGTCAGTTAGGTCGAGTTTGTGATTTTATGGCCAAAAAGGACCAAATTTTGTAATGGATTGTTACTTATGTTTGTGACGACACGACGTAATGAGTCATTATTAGCAAATCGGTGAGTAAATTAAAGCTGATTAGGATGAAAATGATTTCGATGGCCGTGGAGTTTAAACTTCAAAACAGACCATGACCTTTTCACATTAACATTTTCAACATTTATTTTCAGTAACATAGATTTTTTTTGGATCTGAATTGTACGGCGTTGTGTCACCGGTGTTACATGGTAGACATCCCACCCATACGTACAAAGCGTTTTGTGAACACATTTATTGTGCGTACAGCTAAGGAGTGGAATTCCTTGCCGGAGTCTGTGTTTCCTGATAGCTACAACTTAGATAGGTTACTTCTAGGCAAGCGTGCTCCATCGTCGGCCGCATCATCGCTTACCATCAAGTGAGATAGTGGTCAAACGCGAGCCTATCAATAATAACTAAAAAAAATAAAAATAAAAAATACTTATCACCAAAACTTAAAACCAAAATCGCCAAAAAAAAGAAACATAAAAAAAAAAATTGGTATGATCCAACGTTTCCAAAACATTTAAATTTTTCAAATCAATCAAATTTTCATCCAAATTTTAGTGTAAAAGTAAAAAGATAGGTATTTCAGTAAGCAGGAAAATCCAGTGATTAATCATAGGTGTCATAATAAGCCATTAATGGATTATAATATAGGTGATAAGTATATTATGTGACGGGTTGCGCATAGCTGTTGATAACACACTGCTTATCACCAATCAGCATGCTAAACGTAGGGTTTTAGAAATACCTTTCGATAATGTATTAATGAAAATTATGATAACAGTTGGATGGGAAACGCACAGACCAGTCGTTATGGCGACACTTGGGGGAGGCCTATGACCAACAATGGACGTCTTTCGGCTGAAATTATGATGATGATGATAAGAGTTTAATAGATTGAATAATTTCTATAGAACTAACGTGGAAATGATTTGGCGAGGGAGGTCAAAGAAAAGATGGATGGATTGTGTGAGGTGCGAAATGAAATAAAAAGGAGTCAGACCTAGCGTGACGGTTGACAGGACAGAATGGATGAAATAAGTTTGCAAAGAAAAACATTTTTCATAACAAGCTTTTATAGAGCACAAACACGATGAGGTTATCTTGTCACGCTCAGTTGTTCCTATGGTCACTATCCGACCTTACGATCTTATAATTTTTAAAATCCTTATTTTACACATAACTTTCGCACACGAAAGGTTCCGTACTGCTATATTAAAAGTAAAAGATCACGTTTGTTGTATTAGGAGCCCCACTAATTTTTTTTTTCTGTATTTTGTAGTAAGTATTTGTTGTTATAGCGGCAACAGAAATATATCATCTGTGAAAATTGCAACTGTCTAACTACACACGGTTCATGAGATACAGCTTGGTGACAGACATATAGATGGACAGTGGAGTCTTAGTAATAGGGTCCCGTGTTTACCCTTTGGGTAGGGAACCTTAAAAATAGGACAGCGGAAAATAGGATCTTACTAGGTTTTTCCAGAATATCTAATTACACCAGCGAGAAACATAATTCCGGAGCTTCATTATTTTGAGTTACTATTTCTCTAATACCAACTCATATTTAAATCAAACAAATTCCATGAAAAAAATAGAAGAATTTGAAAAAATCAAAATTAATTATATCTCGTATTGAAACAACGTGTTTTAATCGTAGAAAGTAAATTATTACTATCATTCATCGGATCAATTAAAAAAACAAGATTGAATAAAACATACATGAAGTTTTTTTTTTTTTTTAAGATGAGATGTCATCAAATCTCTTCTCGTTCGGAGGGAGAGGGAGTGTCAAACTTTTACTAACTAAAACCCACCCCCGTATTTCTTTAGCTGCCCTTTAGCGTTCTAGGGCCAAGGTAACTCTTTCGAACAACCCCGTAGCCCTGATGGGACCCTTAACATACGAATATTGCAGAAAATAAACAGAATTAAGAGGAACGCAGTATTCTAAATAAAACTAGCCTCTGTCCACTGCTTTGCCCGCGTAACAGTACCTAAAACACAAAGCCGATGTCACTCATTGTTAACGTAGCGTTTCATTGGTTAAAGATTTTTTAAAATCGGTTCAGTAGTTTTTGAGTTAATTCATTACAAAAATACAAATCGTTTCTTTTTATAATATTATAGTAGTCTAAATAAGTTTAGCTTATGCGGAAATATCAATGCCAAACGAAGTAAGGACTAGTTTTTTGGAACGAATAAAAATATAAACGAAGTCATTTGAAATCACGATAAAGGTTAGCAACAAAAAATAGTCAATAAAGATGTCGGCATTAAATTGTATGAAAATAAATAAACAAACATTATAAACCATAACAATGCCATTCATTGTTATCCATTAGGAAATCAATTAAAGAAACTAGAGCATAGATGCAATACATCTAATTTGTAAAATACTCATAGACAATTTGCACACTATCGTTAATTTTGCAGTAGCTCTAGTTATGTTAATAGACTTATCTGTCACGAGCGGCTCCGATCAATATTTTAAATGTTAAATAAATAGGAAACATGCGTGAAAAGGTTTGTTCGTGTACAAATAGACAATAAAAAAAACCCTACGTGATCAACAATCAATGTTTTGCAAACACGTAAAGGGGTTTACCCAATTCACGGGAAAACTCACGTTACAGAAGATATACCACAATCCAATTTTTTGTTATTCCAAGCACTAACACTCAAAGATGCGAATAAAATAGAAAGCTAAAACACGCTTTCGTTCAACGAAAATTAAACTTCGCAAAATTCACGATCGCCGCGGATAATAAGATGTATTTTCCGTCCGAACGTGGTGCACACGTCGTTCATGTGCGCAGTCACGCGCCTTACTGAATTATTACCGAGTACTGCGCCGACTGTTGAGAGCGAAATTGGTTTTCGAACGACTAATCCTATCAATACAAAATGAGCCCTGATTCATTACATATTAAAGTTCACTATTCTATGGGGGAATC